>JAPPVO010000024.1:82278901-82940020 GCA_030407325.1 Camellia japonica
TGGTTCTTATTGATTTATGTACTAGCTTATATGCTTTAGTGATGTGTTTTCAAAAATATTTGTACTACTTTATGTGCTTTCAATAATATATCACTAGTGATTTGTTTTTAATCTATGATCTTTAGTGATACTTAGAATAAATTTTTTTATCAATAAATCCCTAATATGGAGAATATGGAGAATTCTTAATCTTTCTTTACATCTCTCATTAATTTTGAAATCCAGGACTTGAATGGACAAGAATTCAAACCAGCAAAATTCAAAGCACAAAAATATAAATAGTAGTAAATGTAAACCAAGACTTGAATGGACAAGAATTCAAGCCAGCAGAATTCAATCTAGGATTTAGTGAGTGGTTTAAAGAGCAAAATATAAATAGCACTAAATGTAAATAGCACTAAATCCAGGTTTCGGGATTTCCGAGACTAAAGTCTGGTTTAAATACAGGGGGTGTACCCTCGGCTTGAAATCTGTATGGAAGCCCCATAGGTTAGGCGGCGTGTTTACGCCTCGATTCTGGATACTGAACCAACCTAGTATATCGCCCTGGTGGTAAGATAGGGAAAGCTGCAATCATAGTCATTGCATCATAATGCATTGTCATGCATCATTGTAAATACTGCATATGTCATGCATCATTCTAAATATTGCATATGTCATGCATTTCAAAAAACAAAAAAAAAAACATGCATATGTCATGCATCATTGTAAATATTAGTGCATATGTCATGCATTTCAAAAACATTGCATATGTCATGCATCATCATTGTAGTATAATTGCATATGTCATGCATATCATTGTAGTATAGTGATATGTCAGCCATTTTCTGTAAATATCCATTTCCATTGCTCGTAGTTGCATGCATCCACTGCATCATCCTCCATCCATGGCTTGCGCATTCCTTGTTGAGCTTGGTCTGGTATGTGCTCATACTTTTCACGTCAAAACACAGTTCTGCATGTGTACGCGCCTATTCACGTTGGTATGTTGGTTTGAGGGTAGCGGCACCTTTTCTGTGCTAGACATGGCTTGTACGTGTACATGCCCTTCCTAGGCAAAATTTAGTTTGGCCTGCGTGCCATATCCATTGTATCCATTATAGTTGCATGCATCCACTGCATCATCTTCCATTTATGGCTTGCACCTTTCCAGGTTGAGCTTGGTCTGGTATGTGCCCCTACTTTTCACGTCGAAGCACAGTTTTTGTGTACGCGCCTATTCCTTAATGAGCTTGGTTTGAGGGTTGCGGCACATTTTCTGTGTTAGACGCGGTTCGTATGCGTACATGCCTTTCCTAGGCAAGATTCGGTTTGGCCCGTGTGCCATATCCCTTGTATCCATTTCCATTGCATTGTAGTGTAATTATTGCGTCCGGCATTAGGATCATTATTCCCTCCCCAGTGAGTCGTTTCCCCACTTATGTCAATCCACCCAATACTTGTCCTTGTGTCCGTCTACATCACTCATAGTTCTGCATGTGTATCGCGCCTATTCCACGCTGGTATGTTGGTTTGAGGTTGCGGCACCTTTTCTATGGTAGACGGACTTGTTACTTCCATCAACCCATTTGACATTTGTGTGGTTTTGAATCGCTCGCGATTGAATCATGATTCAATTGCTTTGCATGTAGTTTGCATAGTTTCAATTGCATTGCATTATCATTTGCATTGTTCATACATCATTTTGTATATATTGCATATCATCTTGCATTCATTTCGCATTGTCATGCACATCGCTAACAATATTGTACCTGTTAAGTTTGCTTTCTTTGCAGGCACGATATTGTATGTACGGCTCATTTGAGGCCGGTGCAACCGGACGAGCCGCACAGGTATTGTATCCTCCGAGTGAGACGTATTGAGAATTACATAATTCTCTTACATCCTTTCTGCATTGTAGTGTAGATTGTTGTATGCTAGCTTATAACTGTCGCATGTGTGGTTCATTACAGCTTTCTTTTCATGATCATAAGTTATGCTCGGCCTTTTGCATCGTCAGTTGCATCTTGCCCCCGCCTACGGGCGCATACCTTATCTGCGGCTTGTATGCCTGTGCCTGAACTACGCTGGTTTGATTCCTAAAGGGATACGTAGGCAGCTTGCGAGTTCAACCATTTGCGCTTGTATGTTTGTCCAAGTCTTCGGCCTTGTCAAAAATGGGTCGTCTTGGGCTTTGACATTCACTCCCGTCATTGTTATGACTTTCGAGTTCTGTCAAAGAGGGGCAACTGTAGACACCCCATTTTTGACCGTCCTCAAGACGTCACGCTTGAACACTCGGTGATTATCCATGTTCGTGTTCGTTTGGAGTTCCCGGAGTTCTCGGCTACGCGCCTTGCCTCAGGACCTCCGAACTTGACCGTTTTGTGTCTGGTTTTGCACCAAACACTTGTGCTTTGCCTTGGAGGGGCAGGGAATGCCTTGTGAGGCATCCCCACACACCACCGGCAGTGGCTAGAGGCCACCGGCTGGTTGGTGTTCCATCGGCACTATATTGTGCCGGTCGGCAGTCAATTTTGGCAAAATGACCATTTTGCCCTGCCGACTACTTTACAGCTGTTTTTGGAGATATTTTCAGACAGCTTTATAGCATTTGTTTCCCCTCCATACACGTGTATGGAGGGATGAGCCTCTTGGTTAGCTTAACTTGTAAGTTTAGTTGCCTATAAGAGGACCCTTCCTCCTCTTGGCTCAAGGTTGGAAGAAGTTGGATTTTAGACATTTTAGACAGAGAAGAAGCTCTGGTTTTAGGTTAGAAGTTTTGTATCTATCCCATCTCTCTTCTTCCCTCTTATTTGTACACTAGGTGTTTGTGACTTACTATTGCTCATCAACACCTAGTGTTTCACCTTCCTTTGGTTACTGAGGTTCTAAGGGCTGGTTCTTGAAGTTTTTGGTTGGATTTGAGCTCAAGGAAGCAACAACATCAACCTTTGTGAAGGTGGTCTTCAAGGGTAAGAAACTACCCCTTTTTACCCCATTTTTGCACTCCATTTTTACATAGCTTAGAACTGTTTTTGTGCTTGGTGATCAACACATAAAAGTTCTGTTTTTTGGTCCTCTTTATTGTTGGTTAAGAGTGTTTTGTGCTTTGGGAGGGTTTGACCACCCTTAGGCCTTGAAAAGGCCTCATTTTGTGCTATTTTGTGAGAGCTCCGGGATTTTGGTGTTGAGGTCTCTTCACCACTGAAATCTTGAGGGATTTCAGTGGTGAAGATGATGCTTTGAAGTCCCAAGAAGGAGAGGGCCACCCCCTCTCCTTGATGTCCTTGAAAAGGGCAAGTTTTGGCCTCTTAGGGAGCCTTATGTTCAAGTGTGTGTTGAGCATGCCATGGCTGTATTTTATGCTTATATTGCCATGTTATAACTTTGTGTTAAGTTGGTTTTGGTACTCCATGTATGCTTAGCATAGTTGCATGTAATGCCTTGTAATTCCTTAACATGCCTTAGGTTGTTAGCCTTTGTTTGAGCATGATTTAGGCTTGGACTTGTGAATGTTTTGTGCTTATTTTGCCATGCTTTAGGTCTGTCCAGTCGTTTGGATTGATTTTGGCATGCTTAGTATAGCTCCTTTGCATTTGTGGCTTGTAGGGCTTGTATGCCTCAAGTGTGTGAATGTGTAGCATGTTGCTTGCATCGTTTTGGTGGTTTGGAACCACCCAACATGTATATATCAGTCCCTTTGGCATGCCCATATGCTTGCCTAAGTCGCCTCTTTATTGCTTTGAAAGCATGTGTTGCATGCCCTTTGTTTTGGTCATTATGCATGCCTTTGAACTTGAGCCACTTAGGTGCCATCTAAGTGGTCTTTTGGACTTAGTTTTATGTGTTAAAACTCTGTTTTTGGTCGCCTAATGCATGCCATGTATGGTTGTGTTAAGTGTAGTTCATTACCTCTTTGGTGAGCCTTGAATGCTTGGGCCTTTTGCATGCTTTACTTGGTTTATTTAGTTGGTTTGGAACCTTCTATAACATGATTTTCAAAGCTTATGATGCATGCTAAGTGTCCATGATATCCCCTTCAAGTGTGCTTGAGGGTTGCTTACTTAGTGCCTAAGTGTTAAGTCTTAACATATGCATGTGTGTGTGTGTGTTGGCCTTCATTTTTGGGCATTATTGGCCACTGATTTTAGGCCTATTTAGAGTTGCCTAGATCATGTTAAGCCATCATTTGCTGGTTTGCTTTGCCTCATGTTTGCTTGCATGCTTACATAAGTGTTTTGCAATCCATGTTGCATGCTAGCTAACATGTTTAGGATTGCATTACATCAATGCACATGCTTGGCCTTGAGATGAGCATGATAGAGGTTTGGCGCCCTTTTATGTTTGTTTGTTTGCATGCATTTGAATAAAAGTTGCATACTTGGTTCCTTGGGCCATCATGCA
Organism: Camellia japonica; assembly: GCA_030407325.1. NCBI lineage: Eukaryota > Viridiplantae > Streptophyta > Magnoliopsida > Ericales > Theaceae > Camellia > Camellia japonica. The sequence continues at coordinate 82,283,288 of JAPPVO010000024.1, forward strand.
TGGAAATGCGTGATTGGTGGCCCGAGAATCGAGGCACATGCCCTTTGAGTCACAATATGATAAGGGGTGATTGGTGCATAATTATTGGAATTGCATTGCCATGCAAGTTTTGCCCTCTGCTGCTGTGAGTTGCAGGTTCTGCAGACATTCAGTGCCGGCCGGCAGTATTTAGTGCCGACCGGCAGTCTATTGATGGCCGATGGATGAATTCAGTGCCGGTGGCCACATCTTCAGCCGGTGGTGTTTCCCCTCAGCCGGTGGTGATCCCCATGATTCAAGGGAGCAGTCCTGAGACTTTGGCAGTCTTCAGAGGAGGAAAGCAGGGAAAACAGAGGCAGACTTTGCATGGTAGCGCGATTCCGAGCAAGTCCCGAACACGCCGCATCCGGCCCTCTCCCCGAGGGGTTTACTGCTTTAATTAGATTAATTAATCTGCTTAATTAATTTAATGGGTTTGTAATTTAATTAGCTTGCGTAGTTAATTATTTGTATTATTCTTTCGGTCCCCCGAGCGAGGGCAAATCTGTAATAAGTGTGGGTGGGTTGTGTATGTCTTCCAACCCCCACTTCTTTCTTCCCTTTTATTTACCTGCTTATGATGGTAGATTAGGGCACGTTTATTTTAGCATACCTTATGCAATGCATGCGTGCATCCATGCATTTGTTACATGCACCGGGCTCGGTACATCATACAAACTGCATCGTATTTCAATTCCAACTTGAATACGTGCATCAAAATAAAGTGCATCTCACATGCCATTTTAGGGTTAGCCGAGCCTATCCTAATCACATGCTGTATGTTGCATTAGTCACTCTAACATGAACTAGAGCATGCATGTTTGCTAACTAGTTTCTGTTTTGGCACGGAGTACGATGTAAGTATTTTACGCTTTAGCATACCACATGCGTGTGAATGTTCATGACAGTATGCTTACCATGCGGCTAAGTGCTTATGTGAGATAAACTGTTTGAATGCCTGTGGGTGGAGGTTGGTTGCTTGAGTTGGAAAACTCATTGAAATCCGTATTTTAGCCTACTTGCGAGTAGCAAAACCCAAAGCTTTTCAAAACAAACGGATATGCAATGTTTTTTCCGAATTAGGCAATCTAGTCTATACTTGTTTGCTGTGCGCATAACATAGTAATTCTAGGCTAATAATTGGAATAAGAGCATAATGTTTTCAAAATCGGATATCACGGTTAGTAGAGGCCGGTCTTCGAACCGGGCGAAAGGGGGTGCTCATAGCTGACCTTCCCCGATCGTACCCAAGCTCCCGAGCCAAGACATTTGGTGATGACGGACACGTGGCCTTCGGCACCGAGTCAGGGTTTCCTAAATTCCCCATTAAAAATATTTAGGTGGCGACTCTGTAATCTGGCAAAGCAGTCCATGTTTGGCACTACTTTTCAAAAAATCTGTTTTTCTTCAAAACGATTTGCCAGAGTTGGACTCTTTGGTTCAGATTTAGAACCGCAACAAACAAAAGGGAGTCCGAACTGTAGCGAGGTCCCCCGCGGGCGCTTGTTACAGTTTCTGGCGACTCTGCTGGGGGATTTAGAGAGCTTGACTCGAACTCGTGATATCCTGTTTTGTTTCACGTTTATGTGTCTCTTTGCATTGCATTTGCATTGGTGCGCCTAGGACACCGTGTTGGCCATCTGCTATTCCTGAGCGGTTTGCCGGAGGCTTGTCTTGTCAAGGCATGACCATAAGGCTGACCGGTTGCGGGCTCTGCCAGTATGGGAACACAAACCCCGGTTTTACCGGGGCACCCTTTTGACCATTCGACCTAGTGCATATTCGGATCCATAGTGACCATTCCAAACTAGGACAGGTTGCACCCGATATTAGGTTGTTTGAAACCGCTGCGTGCGTAGTGAAACCCTAGCTCCTGACAAAATAGGACAGGGAAACCCTACCCCAACATAGGGGTGTATTGGCTTCTACCTGTTATGTGCTTTTAGAGTGTATCTCTGCAGGGAACGCACATATCAGTTTGCAAGTTTGGCATCCGGCCTGAGGGCATTGGTATCAGTATTGTTGAGAATCAGTTGTGTCTGCGGGTATCAGTTCAGTTTTGAATAGTGATTCTGGGGAACAGTGATCAGTAGTAGAGTACAGTTGTCCGGCTACCCGTGCTTGATCTGTTGGGGCTGAAATACTGCTTGTTTTCCGATTTCAGTTCAGAGATTCAGAGGGTCGATCCAGAACAGCTAGTGTCTTCACCTTGCTGAGGCAGGACTTAGCATGACGCCAGAATTCAGAAGAGATCGTGTCATGACGCCGCGTTGGATCTAGGAATCACCCCACAGGATGAAACTACTGTTGACATGCCGCATCCGCCCAGATCGCCGGCCGCGCACCCAGTTGGGCCCCCCAGCGATATATCAGGCTCGCGAGCCCACTACATGTTGAACTAATGGGATGATAGGTGATCTTCAAAGGTCTGTGACGGATCTCGCCTATGGGATGTCTGTTTCGCCGCCAGCCGCCACCATATGTCGGAGCTTTTACCCCAGGACCCCCGTTGTTGGGACGAATTGTAATTGAACTCAGCCAACCGGAGATGGCCTCCAGCTATGCAACGACGCATCAAACCAAGTTCTAAATCAGCCGAGGCCAGAGATAAAGGTTAAGATGAAGGAGATGCCGATCCTATCGAACAACTGCTGTGGCAGTGAGGACTTTGAAAGCCGAGGGGAATGAACAAGCAACAGATATCCGCAGTTATGTCAAAAGCGGGAGGATGCTTCCCCACTCCGCCTGAGGGCAATTCCAGTCAATTAGAGAATCGGGAGAGGCCCCGTTCATGCCAAAACAGTTCTTCCCCCTCCAGCCCTGCATCCGGAAAGGATCAGAAATCAAGGCCGCACCCGCCGGATCCGTTTCGCTAGCATCTAGCAAGAGTGCTCAGGCTCCAAAGTACCTGCCCGAGGGCGCAGGGTCTTCCATGCTCTTTACATGCCATTATCCAAGGCACTTCAAATCTCTGCCGAGAGGGGACACCTTAAACCCCTTGGAGCCCCGGCCCCTCTCGAAGAATCTCCCTGCCACACATTGATGCTGCTCAGTACTGTGCGTACCACCAGCAGACAGGCCATGCTACCGACAATTGTTTTCGCCTCCGGCATGAGGTGCAGGATTTGATTGACAACGATTATCCTCCCGCCTACTTCAGCAAAGTCCGTCACCACTCAGTTGTTGGATTTTGAGGACACAGATACTGCAAGTATGTAATCAAAGGTGAACGCCTGTGGGCAATGCTTGGCGTTTTTGATGTGGCATTTGGCATGCATTTTTGGCATCTATAATTTCTGTAAATTCTGACTTGGTGTCGAGTCAGTCTTCTGTTTTGTCTTGAGCCTGTCTCATTGTTTTGAGACATTCCTTTTGCTTAAGGGTCTGTCTAATTGTAATGAGTCAGTCCCTCTTGTATAGAGTACCATGGTGATTTCGGGGTTGTTGCCTCAAACACCGCTTTGTCTTATAAATAGTTGTTTTTGCTTTTTCTTGAGTTTGTTTCTGCCGAGGAACCAGTTATGCCAACAAATCTGAATGAAATAGCCGTGGCTATCATGTGCCGTATTTGTTGCTATTTGAGCTAGCCGTGCCAAAAGGTGTGAATGGAATGACAGTGCGTACCGCCTACTCTCTTGTGCCTTGAACATCGTTACGATGACCTAAGCTTTTCATAAAACCCCTTTTCGAACACTGTGGTGATGAAAACGAAGGGGAAGGAATTCCTCGGGTTTTGTAAAAACTTTGATCATTTTGAGGAAAAGGAATGCACGCTAAGCTTTTAATGAATGAAATCATGCTTGTTGGCGTGAGTACTGAGAAGGATCCTGGTCCGATCCAGACTGGTTCCGCACTATCTTCAGCGCGAGCGATTTGTCGCTTTCTTAAAAACTTTCAAAAACAAAATGTTTTGCGCGGTCCCGTGAAGACTTGTGTGGAATCGCTCTTGAGATTGTGCAGCCCAGGATCGCTCTCAGCCTCAAGATTTAATTCATCTGTTTCGAGACCGGAACCCGTTCAAAACATTCAGTGCCATGAAACGCCTGTGTGGCCCATTTTGAAGCAGCCCTCGAGCAAGAGGCATCAAAGTCAGATCGAGGAGATCAGATCCCACCAGACAAGGCTCATGAAGCAACCGTGATGGATTTTTCTGCAAATCAACACCACAGTCACCCTCTTGGATACAGAGGACCTCAATCTCAAAACCATTTGGCATGGGCCTGCCACACTTTTACCCTTTGAGAGGCTCGCTGGACCGAAAACCCGGAAGGGCGACCCAGGCAAAAGTTAGAGCAAAGAGAAAAAAAAAAAAAAGAAAAAAAAAAGGAAAAAGAAGAACAAAAATAGCAAAGAAAAAGAAATGAAAATGCAGAAGAAAAGAAAAGAAGAAATGAAAAAGAAAAAGAAAAACATAGCTCGCAAGGTCGAAAACCCGCATTGGGCGCCTTGGCAAAAGTTAGAGCCTAAACAGTGAAGGTTAAAATACCCGAGTGTACCTTAACCGGAACTACGTAAGGCTTGATTCCCATGTTTGGGATACGTAGGCAACTTCATCCTGAAGTCCAACCCCCAACGCTTCCATAGCGTCTCAGTCCATGTCATGGTTTTGATCACTTTTGCCTCCTCCAAATCCGATGTCTCGATTGCAGCAACCTGGAACTACGTGAGTAACTTCCTCTTGGAGTCCAAACCACCAACACCTTCCAGGTGACTGCGTCCATATATTGATTCAAACCACCTCCGTCTCCTCCGCGCCCGAGGTCCGATCGTCGTCAACAAGGACTGGCTTACAATGCCGCGGCATCATCCAAACAAGGGGCAACTTTCCGTTGCCATGCATTGCCATAAGTTGCCCTGAGTTGCCTTCCAAACCAGGGGCAACTTTCCGTTGCCTTATCCCCCTTTAAGCCAGGGGCAATTTTCCATTGCCTGCGATCCGAGGTTGCATATCTCGAGGGTAAGTTCCGCGCTCGTCGAGCGTTGACTGTTTGCAAAAATAGTTTTTGAAAATTTTCACTGAGGTTGACCTATTTTCTCGAAAACTATTTCGTTTTTTTAAAATTGGACCATGTTTGGACCCAAAAGGAGAATTTTCAGTGCTCACTGCCTGATTCGCATGATTTTCAAATCAAAAATCGAATAAGTGTGTTAATCTGACTCTCATTTTGATCAAAACTGTTTTAGGAAGAAAACAAAAAAATAGTCAAAGTGACGAACTAGGGGCACAGTTGAGTCAGGTCTCCTGTCTGTCCCCCGTCAACATACTCGTCGGAAAGGCGCTCCATTCGTCAGAGAAATACCCGTGAGCTAACAGGGTTGGGCGTGAACCTGTGACTTCCTATTCATCCATCAATCACCCGGGGGAGGGATGAAAAATGAGAGAATAAAGAATAGAGAGGTGTAAGCGGAGAGAAAAGTAAGAAAAGGGTTTTGAGAGAAAAACCGAGCCTGAGGACTGAGTGATGTGAGTATCACAAATCAGAAAGGGTGGGATATAATACCCGGAGGAACTGGCTCCTCGAGATTCAAGGTCTCTCCTCGTGTAAACATGTCCGTGTGTCGTGTCTTTTGATTTGTCGGTTTCGGCTTTAGCTTTGAGTCTTTTCCGAGTGTGTCTCGTTGTGTTTAGGTCGTGTGCCTTTTGTTTCTCTGTTTGAGTCTGTCTCGCTGTGTTCTGTGGTGGGCTCGATACCCCGGTTGTGAAACCCCTTTCCCAAAGATTAATCGTTTGTGCTCTGAATGTTGTGCCATTCTCTACATTCGTGCAAAGCAAGAAAAGAAAAGGGAAATTTGGGACATCCGAGTGTGTTTCAACTGCAACCGTGTCAGTTTTGTGATCCGTCTTGTCAGATTGGGTTATTTGTTCAAGATTTGCCGTGTGCAGAATGAGCCGAGAGCTGTGTTATGAGCTGTATGCAGATCAATCCCCAGTAGGGTATGGGCTGGGTGTCCAGGTTGAGTAGTGCTTTGCTTGAGTTGTTTGCTGTTAGTTGGTTGGTTATCCGATTATCACAGTGCAAGTGCTCAAATTACAAATATTCACTTTTCAGACAACAGATCAATATCATTTACATTTGAGGTGTAATATGATGCAATGCAATGCAAGGTATGAAATATACACAAATGTAGACACTTTTTCAGACACAAAAAGTTTGTTTCATTTCATATCATCTTTTCAAATACATAAGTTTTGGAAACAAAATCTGCCTGTGGCAGTACAAAGTACCCTAACTACTGACAAAAGGGGAAAATGTAAAAAAGAAAGAAAACAGCAAAATCTGTATCCAATGTCAAAAATGCCTCCAGGGCCGTCAATCTGTCCTGGTCCTCTTCCTGGACGAAGGTCCAGGAGCGTCATCAACAGGGGCACCACCAGGGGCATCACCGTCTGAGCTCGAGTCCGAGCCATCATCAGTCTCCTCTGCCTCTGTCTCTGCCTCGGACTCATCATCCGGAACCGAAGCCCGCGAGCTGCTCCCGACATGAACGCGCCCCCCTCTGGTACGAGGATATGCTCTGCCATCCCGAGTAGAAATGGGAGGTCCAGCTGGAGCGCCACCCACCGGGGGAATCTGGAAGGGAGGTTGAAAAAGCATGAAAGACAAATGCATCAGTATATATGGAGCAGTTTATCAGTACAGAATGCAGTGTATGAGTACAGTGTATGTGAATGCCGTGAGCAGTAAATCAGTACAGAATGCAGTGTATGAGTACAGTGTATGTAAATGCCGTGAGCAGTGCAGAATGCAGTGTATGAGTACAGTGTATGTGAATGTCGTGAGCAGTGCAGAATGCAGTGTATGAGTACAGTGTATGTGAATGCCGTGGGCAGTAAATCAGTGCAGAATGCAGTGTATGAGTACAGTGTATGTGGATGCCGTGAGCAGTAAATCAGTGCAGAATACAGTGTATGAGTACCGTGTATCAAATGCCGTGAACAGTTTATCAGATGTTGAATTGTGCATCAGATTATGTAAAGCAGTTTGTGTATGGTTTGAGGCCGTCGTCAGAAAGAACATACCGGAATACTGTAGAGGGCTAGGAGGTCGAATGTCCGCTGGAGCATCCCCATCATGGAGGCATTCATCTCCAATGACTGCCGGGTGTACTCAGAAGACGCCTGCAAAAGTATCAGATGCATCAATATTCTGTGGAATATCAAATAAACTGAAATGAAATAACAGTGCAAGATGAAGAATGTAGTAATACATACTGGAGCCAAGTCGAGGACCCCAACAAACTCATGATCAGCCGGCGGAGGGGCGAAGGGGATCTGGTAGGTCGCCCCACCCTGCCCTCTGAAAGTCAATGAAGCGGGCAGAGCAGGCCAACCGGTCCCTCGTCCCCTCTGCACTCCGCCCCTGCCACAGACTCGAGCTCTCCTCGATCCTCCAGCTCCTACTCCGGCCGCTGGCGCCGCCACTCTCTCCCGCTCAGCTCGGCGACCGCCGCTCAGAGGACGCATCAGGAAAGTCCGGACATACTCCGAGTAATCGCCCTCGCCTCGGAAGCCGTCTGCCTCCCAGCCGATGGTGTAGTCCGCCATCTGCTCGGCAGTAAAGCGCTCAGTATCCCGCATGTGCTCGGAGGATGCACCGGGACTATCTGCTCAGGCAAGCCTAAGGTCTGACGCAAGAAGCGCTCGCCCAGGTACCAAGCCCAACAGACCGGGCCCTCCAGCAGAATCCGGTAACGTGAGGTCTCATCTGCGCCGGCAAACCGATCCCGCGCCACGGCTGGCAGTGGAGCCCAAGGCCGCCAGGTGATCTGAAAATGCAAATACAGTTTGTTATCTACTGTTAGTTAGATATACAGTGGAAAGGCGAAGCTTAAATGAACTGCAAGTAAAACATACCTCGGTAGGGGTGATGGTGTCGAAGTAGCGGCGGAAGAAACTGAATGTCTCCCGTGGCCTCCGGGTGCATCTCCCGTCGAAACGGCGCGAAAAAGGGACCACCAGAGGGGTCTCCGCCACAGGTACAGGAGCGAGCCTAGGAAAGTAGGCGTAAACCCACAACTGCAAGATGAATACCAGTGCATTTGTCAATAAAGCAGAATACAGAATAGAAAGCAGAAATGGCAGAGCCGTGTGTTGTGTAGTGTATTATGCAGAGTGTACAGTGTGAGCAGTGTACAGTCAGTGCAAAGCAGAGTATGTGTGTGCCGTGTGTATAGTATACAGCAAGTGTAAAGCAGACTACAGTGTGTGCAGTGTACAGAGTACAGAAAATAAAAAACAGAAATGAAAGGCAGGAAAAGAAAGCGTACCTCCCAAGCCCGCCAGTAGCCTCCGAGTAGCTGGCCACTGCCGCGGGAAGCCGAGCTCATGTAGCCGTAGAGGGTGGCCAGAGCCGCACCACCCCAATCAAAACGCAAGATGTGCCGGACGTCCACCAGTGCGCTGAGAAGGCAGAGAGGCACTGTATTCGCCCGGTCGGCGAAGAGGGTCGTCCCAAAGAGGAACATGAGGAAGCCGCGTGCATACCTCTCTGCGGCCTCCGGGGTCATCGGAGCTGCGTCAATAAGGAGGGGCTGGACCCTGAACTGCACCTCGAACCAGGAGTATCGGACGAAGCCGGGACGGGCGAGAGGTGGAGCCGCGCCAAGTAAGTAAACCTGAGCTGCGGTCCACTCATCCATAGCAATATCAAAGGGGATCGGATCACCCCCTACCCCGATGCCTGTGAGCACCGAGAAGTCATAAGGGGTCATCGTCATGTCCCCAGCTGCAGAAAGATGAAATGAATCGGTGGTGTCCCACCACCTCTCTACCAGAGCGGCAAGAAGAGGTCTACACGCCGTGAGCTGGGAGAGTCCCCTGCAGAACGCGCTGAAGCCAGCCTGGTCGACGATGTGGCGAACCGCGTCAGGAAGCTCATCATACCACGCACGAGCGATGACGTTCCCATACCCGCGGATGGTATGGGAATCTCCCTGTTTTCAAACAAGAAATTGCAAAGTAGTATGAAATGTACAGTTTTGAAGGGACAGTCAAAATCAGTGCAAATCTGGCATGCGTGCAAGTTTTTTGTTAGATTCAAACAGATACCGGGTGCCGGTGTACTTAAAGTGAACTACAACGTGTGATACGTCAGCATGTTTGAGTGGTTCAGTGCAAATGTGGCATGCGTGCAAGTTTTTTGTTAGATTTAAACAGATACCGGGTGCCGGTGTGCTTACAGTGAACTACAACGTGTGATGCGTCAGCGTGTTTGAGTGTTTCAGTGCAAATCCGGCATGCGTGCAAGTTTTTCAAGATATCGGGTGCCAGTGTGTTTACAGTAAACTACAACATGTGATGCGTCAGTGTGTTTGAGTGGCTCGGTGCAAATGTGGCATGCGTGCAATATTTTCAGATTCAAACAGTTGTCGGATGTTGGTGTTTGCAGTGGAATGCGGTGTGTGCCATGTGTTTGGGTGATTAAGGCTAGTGCAGTGTATGTGCATGTGTCCGTCTTAAACAGATATCAATTGTAAGCATGATTGCAATCGACTACAGTGAACATTATATCAGAACCAAGCAGTTAAAGAACGAAAACGACTTTGACAGTTAACAGTTCTACATTGCGGAAGATAAAACAGAAAAGAGTGTTACCTCGGAAGCGCCGAAGGATAGGTGAGAGGTCGGCTCGTGTAGGAGGAGCTCCGGGTCCAGTGCCAAGTCGAAGCTGCGAAACTGGCGTAGTCCGTCAGGTGGTAGAACATGGATCGCCGGCCGGTAGGTCGCCGGGTCGAATGGGCGCTCGCTCAACGGGAGAAGCTCGACCCCGGGATCCATCTCGTGATCCGGGGGAGTCCCGACGTGTGGAACATCGTCAGCCATGGCAATGGTAGTGAGAAAATGGTCGGAAAAGCCGGAATGTGAAAAGTCAACCGAAGGGCCGAAAATGGCCGGAAAGGTCAGAAGATGGAAAAGCACGGAAATGAAGAGGAAGTCGAGGGGAACAAGTCCCGAAAAAGTGGAAATAGTAAAGGATGCTCCGAAACGGAATTTCAATCGGTGGAAAATGTCCGAAACGCGAAGAAAATCGCGAATCCGACGACGAAACGGGCTTGGAACGCGAAGGAAACAAGGAAAAGAAGGGAGGAAATGCTCTAGAGAGGGAGGACAAGAGTTTTCGGCGGTCAAGAAGTGAAAAAATAGGGTTAGAAACCTTATTTTTAAAAGACCCGTGGTGAAATGGCAGAACTGCCCCCAATCAGACATTTTTGGCCGGTCGGCACTATTTTGTGCCGGTCGGCACAATATTGTGCCGGTGGAACTTTTATGCAGCCGGTGGCCAGCCGGTGGCCACCTAGTCCAGCCGGTGATGTTCCTACAGCCTTGTTTAGGCCATGTGGTAGGTTTCTGGTCTTCATCGCCCAAGAAAACGCAAGAGAGTGCATCTCCGAAGCTCAACCGGCCTCCGTTTTGACCTCGGACCGTGTCTTCTGTGCGTGGCACTCGGATTCAAGCAAGAATTGTATCCTTTTGTATCCTTTTGTCTTTTACAAGATTCAAAAGTTGCCCCGTGTGCGTTGCACGCATCTATCACATTGTCCGGTGCGTCGCATCGCGCCGTCTTGCACGTCCCTTGCGACTTGCACCGTTTTACATTTTCGTGTGGCATGCGTGTCGCACTCTCATTTTGCATTTCATTTTCCATCCAATGAGGTATGTGTGCCTCATTTGCATTTCATTGCATCTCGAGGTACGCGTGCCTCGTTTTGCATTTCATTTTCCATCTCGAGGTATGTGTGCCTCATTTGCATTTCATTTCATCTCGAGGTACGCGTGCCTCGTTTTGCATTTCATTTTCCATCCAATGAGGTATTTGTGCCTCATTTTGCATTTCATTGCATCTCGAGGTACGTGTGCCTCGTTTTGCATTTCATTTTCCATCCAATGAGGTATGTGTGCCTCATTTTGCATTTCATTGCATCTCGAGGTACGCGTGCCTCGTTTTGCATTTCATTTTCCATCCAATGAGGTATGTGTGCCTCATTTTGCATTTCATTGCATCTCGAGGTACGTGTGCCTCGTTTTGCATCTCATTTTGCATTTCATTGCATCTCGAGGTACGTGTGCCTCGTTTTGCATCTCATTTTGCATTTCTTTGCACCTCGAGGTACGTGTGCCTCGTTTTGCATCTCATTTGCATTTCATTTCATCTCGAGGTACGCGTGCTTCGTTTTGCATTTCATTTTCCGTCTAATGAGGTATGCGTGCCTCATGTCCATTTCAGTCTTGCATCTTGAGGTATGCGTGCCTCACTTTGCATTTCATCTTGCATTGCATCTTGAGGTATGCGTGCCTCACTTTGCATTTCACTTGCATTTCATTTTGCATTGCATCTTGAGGTATGCGTGCCTCACTTTGCATTTCATTTTGCATTGCATTTTGAGGTATGCGTGTCTCACTTTGCATTTCATTTGCATTACATTTTGCATTTTGCATCCATGAGGTATGCGTGCCCCATCTTGCATCTCATTTTGCATTTTGTCGCGCTATTTTGCGCACCTCATTGTTTTCCCCTGGTCTGGCGAGACCTTAAACACGCGCAGTCTAGGAGACCTTAAATCCTCGGGAGGTGCAAGACCTTCGGTGCATTAAGGTGCGCACCTCATTGCATTTGGCACGCATCGCATCGCATCGCGCTGTTTTGCGCATCTCATTGCATTTTGCATGCATCGCATCGCGCTATTCTGCGCATCTCATTGCATTGTTCTATGCATCCCGGTCTAGGAGACCTTAAATCCTCTGAAGGTGCAATTCCTTTGGTGTTTGTCGTGCCCGAACGACTTTCGGTGGTCTGGTAAAGCCACCTGCCTGTTTTTGCAGTGAGTTCCTAGAAGACCAACTGGGATGGTGAAAACTAGAGTTTGAACGGCTCATGCCTAGAACGCAAAGGTTCGGGATTTCCGAGACTAAAGTCTGGTTTAAATACCCAGGGGGTGTACCCTCGGCTTGAAATCTGTATGGAAGCCCCATAGGTTGAGGCGGCGTGTTTACGCCTCGATTCTGGATACTGAACCAACCTAGTATATCGCCCTGTGGTAAGATAGGGAAAGCTGCAATCATAGTCATTGCATCATAATGCATTGTCATGCATCATTGTAAATACTGCATATGTCATGCATCATTCTAAATATTGCATATGTCATGCATTTCAAAAAACAAAAAAAAAAACATGCATATGTCATGCATCATTGTAAATATATAGTGCATATGTCATGCATTTCAAAAAAACATGCATATGTCATGCATCATCATTGTAGTATAAGGCATATGTCATGCATATCATTGTAGTATAGTGCATATGTCATGCATTTTCTGTAAATATCCATTTACATTGCATTGTAGTTGCATGCATCCACTGCATCATCCTCCATCCATGGCTTGCGCCTTTCCTTGTTGAGCTTGGTCTGGTATGTGCCCATACTTTTCACGTCAAAACACAGTTCTGCATGTGTACGCGCCTATTCCACGTTGGTATGTTGGTTTGAGGGTAGCGGCACCTTTTCTGTGCTAGACATGGCTTGTACGTGTACATGCCCTTCCTAGGCAAAACTTGGTTTGGCCTGCGTGCCATATCCATTGTATCCATTATAGTTGCATGCATCCACTGCATCATCTTCCATTTATGGCTTGCACCTTTCCTTGTTGAGCTTGGTCTGGTATGTGTCCATACTTTTCACGTCGAAGCACAGTTTTTTTGTACGCGCCTATTCCTTGATGAGCTTGGTTTGAGGTTGCGGCACTTTTCTGTGTTAGACGCGGTTGTATGCGTACATGCCTTTCCTAGGCAAGATCGGTTTGGCCCGCGTGCCATATCCCTTGTATCCATTCCATTACATTGTAGTGTAATTATTGCGTCCGGCATTAGGATCATTATTCCCTCCCAGCGGGTCGTCCCCACTTATGTCAATCCACCCAATACTTGTCCTTGTGTCCGTCTACATCACTCATAGTTCTGCATGTGTATCGCGCCTATTCCACGCTGGTATGTTGGTTTGAGGTTGCGGCACCTTTTCTATGGTAGACGGACTTGTTACTTCCATCAACCCATTTGACATTTGTGTGGTTTTGAATCGCTCGCGATTGAATCATGATTCAATTGCTTTGCATGTAGTTTGCATAGTTTCAATTGCATTGCATTATCATTTGCATTGTTCATACATCATTTTGTATATATTGCATATCATCTTGCATTCATTTCGCATTGTCATGCACATGCTAACAATATTGTACCTGTTAAGTTTGCTTTCTTTGCAGGCACGATATTGTATGTACGGCTCATTTGAGGCCGGTGCAACCGGACGAGCCGCACAGGTATTGTATCCTCCGAGTGAGACGTATTGAGAATTGCATAATTCTCTTACATCCTTTCTGCATTGTAGTGTAGATTGGTGTATGCTAGCTTATAACTGTCGCATGTGTGCTTCATTACAGCTTTCTTTGCATGATCATAAGTTATGCTCGGCCTTTTGCATCGTCAGTTGCATCTTGCCCCCGCCTACGGGCGCATACCTTATCTGCGGCTTGTATGCCTGTGCCTGAACTACGCTGGTTTGATTCCTAAAGGGATACGTAGGCAGCTTGCGAGTTCAACCATTTGCGCTTTGTATGTTTGTCAAGTCTTCGGCCTTGTCAAAAATGGGTCGTCTCTGGGCTTTGACATTCACTCCCGTCATTGTTATGACTTTCGAGTTCTGTCAAAGAGGGGCAACTGTAGACACCCCATTTTTGACCGTCCTCAAGACCTGGACGTCACCGCTTGAACACTCGGTGATTATCCATGTTCGTGTTCGTTTGGAGTTCCCGGAGTTCTCGGCTACGCGCCTTGCCTCAGGACCTCCGAACTTGACCGTTTTGTGTCTGGTTTTGCACCAAACACTTGTGCTTTGCCTTGGAGGGGCAGGGAATGCCTTGTGAGGCATCCCCACACACCACCGGCAGTGGCTAGAGGCCACCGGCTGGTTGGTGTTTCCATCGGCACTATATTGTGCCGGTCGGCAGTCAATTTTGGCAAAATGACCATTTTGCCCTGCCGACTACTTTACAGCTGTTTTTGGAGATATTTTCAGACAGCTTTATAGCATTTGTTTCCCCTCCATACACGTGTATGGAGGGATGAGCCTCTTGGTTAGCTTAACTTGTAAGTTTAGTTGCCTATAAGAGGACCTTCCTCCTCTTGGCTCAAGGTTGGAAGAAGCTTGGATTTTTAGACATTTTAGACAGAGAAGAAGCTCTGGTTTTAGGTTAGAAGTTTTGTATCTATCCCATCTCTCTTCTTCCCTCTTATTTGTACACTAGGTGTTTGTGACTTACTATTGCTCATCAACACCTAGTGTTTCACCTTCCTTTGGTTACTGAGGTTCTAAGGGCTGGTTCTTGAAGTTTTTGGTTGGATTTGAGCTCAAGGAAGCAACAACATCAACCTTTGTGAAGGTGGTCTTCAAGGGTAAGAAACTACCCCTTTTTACCCCATTTTTGCACTCCATTTTTACATAGCTTAGAACTGTTTTTGGCTTGGTGATCAACACATAAAAGTTCTGTTTTTTGGTCCTCTTTATTGTTGGTTAAGAGTGTTTTGTGCTTTGGGAGGGTTTGACCACCCTTAGGCCTTGAAAAGGCCTCATTTTGTGCTATTTTGTGAGAGCTCCGGGATTTTGGTGTTGAGGTCTCTTCACCACTGAAATCTTGAGGGATTTCAGTGGTGAAGATGATGCTTTGAAGTCCCAAGAAGGAGAGGGCCACCCCCTCTCCTTGATGTCCTTGAAAAGGGCAAGTTTTGGCCTCTTAGGGAGCCTTATGTTCAAGTGTGTGTTGAGCATGCCATGGCTGTATTTTATGCTTATATTGCCATGTTATAACTTTGTTTAAGTTGGTTTTGGTACTCCATGTATGCTTAGCATAGTTGCCTTGTAATGCCTTGTAATTCCTTAACATGCCTTAGGTTGTTAGCCTTTGTTTGAGCATGATTTAGGCTTGGACTTGTGAAGTTTTGTGCTTATTTTGCCATGCTTTAGGTCTGTCCATAGTCGTTTGGATTGATTTTGGCATGCTTAGTATAGCTCCTTTGCATTTGTGGCTTGTAGGGCTTGTATGCCTCAAGTGTGAATGTGTAGCATGTGTTGCTTGCATTTTGGTGGTTTGGAACCACCCAACATGTATATCAGTCCCTTTGGCATGCCCATATGCTTGCCTAAGTCGCCTCTTTATTGCTTTGAAAGCATGTGTTGCATGCCCTTTGTTTTGGTCATTATGCATGCCTTTGAATTTGAGCCACTTAGTGCCATCTAAGTGTTTTTGGACTTAGTTTTATGTGTTAAAACTCTGTTTTTGGTCGCCTAATGCATGCCATGTATGGTTGTGTTAAGTGTAGTTCATTACCTCTTTGGTGAGCCTTGAATGCTTGGGCCTTTTGCATGCTTTACTTGGTTTATTTAGTTGGTTTGGAACCTTCTATAACATGATTTTCAAAGCTTATGATGCATGCTAAGTGTCCATGATATCCCCTTTCAAGTGTGCTTGAGGGTTGCTTACTTAGTGCCTAAGTGTTAAGTCTTAACATATGCATGTGTGTGTGTGTGTTGGCCTTCATTTTTGGGCATTATTGGCCACTGATTTTAGGCCTATTTAGAGTTGCCTAGATCATGTCAAAGCCATCATTTGCTTGGTTTGCTTTGCCTCATGTTTGCTTGCATGCTTACATAAGTGTTTTGCCATCCATGTTGCATGCTAGCTAACATGTTTAGGATTGCATTACATCAATGCACATGCTTGGCCTTTTGAGATGAGCATGATAGAGGTTTGGCGCCCTTTTATGTTTGTTTGATTTGTATGCATTTAAAATAAAAGTTGCATACTTGGTTCCGTGGGCCATCATGCATGGAAATGCGTGATTGGTGGCCCGGGAATCGAGGCACATGCCCCTTTGAGTCACAAATATGATAAGGGGTATGATTGGTGCATACATTTTGGAATTGCATTGCCATGCAAGTTTTGCCCTCTGCTGCTGTGAGTTGCAGGTTCTGCAGACATTCAGTGCCGGCCGGCAGTATTTAGTGCCGACCGGCAGTCTATTGATGGCCGATGGATGAATTCAGTGCCGGTGGCCACATCTTCAGCCGGTGGTGTTTCCCCTCAGCCGGTGGTGATCCCCATGATTCAAGGGAGCAGTCCTGAGACTTTGGCAGTCTTCAGAGGAGGAAAGCAGGGAAAACAGAGGCAGCTGCATGGTAGTGCGATTCCGAGCAAGTCCCGAACATGCGCGCATCCGGCCCTCTCCCGAGGGGTTACTGTTTAATTAGATTAATTAATCTGCTTAATTAATTTAATGGGTTTGTAATTTAATTAGCTTGCGTAGTTAATTATTTGTATTATTCTTTCGGTCCCTCCGAGCGAGGGCAAATTGTAATAAGTGTGCGTGGGTATGTGTATGTCTTCCAACCCCCACTTCTTTCTTCCCTTTTATTTACCTGCTTATGATGGTAGATTAGGGCACGTTTATTTTAGCATACCTTATGCAATGCATGCGTGCATCCATGCATTTGTTACATGCACCGGGCTCGGTACATCATACAAACTGCATCGTATTTCAATTCCAACTTGAATACGTGCATCAAAATGTGCATCTCACATGCCATTTTAGGGTTAGCCGAGCCTATCCTAATTCACATGCTGTATGTTGCATTAGTCACTCTAACATGAACTAGAGCATGCATGTTTGCTAACTAGTTTACTGTTTTGGCACGGAGTACGATGTAAGTATTTTACGCTTTAGCATACCACATGCGTGTGAATGTTGCCATGACAGTATGCTTACCATGCGGCTAAGTGCTTATGTGAGATAAACTGTTTGAATGCCTGTGGGTGGAGGTTGGGTTGCTTGAGTTGGAAAACTCATTGAAATCCGTATTTTAGCCTACTTGCGAGTAGCAAAACCCGAAGCATTTTCAAAACAAACGGATATGCAATGTTTTTTCCGAATTAGGCAATCTAGTCTATACTTGTTTTGCTGTGCGCATAACATAGTAATTCTAGGCTAATAATTGGAATAAGAGCGTAATGTTTTCAAAATCGGATATCACGGTTAGTAGAGGCCGGTCTTCGAACCGGGCGAAAGGGGGTGCTCATAGCTGACCTTCCCCGATCGTACCCAAGCTCCCGAGCCAAGACATTTGGTGATGACGGACACGTGGCCTTTGGCACCGAGTCAGGGTTTCCTAAATTCCCCCATTAAAAAATATTTAGGTGGCGACTCTGTAATCTGGCAATGCAGTCCATGTTTGGCGCTACTTTTCAAAAAAAATCTGTTTTTCTTCAAAACGATTTGCCAGAGTTGGACTCTTTGGTTCAGATTTAGAACCGCAACAAAACAAAAGGGAGTTCGAACTGTAGCGCTGTTACACAAGCCTTCATCCACAGGCATTCAAACAGTTTATCATTTAATCAAGTAGCCTCATGGTAGGATGCTAAACATAATAAGAAAATCACACACACACGGGATGCTAAAGCATAAAAACTCACAGATTGACCGACGTCCCTCGAACAACTACAAAACAAAAGTTAGTAAAATATACATGATCTTATATACAGAATCCTAATGCAATTCACTCATGAGATGCACTAAAGATTCGGCTTCTAAAATATGGCATGTGAATCATCTCAATAACATGAGGTAGCGCATAGAATCACAGAAGAATTGATTAAATTCACACATAGAAATCTAGCCGAATCTCAATGCATGGAACATAAATGTAAAGCATGGATATGCATGGCATGTCAGATATATACATACACACAGTTAGGGAAAGCGATAAAAGAATGGGATAGAAAGAAGCGGGGTGGGGGAATTATTACAATACTTGAATTATTACAGATCCGAATGAGAGAGAGAGGAGAGAAACATAAAATAAAATAAAACCTCACAAACACTCAAAATAAAAATAAAAGTTTTAAACCCCGAGCCATTCAGCAACTAACAAACATCCATGTATCTTCAATCCAATCCAGCCCATATAAACACATCTTCCATGTAGACCCCACCAAAATCACATTGATCCGGTGCCTTGCCCTCAGTAGCATCAGGCTTCACAAATGAAGCAGCTTCCCATGATAAATCTCTTTCTTTTCCCCACAAAATTTACATGGCCAAACGGCATCATTGCCATTTAATTGAATAGAATTTTCACTTTCATGGTTCTCCTTGTATTCAGTTGACATTGTTGACACTTGATCAGCATTCAAGCAAACACGCATGTCACCAACTCTAAATCAATACCAACCAAGGATATAACCACCACCACCATCACCAATTTAGTATACCCAAGTACCAATACTGTCTGTTTGTTTCTCGGGAAAGTCAAGAAAGAGAGAAAGAAAAAAAAAACAACTTGCTCATTGAGAGAGAGAGAGAGAGAGAGAGAGAGAGAGAGAGAGAGAGAGAAAGAGAGAGAGAAGAATTGGAAGCCAAGAATCAAGGACTGCTGCCAATGGTGTTGTGTGTATCAGTCACGCATGTGTGTGGAGTGAGTGTGTCTCATGCATGGTGTCTGCCGAGAGAGAGAGACGTGTGGTGTCTATCATCTGCTGGGTTCCCGTGGCTGTGTGCTGGGTATGGTGTGCATATAGAGAACCAGCCCGAGAGATGAGAGAGAGATCAGTGCATGCCTCTTGTTTTTCCTCCTCAAAACCGTATCTGTGCGTGTGCTGTGGTGACTCTCCTCTGTGTTTGTCTGTCCCTTGTGTGTGTAGTGTGTGGTGTCCCGTCTATCCTCCCTTCATGGCCTGTGTGTGTATGGTGTCTATGCATGTGTGTGTGTGTCGGTGTGATGAATGTGTGATGAGTGCATGGCTGTGTGTTTGTGATCGTGTTTCTGCCTTGCTGCCGTGTGAATATGTATCAGTCTCGGTGTGTGCTGCTGCTGTCCATGGTGGTGTGGTGGTGCTGTGTTGGGTGTGCTCCATCGAGCAACCCTCTCTCCAAAACAAAACTATGCGTGTGTGTTGAGGGTGTATCAGGTTGTGGCCTAGGGATAGAAGATAGAGCTAGTGCATGTTGAGTATCAAACTAGAGAGAGAAAGAAGATGCATGTGTCTCTGTGTTGTCTACTGTGTCTGTAGCAGTGTGTGCTGGGTGCTGTGTATTGAATGAGTGTGCTGGGTTTGCTCCGTTAGAGAGAGAAGAGAGAGCCCGTGTGTGGGGGTCTTGGTTTGAAGGATGAGGCTCGGAGAGGAAGCTCGGGAGAGGTGGCGTTGATGGTGTGTAGTGTGGTTGGTGATGCTGGGTCCTCTGCCGAGAGAGGGGAGGCAGGTGTTGAGTGGTGTGTGGTGTGTTAGAGGTGGTGTCAATGGTGGCTTGGTGAGAGTGGAGGGAGAGGTCACCCGTGGGTGGTGTCATGTGCATGTGTTTCTTTTTTTTTTTTTTTCTTTTTTCATGCTTTTTCTCCCCACTCCCATCCGTGAGCTGTGTGTGCATGTGAGGGGTGTGAATGTGAGCTGGTGTGTGTGTGCATGCCCAGAGGGAGAGCTGGCCGTGTGCTCTCTTTCTCCTCCCCCTGAAGCTCCCCCTTCGTGAGTGTTGATTATCTCCTCTTCAAATGCCAGCCGAGAGAGAGAGCTCAGTGGGATGTCTCTTTTTTCTTTTTTTTATTCCCTCTCTCCACCAAAATAAACACCATTATTGATCATACCCTATCATCATATATTCCACCCTCCATTTTCTTTTCTTTTTTTATTTTTTTTGTTCATCAAAACCACCAGGTCCATTCATCACCTCTTCTTTTTTTCTTTTTGAAAATTCTCTTCACCTACTCTCACATGCTTTCTTACATTATTCCTCCCCACCCACTGCCGAGCATCATCATCATTTTTTATTTTCTATTTTTCTATTTTTTTGTTTTATTATTTTCTCTTTTTTTTATTTTTTATTATATATATTATTTTTTTTTGTTTTCAATTTTCTTTTGTTTATATATTTTTGTTTTTTTTTTGTTTTAAAAATATTATAAAACACACTTAAAAGATATACACACCCTAATTTAATACGCATATATAAAATTATAAAACACTACAAATTACCAAAATATTAGTGATGGCCAAAATGGGTGAGGTTTGGAATTTGAAATGTCAATTTGATTTTTCTGATGAGAATGATCAAAATAAAATACTCAAGTCTTAGGGCCGATCAAAATGAGGTGTCTGCACTCTTGCCGTTGAAGGAATAAGTGTTGCTTTGGCTTGATTGCTTTCACCAGGTCTAGCTAGGCCTGGAGTCGATTAGCCCAAGTTGTGTTAAGATAAGTGGCACTTTCATTTGAAGTAGCCATCGGCCAAGTCTTGGATGCTAAATTATCGGTCTTACCACTTGTATCGATAGACCCACTTTTATTTGATATTTGAAAGAACTTTAAACGATTTTTCAAAGTTAGAAAAAGTCCGTGTAAAAAATGATAGAAACTTTTAACTACACATTTGTTTGTATTATATACCATAAATGCATATCTTCTTATCTACCATGTATTTTGGGAGAAAGCATGGGGATCTAGACTTATCCATCTAGAAATTTTTGGATACATAATTGTGTGGTGGAGATTAATTTATGTAATGTAAGATCTATGTAGAGTCCATGTAAGATATGATGGAGATTCAGTTTTGGATAATTTCTTAATTGATAAGGGTAAATTTGTAATATTACTCACATTTTGAAAGGCCCACCCATGGGAGCTGCTATTTACACACACACAACCCCCTCTCCACACACACTTAATGAAGGAGGTGTGTGGAGAGTGTAGAGAGGGGGGATGTGTAGAAAGTGGATGTGGGGTGTGTAAATAGAAGCTCCCCCCACCCATCTATGATAGAAAATGAACATGACCTGTCCAAAATTGGTTTGTTTTTGGTTTATAATTTTAGAAATTATTTTTAAACAAATTTTTGTTTGTTTGTTTGTTTTTGTTTATTTTTTTTTATTTATTTTTTTTATGATACAACAAAGTTAGATGTTTCTAAAAAGTAAAAAGTTTAACTAAAATATTAAAAATATTACTAAAAACAAATAAAAATCCTAACAAAAATATAACATAGATTTTTGTTCAAATTGTTGCTTTTTTTAGTAATTTTTTAAATATTTTAATATAATTATTTTTTACTTTTAAATGTATCCTTATTAGGTAAATCTAAAACGTATTAAAAAAATTAAAATCTAAAAAATGTACAAAAAAAAAATTTTTTATCTAAATATAATTTTTTTAAAATCAAACCAAAGAAACCATGCTATAACGTGATCAAGGACTGATATCAGACTTAAGGACTGTTGTTATTCCAAAGAATCACAATCCATTCCCTCTCAAAAGGCACTCTGGAAGACTGAGATCAGATCAACCATATAATACATAATATTGTTGTTATGCCATAACGTGATCAAGAAAAGAAAATAAAAAAATTAAATATTTTGTTACAAAAATGCGTTAATTAATTAAAAGAAAAGAAGATTGAGACTCCTAAAATATACCCGACTTGTAAAAGTCATGATAAGGCTTAGGAGGTGTCGAATACTATCACTCCGCCCAATGGGTTGCTTTCCTTCAGTCAGGGACAAAATAAGAGAAAACTATGGCATGATTCCTGTTTCTGTGAAAAATATAATTTGTTATAATATTTTTAAAATAATCTCATTTTATACGTAAAATGGCCCCAGCATAAAAAATATATATCTCATTTTTCTTCTATCTTGCGTTATCTTTTTATTTTGTACCAAAAAAAACTTCATCCTATAAGAAATTACTTCTATAGTATTTAAAATTTTTTTATATATATACATAATTTATATATCATATTGTACATACATACGTGCATATATATATATGGATAAAAATTTTATTTGTCTTTTGACTCTCCAATGATAAAATCCTGGTACCATCCATGCTTCCAGTGAATAAGAGCGGGATCTACTATGTATGCTAGCTACTTGTGAGCTATTGAGAGGTTTTCGATCCACGGTGGTTAGTCATGTCTTTCGTGAGGGTAATGTTGTAGCTCACTTGTTGAGAAGACTTGCAGTGTGAGTGATTTTCCGATCACACTGCCCTTTTAGTAATTCAGCTGTAGAACACAAGCAGAATAGATGGCACCCTGCTGTCCTGCAGAAAAAGAAAAGGCTCCGGCGGTAGTTCTTCCACCCGGGGGCACTCCGACGATCAAGTCAGTATATTTCTCAATTATATTCAGGTATTCAACTCACAAGATTGAGTATCAAAAACGTACCTTAGACCCATGGGGGTGCCTCTCTTTTATAGCCAATACAATCCTAGTCCCAATAGGAGCCTAACTCCAATGGACTAAGGATTACTGCTAATCTGGAACTCCCAGTGGGATTAGGATAAACCCTCTAAGAGTTTCATCTTTACCTAAACTGAAGTCTTCTCTCAATCCAGGACTCTTGTCCTTTATCTGCTTATCTCGGATTCCGATATCTTCGGAGATAACCTCGGCAACTTCAAAATTATCTCGGCGTAACTACCATGACACGTGGCACCTCGGCCGACACGTCGGCGTCACCATGCCACATGTTGGTACTCAGAGAATATATCCCCACAACTGCCCCTAGGTTCTATTACCTCGGCATTCTGAGGTGATGGAACCTATATTGTTCTTCTTTCCAGTACGTCGGTGTCAGAACTCTTTAGCCGAGGTCATTCTCTTAAGGCCGACATGTCTTCTTTCAAGAACAAGAATTCAAATGAACTTTTCCACGCGCATGAGCTGTCATGCATCACTTCTCAACCGTTTCTCCTATGTGTGTGATCCTCATTGGATCGTATCACTGACGCGCCTAAAAATCGTCTTCTCTGTGTGCGCTACCTGACGTATGCGATGCTCCAGGCATAATAATTGTTTTCATTTTGCCGTCGTTTCGAGTTTTTGACAAAAAAACCTTTCCTTCGTCTTTTTTCCTTCACTTTTACATTTTGATTCTCTTGCTTTTTATCTCTCTAAAGCTCTTTCTTCTTCGAATCTGCCATTGCTCTAAGCTCCAAACTCTGCAACTGTCTTCATTCTGCCATTCCTGCGAAGCTTTCGCTACTGTTTCAACCGTCGTCTGTCCTCGGCGAATTTCATTCCGGCCTCACTTTATCTGGTAAGCAACTGGCCCTTCTTTCCCAGTTCTTGATCGTTTCTGGAATTTCCTGCTTTTACTGTTCTATTCAAGCATTTAATTTGTGAATCATTCACCTGAATGCGTCTTATTTCATGATTTTGCACATGTCATGAACACTTTGCACTGTTTCACCACTGTTCTTGGCCCTCAACCCTTTGTAATCTTCGTGTTTCTAATAGCCCATTTTTTGTTCTTGGATCTGAAACTTCGCCTTTGTTTTCTGCCTTTTGTATTTTTTCCAGATCTGTGCCCTTGATCTTCGTCTTCATAGTTTTAGGTTTGGGATTTGTTTATAGAACCTTCGATTCTTAGGAAAAACTGAAACAAGCCTTACCTGTAATTACCCAGATTTGTAGCCGAGGTTCTTGCAACCCTTCTGAATTAACTCTCTTCTGAAACCTAGCCCTTTATACTTAGACTGACGCCATGGGTATGTGGAGACATAGGGTAAACACCCCAACAAAACTCGAATTCTTTAGGCAAGAGTTCTCCATCCCAGATGATGTCCACCTGAGACTAGCTGGGGAGGATGACTCTATTATGCCACGGATGATACAATGCCTTTCCTATTGTTGCTTTCGTTGAATGTGGACTTCGGCTCCCACTAAATCCCCTTTTTCGTGAAGTCCTTCACTACTACACCTTGAACCCTATGCAACTCACCATCAACTCCTATAGAGTGCTTAATGGTATCATAGCCTTAGCTCGGCAGGAGAATGTTAGGATCACTCTCGCCGACATCCAATACTGTTATACTATGTGCGCCCTTAACCTGAAAGAAAAAGGTTACGTGTATTACCTCAAGCCGAGGTCCACTGAATTCAAAATTGTAGCCGACCTCCCAGACTCCAACAAAGGGGCTGGAGATGACTATCTTATTGCTTCTGGAAATTGGGAGTTTGGCCCAGACGAAGATGTTCATCTTTACCCTCTTCCTCGAACAGTTAAAGAGGGCAAGGGTAAGAGCCCACTGCCAATTACTTAGTTGTTTTTTTTTTTTTTAGTCCTCAAGATTTTATCTGTTTCTGATGTCATGTCTTCTTTGCAGACGTTCGCAAGCCACCAAAACTTTCGCCAGTCCTATTTTCTTGGCAAAGACCTAAAGAAGCTCCTAGACCTTCCGATCCAAAAGCGCAAGGCTCCATTGGTACTGAATTTCATCCCCACGTAAATCCACTTTGCCCGACGTTCCAAGGAGAAGAAAAAGAGCCTCTCTCCACCTACTGTCACAACTCAAGCCGCTTTTCATCCCGAACAGATCAGGAGTCCACATCTGACCCAACCAATCAGCCTTCCACCTCGGCACCATACTTGGTACCAATACCTGAACGAAAACGCCGGCGCAGACTTGTCAAAACTGCCGAAATGGTTCGTCCAAAGCCTGTCGCCCAAGATCTCCTAGCCGACCTCCCAACCGACGTTGACGCTGTCCCCACTCAGTCCATGCCACCACCAAAACCAAAAAGAACCAAGAAGGCCCAGCCGAAGTCCAAGGCTATTGAGGCTGAGGCTGAAGATGCTCTGCCCATCTCTCAATTGGCCGAGAGCAAGAAGACCGCTTCTACCTCGGTCAAAAGGTCTGCTGAAACTCAACCATCAGAATCCCAAAAATCAAAGAAGCCGAGGTCTTCTTCTGCACGACTTCAAAGTCCAAGTACCAAATGTCCCTGGACCCTGAGATTACTGGAGAATAAGCCTGTTCTTGCACGACAGTGCCGACGACATAAATGTCGGCGTTGCACTCAGTACACGCCTTACTTTTCCCAGGAGATCTGGAAAAGAATGCTGAGATCAGTGAATGAAAATTATGCTCATGCTTCAACGTTGTGTCAAGTAAGTGCCTTCCTTGTAACTGTCTTTTTCCCTTTTCATACTTGTAATAACTTTTTTTGTGCTCTTCAGGCTGTTCACATGCTCATTCCTTCTCTATGCAATCTTTCGAGAACAGGGAGAAGTTGACTAACTTGACGCAGGAGTATTCCGCCCTCTCAGAAGATCAACAAGGGTCTTCAAGCAAAAATGAAGAAGTTGGAAGATCAAGCCGAGGCTGCTACTAAAGCCCAAAACTTGGCCGAAGAAAAAGCTGATGCTGCTGAGGCTTAAAAAAAGGTTGCTGAAGCACAGAAAAAAGAAGCCGAGAGAAAAAGCGGCCCAGGCCAGAGAAGGAGCTTCAGCAAGCCTTGGCGACTAAAGAAGCTGAAATCAAGGAAACTGATGAAAAGGCTTATGCCCAGGGCGTGGCGTGGCCCGTCACTGAGGACTACAAGCTTCAAGTCAGGCAGGCATGCAACAGGGGATTCTCCCTTGGTTGGATGTCCCTGATAAAAAAACTTGATCTCCCTGCTGACTCGCCTTTCCGCAACGCCGATGCTATTCCTCTTCCATTTCCTCCTCCTCCACCACCAATCAGGCTGAAGAAGAATCTGAGTCTGAGTCTGAGGGTGAAGATAAAAATGATGATGATCTTTAGTAAGGAAGGCCCAAGGGTGCCAATGAGACCAAATCTCCTCCTCAGGATGATCAAGTCCTAGACCTGACTCATGAGGAGGTTGAGGAGGTTATTAAGGATGCTATTCCTGAACAAGCATCATTCGATGTTCCTCTAGTTGAGAAGAGTCTTGATCAAACACTTACTGAGATTGACGCCGAAATTGTGGCAGAAAAAGATGCCGAGGTGGCTTCTTCCAGAGTCCCCGAGGTCCCAGCCCAACCATTTGCTGATGTTGAGGAATCCTGAATGTCTTTTGTACTCTTTTCTTTTTGTTTTCTGAACAATGTAAGCTTCCTCTTATGGCCGATGTGCCTTTCTTTGTTACTTGTGAACAATTTACTTCTGCTAGGCCATAGTGCCTTCATTATATACAACTGGAACTGTTTTTCTCTGAATGCTTTAGTCTTTAATTTCTCTTCATTGCTTCTGTATGGCTCTACACTTTGAATATTTTGCATGATTTGTATAATTCTTCCTTTGCACAATCTTCTCGGGGTTACATATCTCGGGTATAATAACTGCAAGTTTTTACTTCGGCAAGATACTGATCTGCAATCTTTTCATAAATTTCAACAAGTATAAAACATATACTTTTCAATGTAAACTTTGCAAACTTTTCTCAAGTTGCAACAAATGTGTAAACAGTAATTTTGCTCTAACCTACTTGTAAATTGCTACAAATTTCAACAAGGACTAACATATACAGTAAACTTTTCTCAAGTTGCAACAAATGTAAAACAGTGATCTACTTGTAAATTGCTACAAATTTCAACAAGGTTTAAAAATATACTTAGCTTTTACCTCAGCCTGTAAATTGCTGCAAATTTCAACAATGATCATATGTCGGCTTAACTTCAACTTGTAAATTGCTACAAATTTCAACAAGTGTTAAGCATCTTTTTTGGTTTAGCCAACCAGTAGATTGCCATAAGTCTGTAAGTAATAACATCGGCTTCACTTCGACTTGTAAATTGCTACAAATTTCAACAAGCGAAGAGAAACAAATATCTCGGCTTAACTCCCAACTTGTAAATTGCTACAAATTTCAACAAGTAAACTTTGTATCGGTTTGACCAACTTGTAAATTGCTACAAATTTCAACAAGTGGTAAACTTTGTATCGGTTTGACCAACTTGTAAATTGCTACAAATTTCAACAAGTGGTAAACTTTGTATCTCTTTGCTTCTCTCTGCCCCAATGTGAACCTGAGTTTCACTCGGGGTTCTCATTACTTAGAGACAACATTATGCATTCATAAGTCTTGGGGAATTCTGTAAAGATTTTATTGATGACGTCGGCAAAATACAATGAATATCTCAATGATAGAAAAATTTCAAATTACAAGTATTCCAGGGTCTTGGCAATGCTTTGCCCTCATTGTCTTCAAGCCGATAAGCTCCATTGCCTAGCACCGAAGTAATTCTGTAAGGTCCTTCCCAGTTTGGGCCAAGCTTGCCCTCTCTGGGATCCTTCTTGTTGCCGACGACTTTTCTCAAGACTAGGTCGCCGACTTGAAAATCTCTTGGGTTGACCTTGTCTGTAAGCTCTGGCCAGCTGCTGCTGGTATACTGCAAGCTGAATTGCAGCCTTCTCTCTTCGTTCTTCCAAAAGATCCAGATCTCGGGCTAAGAGTATGTCATTGGTCCCATTCTCAACTCCCTGGGTTCGGATCCCTGGGATGCCGACTTCTAGTGGAATGACTGCTTCTGTGCCATAAGCCATGGCAAAGGGGGATTCCCCTGTTGATCTTCTCGGCGTAGTCCGATATGCCCAAAGTACGTTGGGCAATTCGTCTACCCACTTTCCTTTTGCTGCCTGCAGCCTCTTCTTTATTCCATCCAAAATTACTTTGTTGGATGCTTCTGCTTGCCCATTGCTTTGGGGAAACTTGGTGTTGAAAAGTAATTCTTGATCTTGAATTTCGCACAAAAGTTCTTGATAAGTTTGCTGTCAAACTGCGTTCCGTTGTCGGCAACGATGGCTCTTGGAATGCCAAATCTGGTGATAATGTTTTTCCATATGAAATTCTTGACGTCCACATCTCGGATTTTGGCAAGAGGTTCTGCCTCTATCCACTTTGTGAAGTAATCTGTTGCTACCAGCAAGTATTTTCTCTGCCCAGTTGCTTGGGGAAGTTGTCCAACCAGATCCATGCCCCATTGGGCAAACGGCCAAGGGCTGGATACTGGATTCAGGTCAGCAGCTGGCTGATGAATCAAAGGTGCAAACCTTTGGCATTGTTCGCACTTCTTTACGTATGCTTCTGCATCTTTTGCATGTAGGGCCACCAATACCCCTGGGTAATGGCCCTATGGGCTAATGATCTGCCCCCAGTGTGGCTTCCACAAATTCCTTCATGAATTTCATATAAAAAATCTTCAACTTGTAAAGGGTGTACGCACCTTAAAAGGGGTCCAGTGAAGGACCTTCTGTAGAGATGTCCGTCCGCAGTCAGGCTGAATCTTGCCGACTTCAACCTGACTTTGTGTGCCTCCTTGCGGTCTTCTGGCAGCTTTCTTCTTTCAGGAATGCAACAATTGCGTCCATCCAGCTTGGCCCATGTCCACACGCATTGCTTCTTGCTTTGCGCTCTGTGGTTCTATGCTCGGGCCCGACATATAGTTAATCATAATTGTTCTTGTTTTTCCAGTCTGTATTGAACTTGCCAGGTTGGCCAACGCATCGGCGTGGCTGTTATCATCTCGGCTTACTTGGAGAAGTCGGCAGTTCTGAAACAGGGCTGCCAATCTGATGACCTCTTTTGCATATGCCGACATCCTCTTGTCTCTGGCTGCAAACTCTCCTGTTGACTGGTTAACAATTAACTGTGAATCACAAAAACTATTACCTCATCTCTGCTGCTGCTGCCAGCTTTAGTCCTGCAATTAATGCTTCGTATTCTGTTCATTGTTTGAGGCCTTGAACCCCAAACGGATGGATTGTTCTATTATTTCTCCATCTGGGGATATCAGCAGCACTCCTGCCCCCGCTCCTTGTCGGTTTGAACTTCCATCGACAAACAGTCTGAATGAGTCGCCGATGTAGATGCTGCAGGGTCTGAGCTTTTCCTTCCTTTGTTCCTTGGCCTTTGGCTGGGATTCTCCCTGCTTGCTGGGACCTCGTTCATCTTGGCTCAACGAAGCCCGATGTTCGATGGATTCAGGTGTGAATTCTGCCACGAAGTCGGCCAAAACCTGGCCCTTAATCGCTGTTCTGGGCCTGAACTCTAGGTCATACTGGCCCAAGGCCACTGCCCACCTTGCAATTCTTCCTGTTAAGTCTCCTTGTTGCAACAAGGACTTCAGTGGGTGCTCTGTTAGTATTACAATCTTGTGTGCCTGGAAGTAGTGGTTCAACTTTTTTGAGGCCATTACTAAGGCCAGCATTAACTTTTCTAGCGTAGATACCTTGTTTCTGCGTCGGCCAAGGTTTTACTTACATAATAGACAGCCTTCTGTTCTCTCCTGCTCTTCTCGGATTAGCACTGCACTTACTGCGTGTTCTGACACGGCTAAGTACAGAAACAACTCCTCCCCAGGTTCAGGTGTTGAGAGGACTGGGGCCGTGGTCAGATACTTTTTTAGGTCGGCCAAAGCGGCCTCACATTCTTCAGTCCATAGGAAGTCTGCGGTCTTTTTTACCAGGTTGAAGAAGGGTTTACACTTGTCTGAACTTCGGCTTATGAACCTGTTTAGGGCTGCGGCCCTGCCAGTGAGCATTTGAACCTGTTTTGCCGATGTTGGGCTCTTAGATCTAGGATGGCCTTGATCTGATCTGGGCTGGCCTCTATTCCCCTTCTTGTTACCAGGTACCCTAGAAACTTACCAGATCCGACTCCAAACGCGCATTTAGATGCGTTGAGTCGGAGCCGATATGTTTTGAGTATTTCAAATACCTCTTTCAGGTCGGCAAGATGACTCTTAGGCTCCTTGGTCTTCACGACCATGTCATCGATGTAGACTTCTACTGTTTGGCCTATCAGGTGCTTGAACATTTTGGTTACCAGCCTTTGGTAGGTTGCTCCTGCGTTCTTCAGCCCAAAAGGCATCACCCTGTAATAGTACAGGCCTTTTGGGGTGATGAACGCTGTCTTCTCCTCGTCTGGGGGGTACATGGCTATCTGGTGGTACCCCTGTAAGCGTCCAGGAAGCTCATCCTTCCATGTCCAGATGTGGCGTCTACTAATTGATCAATTTTGGGCAGAGGAAAGTTGTCTTTGGGACAGGCTTTATTCAGGCTTGTAAAATCTACGCAGACCCTCCATTTACCGTTTTTCTTCTTTACCATCACAGTGTTTGATAGCCATGTTGGATAATTGACTTCTCTGATGGCCTGGCTTCCAGCAGTCTGTTTACTTCCTCCTCCACTGCTTCGACGTGCACCAACGTCGGTCTTCTAGCTCGTTATTACAGGTTTAGCCGACCTGTCACGTTCAGTCTGTGACATGTGACCTCGGGTCAATGCCAGGCATTTCATAAGGTGTCCAGGCGAACACCTCTATGTTGTTCTCAAAAAGGCTTCCAGTTCTTTTTCTTCTTCTTTGGCTAAGCCTGAGCCGAGAAGGAAGAAGCGCTCTTCGTCGCCCTCCTGGACGAGAATTTTCTTTAGCGTTTCCTCACTCTTTTCGGTCGGCTCCTTGCCGACATCATCTAGGACCTCCATGTCCTCATCTTCAATCTCTGCCTTCCCTGGTTCTTGTATGTTGCAGGTTGTTTTCATTGCTGCCATGGAGCAATTTTTGGCCTGTAGCTGGTCTCCTCTGACTTCTTCAATCCCATGTTCTGTTGGGAATCGCAATAGTTGATGCAACGTTGAGGGAACTGCCCCCATTGCATGCAGCCATGGCCTTCCCAATATGATGTTATAAGGAGAAGGCGTATCAATCACGATGAATTCTGTCCTGATCTTCTTAGTGCCGGCCTGTACTTCCAAGTTTGTAGCGCCCAGTGGCCACGTCGGCATTCCATTGAAGCCGACCATCGGGCCATTCGATTGCTCCATGTCGTCTGGGTGAAGGCCTAGCTCCTTGTAACATCTAACGTACATGATGTCACAAGAGCTGCCTTGATCTATTAGGATGCGTTTTACTTGGCACTCCCCAACCTGGAGGGATACTACCAAGGCATCATATGTGGGTGCTGTATACCATCTCTAGGTCGGCTTCGGTGAAGGCTATCATCGGTCCTTGGCGCTCCGCTGGCCGATGTCTTTTTTCCCCGACTTAGACATGCTGCAGATGCCTTACCCTTTGAGTCTCTCCTCTGACTTCGTTCTCGTTAACTTTTGAATGAATCACATTAACTATCCGAGGTCCTTCTGTGAGGTTGCGGAGGTGGTGGGGCTGCTGGAGCCTGAGGCAGTCTTGCCTGTTCTTCTCTTGTTCTGGTTTCATCGACAAGGTCTCTCAGGTGGCCTTGCCTTACCAGATCTTCCAAGTGTGCTTTTAGGGCTCTGCAGCCCTGTGTTGTATGTCCGTCTTCATTGTGATAAGCACAATGTCTGTCCATGTTTCTTCCCATAAATTCTCCCGGTTCCCTTGCTGGCGTTCTGAAATAGGGTTGGTTCCGAATTTTTCCTAGGACTTTTTGAATTGGAATTCGGAACACGGTTGTCACTGCCTGTTTGGCCCTTAACTCTATCTCTGTTTTGCTGAATCCGTTGTTACTTCGGCCTCGCTTCGGCGAGCCGTTCCCTTTTCCCTGTTTGACCTCCTTGTGCGCCGATGTATCTTTCTCGGCTCGGGCATACTTTTCGATCCTTGCCATGAGTTATTCCATGCTTTTTGGCAATGTCTTTGCCAAAGATTTCCGTAGCGAACAGTTATCTTTCAGGCCGTTCTTGAAGGATACGACTGCCACTTCCTGGTTGCACTCGGGTATTTGATTGAACACCTCGTAGTATCTTTTTGCATAGGCCCTAAGGCCTTCATCCTGGCTGATCTTCAAAGCCATTAGTGCGTCCACCCTTAATGGCTGTAGCTTGTTCGTCACGAACCTGGCCACAAACATCTCGGCCAGGCCTTCCCATGTCTTCATGCTTCCCTTTGGTAGCTTGTGGAACCAATCTGATGCAATCTCCCCAAAGGACGAGGGGGACACTTTGCAGAGCAGTGGCTCGTTTCCACTGTATAATGCCATTGAATTCAGGAATAGACCAACGTGGAAGTTAGGGTCTGACTTACCATCGTATATCTGAAACCTCGGCATGCTGAATCTTTTTGGTGCCTCGAATTTGTCCAGTTCTACCGAGAACGGTGTTCTTGGCTTGTTGGGTGAATTAACCTCAGCTTCAGCATTCTGTTCCTTCCTTTTGAGGTAGTTTCTCAAGTCCTCTTTACTCCTCCCTAGAGCTCGGCTATCTTTTGACTTCAGTCTTTTTGGCACACTGCTCTCGGCCTCGTGGTGGGCCGTTTTGATCTTTCTCCATGGGTTGTGTCAAAGCAGAGTGCCTGCCTTTGGACATGCCGATGTTCTCTGGGCTCTGGGTCCTTCGTGTGGTATGTCCTCTGGGATTTCTCTTGTCTCGGTTCTTCTCGTCCGATCTCCCTGGAAGGCGGGTGGGAGTGCCTTGCGCTCCTGGTATGCCGAGGTGTTCCGGGAATTACTTTCCTTCCTCCCTTCTGAGTATTAACCGCTGGAATTGGCGTGTCCTGCAACGGGTTTGGTGGCTGCATGACCTTGTTTTGCATCATAAAGTTGACGACCGACTGCAGGTCTGCCAACTTGTCTGCCAATTCTTTTACTTCCTCATCCCTTCGTAGGCACCTATCCCTCCATACCTGGAGGTTATCTTCGTTGTAGTATCTGTCCTAGTCTGTCTTCTTTGAGGTGTCGCCCTCCTGGCCGACGTTTTTTCCTCCATGCCCCTGGTCGCGGGTTTCTTCGTTGTGGTTGTCTCCTTCAACGTCAAGGTCGATAGGCCTACCACTCCCAGCGGAGCGTCGTCCCCTTCTTCTCGTTTTGTGCGTTACGGCCATCTATTCATCTTTCTTTCCCACAGACGGCGCCAAATTGTGTGAGTGATTTTTCGATCACACTGCCCTTCTTAGTAATTCAGCTGTAGAACACAAGCAGAATAGATGGCACCTTGCTGTCCTGCACAGAAAGAAAAGGCTCCGGCGGTGGTTCTTCCACCCGGGGGCACTCCGACGATCAAGTCAGTATATTTCTCAATTATATTCAGGTATTCAACTCACAAGCTTGAGTATCAAAAACATACCTTAGACCCATGGGGGTGCCTCTCTTTTATAGCCAATACAATCCTAGTCCCCATAGGAGCCTAACTCCAATGGACTCAGGATTACTGCTAATCTGGAACTCCCAGTGGGATTAGGATAAACCCTCTAAGAGTTTCATCTTTACCCAAACTGAAGTATTCTCTCAATCTAGGACTCTTGTCCCTTACCCGCTTATCTCGGATTCCGATATCTTCGGAGATAACCTCG
The DNA here is from genome assembly GCA_030407325.1 of Camellia japonica. Lineage (NCBI taxonomy): Eukaryota > Viridiplantae > Streptophyta > Magnoliopsida > Ericales > Theaceae > Camellia > Camellia japonica. The sequence continues at coordinate 82,316,388 of JAPPVO010000024.1, forward strand.
GCAACTCCGAGATTATCTCGGCATAACTACCACGACACGTGGTACCTCGGTTGACACGTCGGCGTCACCATGCCACGTGTTGGTACTCAGAAAATATATCCCCACACTTAGGTTTAATTCATGTGTAAAAGATTGATAAGTTGAAATTTGGGTTAGATATGAAGGAAATTGATGAAAATCTAACTTAGAGCAATTCAAGAATGAAATTATGATTTGATTTTGAATATAGAAATTAGTTGGTTTTAATCTTAATTTCATACATGCAAATGCTTTCCTAAGAGTCATATAACTTCAATTCATGTAAATTAAAAGGAATTAGTAAAAGAGTGATAAAATTGAATTAGATTCAAATTATAGAAGTTAATTTGGAATGGGTTACATGCATGTGAGTGGTTATGGAGAATAAATTAGAAATTAATTATTTTGGGTTTGATGTTGTGATCTTGCATGAAATTAAGCTTCATTGGTACATGCATGAATAAATTTTACAAGTTTAATACCCTAATTATACATGCATCATGAATTTTGAAAAATTTGGATTAATTCGATCTCATATTTTGAAAAGAGAAAGGAAAAGCTTTAGAAGAATCAAATTTATGGAATTAATCCTCATGAAAGACAAAGTTTTGATTTTATTATGACAATTATGAATTTGTTTGATCCATGCATGTAATTGAATTTAAAAGTTTTATTCAACTTAAACACATTTTGGAACATTTATGATCATAAATTAAGTTTTGGTTATAGATTGAGTTAAGTTGAGATTCTAAGGAATTGATTTTGTAATTCATTAGTTAAGTTTGATTTTCATTGTTAATAATGAAATTGGGTCTTACTTTTACATGCATCATGAAATTTCAAGAGTTTGGAAAGTATAATTCATGTTTTAAAATTGTGAGTTTGATATAGAGAAAATGAATTAAAACTAAATTTGGCAATTGGGGCATGATTTTGAATAAATGATTTTTGAATAAATGATTTAGCAATTTGTGACTTTAATAAATGGTTCTCCATGTTTGTATACTAAAGTGCATGTTTTGAAGCTTTGAATACCAAATTTGAACTTTAATTGCAATTTTGAATTCAGAATTTTCGTTGTCCGCTCGAGCGAGGGAAGTCCCGCTCGAGCGTGAAAAATCGACCTCCCAGTAGTTTTTCAAATTTTACAGTCCGCCCGAGCGACCAAAGTGGCGCTCAAGCGGAGACCCATTTTTAGCACATTTTGGAAAGTTGCATTTAGTTCACTTTTTTTTATTCTCATCTCTTTCCAAGGCATTCTAGACATGATTTTTGACTCAATAAAGATTAATGAGCTACCAATCAACATAGATTAGTTAGTTAAAGAATGAATCATTGATCTTGCGATAATTGTTTAAGAAGCCAAATAAAGGATCAATCTATTTGGAAAAGAAGGACTCAGTAATGAAAGAATATGTGAAATAAGAACCTGGTTTATTTAAATGAGAAAGAATAAACGTAGTAGAACTTAGACTAGAAAGGACAAGTTTAATCAAAGGAGTAATATTGAATTTCAATGTGTATATGTAGGTCACGCGCCATTGTCCTGCCTGATTTTCCTGATATGTCCAGTCTGTCTGAATTTGCTTCTGCAGCCAACGGTGAGTAATAACTTAGTAAAGATATGTTCAATTGTACTTATTTTCTGTGTGACAAAATGAGATCTGTTTTCTGAAATGATATGTTATGTAACAATGAGATGATTGTCAATTTCTGACATGTAATTCGTGACATCCTTAGTATCATGTGATATCTACAGCCGTTACCCGGTATCGGAGGTTCCTTTATAGAACTGGTTATTCGTAACCTCCGCGTATGCGTCCTGTCTGTGCACTGTTACCCGTACCGGAGGCCCGCCATGGGGCTTAGCTGTCCTGTTCTGTGACTCGGATCCGGCAGGTTTCCTTCTTGGAACTAAGTTATTCATAACCTTACGCTTATGCGTCCTGTTCTGTTACGCTTATGCGTCCTATTCTGTTACGCTTATGCGTCCTGTTCTGTTATGCTAATGGATGTATCACGTAAACTTAATTATGACTTATGATTTCTGTCTGTATATGATCTGAACAAGTATGAATTTGATAAAACTGAATTATGATTTCTGATTTGTATGTACTCATTCATTAAAACCCTTTACTCTGTTATTATTCACTGGGCTTTAGCTCACTGTATTATTTATGTATGTAGGTGATCAGGCGCGTGACCAGGCTTAGAGGCATCTGTCTAGAATCTGTTTTGTCAGCCAACCTATGTGCCTCCTGTGGAGGTTCCGGATATGTTAAGTGTTATCGTTATGTGATTTAAAGTTTAAGTTTGTTTTCTGTTTGGTTCATCAAGTCATGTGTATTTTGAGAAAATGGACTAAGTCCCTTTCTGCCTAATATGTATATATATTATAACGTGAGGATGATGTGTATATATGTACATGAAAGGTTTAAAATTTTTCTGTCTCATATAAGTCTACACAGCTCAATGGACGTTGTATATTGTTATTTGCTTCCGCTAGCCCCTAATATTATGTTAATCTGTCTCAGAGGCCTTCGGTAATCTCAGGATTACTGGCCGGTTACGATGCTAAACCTATAGGGACCGGTTTGGGTCGTGACACTAAGCCTAGGGTCCCGAGCTAGGCTCGGGCCTGGGCCTAACTGGGTCTGGCCCATCCCAGGCCGCGAGCGGGCTTTGTGTCGCCTATAGGCCGCGGGCCATTTTTACACTCTTAGGCCCAACCTATCTAACGATAGGTAGAGTAGACTTTGAAAATGTTGTTGTTATTATTGAGGGGTGTTTGGAAAGTTTGCTATAGAATATTTTAGCTTTTGGTTATTTTAGTAAACTAAAATGACGGCCCAGGCCTAGGCCTAGGGTCCGGGCTAGGCTCGGGCTCGGACCTAACCATAGGGAAAAAATTAATAGATAGATATAAATTTGAATGTATAGACAAAAAGTTTGAACATATTGGAAATGATTTGAAAAGATAGATATAAATTTGAACAAATAGTCAACAAATAAAAAGAATCCAACAAATAAATTAGGGGGCAAAATTGAAAACAAAATGTCATTCAAAACAAATAAAAGGACTTTTCATCAACTATTTCACAAAGGGTGAATCTCTCGTCAACAAAAACTATTCACTAAACTTAATGCCTTACACTTTCCTTATCTTAGATTTTTGCAACAATTATCTTTTACAGTTTCGCTACGGAGCCCGTATGGCTGTGGCTCAAATGGCTCAAAAGTGTTTTCTCTCCCCCCCCCCTAAAAAAAAGTGACGCACGTGGAACCCACATGTTTTGGTTTGGATATCAAACAAATGAAAATGAAAAATAAAACAAACACAGAAAAGAGAGGAGATAAGAAAGAAAGAGAGAGGGAAACCAGAAGACCCCCGACTTGGGTTGTTTATTGACGACCTCGACGACCACCGACCTGGTGTTCACCGATGACGACTGACCTGGTGTTCACCGACATCCTCAAGTAAAATATTAGGTAAGTTAGTTCTGTATTTGTGTCACGTTTTCATTTATTTATCTCTGTATCGCAGACGATTTTGACATTTTTGATATATAGAACTCTATTGGTTAGAATGATTCAATAGGTTTTCTGAACTCTTTCTCTATATCCCTTTATTGTGTTTTTTTTTTTTTTTTGATCTAAGATTCATTTGTAAGAGGCAATTGTGTGATGTTTGTGATTTTTTTTTTTTTTTGGTTGTTTTGGAATGAGGCTCAGTTAAACATCTTCCATTGTAGTCATGCATGCCAATTGTTTGATGAAAGTTCCCATAGAGAAATTATCCTTATTTTATGTTATGAGTTGAAGAGAAAAGACAACCATTGTTCTTGAGATGAAACTGATGGGCAAACCTTCAATAATTAAATTATGGATGGAGAATCGTAAGCATTCAACATGTCCATAAATGAAATTTAATTATGTAATTTAATTGAAGAGAAAAGACAACCATTGTCAAATTACATCCATAATTCTTCTTTGTGATTTTATTACATGTTGTAATTCTTCTGTAAACATTGTCAAATTACATGTTGTAATTTTAATTATGTGATATTTATGATTTTAGAAAAATTAAAAGAAGAGGGGGATAGAAAAAAAAAAGGAAAGAAAAATAATCACCTGAAACAAATTTTGGTCAACTTCCTACCCATATATCATAATGCCCAGACAAGCAATCATGTGAATAAGTAATACAAATGCACAGACAAACAACCATGTGAAATAAGTAATACAAGTTTAGGGACCATAGTAACATTTTACACAAGCATGTTATAACAGCCTAAATAAATAAATAGTTCATCTAGGTGGTCCCTGTGTACAAGTAAATGCACATGACGAGCATATTTAGTCAAGTATAATGCTTCCTCTGTAGCTATATCACCTCCTCCAACCATATTTAGTCAAGCATATTTATGTTATGTTGGAGAACCTTGGGAAAATTGAAATGTTGTGTATGAAAAATCACCCAAGTTGCATGTGATTTGCATTATATTATCATCTCACTACATGCCTTTATACTTTATTTGCTGTGTGGTTACTGGTTATGTTGTTTGAATTTTGGTTTCAAGCTACAGTCAAAGTTGAATGGACAATATTTTGGTTACCTTAGTAAAATATTTGTTATTGTCTTAATTTATATATATGTTGAATGGACAATATTTGTAAAGTGTATTTGTTTATTGAATAGGCACGGTTTAATCCAATGCAAACGGTGGACAATATTGGAGGCACATCTCATGCTCAATCAGGAATGGTGAACAAAATCTACAGTCAAAGTTCGACAATCGCTTCAAATTTTGTTGACTTGAATGTAGATGTGGATCCAAATGTCCCATTTTTTTTTTAGATTCGCATTAGTACCTTGTATTTTTTTTTTTTTTGAACAAATTGTGTAGACAATGACAATACTAATTTTGTGGAATGCTCCTGAGATGAGTATGTTTGTAGAATACTATGAATGATGTTCAATAATGTTGAATGATGTTTAACTATAAAATTAAATAGGGCAGATTGATATTATATTGTGATATAGAATGGTTTATGTTGATGATTAAATGAGGCAGATTGATGTTCATGATTAAATGGGGCAGATTGATGATTAAATGGGGCAGATTGATGTTGAATGGGACAGATTGCTAAATTTGTTCTGCTTGTCTGGTTTATGTTGTGATATAGAATGGTTCATGCATGCCTGGTATCTTAGTTGTGGCTGTGATATAGAATGTCTCATTCTGTTGTTGCTATAGTTGAGGAAATGCTTAAAGATATTGCAGCCAAAATTTTGAATGTGAGTCTGTGTAGAAAACTTTGTGAATAATTGGACCATTGAGGATAAAACAAATTAGCCTCCCTCTAAGCTTTTTGATGAGTTCATGGCCAAGAATTCAACATGGTTTCAGAGTTCATATTGCAATCTTCTGGTGAGACAATAGCAAGAATCATATAAACTTGTCTATTGAAGCATATAAAGACATTATGCACATATTTTTATTTTATATCCATGCAGTAGTGCTACCTGTTTTAGTAATTCAACATTTCTCCAACTTTTGAACAAAATAGATCCATAAATGAGTTAATTCAAACATTACATTACATCCATAATAAAATTACAACATCACATTCAATTAAACTCCTAACATTCAAACAAGTATATTACATCCATAATAAAATTAAAACATGTCCACCATTACATCCATAATTAAATTACATCACATTCAATTAAACTCCTAACATTCAACATGACCATTACATCCATAATTACATTCATCAAATATCTCAAAAACTAACAGTCAAGCATTTAAATTATTACATAATAAAGTACAAAACAATACAGACTTAGCCTTGAAATTGTTGTCCATCCTTTGAAGCTTTCTACCATGCTCAGAAAGCCTTGCCCTGACATCATTGAATTCTTCTGTTTTGATAGCTTTACGAGGTCCACTATTGGAATGGATTGTCGAGGTAACGTCCCCATCATCATCGTCCGCAAACTTGAAGTAATTGCAGTGTTGTTCGTTACGCTACAATGCATGACAATCAATTATTTAATTTACACAATATTAAAGACAAATGCATCTTCAAACCATGTTTCATATTTCATGTCTTCAATGCTCTATGATATTCTTAGCCTATCATACATTTTATAGGGCAATGTCCCTTATTCCAAATCAATGTTAAATTTTGTTCGATTTGGTTTATGCCTGAATTTTTTTTTTTCACCTTGTGCTCTAGTTTGATGCTGCGAAATCAATTTTCCATCTCCAAATATGTTCTATTCTACAAGTTAGAAGCCAAAATGAGGCAATGCTATACAAGTTAGATAATAAACACTGGAACAAGCTAAAGTGCCACTATAAAAAAAAAAATTAAAAATTTTCCAAATGTTCTGTTCTATATCCAATGTGGTGGTTAATGTTATGGAGGGACATTGTCAAAAATTCAAACTTCCAACAAAATATCCCAAGTCAATGCAAGGGCATACACAACACTGATTATAAAAAATAAAAAATAAAAACATAATTCCACTATGTACAATATAATAGTTGGGAAACAAAATCAGAATGATGACATAGGATCACAAGGCAAAACAAATTCTTGAATATTAAAACAAACTTCAATGAACAAAAAACGCTCTATACCAACTAGGAATTCTGATTCCAGTATAACACAAAGAGTTTGATTCCAGTATAACAAAAAATAAATAATAAATAAATAAATTCTTCACATCACATTTCAATTCAGCAATAAAAATCAGTCATATTTTTTCTATGTGGACTTTCATCAAACAATTGGAATGCAAGAGCCAACAATGGAAGATATTTAACATACGATCTGATTCCAGAACAACCACAATCCACAGAGCAGATCACACAATTCGGTAGTTGCAACAAATTGGGGAAAAATTAACTGAAATTGTGATCAAACCTAGTTTTTTGGTACACAGGTTAACTGAAATTATTGGGGCAAAATACAAAACCCTAACCCTAGTTTTGTTATCCAGAGTTTACCTGCGATTCGGGTGTGAGGATGAACTTTCCGGCGTTGTTTGGGAGGAGAGAGGAGGTGATACGCTCGAATGATTCAGAAATGAACCGGAAGAGCAGATGATTCGAAAGAAGGATGAGAAACAAAGCAATAGAGAGAGAGAGAGAGAGAGAGAGAGAGTTGGGTATAACACTGACAGAGAGGAGGTGATAGGTGCGAGTGATTCGGCAATGAACCGGAAGGGGAGATGATTCGGAAGAACGATGAGGAACAGAGCAAGATGAGGAAGAGAGTTGGGTATAATACTAAAAAAGGAGAGAGAGCGAGGCAGGGGTGTTATGCCGCGTGAGCCCACGCTTTCGGGCCATTTGAGCCAACACATTCGGGCCCTGAAACATTTTTGTATCTCTTAAAACAATACAATAGAGATTTGAATGAAAAATAAAAACGGTTCCGATTCGTAGCTCGAATCTGTGGCTCGAATGTGTGGCTCGACACCAAAACGACGTCGTTTTGGTGTCTGTTTTTTTTTTTTTTTTCCTATGTTTTTGTTGCAACGACGAGGAAGACGAAGAAGAAGGGTGAAGAAGAAGAGAAGGGAGGAGGAGGAGGAGGAGGAGGAGGAGGAAGGAGGACTGGAGGGGCATAATCACAGGGGAGGAGGAGGCGGTGGCGGGGCCGGAGGCCACGGCGGTGGTGCTGCGACTGCGACGATCGGCGAGGCGGTGGCGGTGGTGCGACGATCGGCGAAGAGGTGGTGCTGCGACGATCGGCGGCGGCTAGGGGACAGCGGTGGTGCTGCCTCCTCCTCTTTCTCTTCTCCTCTCTTCTTCCTCCTCTCTTCTCTCCCTCTTTCTCCTCTCCTCTTCCCTCTGTCTGTTCGAAAATGAAAGAAAGAAGAAGAAAAAAAAAAAAAAAAATCGAGCCAAAATCGAGCCAAGAAATTCGAGCTACGAAGCTTTTTCCAAATAAAAATTGGGAAAGGAAAGATGGAGAAAAAAATGATAAAATAAAGAGGACATTTGACAAAATATTAACTTGCTTAAAAAAGGGTTGTGGCAACTTCTTAGAATTTGCAAATATAATTCATAGCCTTATCTCATTTGGGAATAGACTATTTTAGTAACATTTTGACTTTTTATGAAAAGATGTGCAGAAAAATAGAGAGTGATGTGATAACTTATAATAACTTTTTGACTAAAACAGAAAGTTACCAAACGAGTGATATAATTTCTTAAGTAATTTTATGTCATCTAATGTAAATGAATTTGTTGAAATTATTATTACGTGGTCAAATGACAAAAATTACAAAATAAAATGGGTCAGTTGAATACACTCCATATCTCAGTATAATTTAGTCTTTACTAATGCACTGCATAGCTCAATTTAGGATATTTGAACTCCGAATTTTGATTCTCTTTATTATGGAGAATTTTATTATACATACCTCATATTATAGTATTTTGATTTTTTTTTAATTATGATAGTATTTTGAGATTTTAGTTATAACTTTTTTGTATTTGATTATGACTTTTTATTTTATTTATTTTTTTTATTTGATTCAAAAAATATAAAATTATGTCTTTTTTTTTTCTCTTTTATTTATTTATTTATTATTATTATAGTTGTAAGGTGCATATGGTATACACCCTTTAACCTTTCCTCTTATTATATGAAATGGATATTTCCATTTCATTTCATAAGCTTACCACACATCATGGAAATCCAAAATTAATTGTTTATAACGATTATGTCATTTTAAATTTGAAAATTGCCGTCAACAATTTTTTGAATTTTAAAATAAAAGGTAAGTTGATGTGGATATTTTTCAACTATTGTTATGAAATGAAAACCTCCATTCCATAAAAGTTTGGAATTTTTTGTTGTTGTTGTTTCTATTTGTATAAAATTAATCACCCCATGTGTTGATACAATTACAACAATATTATAAATTTAGAATTATTTACCCAGAATTTACCTAGAAATAATAATTAATTGTTCAAATTCATTTCACTCGTGGACCTCACACTTCATTAATTTAATCTCCATCACACATGCTCATTCTGAATAAATTCTGAGACCCTAATTCTGAGATCCCAGATTTTTCCATATAATTAATGCAATGACGTTTTATAAACAAATAAGTAATCTGTCATGTTTGTTTAAGAACCGGACTGGGGTGATAAGTAATCTTCCTGGTCCTGTGTGTTTATTTATTTATTTTTTAGATGGGTATTTTATAAAAATTGTTGGAAGCAATTATATATACTATGAGATTGTTTAGCTAGAGTGAGATAAATGAAATAAGGTTAGAAGGAATATTTTTTGAGTATTAGATAGTTGAGGGAAGATAATCCAGAGGAGTATTGTCTTGTCTGGCCTTGAACAATGGTAATTTTATAGCCCCTCCTCATACAAGTCCAGTCTAGATTTCAAATCTGGCCGAAAACAACACAATTGTTTGATTTAGAGAGAATTGTGGAAGTGGATAAATCTGAACCATGAACTCACATGTCTCAAACTCCAATCCAAACCCCCCTCTAGTTCCTCCAAACTACATCAACACTCTTTTATACTGTGTTTAATTGGAGGATTTGGAGAGGGATTTGGAAAGGGAAAGAGAAAAGGTGTGTGAAACTAGGTGAAATGTAGGTATATTTTATTCATATTTCACCTAATTTTTCTCTTTCCTTTTCCAAATCCCTCTTCAACTCCTCCAACAAACACAACGTTAAGTTACCCAAATATCTTAACAAGCCTTCACTCACAGTTTCACCACCTATCCAACCAGTGCTCATAACTAGGTCATGTGAGTCACTGAGTTTATGACCCCCTTGATCAAGGTTTATATGCGCCAGTATATATTTATTTATATATTTAAGGGCAAAATCTATTTTACCTCTCTGTCTATAGTATGACTCGATAGCGCGGTTCCATAGCATTTTACCCGCCTATCTTTTAAAAATATAATCATATACCCCCAAGTGATTTTGCCCTAAAATGTAACCTTAACACCATTAATGTTAACAATAAAAAGACAATTATACCCCTTATGTCTTCTTCTTTTATTTTTAGCTCTCTTTGTAAATAAATAAATAAATTTACCTCCATGACTAAGCAAAAAAACTAAAAACATAGCACAAAACTAATTTAAGAAACTAGAGTTTCTTAAATATATTTTTTTATTAACTTAATTTTTAATTTTAATTAATTTATGATTTAATTTTGTTAAATATATATGTACATGTTTAATTTAAAATGTTATCAAATAATAAATTGAGTTAAAAATTAATTAAATTAAGGTACTTGTATGATTTAATTTGTTATATATATATATGTATTATGTATATGTTTAATTTAAAATGTTATTAAATAAGAAATTGGGTTAAAAATTAAAAAATTAGTTTGATGATTAATTTCTATAATAATAAATTAAGGTATTTAATTTAATTATATATATACATATATCTATATATATATAATACGTATGTTTAATTTAAAATGTTATTTTTTTTGGATAGTTAATTTAAAATGTTATTAAATAAGAAGTTTAGATTTAAAAAATGGTAAAACATGTTGGAACAATCTTCTGTATAAATAAAATAAACTGAAATAACTCAAACAAAATAAATAAATAACATACCGAATTTATTTCGTTGAACCGAATAAATAATTTAAGACCAAGTCGAGTGTGTGACACTCTGTCCTTAAAACAGATTCGCCCCGTTACGGTACTTACGGTTGAGTGGCGTCTATCTCCCATGATACAATGATCTTCACAAATTGTAGTAGTACTCCAAACAATTTGTTCGGCGAACCAAACCTGTGCTCTAACTCTCTGAATATTTATTCCTAAAATTATATATGAAGAATATTCACTAAAAGAAAATGGACAGCAAAGGAACATTTCAGCCTGAATTTTCCCTAACTCGGATTCCCTGGACTGCAGCAAAATGAATATATATATAGGCAACACAAAAGACCCGAACAGGTACCTATGTTTGAAGTGAAAAGGTGCACCAATATGTTTAAACAGGAAACCAACTTTTCAAAGTTGGTTTTGACCGTTACACAAGAATTGGTTTGACCGTTGCACAAAGAAAACAAATTTGAAAAATTTTCATTGCTCAAACAAAGGAACAGTAGTTGATTTATTAATTAAACTATTTCAAATATATATATATATTAAACTAATTAAATATATATATATAATATATTAAACTATTGAAATAGTTAAATAAATAAAGAGGTACAAACTTTAGGAAACATTTAAGGAACCTAAAATTTAAATTTAGAATTAAATTAAATTCTAAAATTACAAACTTTAAGAAACCACTCAGGAACCTAAAATTTGAATTTAGAATTAAATTAAATTCCCACAATAATTAAATTAAATTCCCACAATAATTCTTTTTGAAAAAATTCAAAAGAATTTTATCTAAAAAATTAATGTTAAACCCGAAAACGACGTCATCTTCCCATTCACTCATAAATGGTTTTGACGTTCCGTCTTCACCCACTTCACCTCTTCGGACCCACCCCAAAAGACGTTTGGGGTCCACCAAAAATGGGTTAAAAATATACCTATATAAAACCATTTTTCCAACAAAACACTGGTAGTTTTGTCTTCTTACATTAAAATTTAACTTTTATTAATTTTTTTTTACTACTCCACTCTCAAAATAGGCATGTGAGACACACTCTCCGTTAATTTGAATGGAAAATATAACTGTAACATTTTAATCTAAAATCACATGAGAGATATGTGACTATTTTTAAAAAACAGAGAGATAAAATGATGTTGAGTCATACACATAAAATAGATTTTGCTCTATATTTAATTTAACTAATTACTTCCACTTTGAATATGATTCTCATGGGTGATGGCTAGGTACTCCCGAAGTACGGTCGCGTAATGCTCTATGATATTATAATTGGTAGAGAATGTGTAGTATTATGATTTTGTATTAGGTGATTAAAGAACATGAAGGGATATGGTGAATGATGATTACTAAAAGAGTATGGACACGTGGTATAAGGGGCGGAGGCACGTGAGGCCCGGGGGGTCACGTGCCCTTTCAACTTTCCAAAATTATACTTTTGTCTCTAATAAAAAATATATATTTCAATTCAATCATTTCAAGTAATATTCTGAAAATTCATATCATTATTTTTTTTCCTTTTTTTTTTTCCCACAAAAATCTGTTTAATTAGTCACTTTAAATGTTTGATTATACTAAAAAAGTTCTTATAAATTTTATATTAGAAAAATGTTATATGTCACAAATTTGTTGTCATTGTTTTATACCACCTCTTATATGAACTCATAATTGATTCATTTTTGTTTTACAAATAATTATTATACAATTAATTATTGGAAAATTATAAAGAGGTAGTTGTGAATTGAAATAGACTCCATTTTGAATGAAATGGTGTAACCTTTCATGGTGTCTTTTTATTTTAAAGGAATGGTCAAACCTCCATTTGAATGAAAGGGTATAAACCTTTCATGGTGTCTCTTTATTTTAAAGGAAGAGTTATGTCCCTTCTTCATATTTTTTCTATTCAAATTGAATAGGTGCCAACAAAGCCTATATAAAGGCAGCTCCTATAAAGGCAGCCCCATTCCAATTTTGAGAGATTCCGAAAATTCATTTTCTTTGCCTTCATTTTGCTCTCTTGCGTCCTTTATTCTTCATATTAGATTTAGAATAAATTTCAGAGAGTTATAGAACACAAGGTTCTAGTTCGCCGGACAAATTTGTTTGAAGTGCTACTACAAATTTGTGAAGATCATTGTATTCTGGGAGATAGATGCCACATAACCGTAAGCACCGTAGCGGGCGAATCTGTCTTAAGGACAGAGTGTCACACACTCGACTTGGGTTTAATTATTGATGTGTTTTTACAAAATAAATTCTGTAAGTTTTATTTTATTTTGTTTGAATTATTTCAATTTATTTTATTTACACAAAAGATTGTTCCAACAATCTTAAGAAGAATCGAATTATTCTGTTTACAGAATTTTTCGTTTGTTTCCTTTTTTCTCTTTCTTCTTTTAAGAAAATTATTTTCTGTGGATTTACAAAATAATATTCTGGTTAGAAAAACAAATAGTGATTATATGCTATTTGACAGATAGTAGTAATATACTGTCTATTTTCTTGGACAACTAGTAGTACGATACTTGTGTCATTAACAATTCAGAATATATTTTTGTGGAATTTTTTCAGAAATTAATTTTGGATTTTACAAATTATTTTCTGTGTTTTCATTACTTAAAATTCTGTTTTAGTATTTTAACTATTGAAGTGTTACAGAAATTAATTTTTTGTGTGGAATTAATTTGGTTAAATAAAATTTTATTTTATTTCCAACTTAATTGAAAAAAAATAAAAGTTATTTTCTTATTTCTTTTATTTTACAGAATTTAATTTTCTGTGTGGAATTAATTTGGTTAAATAACATTTTATTTTATTTCCAAATTAATTGAAAAATAAAAATTATTTTCTTATTTCTTTTATTTTACAGAAATTTAATTTTCTGTGTGGAATTAATTTGGTGAAATAACATTTTATTTTATTTCCAAATTAATTGAAAAATAAAAGTTACATTTTATTTCTTTTATTTTTACAGAATTTAATTATGTGAATTTGGATTAATTTTTTGTGTAGTGTAAATTCTAATTATAATTTTGTTTTATAAATTAGAATTGATGGCTACTGAAACTAATGCCCAAACCAGTACTGGTATGGTGATTGCCATTACGCCAACCTCTCCTTATGTTGGGACTGTGCCAGTGAATCATAGTAAACAGCCAGAGAAGTTCTTAAGAACTGATTTTTGCAAAGGCAAAGGAAGAACAAGTAAAAAGGTTACTAAAGCCGATATAACCGAAATGGATATAATTTCCAATGGTGTAAATGTCATAAATCTTTCTGCAGTTGTTTCCGAGGCAAATCTTGTCGAAAATCCTAAAGAATTGTGGGTGGACACTGGTGCTACTCGCCATAGTTGTGCCGACAAAAAAATGTTCACATCTTATTCTACAGTGGACAATGGTGAACAACTTTTTATGGGCAACTCCTTAACTTCCAAAGTTGAAGGACAAGGAAAGATTGTACTCAAGATGACATCTGGAAAGGAGCTCACTCTCAACAATGTGCTGTATGTACCGGACATTCGCAAGAATCTTGTTTCCGGATCTTTGTTCAGTAAGAATGGGTTTAGGCTAGTATTTGAGAGTGATAAATTTGTACTTACTAAAAATGGGATGTATGTAGGAAAAGGTCATATGTCTGATGGCCTTTTCAAGTTAAATGTAATGACCATTGTACCCTCAGTTATTAATAATAATACATCTTTTTCTTACTTGCTTGAGTCTTCAAATTTATGGCATGGTAGACTAGGACATGTTAATTATGGATCTTTATGTAGATTAATTAATATGGAATGTTTACCTAAATTTGACATTGATTCAAATCATAAATGTGAAATTTGCGTTGAGGCAAAATTATCCAAAACTCCTTTTCATTCAATTGAAAGAAGTACGGAACCACTTGAATTAATTCATAGCGACATTTGTGATTTTAAATCAATTCAAACTAGAGGTGGGAAAAAATATTTTATCACTTTTATAGATGACTGTACTAGATATAGTTATGTTTATTTAATTCGAACCAATGATGAAGCTTTGGAAACTTTCATTCAATATAAGAATGAAGTTGAAAATCAACTTGGTAAGAAAATCAAGAAACTTAGAAGTGATAGAGATGGTGAATATGAATCACCTTTTGGTGAATTTTGTAAAGAACATGGAATAATTCATCAAACCACCGCTCCTTACTCACCTCAGCAAAATGGAATTGCTGAAAGGAAAAATAGGACTTTAAAAGAAAATTATGAATGCCATGTTAATAAGTTCTGGATTACCTCAGAACTTAGGTGGGGAAACAATACTTTCTGCTAATTATATACTTAATAAAGTACCCCAAAAGAAAGTGAATCAAATACCTTATAAATTGTGGCATGGAAGAGTACCATCCTACAAATATTTAAAAGTGTGGGGGTGTTTGGCTAAAGTGGCTATTCCTAGTCCTAAAAAGACTAAGATAGGTCCTAAGACCATTGATTGCATTTTAATTGGTTATGCCAAGAATAGTAATGCATATCGGTTTTTGATTCATAAATCAGAACATTCTGAAATGCATGTAAATACTATTATTGAATCTCATAATGCATCTTTCTTTGAACATGTATTTCCAAATAAGACTGGACAAGAGATTAGTAACAATAAAAGATCTCATAATGCTATTACTAGTCAGGATCAAGAACATGATCAAGAACAAGAGTTAGATCAAAATGAGGAAGAGGAACCTAGGCGTAGTAAACGTGCTAGAACCTCAAAATCTTTTGGTCTAGATTTTCTAACATATTTGTTAGAAAATGTGCCTTTAACTTTTAAAGAGGCTATGTCCAGTCCTGAGGCTCCTTTATGGAAAGAAGCTGTCAATAGTGAAGTTGAATCCATCTTGCAAAATCACACTTGGGAATTAGTGGACTTGCCACTAGGTTGTAAACCTCTTGGGTACAAGTGGATTTTCAAAAGGAAAATGAAAGCGGATGGATCAATTGACAAGTACAAGGCAAGATTTGTGGTCAAAGGATTTAGACAAAAAGAAGGTCTAGATTACTTTGACACATACTCACCGGTTACTAGAATAACATCCATTAGAATGCTAATTGCCATTGCATCTCTATACAATCTAGAAATTCATCAAATGGATGTGAAAACCGCTTTCTTAAATGGTGAGTTAAATGAAGAAATTTACATAGAACAACCAGAAGGTTTTTCTGTTCCAGGAAAAGAAAAGAAAGTGTGTAAATTGGTTAAATCATTATATGGTTTAAAACAAGCGCCAAAGCAATGGCATGAGAAATTTGACAAAGCAATGATGTCAAATGGATTTAAAATTAATGAGTGTGACAAATGTGTTTATATTAAAAACACAGACAAAGGTTATGTCATTGTATGTCTTTATGTGGATGATATGCTTATCATAGGTAGTAATAATGATATAATTAAAACTACTAAGAAAATGTTGAATAAACATTTTGACATGAAGGACATAGGTATTGCAGATGTAATTCTTGGTATGAAAATTACCAAAATATCAGAAGGATATGCTTTGTCACAATCTCATTACATTGAGAAAATACTTGACAAATTCAGCAAAGATGATGATCATCTTGCTAGAACACCTGTAGATGTTAATTTGTTTCTATCTAAGAATGTACAGGAAAGTATTTCTCAATTAGAGTATGCCTAAATTATTGGAAGCTTAATGTACTTGATGAACTGCATTCGCCCGGATATAGCTTATGCAGTAAGTAAATTAAGTAGAGTAACCGAGTATACGGGCGGGAGTAGAACACTGGAAAGCAATTATAAGGGTTCTAAGATATCTTCGATTTACTCATAATATTGGGTTTAATTATACTAGATATCCAGCAGTACTTGAAGGATACTGTGATGCAAATTGGATATCGGATACTAGAGACTCGAAGTCCACCAGTGGGTATGTCTTTATTCTTGGTGGTGCGGCTGTATCTTGGAAATCTTCCAAACAGACTTATATTGCTAGGTCTACTATGGAATCAGAATTCATAGCTTTAGACAAAGTAGGGGAAGAAGTAGAATGGCTTCGCTACTTCCTTGAAGATATTCCAATATGGCCAAAACCGGTGCCTACTATATGCATACATTGCGATAGTTAATCTGCAATAGGTAGAGCACATAGTCATATGTATAACGGTAAGTCTCGACATATTCATCGTCGACATAATACCGTAAGACAACTAATCTCTAATAGAATTATTTCCATTGATTATGTGAAGTCTAAAGACAACATAGCGGATCCACTAACCAAAGGGTTAGTAAGAGAGTTAGTTGAGAATTCATCGAGGGGAATGGGACTAAAGCCTATTAAATAAGAGTTACCACAACGGCAACCCAACCTAGTTGACTGGAGATCCCAAGATCTAGGTTCAAAGGGACAACCGAGTTGTGTATGACTCAGAAGGATCACTGGGGAGTTAAACTCCTACCCATTTCTATGATGAAATAGTGATGACTGCAGAGTTTTAGGTTAAGTAATACTTTTAATGATTCTTATATCTAGGTATACCTAGTGAAGTATGACAGGATACTCTTCATAAGAATCACCTATGTGAGTGTGAACTGGGCTGGTTCTATGAGATTTGTGAAGGGCTACAATTCTCTAGAGCACTCATGAAAGACCAGGTTGTTCAGGGCCAAAATGAACACAATAGTAAGAACTAAACTGTGTCTGGGGATATATTGTGTGAGTTCTATTGTCTTGGTTTAAAAAACGGCTGAACAGTTCAAGACATCATGTTCACTGGTTAGCTAGTAAATCCGATAGTGTCTCACAAGAGAAGGTTCAAAGCCAAAAGCTACCTATCCTTTGCAGAATATTTCCAATTTCTGTACTCTCTGTATTTACATCATGTTGTTGCATTTTCTCTCTGTCAATTTCATTCATGTGGGAGATTGTTGGAAAATTTATAAAGAGGTAGTTGTGAATTGAAATAGACTCCATTTTGAATGAAATGGTGTAACCTTTCATGGTGTTTTTGTTTTAAAGGAAGGGTCAAACCTCCATTTGAATGAAAGGGTGCAAACCTTTCATGGTGTCTCTTTATTTTAAAAGAAGGGTTATGTCCCTTCTTCATACCTTTCTATTCAAATTGAATAGGTGCCAACAAAGCTTATATAAAGGCAGCCCCATTCCAATTTTGAGAGATTCCGAAAATTCATTTTCCTTGCCTTCATTTTGCTCTCTTGCGTCCTTTATTCTTCATATTAGATTTAGAATAAATTTTAGAGAGTTATAGAACACAAGGTTTTAGTTCGTCGGACAAATTTGTTTGAAGTGCTACTACAAATTTGTGAAGATCATTGTATCCTGAGAGATAGACGCCACATAACCGTAAGCACCGTAGCGGGGCGAATCTGTCTTAAGGATTGGTCTTTAATTATTGATTCGGTTTAACAAAATAAATTCTGTAAGTTTTATTTTATTTTGTTTGAATTATTTCAATTTATTTTATTTACACAGAAGATTGTTCCAACATTAATAACATCTAATAAAATATTGTCATGCAATTCAATTATTCAAAATCGTGAAAAAAAAATTAAGTGATATATAAAAACCATTGTATATTATTTATTCACCTTTCTTTTGTGTGTGCATCTTGATAAAAAAATTGTTCTCATATTTCATGAGGGCATGTGATTAATTTTTAAACCGTAATGATCATCATACATAAAATTAAATTAATAACAATAAAGATAATTATCGATTAACTTGAATTATATTTAAATATAACTTTTGCATCACATTAATTTTTAGTCCTACTATCAAATAAAAAATAAAAAATTAGATTAAGTTGGATTACAATTTTTGTTAAGATTTCAACTCACTAATGTCTTTTCTAAATCAAAATCCTGTCTCTGCTACTGCGTGTACTCCAAAATTACCTAATAATTTTTTGATTCTCTCTCTCTCTCTCTCTCTCTCTCACACACACACACACACACACACACACACACACGTATACATATACTAGTGGTTAGGCACATGCGTTGCATGTGGTACACAATTTTTCATCAACCGTTAGTATTGTAATTATGTGTGTCTCTTAAATTGGTATGTGATATATGTATAAAGTATGGAAACTTGCATGAGTAAATTGATCTATATCCAAAATATAACGAAGCAAGAAATGAATAAATATTCGACCGAAGAATTTAAATGATAAACGAGAAATTTTATATACAGAAACAATAATTTATAACTAAATTGTTGAGATCATAATTTTATCTTAAATAATAAACGATAAATAGGTCATTTAAATATATAGTATTACACAAATATTTTTCTATTAACTTCCTACTTCAATTTTTCATAATCCGTACCTATAATAAAATTGAATGTATGAAATTAATTACATAATTACACAATTTTGTTTAATAGTTCATCTCATAATATAAATTTATTCAACCCACTTATAGCGATCTCAGTTTTGACCCGACACTTGTGGTAGTCCGGATTCGGGTTTATGGTTTCTGAATGTTGTTCATTGTCTTTTTCTCTTTATTCCTCCTTAAATTTAGTTATTTGGACGTGTTGAGTGTGTTTGGAATAAGTTGGTTGCTTAGTTTTCAAACCTTGTGCTGCTTCGGATTTTGGTCCTCCGCTCGAGCGGGATTTGCAAACTCTTAGTACTTTGCATGTTTGCAAAAGTACTGGAGGGGTGTTTTCCACGCTCGAGCGACGTTTCCTACGCTTGAGCAGGCCGGCGCTCGAGCGGTTTGTCTGTTGTCTGCAAAAGTACTGGAGGTGTGTATTCTGCGCTCGAGCAGATCAAGTTTTTATGTCTGATGCTCGAGTGTCAACTCTTGCGCTCAAGCAGACTGTGCGTATATCAGATCACGAAAATGACTTTTGACATCACTTTTTTAGATCTTTTCTTCCAAAACGCTAGGGTGAGACTCTCTCTCTCTCTCTAAAATACTCTATCTTTCTACATTTTCTCCTAGATCCGTTGATCTCTCCGCCCTAGTGTCTTTGGAAAAGGGGTAGAGCATCTTGGGAGCTTCACTTTGATTCGATTGAAATTTAGTCTTGGCGTCGTTGAAATTTCGTTCTTGTTCCATTGGTCTTCTAAACTTGAGGTAGGAATTCTCTATACTCTAATATGGGTTTTAACTTGATTATAGGTCGTTGTGTGGAAATGGTGGGATTTGGGGATGTTTTGAGCAAACCTAGGGTTTGGGTTCAAGTTTGAAAAGAGGGGTTTGTATATGGGTGTTATATAAATGATTATGGAGTTTGGATGTGAGGTTATTTTGTGTCAAAATAGTTGGTTTTGGCCTTTAGGTTAATATTTGAAAAATAAGGAGTTTTGCATTGAAATGTCTTGAATAATTATTTTGTACAAATAATGAAATTGGTATAGAGAATGTGAAATTGAGAGGTTGTGTACATGAATGGTGTTGTTGGACTCACCTATGGAAATTTGATGATTTATCTGTTATAGAGATTGTACATCTGTTTAGAGATAACTGCTTTGGGTTATCGGTGGAGGATAACCATGATTGTTGTAGACATTGTATGTGGATTAGACGAATTAAAACTAATCCTTTAACCATTATCATTGAATATGATTATAAATGATATACATTGTATATGTATAATATTTGAGAGGAGAAAGAGGATGTACTCTATGTTTTGAGAAGAAGAAAGGGGATAGACTTTATTGAACTAAGTTGGCCTGTGTATCCATGGTGAAAGTCTTGAAAACCAATTGTATACATGGGTGCCGATTTCCATGGATGAAATTTTCGTAAAATGGCAAATAGAAGTGAATGTATTTGTGTGATGATTTTATCTGTTGGGAACTTGAGACGTATAACCTCTGTTGATGGGTTGAATGAAGTGGATGTATCTAATGAACCAAAATGAACGAACTGAGAAGCAAGTTTGGTATAACATGGCTTTGAAAAGAGTTATAAAGATTTGGCATTGGATAATGAACATGTGCATCATACTTATATCTTGTTAATTCTCATATACTGTATTAGATTGTTTCTATTGGGCTTTGGCTCACCCTGCTTTGGGAAACCATTTTTAGGTATCGGTGACATGCCTCGTCCAAGGATGTAGCTTGGGAGGACCTTGGAGTCGAAGGCTCTTTTTATGTTATTTTGTATTTAATGTTCGTTCAAGCCTAGGGCTTTATATGTATAGAGTTTATGACTCTCTTTTGTTATAACCAAGCAATGACTTAGGAAGATGTAAGCCCGTAGAGCATTTATTTTGTTGATCACTAACTGGTGTTACATGCTATAGATTCAGGATGTACATTTATGAATGTATATTGCATGTGCTATCTTTTGTAATACGAACTCTAATGAATGAAAGTATTTTATTTCTGTTATCTTTCCTTTATGAGTTGGATTTATTATATTTTTTTGGGGGGGCGTTACAACTTGGTATCAAAGCGTACCGAGTTTGAATACTTTGGGTACGTGGGAAGTGGTTAGTGCCACAATGGGTTTGTCTCGCTTGTTAGAGACTTGAGTATGGATGATATGTGCTTATATGATGACATGCTTATGTGATTATATGGGTATGTGATTAAATTTCTTGGATGTTGATTGAGTCCACGGGTTCCTAGAAGTCCTGTTAGAAGAGCACTTGATCACTGCTATTTCTAATTGGAACTCTGGTAACATCGCGGGCGATCATTATCCAGAAATGAAATTCATATGTGTTTATGTGAATACGTGCTTATGTGGAGTGAATTATTGTTGTTCATCATGTTAGGATATGAGTGAGTTAGCTTCAGCACATTTGTGAATGTGCTAATCACTTTGTTATCTTATTAGGATGTCAGATGTGGACGTGATATGGATGTGGACGTGGACGTGGACGTAGTGGTAGGCGTGGTAGGCCTAGACGACAGGAGATGCCAGTATCGGATGATATTCCAGCACATGAGGAGGGTGTTAGTTAGGCCAACATGGCTGAACCTATTGGTCAGCAGGCCATGGACGCCTTAGCCCGTGAAATGGCCGGAGCATTACGGCAATCCATAGACATTCTCAGGGCTGAGAACCAAGTCCAAGTCCAAGCTCAATTAGTTAAGGCAGGGCCATCTTTCTTGAAGAGGGAGTTCTTCCGGTCGAATCCAGACGAGTTTTTGGGTGATCCCAAGGAGTCGCTGAAGGCAGATGAATGGCTAGAGCAGATAGTGAAGACGTTCGAAATGCTTGGCATCGATGACGACCAGTTGAGGGTGACCTTGGCGTCTTTCCAGTTAAAAGATGATGCGAGTCAGTGGTGGAAGTATGCGCATGGGCGCATTGGAGTGACTTGGGAGGCTTTTGTCAGCACCTACCAGGATAAATTTTTACCTTCCACAGTTAAGGAGAAGTTGAGAGACCAGTTTTCTAAGCTGGTGTAATTGAACACACCTGTGGCAGAGTTTGAAGCCACCTTTACTAGCTCGTCTAGGTTTGCACCCAAGCTTGTGGCGACTGAGGAACACCATTGCTTGGAGTTTGAGAAGAGGTTAAGGACCAGGCTAATGTTTAAGGTGGTCGGTTCGATGATTAGGGATTACGGACGCCTTGTGGAGACGACGACTCATCTGGAGACTGTGATACAGTTGGAGGAGAAGAGAATAAGGGGCTTTAGGAGGAGCTAGGATGCCTAAGGGGACAGTAAGAGACAGAGAGGTTCTAATCCCCAGCAGTTCTAGGGAGTACAGTCAAGGTCTACCTTTCCAGTACCAAGTTCAGGTTCTGGGACAGATGGTCAGGGGGATTTCACTTGTTTTAAGTGTGGTCAGTTGGGCCACAAGTCTCCGGCTTGCTCGCAGAGAGGGGGAGGGCAGTGGTCTGCATAGTCTTCAGCTCGTTCTTAGAGCCAGAGTTAACGGAAAGGCCAGCCACTCACTTGTTATCAGTGTGGGCAGGCAGGACACATGAAGAGGTTTTGCCTACAGTTGGGTGGCACACTTGGTGCATCTGGTTCGAGGCAGACACAGAGCCACCAGTCAGCACAGGCCTAGAGGGCAAATCAGGGAGCCTCTTTGGCTCAGTCAGTGCATCAGTCCTATGCTCTAAGGGGTGAACAGGTAGATCAAGGCTTACAGGGCATATATATGCTGTTACTGCGCCAGATCTAGTACCAACGCCTTCTATTATGAAGGTTCTTTCTTATTTTGCAATTCAGTTGCTAATGTGTTGATTGATACGGGTGCATCCTATTCATTTATCTCGTCTGCATTTGCATCGGTTTTGGGATTAGAGTTGGCTTAGTTAGCATCTCCTGTTTGTGTGGTGTCACCTATTGGGGGTCAATGGTTCTGAAGCAAGGGTATCGAGGTTGTGATGTAGAGGTTGCTGATCACCGATTTCCTTTCTCATTTGTATTGATTGATATGTCTTGTTTTGATATTATATTGGGTATGGACTAGTTATCTTCATACAAGGCTATTATAGATTGCTACCCTCAGAGGGTTTTATATATACCCTAAACGGGGATTTTTTCATTTCTTGGGGGACCATGTTGGTAGAGTCTTATCACTAGTGTATGATCCACGTGGGCGGAGTGAACTTAGTTGTCTTCTTTCTAGTTTCTTGAGTAATGAGAGTGATGAAGCTCGGGTTGAGTTGCCAAGAGTGGTTTGTGAATACTCGGATGTCTTTCCTGAGGATCTAACTAGTTTACCACCTCACCGAGGGATCGAGTTCTCTATTGACTTAGTGTCTGATACCGCACCGATTTCTATGGCACCATATAGGTTTGCACCTGCCGAATTGAGTAAGTTGAAGATTCAACTCTAGGAATTGTTAGATAAGGGTTTCATCCGCCCTAGTACTTCGCCTTGGGGAGCACCGACCTTGTTTGCCAAACAGAAAGATGATGTGTTGCGGCTTTGTATAGATTACCGAAAGTTGAACCGGGTAACTGTCAAGAACAAGTGCCCAATGCCTCGCATAGATGATCTGTTTAATCAATTGAAAGGGTCTTGTTGTTTCTCGAAGATAGACTTCAGGTCGGGTTATCACCAGTTGAGAGTGAGGGAAGAAGATATCCAGAAAATGGCATTTCGTACATGGTATGGCCATTATGAGTTCCAAGTGATGCCCTTTGGGCTAACTAATGTTCCAGCTGTATTTATGAATTTGATGAACCAAATCTTCTGTGAGTTTTTAGACCGGTTTATGGTCATCTTTGTGGATGACATCTTGATTTACTCACCTTCTGAGGAGGAACACAAGGAACACTTGCGGGTAGTACTTGAGTTACTTAGAGCCCACAAGCTGTATGTTAAGTTTGGGAAATGTGAGTTCTGGCTGAAAAACGTTAAGTTATTAGGACATGTAGTGTCCGGAAAGGGGTGACTATAGACTCATCCAAGATAGAGGCAGTTCAAAATTGGGAACAACTTAAGAATGCTTTCGAGATCCGTAGTTTCTTGGGGTTGGCTAGGTACTACCGTCGGTTTGTGAAGGATTTCTCTAGATTAGCCTCATCATTGACTAGATTGACGAGAAAGGGAATCAAATTCATGTGGAGTGAGACCTGTGAGAGATCATTTCAAGAACTTAAAGTTAGATTGACTATCGCTCCCATTTTGATTATTCCGGAGAGAGGCTTGGGTTATTCAGTGTATTGTGATGCCTCACAGGAAGGCTTGGGTTGTATTCTGATGCAAGGGGAGAAGGTGGTAGTCTATGGCTCGCGACAATTGAAAACACATGAGAGGAACTACCCTACTCATGACTTAGAGTTAATGGTGGTGATATTTGCCTTAAAGATTTGGAGGCACTATCTGTATGGTGAGAAATTTGACGTATTTTCTGATCACAAGAGTCTGAAGTATCTGTTTACACAAAAAGACTTGAATTTGAGACAGAGGAGATGGATGGAGTTCATAGAGAATTATGACTTTGAGTTGAATTATCATCTAGGAAAGGCCAATGTCGTGGCTGATGCATTGAGTAGGAAATCTATTAGTAGCATAGTTTGCATTGCCATCCGGGAATAGGAGATGTTGGGTGCTCTTGGGACGTTTGACCTGCATCTTGGCAAGTCCGTTGAGTCAGCAGCCTTATTCACGATAGTTGCACAACCTATACTTGTGAATCGACTGATAGAAGTACAGAAGGGTAACCTTGAGGTGGAATCCCTCAAGGAGAAAATCTCCAATGAGAAGGTAAAGAAGGGCCTGAATGTGTATCCCGACCAGAGTGTGAGATACCGTGACCGCTTATTCGTACCGAAGTCTTGCCGAGAGGAAGCACTCTGAGAGTTTTACCATTCATGCCTTACGGTGCATCCAGGAGGCACAAAGATGTATCACGACCTTAGTCACCAGTTTTGGTGGAAGGGTATAAAGAAGGACGTGGCGGTGTTTGTATCGAGGTGCTTTACTTATCACCAAGTGAAGGCCGAACATCTGAAGCCAGGGGGTTTGTTATAACATTTGCCTATAGTCGAATGGAAGTGGGAACATGTTACGATGGATTTCGTTGTGGGTATCCTAGAACTCAACGGGACAGTGATGCCATTTGGGTGGTAGTTGACCGGTTGACCAAGTCGGCGTACTTTATACCTATGCGTGTGAGTGACTCAGTAGATTTCCTTGCTGACTTGTATATTCGAGACATAGTGAGGTTGTATGGGGTCCCAGTAATGATTGTATCGGATAGAGATCCATGTTTTACAGCTCGGTTGTGGCAGAGCTTACAGGGTGCCTTGGGCACTAGACTGACGTTTAGCACAGCGTATTATCCTCAGACTGACGGGCAGTTAGAGCGTACCATTCAGATTTTAAAGGATATGCTTCGGGGTTGTGTCCTCGATTTTAAGGGTTTGTGGGAGAGGCACTTGTCCTTGGTAGAGTGTGCCTATAACAATAGCTTCCAGTCAAGTATTAGCATGGCACCGTTTGAGGCCTTGTATGGTCAACCGTGCAGATCTCCAGTGTGTTGGGCCGAGGTGGGTGATGCACCTATGTTGGACCCAGAGTTGGTCCAGGAAATGACGGAGAAAGTTACACTTATCCGTAAGAGGTTGGTTACAGCCCAAAGTCACTAAAAGAGTTATGCCAACCGTAGGAGGAGGCCCTTGTCTTTTGAGGTGGGGGACCATGTGTTCTTGAAAATATCACCTGGGAGGGGTCTGATGAGGTTTAGAAGGAGTGAGAAGTTGTCCCGTCGATTCATTGGGCCTTTTGAGATCCTTGAACGGATCGGAGAGGTAGCTTACCGTTTGGCATTGCCGCCACAGCTTTTTGGGGTCCATGATGTGTTTCATATTAGTATGCTCCGGAAGGATGAGCCAGATTCATCGCATGTGATGGATTGAACCAACTTAGTGATAGACGATGACGTCTCGTATAGGAATGGCAACGGGGCGAGCCGGGGCTGGGGACTGCACTCCCCGTCCCCGATCCCCGACAGTAAGAAATTCCTCGGCCCCGCCCCTAATCCCTGACGGGGAGCCCATCGCCGCCCACCCCCGTCCCCGATCGGGATCGGTTATCCCCGACCCCACAAATTCCCCGAAATATAGCAGTTGGTCTGATTTTTTTTTTTTGTTTTTTTTTTATCTGTCAAACAATTTTTAAATTAAAAAATCTGTACACATCCACACAGATCTGAGATCAACAACTCAAGAACACAAAATCACAACTTAGGAACACAAAAAATAATAATCTAAAAAAAATGGAAAATCACAACTCAAGAACACAAAATTATCCATAGATCTGAGATCAACAGATCTGTGTATCAACAAATCATCATCAACAACAATAACAAAACCATCAGATCTCAGATCTCAGAGAGAGAGAGAGAGAGGACAACGGAGGCATGAACTGGATGAGAGACGCGGCGGCGGTTGATCTGGATGAGAGACGCGATGGTGGATCGGCGGTGGATCTGGATGAGAGACGCGGTGGCGGTGGCGATGGATTTGAGAGAGAGAGAGAGAGAGAAGTCGGTGAGTGAGGGAGAGAGCGATGAGAGATGCGACTGTGAGTGAGGCATAGAGACAGAAGTAAAAGTGAGATAAGGGAGAAAAGTGAGTGAGAAACACTGATCCTTATATATATATATATATATATATATAAGGGCAAAATAGTAATTTTATATCGGGGATAATCGGGGTCAGGGTCGGGGACGGGGACGGGGACGGGTACGGGGCTGGGACACTTATCCCCGTCCCCGGCCCGAAACTAATCGGGGATTAATTTTTGAATACCGTCCTCGCCCCGTCGGGAGTATTTTTCAGGGAAAACCCCCTTAATTCGGGGTCGGGGGGTCGGGTCCCCATCGGGCCGGGTTCAAATTGCCATATCTAATCTCGTATGAGGAGAGACCGGTGAGAGTCTTGGATACTCGGGACCAAGTCTTGCAAGGCAAGACAATTCCCTTAGTAAAGGTATTGTGGAAATATCACGAAGTCGAGGAAACAACTTGGAGCATGAATTGGAAGTCCGAGAGAAATATCCGGACTTGTTTGAGGGTGCCTGAACATGTATTGAGATTTTGATTATATTAATGAAATATAATAACATTGTATATGTTTTAAATTATGAGAACATTGTATATGTTATGGGAGTTTGAAAACATGAATTCAATATAAGCATTGTATGTGTTTTAAGAATATGAAATATTGTGTGTTGTATTACTTTTGGGAACACTATATATATTGAATAAAGTTTGGAAAAGAACTTAGGTTTGATTTAAACATTGTAAATGTTTTGAGAATTGTAATTGACACGCTTGATACTAGAACTTGTGTATCGAGTTGGTAAGAATGGATGACCGGTGAATGGGTCATGATGTGGGATTGGCTATACTAATATTGTTGTGAATGGTTTAATAATGATTTTGAGATTTATTTGAAATTTCGGGGACGAAATTCTTTAAGGAAGGAATGTTATAACGATCCCGATTTTGACCAGACACTTGTGGTAGTTCGGATTCGGGTTTATGGTTTCTGAATGTTGTTCATTGTCTTTTGCTCTTTATTCCTCCTTAAATTTGGTTATTTGTACATGTTGAGTGTGTTTGGAATAGGTTGGTTGCTTAATTTTCAAACCTTGTGCTGTCTAGGATTTTGGTCCTCCGCTAGAGCGGCCCTTCTTGCGCTCGAGCGGGATTTTCAAACTCTCAGTACTTTGTACGTTTGCAAAAGTACTAGAGGGGTGTTTTCCACGCTCGAGTGGCATTTCCTACGCTCGAGTGAGCTAGCGCTCGAGCGGCCTTTCTTGCACTCGAGCGATTTGTCTGTTGTCTACAAAAATACTGGAGGTGTGTATTCTGCGTTCGAGCGAATCAAATTTTTGTGTCTGACGCTCGAGCGTCAACTTTTGCGCTCGAGCGGACTGTGCGTATATCAGATCGTGAAAATGATTTTTTACATCACTTTTTCAGATTTTTTCTTCCAAAACCCTAAAGTGAGACTCTCTCTTTCTACATTTTCTCCTAGATCCATTGATCTCTCTGCCCTAGTGTCTTTGGAAAAGGGGTAGAGCCTCTTGGGAGCTTCATTTTGATTCAATTGAAATTTAGTTTCGGCGTCATTGAAATTTCATGCTTGTTCCATTGGTCTTCTAAACTTGACGTAGGAATTCTCTACACTCTAATATGGGTTTTAACTTGATTATAGGTCGTTGTGTGGAAATGGTGGGATTTGGGATGTTTTGAGCAAACCTAGGGTTTGGGTTTAAGTTTGAAAAGAGGGGTTTCTATGTGGGTGTTATATAAATGATTATGGAGTTTGGATGTGAGGTTATTTTGTGTCAAAATAGTTGGTTTTGGCCTTTGGGTTAATATTTGGAAAATAAGGAGTTTTGCATTGAAATGTCTTGAATAATTATTTTGTACAAATAATGAAATTTGTATGGATAATGTGAAATTGAGAGGTTGCGTACATGAATGGTGTTGTTGGATTTGCTTAATCACTCACCTATGGAAATTTGATGATTTATCTGTTATAGAGATTGTACATATGTTTAGAGATAACTGCTTTGGGTTATCGGTGGAGGATAACCATGATTGTTGTAGACATTGTATGTGGATTAGACGAATTGAAACTAATCCTTTAACTATTATCATTGAATATGATTATGAATGATATACATTGTATATGTATGATATTTGAGAGGAGAAAAGGGATGTACTCCATGTTTTGAGGAGAAGAAAGGGGATAGACTCCATTGAACTAAGTTGGCTTGTATGTCTAGGGTAAAAGTCTCGAAAACGAATTGTATACATGGTTGCCGATTCCAGCGGACGAAATTTCTGTAAAATAGCAAATAGAAGTGAATATATTTGTGTGATGATTTTATCTGTTGGGAACTTGAGATGTATAACCTCTGTTGATGGGTTGAATGAAGTGGATATATCTAATGAACCAAAATGAACGAACTGGGAAGCAAGTTTAGTATAACATGGCTTTGAAAAGAGTTATAGAGATTTTGCCATTGAATAATGAAAATATGCATCATACTTATATCTTGTTAATTCTCATATACTGTGTTAGATTGTTTCTACTGGGCTTTGGCTCACTGCCACGACCTAAACCTGCCCTTATAGGTTTAGCATCGTAACCAGCCAGTAATCTTGGGATTACCGAAGACCTCTGAGACAGATTAACATAATATTAGGGGCTAGCAAAAGCAAATAACAAATATACAACGTCCATTGAGCTGTGCAGACTTATATGAGATAGAAAAATTTGAAACTTTTTGTATACATATATACACATCATCCTCACGTCATCATATATATATGCAGACTAGACAAAAAGGGACTTAGCCCTATTTACAAAATAAACAAAGACTTGTTTAATCAAATAAGAAAACAAAATTTAAACTTTAATCACATAGCCATAACCACTTGACATATCCGGAACCTCCACGGGAGGCACATTGGTTGGCTGACAAAAACAGATTCTAGGCAGATGCCTCTAAACCCGGTCACACGCCTGATCACCCATACATAAATAATATAGTGAGTTCGAGCCCAGTGAATAATAACAAAGTAAAGGGTTTAATGAATGTTGTCCATAACAGTTACAGAAAACAGAATTAAGTAGTTAACAGAAATGGATTTATGATCATGTTCAGAAATCAGAATTCATAACAGAAATAGATTTAGAATCATACCCATAATCAGATTTTGCAGTTAATCATATGTGGTACATCCATTAGCACTAGCAGAAACAGTTGGCCCATAAAGGGATGGCCATAAAGGCATACAGTTGACTCACGTGTACGGAGACGGTACAGTTGGCTCATGAGACATACAGTTGGCCCATAATTAGGACATAACAGAACAGATGTCATTTGAAGCTAATGATGCAACGAATACATTTTAGAAACATTGAACAACCATTCATTCATATAGAAAATAATATTTCAGAAAACAGATCATCTTATATCATTCAGAAAATATTTATAAATTGAACATAGCTTTACAAAGTTATTACTCATAGATAGCAATAGAAATAGATCAGATAGATTAGGCAGACAATAGCGCATGACTTACACAAACACATAACATATACACATTGAAACACAATATTACTTTCTTGATCAAACTTGACTTTTTTTGTTTTCTGTCTAAATAATCCGAATGTCTACTATACTTATTATTTCTCATTCAAATGAACCGGGTTCTTATTTCACATATTATTTCATTACTAAGTCTTTCTTTTCCAAATAGACCGATCTTTTGCTTGGCTTCTTAAACAATTACTATTAGATTAATGATTCATTCTTTAACTGACTAATTTATGTTGATTGGTAGGTTATTAATCTCTCTCTCTCTCTCTCTCTCTCTCTCTCTCTCTCTCCCCCCCCCACGGTTCACCAACTCTCCAACAAATGCTACACTCTGTTTTTTTTTCTCCCAGCAAGGTAAGCTCGAGCACATACACTTTAATACATATTAATGAGCTCATCCACTTTAACCCAAATTCTCTAGAACCCTCTTTAATATGCACAAACAATGTTCATTAATCACTAATTATCTATTAACTTAATTAATCACACCTTCATTTTACTTAAACTTGATCATAATTAAATTAATCATAACTAACCACAAGTCCCACATAATTTAATTTGTCTAATTTGACTTCCATTAAAGTCCAATTAATTATATTTAAATTTATATTCTAAATCAGATTTTTAATCAAATTCTCCAAAAAGCTCCAAATATTAAATTAAACTTATTTCCATCCTCAATTTTGGTTTCTTAAATCATTAAGGCCTTCAATTTCAAATTAAACTCCAAAATCTTCGCTAATAAATTACATACTCAATTGAATACCATAATAATCTTAATTCCTAATTCGTATAACTTAATTAACTCCAATTCGGACCCAATTAATCAAATCTCAATTTTATAAATCTGAATCGAATATTGAATTAAGCTCCCATATGGTCCGATACTCGAAATTAAAATAATTCAATTCACCATTTGTACTATCTTGAGCCATTTAGGCTTTCAATTTATAATTCCAAAATAAATTCTCAATAAAATCATATATGAATCAATCTCCATAATTTTCGTAAATGTAGATTAAATTAGAATAATTGACAATTAAATTTCAAATCTCCTTAATTAATTAAGTGTTAATCATTATACGTGGTGGGGTCGTCACACTCACCCTACTTTGGAAAACTATTTTTAGGTACTGGTGACATGCCTTCTCCAAGGACGTAGCTTGGGAGGACCTTTGAACCGAAAGCTCTTTTTATGTTATTTTGTATTTAATGTTCGTTCAAGCCTGGGGCATTATATGTACAGAGTTTATGACTCTCTTTTGTTGTAACTAAGCAATGACTTGGGAAGATGTAAGCCCGTAAGACATTTATTTTATTGATCACTAACTAGTGTTACATGCTATAAGTTTAGGATGTACATTTATGAATGTATATTGGATGTGTTACCTTTTGTAATACAAACTCTGATAAATGAAAGTATTTTATTTCTGTTATTCTTCCGCTTATGAGTTGGATTTATTATATTTTTTTTGGTGGCGTTACAACTTTTGCATATTATTTCCATACTTTTGGTGTAAGAATGCGTTAATATCAATATGTAATATATTTTTATATATTAAGAATTGTTAAGTCTCGTTTCTGTGCCACGAATATCTTCATAATTGAAAAATATAATATTAGTCATCAGTATACAATTGCTATGCAATTGTCATGAAAAAAATAAATATAAAAAGTACAATTATTGTTGTGATGTAGATGTTTTGCAAAGTCTTAATTTGTTATTGAAAGTGTTTATTGTGGACACTTGTTTGTATAACATATATGTATATATGTATTGAATATAAATTGATAGGAGAACAATACACAATTTTACAATTTTTTCCTAATAAATATAACTGTACTATTAAAGCGATACATGTTAGAAAATTAAAATATTCGATGACAATATAGCATCACAGATTGACAATGTATGAATACAATAACATATGCAAATTTATATTTATATATTTTTTAATATATTTATATATGTAGACATTGATATATATATATATATATATATATAAGATATTGCAAAAATAATATGTGAAATTTTTTGAAACAATATAATACAAGTAACCATGAGAAGTTAATTATTTATAATTAAATAGTTGGTCATAATGTAAATGTTTAGTATTAAATTTTTGTGTGTATGCACCATTTTTTTAATTAGATTATTAAATTCACATAAAAATTGAAAGGAATTTGTGAATAATTTGTATAAAATTAAATAATAATAATAATAATAATAATAATAATAAAATATAATAATAAAATTAGCACGTGCTTAAATTTATAGATTTTTTACCAATATTTTACTTTTTAATTCTATTTAGATTACTAGATATTAAATTTTTATATAAAAGTATAATTTAAATATAAAATATGAATAATTTCAGTATCTTTAATCATCAAAACTGAGAAAATATAAAAAATCAAAAATTGAAAAATAGATTTAAAAAATAAAATCAACGAAAGTAGTTCTTGTTTAGAATTTTGACATTATACCTTGGTAGTTAAAATATAATGTAAAATATTACAGTTCATAAAATATATTTTAAACGAAAAGAAAGTCTATGAAGACAACCTGCAAAATTTTGAGATGCAACACAAATCTCTATTTTAAAAAAGCATGTACTTTCCTCTGTCTAGATTCAAACGAATGCATACAACTTTAAGATTTAACCAAAATTATTCACAGTGATTTGATCTATGGTGGACAATTGTAAATATTATGCATATCAGTATAGAAGCAGATACAGGAAAAAAGAAAGAGTAATTGTTTTTTTGTTCTTCAATCATCATCAATGTAAAAAATATAGAGATGTTCATTTTTTTTTTCATAAGAAGGGAAACGGTTTGTTTATATTTATATGAGATTCTTGAAAGCAGATATATCATTTTTGAGTATTTAACTTCAAAAATAAAGAGATAGTTGATTTAGGACTTTTCATGGCTTTTAGAAAATATAATAGATTTGAAATGGCAAAATTGAGATTTAAAAAAACAATAATAGGCTCTTCACACTTTTATAATAGTAGTAGATATAGGACTCTTGGAATCAGATATATCATTTTTGAGTATTCAACACCAAAAATAAAGAGATAGATGATTTATATAGGATTTTTTATGATTTTAGAAAATATAGTAGATTTGATAGGATAAAATTGAGATTTAAAAAAAGTAAAAAACATGGTAAACTCTTTATACTTTTATAATAGTTTTGTGTTAGTATTAATATATGGCACCGTTTGGGAAGATGAGTTTGTGGTTTTTTTGGCTATTTTAGTAACAAAAGACAAAATAGGCTATTTTAGTCACAACAACAAAACATCACATTTAACCTGTAATCATTACACTCTTCTCTTACAAAAAAAACCAAAAAAGTCAAAAAATCCTTTCAAAACCAAGCTTTTTAGCCCAAGTTAAAATAGTCAAAAAAGTCAAAAAGTCAACCCACTTTCCAAAACGGAGGCTATATATATATATATATATTCCATACATACATGGGATATGATAAGATAGGATAGCACACCAACTTTGCATCCTTGTGCCAGTCATCATGCAAATCGTCCTCACCACCTGCACCACCTCGCATGCGTTATCACCCACACACACTCTCTGTTGCGGCCATCCCCCACCCATGCTCCCAATGCCGCTCTACACTCTCTCTACAAAAACACTCTCTATAAAAAGGGAGGACCATTGCCACCTCCACCACCACCACCACCACAACATTACCTTCTTCTGCTCTTAGACAATCTATTTAGGTGTCTTTTGGTTTTGCATGAGGCTACAAAAACTAGGTCATCCCAATCCTTTAGCCTAGCTAGGTAAAGGTCCAATACACAGCCTATAACAAAGATGGTGAGAGGACTGGCCTTCCCATTTTTCATGCTTTTTGATATTTGACATTCTTTCTTGTTCTTTTATTGTTTATTTTTCTTTGTCTAGTTGGATATATATATAATTAAGTGGTTGGTGGTGTGTTCTTTGTGAGGTTGCAACTACAATTCAGTATTCACTTTTTGAGTACTAAGTGGAGGGAGAGTTATGGGAAGACATAATGTCGTGGTTTCTTGGAGTCTTGTTTTCTTGGTTTTGGTGTGTTTGGGGCTCTGTGGTTATGCTACTGTTGAAGCTGCTACAAAAGGGAGGTTCATGAATTATCAGAGTTATGGTGTTGACGATCTGAATAAGTATGGGGAAGATCCTGGCTATGGAGGGTTTGCTTCAGGTGGTTATGGAGGTTATGGTTCTGGTGGCATGGGAGGGGGTGGAGGGGGAGGACGAGGTGGTGGTTATGGGGGTGGAGTTGGAGGTGGCAAGGTGGGGGTGGGGGTGGAGGGGGAGACAAGGTGGTGGTTATGGGGGTGGAGTTGGAGGTGGAAGTGGAGGTGGACAAGGCATTGGAGGGGGTGATGGGGGAGGACAAGGTGGTGGTTATGGGGGTGGAGTTGGAGGTGGAAGTGGAGGTGGGCAAGGCATTGGAGGGGGTGGAGGGGCAGGACAAGGTGGTGGAGTTGGAGGTGGAGGTGGAGGTGGACAAGGCATTGGAGGTGGTGGTTATGGACCTGGTTCTGGTGGTGGCGGGGGTGGTGGGGGATCTGGAATAGACAAAGGTGGTGGATATGGGTCAAGTGGTGGAGGGGGTGAGGGCGGTGGTTTGGGGTCTGGATATGGTTCGGGAGGTAAGGGAGGAGGAAGTGGGTTTGGCTCAGGCTCAGGCTCAGGCTCAAGATATGGTAGTGGCAATGGGGGAGGTGGTGGTGGAGGCGGTGATTATGGCGAAGGTGATGGATCTGGATCTGGGTCAGGATTTGGATCTGGGCAAGGTCATGGGGGACCCTCCTATGTTGCTCCACCAGGCAAGAAACACTAAATAAAGGTGGTTTTCTTGGGTTTAAAATGTTTTATTCCCAAAGCCCAATAAAATAAATGTTGTTATTATCTACTGTAGCTATCTTCACTTCCTATCCAAAGTATTTTGACTATACCATGTAATAAAATCAAGTTAGTGACTCCAGTGTAGTGAAATTACTTTTCCTTTATATTTTAAACTTCTGCTTTTTGCCATCAAAATTATAATAATGTTTGAACTTCTAACAATAAGATTGCCAAAACTTCCTAGAAAGATTCCTTCAAGATATACCTTTATAAATCATAATCATTCTAGGGATAACTTATACCATTTATCTTAATTTCACATAAATTTTCGATACAAAATGATAAATAATATATTTTTTTGACTAAAAAATGGTGCTATTTGTATTAAGAATACAAATTTAATATCTATAACGATAAACAAATACCTATAACTTACAACGGATTATTGCTATAGAATTTTATCATAAAAAAAGGACAGTAGACAATTCTTCAGCAATATAACAGAGTCATAAAATAAAGTTGAAAAAATATAAAAGACCAAAAAAAAAAGGTATATATACTTCTTTCTTGGGCTTGTATTAAAATATTTGTTAAAAATCATATTTATTTTACCATTAAATTTTGTTAACATTCCAAATTTTAAAAAATAAATAAAAAGATTTAAATAATTTAATATTCATTCATCAGCCATGAGTAGCGTGGAGATAATTTCAAATGATACTGTAAGAGCATTTAATAATTTTTCATTCAAGAATGTCATTTAAAAAACATCCATAGTAAAGTATAAACCAAGAAGATCTCTAATTTACCCAAAAAAATAAAAACATTTTAGCCGTCTAATTATCAAATTTTAACATGTTACAGTATTTAAAATAATTTGATATTTTTTTAAAAAAAATTTGACTTTAATCATAATTTTCTCCTTTATTAGTGTGTTTGGTTTGAGTTTTCTGGATTAAGTTTTTTGAAAACTGAGTTTTTTATTTTTTATTTTTCGTGTTTTTTTTGTTTTTAGTGAATATTTTTAAAATTTTAAACATTTTTTTTAATTTTTTAGATACACCTTACTTAGAAATATCTAAAAAGTAAAAAAATTGTGAAAAAATATTTAAAAAAATTATTAAATATATAAAAATACAAAAAATGTACTGAATTCTCGTATTTTTTTTTATATTTTTGGTATTTAGTGAATTTTTAAAAGGTTTTTTTCACAAATTTTTTACTTTTTAGGTATATTTATGTTAGGTATATCTAAAAATTAAAAAAATTGCTTAAAATATTAAAAATATTCCTTAAAAACAAAAAAACACGGAAAATAAGAAAATAGAATTTTCTGAAAACTGTTTTCAGAAAAACGAAACCAAACATTTTTATTTTGAATGACTTGGCATGATTTGACATTTACTAAACCATCTATCAAATATAACTATAAATTTGGCATCATCAATTTTTGATTAATTTATAGCAACTGTTTTGGCACCACAATGGGAATGATAAAAAAAGAAAAAAAGAAAAAAAAAAAAAGGTTAGACATCATACAACACGTATTGAATTGAATTGAACTGGTCCTGTTTGGGCTTTGATAAGCCTATTCTGAGGCTCATTTCAGCGATTCAAATAGTTTATGTACATCATTCAAACATAGATTATGCCCATTAAACTTTGAAGCATTGTGCAAGACAGAGAATTGGTGAATTAACTGAAGTGTATCAGTGGGACTAGGAACTTCTTGCTGGTAAACAAGAAGATTTGATGCCAAATAGCCCACATTATAGTAACAGATAAGCAAATAGCATCATCATCCAAAGCAGTTCTCACCTACCACCTAAACCAATCAACAAAGAAATTCACATTTAACAAAGACACGTCAAAACCCAAAGGCAAATCGCGCCATACAATATATTTCGGACAAGAGGCCTAGCTAAAAGAAGTCGATTTACAACACGAAACCAACCGCCAAGCTTGTTTGGCCAACAACGCTTGATTAAAACAACCCAAATCACAAAAACCCAACCCTCCAGCAAACTTGGACTGACACAAAGAACTCCATTGCTTCCAGCATACCCCCTTCCCTTTAGAGATGAAGACCATAAAAATCAACAACAAATAGATTGGACTTGTCTAAGAAAATAATTAGGCGCTTTGAATACAGACAATAAAGAAGATGGGGATGGATGAAAGCACATGCCTTACCAAAGTTGAACATGTTTAGTAACTTGTTTGTTATATAAATTGGCCAAGATGATCTCAAAAATTATAATTAAGGCAAAAGAGGTAGGATTTTTTTGTCCATAATAATTTTAGGATTTAAAATAAGCTAAAAATAACAAATTGTAATTTAAGAGAATCTCACTTATTTGGACCAAATAAACTGAAAAGGTGAAATAAACTATAATATAAAATTGCAATCAAACACTATTACTAAACTTATTTTAATCCTCTCTAAAAAAAAACTTATCTTAGGCCTCGTTTGGGAATAAGCTAATTTAGTAACTTTTTAACTATTTGGCTAAAATATGAGCTACAAAAACTAGTATGTTTGAGATGACTTTTTGACTTTTTACCAAAAGATGTGCAAAAAGTAGAGAGAAAGAAAATCTTTGACTTTTTGATATGAGTTGTTGATTTTTTGACTTTTTTAGTAACTTTTTGACTTTTTGATTAAATGGGATGGTTCCCAAATGAGGCCTTAATCAAATAAGCTAACTAAGTTGACTTTAAGTGATACCAAATGGGGCGGAGATCATATAAGATTCAAGATCAAAACTTGTTTTTTTTTTTTTTATGAGTTTTCAAAACTCAATTTTGAGATTTTTTGGGTATTGTGTTTCTTGTCTTGTAGTCAAATGTTTTTTTGCAATATTATACTCAAATTTGTTTTATACATAATCTAACTGTACTTTTTAGATACATCTAATCTAATCTATATGATAGAGTTTCACTTTGTATTTATTATTTTTTATGAACATTTTAGAAATTTTAATATTTCTTTTTTGGTTTTATATTTACTCAAACTACATACATTTAAAGCGTTTCACATTCATGAAAAACTTTTATAAAATTATTGAATAATGACAAATATACAAAAAAGTAAATAAAAAATAAAATTCACCCAGTTTAAAAACTAATACAAGTTTAATATTTTATGTATTTATTAAATTTGTTTTGATTTCTTCACATTTTGTTTACTGTTTAATATATATAGATCATATACATCTCAAATATAAAAAATTATTTAGCCAATACTTGAAAACCAAACAATATCGTTTTTAATTACTTGAAAACCAAACAAACCTATAAAAACCCAAAACAAAACAAACAAACATGTTTTGGATTTTGGGTTTTAAAAACTTGTTTGTAAAGCCCAAAACAAACAAGTTTTGAGTTTTGGGTTTTGAAAAACGGGTTCAAAATAAGATTTGAAATATATGTTGTGAAAATCCAAAACTCATAATTAGATTTGAGTTTTGGATTTTAGATTTTGGAAAATGGATTCTAAAATTGAACCAAATGAGCCCAAAGTGTTTGAATCACTAAGGTTGGCCCTGAGATGGCTCACTGAAAATCAATAAGACCACAAGAACAATGATGAATGTGTTTGATTGAAAGTGAAAGGATCACAATAAATCGTTTCATTCTGTATAAAATTTAGTACAAATTTTCAATAGACACATTCGATAAATAAAAGTAATTTAGTGCTTTCAATTTTCAACTTTGATTTGTGCTTAGATGTAATTTTCTCAAGAAGAAATTCTAGCTTATCAGCCAAACGTTGGGGTTGGTTTTTCAGTCTTTAATCACATTTTGGAACAATTTTCAGTGGTTTGGGAACAAGTAAAATGTTGTACAAATGACTCAAATCATAAGAATATATAATCTACTCTAGAATAGAAATACTATGGTACACATTTTTTAAAGGGTATGTATTATATGTACCTTATAATTAAAGAAAAAATGACACAATTTTATATTTTCTGAATCATAATTAAAAAAATGTCATAACTAAATATAATAGGAGGCATCACTAAAAATCGCATGAGTGATAACTAAAATAGTGTCATAACGAAAGAAGAAATATAGTCATAACTAAAAAAGAAAAGGGCAAATTACCAACAAGTCCTCTTTGAAAGAGGTGTGGCCTGTTTAGTCTCACAACCTTTTGTTTATACCCAAAAGTCTTCTAATGTTTTTCTTCTTCTCTACCTCTTTCTCTTCCTAATTTTTGGCGATTGGCAACCAGCGACCACGTTTTGCTTTTTCTCTTTCTATTTCTCTTTCTGATATATAGTCACGGGGCAATCGACGACCACCATTGATTGAGGTTCATCAACAACCATCGACCACTGATTCTTTACTTCACCCTCATTGACAATGAAGAAGATATGTTTTCGACGAAGAAGATGAGTAGATCTACACAAATCTGATGTAAATTTAATTTACATCAGATTTGAGTAGATCTAGATAAAAAATAGTTGTTGGAGTACAATCCTCTCTCTATATCTGTCTCTCTCATTCGATCTTTCAATTTTTCTACATTTTCTCTACTATACACTTCTTTTTCCTTGTTTTAGTGGAGAAAATTTTTAAATTCTGAACAAGTTGTTTTCGAGTTTTAGTTATAGGCAGTAAAAATTGTAAAATTTTACCGTTTCAATTTTTTTGGTGCTGAAATGAATTATGGTTTAAAACTGTAAAATTTTACAGTTTCATAACATTGTTTAGAACTGTAAAATTTTGCAGTTTCATAATATATTTTTCAATTTGATTAATAAGAATAAATGCTTAACAGATTTTTTCTTTGAAACTGTAACATTTTACAGTTTCAAAACTTGTTTTTCAGTTTGATCAATATTGGAGATTATAACCTTACAAAAATTAAAAAACAACATATGTTTTTTTTTTCCCATTATTGCTTCTTTTTTTTTTTGGGTTACGGTTTTTTTTTTTTTTTTTTTTTTTTTCAATTTATTAATATTTTACACATTTTGCTATTTTTTTTTTCTCTAATTTCTTCATTCATTTTTTTTTCAATAATATTCTAAACATTTTGGTGAGTCTCCAACAATATTCTTAATGTCTAGTAAACTTTCTGGACATCCGGCGACTTCCTGTGACATAACACTTCAGTGAACTTCCAGCGATACTCTGACAACTTCCTGGTGATGTTGAACATTCCAATAAGTCTCTGGTGACCGTCTAACAGAAGTCCGACAGTAATGGGTTGTAACAGCGTCTATAAATTTTTTATAAAAAAAAATAGTAACAATTAAAAATATGTAAGACTGATTGATGCAAGTATTTGTTTTGAGATTAGATAGGTTTTGAATTTTGTGTATGAGACTTACCGATAAAATTTTCAAAAAAAAAAATATATAACTAGAGGTGCATATGGTATACCCCTTCAAGGATGTGTCTATTAGAATTCCCATTCTAGAAACTTCAATGACAAAGGTATTAACAAAAGCAAGAATGACCGCAAGAAACCCTATACTCCTTCTAAAGAATCCTAGTCGTTCTCTCTTTCTCTTTTCTTGAGGAGCAGAGGGTAGTGCTTTTAACCTTCCTCTCCCCTCCGTTTCTTCTCTCATTGTTTCTTTTACCATGCTAGCCACTGTCATTCTTCTTTTTTCCATTATCGACTTGATACCAAGAAAGCTTTCACATTTAATCTTATATTTGATTCATGACCGAGATCTGATACTGTTAAACATATTGTTATATGTTAGGTGACTACCTCAAATCCAAAATATTTTATTTTACAATGTAGAGTTGGGAATTAAGGTACTAAAGCTATCGGTTGTGACTAGGGGTCATAAAAAAAAACCTGGTATTACCCAAGTAGTTGAACACGTTCCATGGTCCGTTCCAGTCCACTTGATTGTCCAGCCCGTCCCATTCCATAGAAGATGATTTAAGGTTTTGGACAAAAGTTTGAAACCCGAGCTCGCCCATGAACCCGGCTCGTACAAGCCCGCATGGGTAAATTTAGCCTAACCATCCCATCATCCCTACTCAAACTATCCCGTCCAAAAAATAATAATAATAATTGAGAGGGAGATTTATGATCTGGAATTGGGCCGGACAGATTTGGGCCCAACAAGGTTGGGCCGAGGTAGTTCGACCCTGTCCTTGCAGGAATCTGCTCGGTTAAGGCAGGCCGAGGTATGACCGAGCTACGCGGCATCATGGTATCAACGCCGGTCAAGTGAGATGTCTGGCGGCGGCTAAGGTTAGACCGGGCTACTTGTGTTTGCTCAGCAGGAAGGTCGACGGCGGACAAGCGTGAGCTTGACCGAGCTTGGCTATGCCGGGATGCAGCCGAGCCCGGTCCTCATTGGTCTTAGCTATGGGAATACTTAGGCTTGAAGCGCAATATGGCCGTTGACAGCCGAGATGGCGTAGCCCGGCTGCCGAGCTCCCATAAGAGTGGGCAGGTAGTTGGGTTAGGTGATGTTCAGCAAGATTTGTGCTGATAGATGGGATAGCAGTGCCACGTGTTGAGAGATCACTGGGAGTAGATTTGGGGCGCAGAGGGTATATAAGCATGTCTACGCCCTCCATACGCGACAGACGAACACTTTGTAAGAAACTCTTACACTCAAACACTCTCCTCTCTCTCCCTCTATCCCAAGGTGTGTGCTAACTTGATCGTCGAAGGGGTTTTTCGGCCACACACCGCCGGGTAGCTCACCGCCGTTGTGCTTTCAGGTGATCGGACAGAAATGGAGCTTGGAAGAAAGGAGTACGGGTTTGCCGGAATATTTTCTCCCTGTACAATTGGCGCCATCTGTGGGAAAGTTTACAGACAAAACCTTGTCTTCCGGGCTCGTCTGATCGCCGTTCATGGCGAACAACGAGGAGATTCCGTTGTCCGCCATCGACGGAGTTACCTCGGAGTCAGACAGACGGAGAGAAAGTCATACCATCATCCCTCCAATGGCGGACTTGGAGACATTCCCAGGAGGACATTCGGGAGACGCGCGGGATAAGCGCGGAAGGAGCTATGGTCATTCACGAAGCCCAGACGGTCATCGGCGACGGAGAGAGTCACATGCGAGACGTTTGGAACACAAGCTCAGGGACCAGGACGCCGTCATCCGGCAGATGGCGGCGGAGATGGAGGAGCTGAAGCGGCATGTGAAAGGGAAGGGTGTAGCTGGAGTGGGAGACCACAGTGAGCGCACCCAACCCCGCCGTTCAGGCAGTCAGAGTCAGCGACACACTCCGTCCATTTCTATTACCAGAAGTTACAAGGTTGGTGATTCCGATGTGCATGCAGAGAAGTCCAGCGCGCAAGATAGCACTTACCAGCCCTCACGTCCGGAGACGACGTCAAGGTACTCCTATTCTGCTCGTTCAGAGGATTTGCGGGCAGTCTTAAAGGAACGGGCTCGCCGGCGGGAGGCTCAGAGGGTGCCGGCGTTCCAGCGGCTATCCTACGGAGTTCACGCCAGCGAGGAGGTTGGAATGTCTCCACCCCGCCAAGTAGCGCCGCTCCATGTAGATTCAAACTTGGCGAGGCTGAGCGCCACCCCTTTCTCCCTAGAGATTGAAACAACACCGCTTCTGGCAGGCTTCCACCAGTCCAAATTCACGCTCTATGACGGAAAGACCGATCCCTACATGCATGTAAGCCACTTCCGACAGGTTATGGCCAGACATAGGCGGAATGACGCACTAATGTGCCTTATTTCCCGTCAAGTTTAGGCGAACTGGGCTTGAAATGGTTTGAAAGATTGCCGGAGGGGAGCATTGAAAGGTGGCATCAGTTGGCCGAAGCCTTTGTGACGCGCTTCAAAACCAACACCAAAAGAAGTTGATCACCTACTGAGTGTCAAGATGGAACCAAGCGACACATTGAAGTTATACAACTCCAGATATTGGGAGACTTTCAACGAGATCTTGGATTGCCCGGTCAATCTTGCGATCACTCAATACAAACGTGGTCTCCCGGTCGGACATAGACTGCGGGACTCGCTTACCATGCACCAGCCGACATCCATGGGCCAGCTCATGCAGCGCATTAATGAGCACATCCGAGTAGAGGATGACGCATCAGCATCCACCGCAAAGGCGACTCCGGTAGCAACAGACAAGAAGACAGCTGGCAGAGTGCACGCAGTAGGACAAGAGTCTAGCCGCTCAAGTGACCGTGCAGAGGAATCGGACCGTGGCTCGAATCGCAAAAATCGGGGTAGAGGACGTCGAAATGACCGGGATGACTACCCTCGAGATGACGTAGCCGATGCCAACAGAAGGTTGAAGGCCAGGACAGGCATCACCACGGTCTTCAAGATTCCGATCTATCGCATACTTAGTGAAAGACGAGGAATATGTCCGGTTTCCAGCTAAGTTGGGCGACGGTCAG
The DNA here is from genome assembly GCA_030407325.1 of Camellia japonica. Taxonomy (NCBI): domain Eukaryota; kingdom Viridiplantae; phylum Streptophyta; class Magnoliopsida; order Ericales; family Theaceae; genus Camellia; species Camellia japonica. Next base: position 82,359,814 of record JAPPVO010000024.1, read on the forward strand.
AAGGGCTTCAATCCGCGGTACCGTTGCACGTTTCACCGGGAGCGCGGCCACCGGACAGAGGATTTTTTTCCTTTGAGGCAACACTTGGAAAAGCTAGTCGCAGCCGGACACTTGGACCTTTACATTGATGGGGGCGTAAAGGCAAATCAAGCTCCGGTTGACCTGCAGGGACTGGATGACCGAGATGCGCCTCCACAAGGGGTTGTTAATGTCATCCACGGCATAGTGGAACCGGCACGTGTATGCGAGCTCCGAGGTATGATCAAGAAGGCAGAGCACATGAGGGAGGTCTTGTCTGTTTAGCCTGTGATCAAGAAGGGAAAGACCGAAGAGAAAGATGTCATCAGTTTCTCCACAAAGGGATTTAGAGCGCATTCAGATGCCGCACAACGATGCCTTAGTAGTGACGCTCCGCGTCAAGGAATTTGATGTCAAGCGGATCTTGATCGATCAGGGAAGCTCGGTCGAGATCATTTATTACGACGCGTTCAAACAGCTCAAGCTCCGGGATACGGACTTGGCTCCGGCAACTTCACCACTGGTTGGTTTCAACTCGCAACCAGAGTGGCCTTTGGGAAAGATTATCTTGCCGGTCAAAGCGGGGTCCGTGGTCAAGCAAGTGGAGTTCTGGGTGTTGCAAGTACCTTCTACTTATAATCTGATCCTTGGCAGGGGATGGCTCCACGCGATGCAAGCCGTGGCATCAACCTACCATCAGGTGATGAGATTCCCATCGACTATGGGGGCAATCGAAGAAATTTGGGGAGATCAAGTCATGTCGAAGTAGTGCTTTGTGGCAGTCAACGGTAGCCGGGCTGCCAAAGGCTTCGTTCAAATGATAGAAGGACTGGAAGACCGGGGAGTTCTTGACGATGTGGGCACTAAGGCAGAGGACAAAGCCGTTGAGGAATTGGTGGAGGTGCGGGTTGATACGGAGCAGCCGGACAAGTTCTGGGGTTTACAAGGCGAGGGATTTGGGGCGCAGAGGGTATATAAGCATGTCTGCGCCCCCCATACGAGACAGACGAACACTTTTTAAGAAACTCTTACACTCAAACACTCTCCTCTCTCTCCCTCTATCCCAAGGTGTGTGCTAACTTGATCGTCGGAGGGATTTTCCGGCCACACACTGCCGGGTAGCTCACCGCCGTTGTCTTTCAGGTGATCGGACAGAACGGAGCTTGGAAGAAAGGAGTACGGCTTGCCGGAATATTTGCTCCCCTTACAATAATAATATTATCCAAAAAAATAACATTTTTAAATTCAATTTTAATCCATGAAAATCAATATTGTTCTATTTATAATATAAAAAAAAAAGCATTTGACAGCCCATATTATCCTTATAAATTATACTTTAAAAAAAATTACACAAAACATAATTTGTTAAAATTGAATTTGATAGTGATCGGTGATATCTTCCTAACTCTCAACTCTTTACATATAACATTGTCATAATTTGTTAATTTGATGAATTTATACTTTAATTTCATTGTTTTAATAATATTAATTAATTTGATCATATGAATTATTAAAAAAGACAAAAATAAATGTGTAGAACTTAATAATATAAGTCCAATAAGAAATGTGTAACCCAGTTCAGTTTGATTTTGGCCTGTAAGATTTTGATTTACGAGTAAGATGTTTCAATTTTTTTAAATAAACCCTGTTCGTGTGCCCGTTGACTGGTCAAAATTTGAAAAATCTATTAATATATGAGATGTGGACACAATAGTTGTGGGCTAGATAAGCTCGGCTTGTCCCATTGATGACCCTTAGTTGCGACGATGAATGGATCGTGAAGGTGATTAGTACTATTTGTTTGATGGTGATCATTTTGTTTTGCTTTGTTTTGTTTTGTTTTTTTGTTTTTTTTGCAATAATATCTCTCTATGTAGAGTTTTTCTCATTTTATGAAGGTTTTCTTCTCCCTACGTAGAGGTTTGTTTTTGTTTTTTTTTCCCCCCCACATTAAGACTCGTATCCTTTTTGCGATGAGATTTTCTTTATCCTTTTTGAAATCTATTTTATATTCCGATATACTTTATTAACAACTTATTGTCGAATGTGTAATATATTAAGTGTTGTGTGTCTTTTTTTTTTTTTTTTTTTAAAAAAAAAAAAAAGACAAGAAGCAAGCAAGGACATTGTGGGTAATCAGATTAATTTAAACTAGTTTAATTAAATCTAAGTTTCTACCAAATTTGCTTCATTCCAAACAGATTATTATTAAATCCTAGCTATCACCTCAACTGAACTTTGTAATTTTTCCTCCCTACTAATAAACATATTTATATATTTATTGGTAATTTGTTGGTTTACAAAAGTGGATACTTTGTTTAAAAAAATAAATTTCAATGTAACTACATTAATTTATACGTTTTTTTCTTTTTTCGTTTGTGCATCACTTTCCTTGTTGCTTGCACCTGTAATGTCACACTATAGGATAATATAAATAATTTATTTTTTAAATTAAAATATATAGATTATTGATGAAAAAAGTGAAATTAATCTGATAAATGTAGCTATATTAGTTCATGACATTTATTTACAAAAAAATAAAATAAAATGAATAGTCAAATATTATTTAAAAATTAGACCATCTATTTTTGAAAAGACAAATGTAATAAATTAATGTGATTACACTTATCGGATCGATTTTGTAACGCCCTAAAATAATAATGACAACCCATCTCATAATACCCAATAAAAAACATAAACATACGAAATATTAATCTTTTATTTATATTTATTTACCGTACAAAAGATGACATATGCAAGTATATATTTATAAATTTTGGATCTTGAATCTATAGCATATACCATATATGAGTGAACTAAAACAAAAAGTAATGCAGATAAGTTTATGCCCTAATGGCTACATATTTCCAAGACATTGCTTGGTTACAACAAGATGGATCAAGTCCAAAACAATTAAAAAGCCCGAGACTTGTGCAAAATATAATTACAACAAAGAAACAAAAACAAGCCTTCATCTCCACGGTCCTCCAAAGTTAAATTCTTGATAGAGGCATATCATCGGCACCTGAAAGTTATTTTCCACATAGAATGAACTAAAACTAGTAGAGATACTTTAACACTATGTATGAAACTTAATGAAATCATAAGGTGAATGCATATGCATGTCATTTGCCAAACATTATCTTTTTCCATTTCAAAAGAATGCCATGCCATCATTATTATGTGGTGTTTTGGAAGTTGGTAAAAAACTGATTTTTTGGCTTTTTTGGTGGCTTTTTTAGCAAAAAACCTGGCTTCTTTGGCTAAAAAACTTGGTTTCTTTGGCTAAAAAAGTTAAAAAGCCAAAAAGTTAGCTTTTTTAATTTCTTCCCAAAGTGCATCATATCTCAATTCATGAAAATACATTTTTATATCAGAAAACAGGGTAGTGGATACAAAACATTGGAAACCTTTAGGTACGTGTCTACCAGTACGCTATACAAGTTTATCGGTACTAACCGGAAGGATTGATACCTAACCGCGCGGGTTTTTAGACTTTCAGTAAGGACACACAGACCAACAAATAAAACCACAACCACACCTCTTAACCAATTTACTAAGGTATACATCTATTTTTCCTCAAAAAAATACATTTTCAATGTTCAAGTATGAAACAATGCTTGATACAAGATGTATGAGAAATTAGTTTTAATTTAACCTAATCCTCATGCAATTTCTATAAAAATCAAAGTTATCTTCCCTAGTAGCCCAAAATAGATATTTCTACTTAATAGATAATTTTCTCAATAACAGATAAAATCTTATAAATTCCAAGATGAAAGCGATAATAAATATCCAACTCTACTCTCATCATCAACAGATACATTTTTCATACCTTTTCAAAACCCAACATCATTTCCTTTTCTCCCATAAAATCATACTTTGATGATTTTCAAACAAAATCTCTTTATTTTCAAAATCACATTTAAGGGAAGAATTTCCAACACAACCCAATAATATATACACTTCCACAATCATTCTCAATAATTTATTTGAAAAAATCCTCTTCTACTTTTCAAAATGAAACCCTAACTCCCAAATCACTAAACCCATTTCAAAAAACAAATAACTAAGCTAAGAATCATATTAAATGTTGAAGAAATCCCTACTTCAAGTTTAGAAGAGAAATAAAACAAGAGTTAAAGTTTGATGGAGCTGAAAATAAGATCCTCTCCGATTAGAATGAAGTTTTTGACGAGTTTTATCTTTTTCTCCAAAGAGCTATGGTGGAGAAATTAATGGGTGAATGTGTATTTGAGGTTTTAAGCAAGAACTAAAGAGAGAAATGGAAGAAATTAGGATTAGAGGTGTTTGAGAGAGAGAGAGAGAGAGAGAGAGAGAGAATGAAAAAGTGATCAAAAATCTCAATTTCCTGATCTGATATACGCACAGACCGCTCAAGTGTCTGACACAATAAGTGATACAGCTCGAGCGACCAAAATACCGTTCGAGTGCATAATGACCAATTTCTATAAGTTTTGCAAATTGTAGAAGATCACTTGAGCGCAGCAAAGATCGCTCGAACGAAGACACCCTACTCCTAGAAGTTTTGTGGACCTACAAAAATATTGAGAGATCTCAAAGATCGCTTGAGCGAAAAAAAACAAACTAGACAGCAACTCTTTTGAAAAACTAACTTCCAACCTGTTTCAAACATAACCAACAACTCAACTCAACTATCGACAAGGTGATAAAGGGCATAAAAAAAATTAAAGACACAAAATCTTGGATCTAAGAGCATGAAATAGGTCGGGTCTAAACCGAAACCGTTAGCTTTATCTATTTATTTTTTTATTTTATGAATGATCTACATGTTTGTGATATAAAAAATAAATAATTCAGATCATTAAAACGAGATTTGTGAGTTTTATAGGCTCAAACAATACGATCCAATCCACAAAACAGATTGCAGATAAGCTAAGCTTACAAATATTACCGTTATATCCCATATGCGTGGCTAAAAAGTAAAAGATTTGGTGATTTATTAATGAAAAAATTACAAATTAGGTGTAATTTGTAAAACTAATTAAATATTGAGTTTTGTTAACGTGTGTTCAAGAGTGGAACCAAGAATTTTATCTAAGAGTGGCTAACGCATATGCATATAAAATACATAATTAATTTTGATACATTACTAGCTTAATGTAATTTCTTACATAAGCATTATGAAAAAAATATTTCACGAGAAAACTAAATAGATCTAACAATAGTTTTTTCAAGGGGCTTGGCTTGCCTGACTGGACAGTGTTGTTAGGCTTGTGGGGCCTACCATGAGTTCTGTTTCAATAATTCTAACCGTTCAATGTGAGCCCGTTGAGTAGTTCATCGCTGTAAAAAATTACTTTGATCAGATATCGATAGCTACTTGATCAGTTAAGATTTTTGTTAATAATTTATTTTGAAAATAATATTTACCGTTGACAAAAATTTGATCCGATCAAGTAGCTATTGATATCCGATCAACATAATTTTTTTATAGAATAAATTATTCAATAAGCTCTACATATTAAATAGTTCGAATTTCAAACATGACCATGGTCCCTACGAGCCCAACATCATGCTCCAGTTCGATCTCAGACGGGAGATAAGCCAGGTCCTTTTTTCAATTTTTAAAAGTTTTGAACTATTGATTAGATCCCAATATACAATCAATTAAATGACTATTTTAAGCTATTTTAATAATTAATATAATCCAATAAATAAAACTGCAAAAATCAAGAACCCTAAAATATAACTCTTAAATTTATACTCAATGACGTTGAATATTACATGACAATTGATTTATTTAAAAATCAATCAATTAAGACCCACTCGTGTCATGTCATTGTCGATAAAATTAGGGGTGAAATTTTAAATTCTCTAGTATTACTCATAAAAAACATACATACCATTTAATTTTTAAATTTTAAAAAACAAGTGACATACATAAAAAGTAAATAAAGTTTTATAAAATTAAGAAATCAAACCATTATACATTTCACAAATACTTAAATATAAAATTAATAATAAATTATCAAAAATTGGAGGGAGCCGGGGCCCTTCCTGACCCCTACACAATTCCGCTCTCACATGTGCCCCTAGGGGATTTGGAATGGCTAATGTGCACCCCGCATAACCGTCACTGTTGTACAGTCAAATGGACTATTTTGGAGCCTATTTCGATAATCTGAACCGTTCACATTTTAGAATATATCAAGTAAAATATACTTGTGAAAAATCAAGTTAATTGGATATAGTTTATCCATTCATCCACTTACATTTGTATCTACAAAAATAAATAACAATTGTGATTTAAAGTATTAAAACGAATACAAATGTGAGCAGATGAAATGATAAACGATATCCGATTAACTTGATTTTTTGAAGGTATGTTCTACTTGATATATTTTAAAATGTGAACGGTTCAGATTATCAAAATGGGCCCCGAAATAGGCCTATTTATTTGTACAACAGTTGCTGCTATGCACCCCGCACAACAGCTATCCCTTGCTCAACCTTAGGGCACATGTTAAGATGTCTTGTTTATTTGTATTATACATGAAAGTGAGTGTAATAAAGGATGTATAATATTTTTAAGCTTCCTTATCATGTGCCCTAAAGGTACATATTAACAAAACCGTTAAATATTTATAAAAATAATTATGATTTTAATAATTAAAATTTATAAATTTTATCATGAATCTTTTTTTCTTTTCTTTAAAATTTTTTATATCCAAACACGGATTGTTATTTTCCCTTTATTAATTTATTATGTTTAGGGTTAATGAATTCCTTTTGCTTTTGTTTTATTTATTCATTTATTTAGATTGGAATTGAATTCCAAGAAGAAACTAATAGTTACTACTCCCTTTGTTTTAAACTAATAGTTCATTTTGAAGAATTTAATTTTTTTATAATATAATTATTTCATTTAAAAATATTATATTTTTAAAATTATCCTTTAATAGTATATATATATTTTTTAAGAATATCAATTGTTATAATTATATTTTTATATTATTAATGAATTTAAAAGAAGATTAAAATAAGAAATTTATATTATTTTAATCTTTAATTATTTTAGATTATTGAATTCCATTTTTTTTTTTTTAGATTGAAATTGAATTCCTTACTTAACCAAGAAGAAATTAATAGTTACTAGTATTTCTTTTGAACGCGATAGCTACTACGTCAATGTCCGAACCGACCTGTTCAAAAAAACAAAAAACAAAACAAAACCAATGTCCGACAACTTGGTTACACGCAGGTGTACGCGTCAGCGTTCGACAAAAAACCCCACAAATTCACGACACCTGGACTCTCCGACTTCAAGACGCGTCACCTCCATTACGTCCTCAACCGGTAACGTTATCAACTCCCCCCAACATGCTAGATAAATATATCTCACAATCACTGGTCATTCCAGACCGCCATCTCTCCTCAAGCTAGATCTCTTGTAAGTCTTTTTCAATTCATTTTCAATTTCAATTTGATCTAAAAAATTTTTTGGGTGTTATTTATATTGGGTTATGGTCTGTTTGGTTGCTGGGAAAGTTGTTGGATAAGAAATGAAACTGGGTGGGGTTGTAAGTTTTAGAATTTTTCATTTTTATGAATATGTGATTGATTTTTGAAGAACCCAGAAGTGTTAAGGCATTTGTTGCAATTTTATTTTATCGAATTGATTACGGTTTTTTGATGGAATATAATATAGTATCTGTGATAGCTTTGTTTTGTTCTTAATTTAGTTTTATGATACAATTAGGAGGGAGTTAATGTTGATGTAGTTCAGCAATATATCAAATCAAACAATTGTATAGAGGAAACTGATTGTTTCTTATGGTTGTGTTTGGATCATGGATTTATGGAGGGAAAGAAAACAGATCCATGATCCAAACACAATCTAAGGGTTCCACCATTATTTTCTAGATATGATGGGTTCTACATGTACACGTGGAATTTGATGTATATATTACAGGTAGAAGGTGAAAAGAATTGGTGAATTTCGTCTGGTTACAAATATCATTTTTCTTTTCAACCACAATGTACAAGAGAGGGAATTTGATGGGGAAACTAATGCCAGACTCTAGAGATTAAATAGGAAACCACTGAACAAAAATCTACATAATGCTATATTGGGAATATTAGGGCATCTCCAACTGTGCATCAAAATTTTCACCAAATTTGAGTAAAAATTGGAGTAAAAGTTTACTTTGATATCAAGTGCTCCAACGGAGGAATTTGTGATTTCATTAGATTACCGGTTGATCGGCAAGTGTAATTTTTTGCATAAATTTTTTCCTTGAGGTGGTCATACGGAGGACATCTGGGGGACATCCAGTAGTGAAAATCCAACGGTAATGAACAGTAATTTGATGAAAAGCACATTGATCCTTAGTTTGATGAAAGAGAAGTGAAATATGGATTTGATGAACCGTTGGAGAAGCAAAAAGTCACTTTTTTCATCAAATTTAAATTTGATGAACCATTGGCGATGGCCTTATAGATCTCTCAAAGTGAATCCATTGGAAATGGATATGAACTACTAGAAGTTGTAAAACTACAATCCCATAAATTTTACTTTGAATTTTACCCAAAAACATCAATCTATGGGGCCAGATTCATTTCATAATTGGACGGTTTGTGGTGAGAAACCCACCAACCCAAGTAGTGTGTAGTGATAATTAAGTATTGATTAGTGTTGAAGATAAGATTATAGTGTTAAAGATATCATCTTCCTTATATTCTAATATCTTTAACACTGTGATCTTACCTTCAACAATTAGTGTTTTGTACTAATGCGTATTTATTATCTAATATTTATTTGAATATGAGTGTTTTGTTGCTAATATAATGTCGAGTTTTTTGTGTATGTTTTGGGCTCAGTTGCGTTTATAGTCAACATGGACTGCACATTGCACCAATTCAAGATTTTTTTGGGATAGTAGCATTTTTGTTTGTATAAATTACAATGTACACATTGGATATGATTTCACCGTTTATTTTGTTGTTCAATAGTATTTTCACTGTCATCCCAACTTGATTCAAACATTTTTCAGATGAACTTCTTACTGTTTTGCTGGTTGTCATTGCCATTTTTTCTAGAGGAAATTATTCTTATTCAACACCCATCTCTCGTCTCTTCATGTCCTCAGTACTTGAGTTGAATATTATATGACTGATTCATTGCATATTTATGTTTGTTTACTGTGGCTATTTAGAAAACTGAAACAAGGATAGAAAAAGCTCATCTTAGTAAAAAGTTTCCTAGAAGAATCAATCAATCAATTTGTTGTGCAAGAAGTCGATACAAGCAGTTTATTATCCCTATTTTATGTTTAGTGCGGAAACACAACCTTAGTTTATGATTCAGTAACCATGAACAATGTCCTAAGTATGGTTCTATATTTCTCAAAAAACCTATAATTGTTTGTGTATACTATGTTATTTGAAAATTCATCTTGATTTCTGGACCACCTTCGAATGGTGAAATGGTTTTGTGCTTCCTTTGCAATTTGTGAATTCTAGGTTAGTTTGACAGTTATGTTCTGCATCTGTCTTTTCAGATTATTTGCAATCAAACAGGAAGGATCAGCGTAGAGATGGAAGAGAAACCTAAATCCACTGTTAAGGGTGAAGAGAAAGGGGAGAAAGAAGAACTTCATCTCAAAGTTGAGAGCACAATTAAAGATCCCAATGAATCAAAGGTGGAGAAGACAGAGATGGAAGTCAAATTGAAAACCAAACTAATAGAGAAAAATAAGGAAGATAGGGATGAAAGAAAAGAGAAAGATGATAAAGAATTGAAAGAAAAAGTGAAAGAGGATGTGGAAGAGTCGAAGGAAGACAAAAATAAAGAGAAAAAAGGCAAGAAAGGCGAGGAAAAAGAAAAGGAGAAGAAGAAAGATGATGAGAAAGTACAAGAGAAAGAGGAGGAGAAGACAAATAAGAAGAAAAAGGATAAATCTGCGGATTCAGATGATAAAGAAGATATAAATATGGACAAAAAAGAGAAAAAGAAGAAAGACAAGAAAGAAAAGGATGAAAAGGGAGAAAAAACAACATGCAAGGAGGGAGATTTGGGTGGCAAGGAGCCAGAGAAACACAAACTGGGAAAGGAAGAGATGCATGAAGAGAAAGCAAAGAAGAAAAAGAAGCATGAAGATGGTGAGGAAAAACATGAAGAGAAGAAGAAAGACAAGAAAGAAAAGAAGATTAAAGATAAGAAGGTAGAGGGAGAATCCAATGAGGAAACAGAAGAAGAGAAAGACAAGGGAAAAGAAGATAAAGAAAAGAAGAAGAAGAAGAAAGATAAAAAAGAAAAGGACTCAAAGGAAGAAGAGGAGGAAAAAACAAAATGCAAAGAGGGAGATTTGAATGTCAAGGAGGCAGAGAAACACAAACAAGGAAAGGAAGAGATGCATGAAGAGAAAGCGAAAAAGAAAAAGAAGCATGGAGATGGTGAGGAAAAACATGAAGAGAAGAAGAAAGACAAGAAAGATAAAAAAAAGAAGATTAAAGACAAAGTGAAGTTAGATGGAGAATCCAATGAGGAAACAGAAGAAGAGAAGGACAAGACAAAAGAAGAAAAAGAAAAGAAGAAGAAGAGTGAAGCTGATGTAGAAGAGGGAATTGAGGCTAAAGTTACGTCAAGGGAGATTGAAATAGAGGAAAATGTGGAAGAATTGGAGGGGGAGGCAGAGGGTAAGAAAAAGAAGCATGAAGATGAGGATGAAAAATGTGAAGTAAAGAAGAAAGAGAAGAAGGAGAAGAAGGATAAAGATAAGAAGATAACAGGAAAAGAGGAGCATGAGGAAACAGAAGAAGAGAAGGGAAAAGAAGATGAAGTAAAAAAGAAGAAGAAAGATAAGGAGAAAAAAGATAAGAAGAAACACAAGGATGGGGTAGATGGCGGAAAGTGTGCGGATAGAGTTTCCGCAAAAGAGATTGAAACAGAAGAAGATGTGAAAGAATTGGATGGGGAAGCGGAAGGGAAGCAAGAAGAAAAAGGGAAAAAATGTAAGGAAAAGAAAAGGAAACTTGAGAAGAATTACAAGGGCAAGGATATTAGCAAGCTGAAAACGAAAGTAGAGGAGATCAATGCCAAAATAGAATCCCTCCTTGAGAAAAAAGAAGACATCATGAGACAAATAAAAGAAGCTGAGAATGAGAATCCTGTCAATGCTGAGAAGCCCAAAGATACTGAAGTAACTACTGCTGAAGTGGCATAGCGTTCTGTGGTAGATGCTTCATGCTCTGCTCTATCTGTTTTGTAATATATTGTGTTTTCATAAATCTATATGTGTGTGTAATAAAATATACCATACTTTTTGAGATGATGAATAAATAAACTGTTTCATATTTCTGCTTTCTGCAAGTTCTACTAAAGTATACAAAATTTATGTTCTACCTTCTCCTTTGTATATGCAGAAAAAGACTCTTTACCAGCTATTAGCTGAAGAAGAAAAGTACGTAAATATTAACATAATTTATTAATCCAGGGTCCAGGAAGAACAAATGGGGGAACACTGAAACATTTGTAAAATGTTAGCTAGCTAGAGTTTGTGAACATTTCAGTTGAGCTCAACTCACATTAGGAATTTAGGGAAATTTTGTTGAGCAATGAAATGTGGAATAAGTTTTACTGCGTCAATATGTCATACTGGCTGAACTTTCGATATGAATCAGAAATTGTTTTTCATTATGGTGATGGATGCTTAAGTGGTGAGCAAACTCAAAATGGTAGATGGTACTGCTTTCATAGAACAAACACTACTATTATAGAACAAACCTCCTAACATTTGAACTCCCATATGGATGGGACAGGATGTCCGGTTGTTCAAACCTTGCTTGCCACATGGTCAATGGAGTTCTTATGACCAAGCAATTAGGCAGTGTTATTGAACGTTAATGTGATCCCTGGTAGGCAGGTATAACTATGTCAGTATGCTACGCTTGCATATCAAATGTAATTTTGTATGTAAAGTGTCACAAGTCTTTCCTATTATTAGATCAATGCTTGTTCCTGAAACTTTCCCAACGTTCAGCATATTCAGTTGTCTTGGGATTTCAGTTAAACCAAATTCTGGAAATTAAATTATCAGAGGTGTTGTGGTTGCTTCTGGAACTTATATATGTCGTATGTTGGAACTTTCAAGTGAATTACACTGCTGCAGAGGGTTATCGCTCATGCAATTATTCTTCGTATATTGTTTTGTTGGGAAAAAAATTATATAAATTGTGAGATTTGGTTAAAATGGTGCTATGGTTGCAGAAAATCCATAAATAAAATGTTGAGGGATACAATTTCACGCATATTCTAGTTGAGCATAATGCCCAGGTTATCTTTTTGCTACCAAGCATGCCTTTCTTGGCCGGAAGGCCACGGACTGTAGCCAAACAGAGTGCTGGAGTTGGAAGAGTGGAGTTCCAATATGCACTATCAATGCAAGGTAACAGAAAAAGAAGCATGGAGATGGCAAGGTAACACTCAGTAATTGCAATTCTATGCAGAAGGGATCCAAGAAAATGGAGGCCCCCACTTTTTTCATGTATATTTTTATTATCTTTATTTTAATCTGTAAAGGGGTTTGTTCTTGGAGGAACTCAGTGATGATTACCACCTAGAGCCAACTCACTAACAGTGATGTTTCACTATGTCAATCTAGTGTAGCCAGGTTAGTCAGATCAGTTAACAGATTTGTTATTTGGTTAATTCTACCGTTGATAAAATTATGATAATGACTTATCTTTTACACCGTAAGGATTCAGTTGATTTAGATTCCACTGTCTTTGTAATCTTTGCCTAACCTTGTTTTCTTTTGTTGTAACATTGTCTTCCCACCTTAACAACAAATTATAATGTTTCATTCAGCTACTTATCTTATGTAACCAAGACTGGGTGTACATAGAACATTCTCTGTATAATGAATGCCTAAAGAATATCAAAACAGTGCAACTCAGTGAGTTCAAATTTGAACTCTGGTAGCACTCGCTCTTCACTCCACTTGAAAGGCACTCGAGCTGAGTGCAAATGATGCCCACTCGAAGACTTGCCCTTGGGCACTCTAATGGTATGGGAACTCGGAGTAACACCACTAGAAATGGCACAATACAAGAGCTGCACATGGATCATTTCTAGTGGTGTTGCATTTGAGGTACCACTGTCAAGACATTCTGCCTTAACTTTTATATTATTTTCTTTGATATAGCAGATTATGTTGATCTAACAAAGGTGCCTGTGGTTTTTCCCCTGAAAGGGTTTTCCACAAAAAAAAAAAAAAATAATAATAATAATAATAATTCCATGTCATTGTGGATGATGTGTTGAAATTCTTTGCTTGTGTTTATAACAAATTTCTGTTGTATTGAGATTTTAACTTTAATTGGCTGGTTTCATCTCTTTTGAGCCTATTCACTCCCTCCTAGGCTAGCAGTTTGAGTATCCATTACATTTTTCTTGGATAAATAATTTCAAACTACGGCATATTTAGAATTCCATTAAGTACTTTCTAGTTGGCCCTGGTCAGTTTGGTGGTGAGTCCAAATCCAAATGGGAAGAGAGGATCGTAATGTGGATCGCCAACGTTCATCGGGAGTTGATCAGCAGTCTTGAACCAAGTGCGTGGAAGCTTGCCAGTGAAACCATAGTTGCCAAACAAAACATCAGCAACACCTTGTCCTTCACTACCTGGAAGCCAAGCTGCTACAAGGGCATCCATCACAGCAAGGTACGGTTGAATCACAACTGGACGGCCGGAAATAAGGATGACAACACATTTCACAGCTCCACAGACACTTCTGATGGTGCTTGGACCGGGTTCAGGGATTGTCAAATTCAAGCTGTCACCATTTGTTTCTGCATATGGGTGCTCTCCTACTACAACAATGGCATAGGAGAATTTACCGGACTGGACAAAGTCAGCATTAGGGTTCTCTTGATAGACGACTTCAGTTGTTGGATCAACGGTATGCTTTATAGCTTTAAGGATTGTTGTACCTGCACACGAACAATGGCTTTTTCGTTTCAATCAAATGAGACATAATTATGCGTCTTCCATGTTTGTGTCCGGTTGGAGAAAATGGGAAATAGCAAATTGGGGTTGCTGCTGTGCCTGAAAACAGTGCTGTTTTGAGCTACTGCTTCCCCAGACCTGAGTTGAAGAGAAAATTGAAAGTGCAAAACGACACCATTTTGGGGCGCAACAGTGATCCCAAGTTCGGGAAAGTAGTAGCTCAAATGGTTGTAGATAACAGGGGGATTGTTAATTTACCCTTTGTGATGTTATTGCCGCCAAGTCCTTGCCACTCAATTGTCCACCCACCACACTGGTAACCAAGATTATCTGCATGGCTTCCTGCAACAAGTATTTTCGACACCTTCTTCAAAAGAGGCAACAATGGCTTGTCCATGGATTTACCATTCTTCAGCAACACAAGTGATTTTCTGACTGCTTCCCTGGCTAACTTTCTGTGCTCCTGTTTGTGTCACTACATCACAATTAGATAACTCTTCTTCAAAATGAAACAACTCATCATCACAGAGACTGACTGACCTGACTTCCAAGCTGATTGGCAAGACTATGATCTGCAAATGGGTTCTCAAATAGACCCATCACAAACTTCACCCTCAAAATCCTCTTCACTGCGTCGTCAATTCGGCTCATGGGGATGATCCTTTCCTTCACCATGAGGGTCAAACCATCTATGAACTCGGTATAGTTGAAGGGGACCATAACCTGCAGTGTGGCCATGATTGCGCAAGTCAGTAATTTGGCTCAGAAGAAAAATCTGGTTACTGGAAAGTATGAAAGTTGCTAGAATCAAGCACATTGAATTTTTGTAAGAGATAAACTGACCATGTCAATGCCGGCTTGAATTCCAGCTTGGATGGAATATGTGTAGTTGGCATGAGGAGGGCTAGTGATCAAGTCAATACCCATCATATCTGTGATGACAAAACCCTGAAATAGTTATACCATTTCAAATTTGATGTTAATTCCTTTTTTTTTTTTTTTTGGTTCAATATGTGAGATAGGGAGAGAGATTCGCAGAAGTAGGGGCGGGAATTTCGATACGAATCAGACTTAAAGTTAACAGTTTAAGAGTTGGCTAGTTCTCGATACGATCACAAAATGACATGATCTGACAATATATTACCATGAATTTGACAAAAATAACCTGTTTAATCTAAATTTTTGTATAAATAAATATATATCTTACTCTGTAATCTTATGTTCTCTCAATATATGTTGAAATGCATATACTATTTGTAGTTTTTAATTATTATTTTTTTTTAGAATTCTTACTTTAATTGAAGCATTTGATTGAAGCCTTTATTATCTCTTAAATAGGACTAGTGTACATGTGTATATGTTAATTGTGTGATATTTAGGTTGACACTTTTAGACGCAAGTTGGTTTACCATCAAAATAAGAACCCAATAAGATGACATGATGAACACGAATAGGACTCGACGCGATTCTCACTCCTATGAAGAAAACATGGAAAGGGAAATTACTCGAAAACGAAGGGTTTTCTTGAGGAAACCAGTGATGAGGTTAGGGTTGGCATGCATTTTCATGCCATTCAAGCTTGAGTAGGAGACCATGATGGTAGAGACACCCTTAATAATGGAGTTGTAGTAGGGAGCCATGTGGGTGCTAAGCAATCCATGCCAGCTTGTTTCTGTGTTATTAGCATTGATCCCTTTTGTAGTTCCACCATCTCCCACATAATGTTTTGCACATGCTGCAACCTTTGTTCTACCCAAGAAAAAAAAAAGAAAAAAAAGAAAAGAAAATTAGTATGTGCTTTTATTTTAGATAATTTGTAAATATTATTATGATTATATTAAGTGTGAAGCATTAATAAATTTCAAAATGTGATCTTGTGAACTGTTTAATCCTCAATTTTTTCTTATGAATTTAAAGGTTCCATTGAAATGAAAATTACATAAAAGGATAGTCATTTATATGTTTGGATTTAATTTTCTACTGATAAAAGTAGGTTTCTCTAAATGTAAAAGAATAATGCTTGGGACCCCCTTTTGGGGGTCACCCCCTCACCCCCTTTGCCACGTGGCGGGTGGTGATTGGAGGAGCAGGAAAAAAATAAAAAGAAAAAGAAAATGTAACCAATGAGAGAGAGAGGGGGTCAAAGGGGGTGGGGGAAAAGGGGGGATGAATCATTGTTGAATGTAAAATTACACATTCAGGCGATTCACATTATAGAGGTTTTGGATTTTCCCTCTTAGAACAGATCCCGCATTACAGAAAAAAATGTAACATTCTAATATAATACTACCGTGACATCTAATGTAAAATACTAAAAAACTCTTTGGTGCATTTTTTCCAAACGTAATAATGTAACACTCCAAAAAAACTCATTAGTGTACTTTTTTCAAATGTAACACTCTAATATAACACACAAAAAAATTCCTTAGTGTATTTTTTTCTCAAATGTAACATTTTAATCAATGTAATACAAAAAAAAAAAAAAACTCCTTACTGTATTTTTTTCAAATGTAACACTCCAATCAATGTAACACACAAAAAAAACTCCTTAGTGCACTTTTTCCAAACGTAAAACTCCAATAAATGTAATTCTAAATGTAACACTCCAATGGTGGTGTTTGGTCTGGCTTAATTTGAGCAGATTATAGCTTTTGGCTTCTAAAAAGCCACTATAGACTGTTTGGTTGAGCTTAAACCCAACCACTTGAGCTTCTACAGATTATTTTCCTACGTAAAAAAGCTGAAAATCAGAAGCAGCTCCAAGCAGCTTCCGCAACTGGGATTATGCGGAGGGAAAGTGAAATTACTTAAATGCCCTTCAATAATTTGAAGTATTACGAATATGCCACTATATCAAACCACAAAATCACTGTTCATCTCTCTGAGAGAGAGGAGAGTGGCGATTTCCGGCGACACAGGCGATTTCCGGCGACACAGGCAATTTCTGGCGAGTTCCGTCACCAGATCTCTCTCTCTCTCTCTCCGACGTGGCCGTGCTATGAAACCCATCGCGATGAAACCCTTCTTCTCCTCTCTGGCTTCGCGATCTGAAACCCTTGTTCCCTTCCTCTCCGGCGTCGCGATCTGAAACCCTTCTCCTCTCCGGCGTCGCGATCGCGATCGCGATCAACGCTTCTCTCTCTCTTCACGATCGCGATCAACGAAGCTTCTCTCTCTCTCTTCGCGATCAACGATTGCAGAGGGCTGCTGGAGTGTGAGATGGGGAGGAGAAGAAGGGCGTGGCCGGCGGTGACTAGGGCTCCCGGCGGTAGGGTTTGGTCTGGTTTGTGATGAATTATTAAATTAAAAAAAATTAACAATTTTTGTATTTTAATTAATATTAATTCTAATGAATTAATAATAAATTAAAAAAATTAAAAATTTTAATGTTATTAATTAATATTAACTGTAATGGATTAATAATAAATTAAAAAATTAACAATTTTTATATTATTAGTTAATATTAATTGTAATGGATTAATAATAAATTAAAAAAATTAACAATTTTAATGTTATTAATTAATATTAACTGTAATGGATTAATAATAAATTAAAAAATTAACAATTTTTATATTATTAGTTAATATTAATTGTAATGGATTAATAATAAATTAAAAAAATTAACAATTTTAATATTATTATAAATTAACAATTTAAATCATTGTATTATTATTTATTTCATAATATTAACAATTGTAATGGATTAATCATAAGATTTTTGATGTTAAAAAATCTAAAATCATTGTATTATTATTTATTTCATAATATTTATTTATTTCAAGTTATTATTATTTATTATTTAAAAATCTGAAACCATTGTATAAAAATTATACACAACAATATTTATTTCATAATATTTATTTATTTCAAGTTATTATTATTTATTATTTATTTCATAATATTTATTTCATTGTATTATTATTTAAAAATAATAGGGTTATGTTAATTTGGTGTTGGAATGATCTCTTAATATGTAATTAATAGCAAAAAATCTAGAAAAATTCAATTTACAATTAACAAGGGTAAAAAAGACATTTACACAGCAAAAAGCTACTTCACAGCTTATTTAACAAACACTACTCAGCAACTTAAATCTATAATCCAACAGCTACACCAAACAGATTAACAGCTTCTGATTAAAGTCATAATCTATAATCTGTTAAGCTATAAGCTATAATCTGTTTTAACAGCTACACCAAACAGTAACAATACAAAAATACTAAAAAATTTCTTAATGTAATTTTTTAAACATAACATTCACAATTTGAAATTATACACTTGTTCAAAATTTATTAAAGAATTTGTGTACTCTTTTTGGAATGGTTTGAAGAATCTTATGTCCTTTTTTTGGAGTGTTACATTTGGAAAAAAGTATACCAAGGAATTTTTTTGTGTGTTACATTGGAATGTTATACTAAGAATTTTTTTTGAAGTGTTACGTTTGAAAAAAATATATTAAGAATTTTTTTTTGAGTGTTACATTGGAATATTACGTTTGAGTGTTATATAGGAGTGCTACAGTTTGAAATTATACATTTGCACAAAGTTTACTAAGGGATTTTTGTACTCCTTTTAAAATGTTTGAAGAATCTCACATCCTTTTGGAATGTTTGAATATTCCCATATTTCAAGTCATTTTCGTACTTATTTTGAAATGTTTTCCAAATAAAAAAGATTCCCATATAAAAATTCATCCCAAATTTGATTATCATAGATTGTATACATTACATTTTTAGTACAAAAGAAAAAAAAAGAAGAAAAAGAAATATAATAAGGGTATAACTGTAAATTTAATTTTTAAATAATATATTAAATCTATCTTTTTAAAATCAATAAGACTAATTAGTCTATAAAAAAATCGTTAGAACTAAATGAATTATCATTTCTCAAAATAAAATTTATAGATAAATTTTTCTTATAAAAATTAAATTAAATATTCAATTATGAATCTGACAATTATAAGAACCACAAAGTAATCTGCCTTTAAATGATAGTTGAACTAAGGGTAGTTATCGCCCATCCTACTAAACTAAACCAAGGGTAGTTGAACTCAAGAATTCAACAATTGAGGTAGTAATAGTACCAACTAGGGCTAGTAATATTTTGTGATATTATTATGATTTTTAACAAAATATTAGCAAATATCTCATTTTCTTGTCTTTTCTCCGTTTAATCATTATTTCTCCTTTCTTTTCCCCTCCTAGATGACTACATTTACGGCAGTAGATCACCTTATTTCCTCCACAATATGAGGGTTCACATCCGATGCGAGACAAACACCATATATATTTTTTGGCCTTTGAACAAGGAAAGAGGGTATTTTTGTATGCCTCACAAAACTCATTTAAAGCAGTCAAAAAGCAGAAATTTTAATAAGTTGGATTTTCAACTTTATTTTTTGTTTTCAAGAAGAAATAAAGGTAGGTTATACAAATAGTCCTATAATTTATATGATGTGTTAATTTAATTTTTATTGTTTTAATTTACTCAAGTTTGTCCCTTAGTTTAACGGATTGTGTCATTTTAATCTAATAAATAACGATTGTTAAGTTTGGTAGACGGAAAGTCAAATTATGTGTCAATTTGATTCCAATAATTTATATAATGTGTCAACTTTGTCCCTGTCAAAATCAAACAAATTAAAACAACATGGACTAAATTGACACCATGTGTAAATTAAAGAGACCAAATTGACATATTGTGTAGATTTTTCGTCCACTAAACTTAATAACCGTTATTTATTAGATTAAAATGACACAATCCGTTAAATTAAAAAATAAAATTGAACAAATTAAAATAATAAGAACTAAATTAACATATTATATAAATTAGAAGGACTACTCATATAATTTACCAAGAAATAATAAAGACTTGAGGGATTGAAGTTGTTCAGTTGTCTTAAGAGTGAAGAAAGGGAAAGCCCTCGCGATGATGATAATTATGAAAAAACAGTGCATGTGCTTTGGCTGCAATGCTCACTAGTTAGAGAGGAAACACCGGCAGATTGCGCATGCTGCCCAGTGCTCCACATTTTTTTTTGTCCACCAATGTTACGGACACGCAATTCGTGTATACACAATAAAAAAAATACAAAAATATTAATACGTAAATATAAATTTTTAGTGAAATTTAAATTATAGATATTTTTCAATGTATCTTTTTGCCTCTTTCTTTAATTGTTATTCACTTATGAAATTTACTTTTCTCATATGCAAATTGTTTTGAATGTATTTTGCAAACCCGAGTTGTTGAAAACCTGTCTTCACTACACAGCCTGAGTTTGAGAAGTGTTAAATTGCTCTAGTTTGGAAATTTTGATTACATGGAATTTAGTAGACTTAGGGGCTGTTTGGGGTGTCCTAAATAAGTGTATTTTTGACTTTTTAAACTAAAAAGGTCAGGAAAAAAAAAAAGGTTGTTTGGGATAACTTTTTGTCTTTTTAAGAAAAAATGTGTATTAAAATATTGTATAAAATAGAAAAATTACGTTTTTACCCCTACATTGCAGAGTTATTAGGTGGCAAGAGGATAGTATGGCTTGGTTGAAATAGTGCACGAGACTTCACGGGTACTGTTGGGCCTTGGGGGCCCATCATGGGTACTGTTTCGATAATCTGATCCGTTCAATATGTAGAACTCGTTGAGTACTATATGCCTATGAAAAATCACTTTAATCGGATATTGATAGCTATGTGATCAAGACAGTTTTGTATGAAATTAATGGACGGTGAAAAATTAACTGTTGAAAAAAATCTGATTTGATCACATAGCTATCCATATCCGATCAACGTGATTTTTTACAGGCATATAGTACTCGACGAGTTCTATATATTAAACGGTTCAGATTATCAAAACGGGACTTGTGGTGAGGCCCCACGGGCCCAACATTACCATCCAACTTAATGAAAAAAAAAATATATATATATATATATCTAATTTTCTTTTTTGTTCATTTGACAGACCAATACATACTTATGAACCATCAATCATAGTTATCAGAATTCTGATCCGGATATTACGATCTTACAATCTATTTGAGTACAATCGATCTGAATCATGTAAAAAATTCCTTATAGGTAGGATCTTTCGATCCTGGTAATGGGATCTTATAGGATCGTGGAATCCCGATCCGAATCTGATCCTATCCGATCTAATTTATAAGCCTTGTTTTGTATTGTATGACATATTTTATTGTAAATTTTATATTTGTTGTCTAAATACCAATTTATGTGGTTAAAATAAATAATAAAAATCAAGTAGTATTAAATCAAATAGACTAAGAAAAACAAATTAGGAAACAAACATTCAAATATTGCGGTAATTTAAGAAAATTATCTAGTCAAAAAAACAAATTTAGCTTTAGCGGAGTCTAATGAGGGTAAGATGATTGCAATTTTATTCCAAATTTTGGAGAGATTATTTTTGTGACTCGAATCCGCTCCACCAGGGATGTTAACGACAAACCTTATCATTCGGTTAAGCTTCCCTTTTGAATTCTTAATCTATTTTCATATCCAACTTTGTTAAATATTTTTTCTTCACTTTTTATGCATTATTGTAGATTGTAAAGTATTTTGTTATAGAATTCTTCTTCTTCACCTTCTTTTTTGATGAAATACAAAACTTTTACCATCGAGTTTTTTATTGTATAATATTATATGTACATTTTACATGGAGTATTATATGTTTCACAGTATCTTCACTTCTTTTTAATAGAATATAGGATCATTTTGTGTATACTTTTTAAGAAATATTTATTTAAATTAAATTATTATGTAATTTTTCTTTTTCGGTAGGATCTTACGATCCTTGATTCGATTATAAGATCCGATCCTATAAACACTTCCAACGATTCAACGTAGGATCCCGATTTTAACAACCTTGCCATCAATTCAGTACCAGCACTGTCAACTTGTTGGTTTGTATTAAAATATTGTGTAAATTAATTTTTTTTATATTTTTAATTTGTGAATAGTGATAACTTTTTAACTTTTTTAGTAAGTTTTTAGCTTTTAAATTTTTTTCTAGTATGCCAAACCAGGCCTTAATTCCACATCGTCAATCTAAGCCACTCAAAACTTGATTAATATAATGTTTGGGCATTTTCACTCATAGAGTTGGATGCTTGAATATGGCATTAGAGTTGGGTTTTGTGTGACCTTTCACCTCTTGTGGTACAACAGTCTCTAGTTACACGTGAGGAAGAATGTTTCCCACATCGCCAATTAATTGAGTTAAATACTTCACTTATTCAAGCTAAATTTACAACAATCTCTCTCTCAACTGGACCACTCAATTACCTCCACGTGTTATCAGGCTGCACGTGAGGGAGAGTGTCCCACATTGCCAATTAATTTTGAGTTAGATACTTCGATATATTTAGTAAAGAAAGACAAGCCAATTGGGACCAAAAGAAGGCTTGCCAGCTAGAACTCTAGTGGGTTGAACAGGGACCAATTTTGAAAACAAAAGGCAGAGAGGTTTACAGGGTTTTGTTTGGTTTGGACCACAGTTGAATGATAATATCCATGGCATATATACATAGCCAAACTTGACTTTTGATTCCTCATAAAAAATTCCAGGGCAAATTATCAACACCCCTTCGAAGTTTGACTAAAATACGGATTCTCTCTTGAGGTTTAAAAAATTACAAATTGCCTTTTGAAATTTATATTTGTATAACAAATGAGGGGGTAATTCGTTATGCAAATATAAATTTCAGGGGACAATTTATTATGCAAATATAAATCTCAGGGGGCGAGATGTAATTTCTCAAATCTCAGAAAGGAATCTGTATTTTAGTCAAATCTCGAGGGGTGTTGGTAATTTGCCCAAAATTCCAAAAGCTAGCTATAACTTCGTTGTGGTTATTGTCACCGAAATTGCTAAAAAGTTGGATTCTTTTCACATATTTATGATCATTATTGGACATCATCACACATGTTTCATGTACAGCATTTCTGCTATTTTACGCAAAAGCATGCTTGGTTTGTGTGTGGACCAAACCCCTAAATCATGTCAATTCATATCAAACCATACATTTCCTTGTAATTAACTTAAACATTGTCTTTGTCCTAATTATATGGGCCCATTGTCCTCATGTATGGAAAGTTGGGTCTGGTTTGGCGCTTATGGTGGCATGATTCAATACCCAATTGAAAACCTAATTGATTTAAAGATGTTGGTTGGATACAACTTATGATGGAACAATGATTATTAGACTCGCTCTCTCTTCTTTTTCTCTCTAACTCGTTAAAGAACAACAAAATCCTTTATATTGTAAATTTAGACTAATACTTGTTGCTGTAGTGTTACTTGATCATTGAGAGGTTTGAATTTATCATGTGATTCACCCATATAAGTGTGTAGGGTGTCTCTGAATCCAAACTATTTATGCCACATATTAGTTTCTTACACCTTGATTAAATTTAAGGTAATTTTGTCATTTCTATTGTGTCAGAAGTTTTATCATCTCTCCTAAAGCCAATTAGTATTAGGGAATGCCTGAATTATATCTATTATAATATTTGGCATCATACGCCACGAGCCTATTTTTAGAGCAGACGCAGAGAGCGACATTTTTTTTTTTTTTTCCTTCCAGTTAGTGTCATTTCTAATTCTTAATGAATTCATTTCTGACTTTATATAAACTATAAAGCCATCACACTTTTTTTTTGCTAAATTTAATTTGGTGATAACTAAACCATCATGCAACCTTTGGATTTCACCAGACTTATCACTAGATTACGTTTTAAACTAGAAATTAGTCCGAGATTTGAAAAAAACAAAAACTCTTACTTGTTAGCGACAAATGGGACACCTTTGCGAGAATTAGAAGGGATATCTCCTTGCAATCCCGGTATAATCTCAGTCATTGCTTGTACAATTTTGTGATCTTCACTGTAGCTTTCATAGCACCGACCCCATCTTGGGTCTCTACATACCTGTATTTACATGGCATTACTATCTTATTTATTGTTTCCAATTCGAAGTAGTTTTAAAAATCAAGAAAATTAGCTAATATATATATGATTTAGTTAATTACCGCAATACATGGTGCAAAAGCATAATGGATGCCTGTTGCCCTAACTTCTAGAGCAGTTGCAGCTCCAATTTTCTTGACTAGCATAGGGTCCCTGCTTGACAACAAAGACTTCAATCAGCAAATCTTATTATTATTTTAAAAATTTTGAAATTGAAGCAACAATTACAGGTGGATGAAGTAATAATTTCAACATTTCTGACTTTTGTTCCTTTAATTTCTCTCTCATGATTAATCTGGAAGGAAATTGAAACAATGTGAACTCAAGTGAAACATATATATATATTTTCTTCTTTATATCGACTAATGAATAATTTGCCATTTTTTCTTGCAGTGTAGTGTGTTACAATGATCAAACGACACTGTATTACCACGGCACAGAAGCTTTCTTACGATGGTCTCAAACTGTCCTGTACTCCTCTATGATGTTGCATTGCATCAGATACCAAGATTGCTGAAAACATATTAGCATATATGCACAATTATACTTGCCTTGTAGCTCCAAGCCCAACATTGTGTGGAAAAATTGTTGCCTTGTAAACATTATTGTGACCATGAACAGCATCAATCCCATAAATCATAGGGATCCCAAGGCGGGTCGATAGCGATCCCTTTTGAAACTCATTCACCATTTTCATCCACCTCTTAGCTGATGCTCGTTTAGCTGGACCACTCCCACCGCCACTCAACACACTCCCTACAAAAACAGAGAAATTTCACATTATATTTACAAAAAATGTCACAAAAATCATATAAAAACCGAGCATCGAAGAAATGAAGAATGCTAAAATGGTTTGTTTTTACCAATGAAGTGCTTCTTCATCACCTTGGCCGATGCAACACTACGCTCGATCTGCACCATTTGGCCGATCTTCTCCTCCAGAGTCATTCGGCCCATCAAGTCCTTGATTCGGACATTCAATGCTTGTTTAGGATTTTTGTATTTCATGTATGTTTTTCCTTCTGCTATGGTATTTTCCCAGCAGCAGATTACAAGAATCACCATGAAAGTCATGGAAATTCTTGCCATTGTCCTGTCTCCCAAAAGCCTTCGAATTGGGACTATGGAAAATAGCAAGCTTTTGCCATAGTTCAGAGTCCAGACAGAACAAAAACCATTAAAAAAAAAAAGAAAAAAATCACTTAAAAAAGAAAAAAATAAATATAAAAATACTAGACTATGTATTGGTCCTAGGCAATAGGACAATCAACAACAATATCAAATTTGATGATTAGAGAAAAACTCTGTCCTATGGTGATCTCTCTATTTGATGTTTATATATATAAACACAAAATATTTAACAATAAAGTATGATGATTGGTTTGACCAACTCGGTTAGACTAATATGTATTATATATGTAACCAAGAAAAGGGTTTACTAAAATTTGAGAATATATGATATAAGAATTCATATAATATGATATTAGCAGGTGACAATGAAAGTAACTTGTAAGAATCAAATTTTAGTAAAAGTAGAGATTTTCAGTGACTAGAGACACAGGAAATGATTAAAAGATGCAGAGAAGAACTAGAGAACTTACAGGAAAAAAATGGAACCAGAAACCTTGTAGACTTGTTGATTTGCTATCTGGTACGAGAGAGAGAGAAAGGTTTTTTTTTTTTTTGGGGGGGGGGGGGGGGGGGGGGGGGGGCGGGCTTTGAAATAGAAGAATATATATAGGGTGTGGTATTTATAGATAAGTTACGTTTCGACCTTAAATTTCTAAAGAGAAAAAAAGAAAAAGAAAAAGAAAAATAAAGCTGCAAGTAAACGAGTGAGTAATAGATTTTTCAAATTTTGTTTGAAAATTTAATGGCCTTCAAAAAGTAATTAAATTTGACATGTTTCGAGTAGATCTTAAATAGGTTTTTGTTGAACTTTAGCAGATTGAATAGCTTGATTTTTTATAATATATATAATTAAGTTATGTTGAATAGTAAATTATTCAAATTTGATTTGAAAATTTAACAATTTTAAAATATGATTATGTTATTTTTGATTTACATAACGAACTCATCTCAAATAAATTTTTATTTTTGATTTACATAACGAACTCATCTCCAATAAATTTTTATTTTTGATTTACATAACAAGCTTGTGGGTTGTATTTTGCGAATGACGCCACGTGACGAGGTCAGCCAAGGTGTCACGTGGGCAGGTAATGTTGCCGAGGTGATTGCGGCAATGCCGAGGTTCGGTGCAGTAATGTCGGAATCCCGAGATATTTGTATAAGGGACAAGAGTCCTAGATAAGCACAGGCAGTTAGTCTAGACAAGCATAATGCTCTTGAGGAGTTTATCTCTATCTCGATGAGAGCCCGAGATAAGCATTGAACTTGAGACTTATGAAGTGAGATTTCTAAGGGACTAGATCACTACTAGCTATAAGAGTAAGGCACCCTGTGAGTCTAAGGTATGCTTTTACTTCTGTATTGAGTACTTGTGTGAGATCTTTAAGAGATTGTTCGATTGACTTAATCGTCGGAGTGCCCCCGAATAGACGAATTACTGCGGTATTCTTATCTTCTTATTAGTAGGTGGTTGACTTAATCTATTCTGCGGCATGCTATCCAATTAAATTTCCTCTTTAATTATGTGTCGGACATCACCGCCCACAAAACTCATCTCAAATAAACTTCTAATAAGTCAATTTTACGTAACTTGATTCGTTTTGCATGCAAAAAAGTGGGTATTTATAGATAAGTTGTTTTTGTTTCTCTTTTCCCTCACTGAGATGTGAACACAACTTTATGAAATTAAAATTGTGTTCTCTGTCTTCTCGCTCTGTTTTGGGCTGTTTGGTATTGCATGATTGGCCTTATGCCAACTTTCTTCTCATTTAGAAATAAATTATTTTAGTAATTTTTTAATTTTTTATATAAAACTATGTAAAAAACATATAGAGTAATGTGATAACTTTTTCACTTTTTGGTTAAAATATTCCCCAAACCATATACGCTTCTTGCAATGATATATCTTTTTCCTTGGCACTCTTTTACCCATTATGTGTACACTTTGTACTCATTTCCACATCAATAACTTTTTTTCCCTGTTAAAAATGTTGGGTATACCTCTTTAATAGAGTATGAGACTCAATTGGTTTATTAAGAATTTTAATTTGGTTTGGTATTGGTTATAATATATTTCATATATTATATCTGACTTTTGGAGACCTAATGGTTATTTAAAAATTTGCTTGGTGGCAACTACGGTTTGATATAAAACCCAAGAGTCAACAATATTTTTTGGTATTATTTTGTTTTTTTTTCCAAAGTGCGGCTGCTAACACTGATGATTATTCAATAGGTTCAAGTACTTTGTGAGATACTTGTTATTTAATGATTAATAGGTGTGTTGCCAGAGTTTAGTGTTGTGTGTGTTTGTTCGGGTGCTCGACTTTGGTGTTACTTCCGCAAAGCTTCGAAGTCTGTTTTTGATTTGATGTTGATTTGGTTTAGATTTGTGGTCTTCTTTAACTCTGTTTTGAAGATAATTTTTAATTTTTTATTTTGGTGAGATCTTTCCTCTATTTATTTGTGATTATTTGGAATTCACCTAAGGGTAGTTTGTGAGACCATTCATGTCTCATTTGTAATCGTTTGAAAACTTTTGGTTGATAGTGGAATCAAATTTAGATCCCGTGGACGTACCTCATATTGAGATAACCATGTAAAATTCTCGTGTCGTTGTTGATTTAATTTTTTCGCATTAATTTTTATTTCTATTGATTGATTTACTTGTGAAAAATCATCTATTTTCCTTAACAACATCATATTTCGATCCCGTGGACGTACCTTACATTGAGAGAACCACGTAAAATTCTCGTGTCATTATTGATTTAATTTTTTCGCATTAGTTTTTATTTCCATTGATTGATTTACTTGTAGAAAATCATATATTTTTCTTAACAACTAGTATCAGAGTATACAGTTTATTTGAGTTTATTTATTTGTGTAAATCAATGAAGGGAAATGTGGGTCGTATGTCTAACTTCAATGGAAGTAATTGGGTAACTTGAAAAACTAAAATGGAGGACCTGTTAATTTATAAAGATTTGTATGGGTCTATTGAGGGTGATAGTGGCAACTTAATGGTATGAAAGATGATGAATGGAAAATATTTAATCAAAAAGTTATTGGTGTTATCCATCAATGGATTGATGACAATGTGTTTTATCATGTTGCTGCTCTTCGGCACATAATTTATGGAAAAAATTAGGTCTTTATGATAGAAAATCAGCCACAAATAAAGTATTTCTATTTCGAAAGTTGGCTAATTTAAAATATAAAGATGTCAGCCCTATTCCGAACATTTGCATGAAATAAAGAGTATTGTTAACCAATTTGCTTCTATGAAAATTGTTTTCAATGATGAATTGTAGGTTTTGATGCTACTTAGTTCTTTGCCCGAGAGTTGGAAGACTTTTGTTGTGATGGTTAGTAATTCGGTGCCCGATGGAGTTGTCACAATGAGCCAAGTCACTAGTAGCTTGTTGAATGAAGAAACTAGAAGAAAATCAGCAGGCTCTTCTCATTTGGAGACATTTGTTGTGAGGCCGAAGCAAAACAAGAGCGAGAAATAAGACTTCTCATGGTTGTGATCAAAACCGTGACAAATCAAAAGATGGTTCTTTTTCAAAGAAAAACATTGAATGCCATTATTTCCATGAGAAAGGGCACATAAAGTAGAAATGCCAAAAGCTCAAGAACAAGGAGAAAAGGCATGACAAAAATGTGGATAACAAGCAAGAAGGCACAATGGTGGTTGTTACCAATGGCGATTTCATGGTCTTTTGTGAAGATGATAGTGTCAATTTTTTGGGTCAAGACAGCAATTGGGTGATTGATTCTTGTGCTTCTTTTCATGTGACTTCTTGGGTTGATTTCTTCATTACCTACGCCAAAGGAGATTATGGTTGTGTTCGAATGGGTAATGAAGGTTTGTCCAAGATTATTAGCATGGGTAATGTTTGCTTAGAAACAAATTTGGGCTGCAAGTTGTTGTTTAAAGATGTGAGGCATGTTCCTAACATTCGCCTCAATTTGATATTTATCGGGAAGTTAGATGATGAAGGTTACAACAACAAATTTGGTAATAGAAAATGGAAGCTCACAAGGGTTCTTTAGTGGTGGCCAAGTGTAAGCAGACTCGTGCACTTTATTCGATGCAAGGAAGAATTTATAAAGGTGTTGTCAATACACTTGAGGATGATACGTGGCACAAACGACTTGGGCACATGAGTGAAAAGGGGCTGAAAGTTTTGTTTAAGAAAAAGCTTCTACCCAGTTTGAAATGTACGCATCTTAAAAATTGTGTTCATTGCTTGGCGGGTAAATAATATAGAGTTTTTTTTTCCATAAAAATATTGCTTTTAGAAAAAAAAATATTTTGGAGTTAATTTATTCGGATGTTTGTGGTCCTTTGAAAGTTAGAACACATAGTTATGCACTTTATTTGTTACTTTCATTGATGATTATTTAAGGAAAGTTTGGGCTTTTGCACTAAAAACTAAATATCAAGTTCTAGATGTATTTAAGTATTTTCAGGCCATGGTTGAAAGAGAAACAGGGCAGAAATTGAAGTGCATCCGAACAGAAAATGGTAGTGAATGCATTGGGCCATTTGATCAGTATTGTCACAACCAAGGTATTCAGCTTTAAAAGACAGTTAAGAAGATTCCTTAACAAAATGGCATTACTGAGAGGATGAACCACACTATTGTGAAAAGAATAAGGTGTCTGCTTTCATATGCTAAATTGCCAAGATCCTTTTGGAGTGAGGCAATGAGGACAGTGGTTGACGTGATTAATTTATCTCCTTCGTATCATTTGAATGGTAATGTTCCCGAAAAAGTTAGACTGGCAAAGATACGTCTTATGAGCACTTGAGAGTATTTGATTGCTGCACCTTTGTTCACATTCCAAAAGATGAGAGGTCTAAGCTTGATAACAAGTAAAGACAATGCATTTTTCTTGGCTATGGGGCGTAATGAAATTGGTTATAGATTGTGGGATTCAGTCAACAAGAAAGTTATTTGAAGTTGTGATGTTGTGTTTCTTGAAGACCAAATAATTGAAGATTTAGGAAAATGTGATCAACCGGAGCAAAAAACTAGTGATCTCATTGACATGGATCCATCTCCTTCATCTTCGGTGGATGATGAAAATGGGAGAGATATGTAGCCACCTATTAAAGATGTGGAAGATGATACTAATCCTAATGAAGTTGAGCTAAAAATTGAGGAAAAACATCCAATTCAAGAATCGCCACCACAACTTGAGTTGAGGAAATCTACAAGGGACTGACAGCCTTCGAAAAAGTATCCTCCTAATGAATTTGTGTTGATATCAGATCAAAGAGAGCCTAAGAGCTACTAAGAAGCAATTGAGCATGCAAAGAAAGGTGATTGGAAAAAGGTCATAGAATCTGAGGTACAAGGCACATCAACTTTGGGCAAAAAAAAGGTGTTAACTTTGATGAGATTTTCTCATCGGTTGTGAAGATGCTTTTTATTTGGGTTGTACTTGGCATGACTGCAAATATGAACCTTGAAGTTGAACAACTTGATGTGAAGACCGCATTTCTTCATGGTCATCTTGAAAAAGAAATTTAAATGGAGCAACCAAAGGGTTTTGTGGAAAAAAAAAGAAAGCAAAATTTGTTTGCAAATTGAAGAAAAGTTTGTATGGCCTCAAGCAAGCCCCGCTACAATGGTACAAAAAAATTGACTCTTTCATGATGAATAATGATTTTTCTAAAACCACTTCGGACCATTGTGTGTTTGTGAAAAATTTTCAAGATGGCAAATTTATTATTCTTTTGCTTTATGTTGATGACATGTTAATTGTGGGTTAAGATTCTATCATGATTAACAAGTTGAAGTTAGAGTTGAGTAAGTCTTTTGGTATGAAAAATTTAGGACTGACAAAGCAAATACTTGATATGAAAATGGTTCGTAATCGCAAAAAATGGCTGATTTGGTTGTCTCAAGAAAGCTATATTGAGAAAGTTCTTGAGAGGTTCAACATGGATAAAGCAAAGCCAGTTGATTGTCCACTTACAGGTCACTTCAAGCTTAGTTCAAATCAATGTCCTACAAGTGAGAAAGACAAGGAAGAGATGTTGAACATTCCTTATGCTTCAACGGTTGGTTCTTTGATGTACGCCATGGTTTGTACAAGACCAGATATTGCTTACTCCGTTAGTATGGTGAGTCGTTTTCTCTCTAATTCGGGTAAAGAACATTAGGCAACAGTGAAATAGATTCTAAGGTATCTTCGAGGGACTTCAAAGGTGTGTTTGTGTTTCGGAAATAGTAAGCTGATGCTTGATGGGTTCACGGATTTTGACATGGCAGGTGATGTTGATTCTAGGAAATCTACTTTGGGGTATTTGATGACATTTGCAGGGGGAGCTGTGGCATGGCAATCTAAATTACAAAAATGTGTTGTTCTCTTAACTACCGAAGATGAATTTATCGCCAATACAGAAGCTTGCAAGGAAGAGTTATGGTTGAATTTTTTTTTTGCAAGAGTTGGGTTTGAAGCAAGAAATGTATGTGCTTTATTGTGATAGTGAAATTACTATTTATTTGAATAAAAATTTCACTTTTCATTCGAGATCGAAACGCATTGATGTGAGATAGCATTAGATTGGTGATGTGTTAAATTCAAAATTGTAACAACTCGAAAAAGCTCACACGGATGATAATATTTCGGATATGTTGACTGAGACTTTGTCGAGGGATAAACATTTGAAGTGTCAAACTTTGGCGGGTATGGTTGATATCTTCACCTAAGTCGGTAGGGGGAGAATTGTTAGGTATACCTCCTTAGTGGAGTATGAGACCCAATTGGTTTAGTAAGAATTTTAATTTGGTTTGGTGTTAGTTATAATATATTTTATATATTATATCTGACTTTTGGAGGCCTAATGGGTATTTAAAAATGTGTTTGGTGGCAACTACGATTTTGATATAAATCCCAAGAGTCAACAATATTTTTTGATATTGTTTTGTTTTTTTTTTCCCAAAGTGCGGCGGCTGCTAACATTGATGATTATTCGGTAGGTTCAAGTGCTCTGTGAGATACTTGTTATTTAATGATTAATAGGTGTGCTGCCAGAGCTTAGTGCTATGTGTGTTTGTTTAGCGTGCTCCACTTTGGTGTTACTTTCGCAAAGCCTCGAAGTTTGTTTCTAATCTGATGCTAGTTTGGTTCAGATTTGTGGTCTTCTTCAACTCTATTTCGAAGACAATTTGTTTATCTATTTTGGTGAGGTCCTTCCTCTATTTATTTGTGATTATTTGGAATTCATGTGAACGTGAAACTATTCGTGTCTCGTTTGTAATCGTTTGAAAACTTTTGGTTGATAGTGGAATCAGATTTCGATCCCATGGACGTGTCTCATATTGAGAGAATCACGTAAAATTCTTGTATCATTGTTGATTTAATTTTTCTGCATTTAGTTCTATTTTCATTGATTGATTTACTTGTGGGAAATCATCTATTTTTTCTATAAAAAAGAAAAAGAAAAAAGAAAAAAGAGAGACTATTACGGTAGGTCCTTTAAATCGGACTATTCATTAGTGATAAATTTATCAATACAAAAATATTTTTTTTAAAAATACTACTTATATACTATCTTTCTTTTTTTAATAATTGGATATCCGGGCCAACTCACATGTATTTCAACTACTTACACTTTTCATATCATATTTCAATATAAATTAATACAAATAAATTTAAAATAAATCAAAAGTTATAAACAAAAGTTAAAATGTCCCAACAATCTATCACTTTGATGAATTTCTTAGTATAATTACTAGTACCAAATGATCATTCTCCAAAAACAAAACACTATACCAAGTCTCAAAATTTTCTCATTATCAAAATGAGGGGCATATACGTAAAAAAAACTCACTCATTAGGATTTATGAATAAATAAGTCCAGTTAATAAGATCTATTGATTATTAAAATATATTATATATATATATAAATAAAATTAAAAAAAACTTATGAAATTAAGGAATGGAATAAGATTCTCAACATGTTCAATGATACCGATAAAAAATTAAACATGAAGAAATGGAAGCATAAAATAACATGCCTACTTATCAAGAAAATAAATAATAATAATTAAAAAAAAAACATGTCCGCCTGGGCCATTTCCTTGACTATGGCATTCTCAAAATTTTAGTCCCACTCTAGGGTGTGTTTTTTACTTTATTCCCATTATAGGGTAAAACGGTCTTCCTAAAGCCGTTTTTTGTAAAACGGTTTTGCCAATGCCGTTTTTAAAGAATAAAAAAATAATAAAATTTTTCTTCACGAAAACGGTTTTATAAAAACCGTTTTTACTTAACTGCTAATTAATTTTGAGTTTATGGAAAACGGTTTTAGAAAAACCGATTTTTTAGTAATTTTATTTCCCAATATTTTCCAACATAAATATAAATTTCCATAAATAATGTAATTCAGAAAACGAGTTTTGTAAAACCGTTTTATAATACGGCTTTAGTAAAGCCGTTTTCATTAATAATTTTTTCCTAATACGGCTTTAGTAAAGTTGTTTTTATTAAAAAAAAAATTCCCTTTTTTTTGGTCTTTGTTTTGAGTTAGAGGTGATATTTATATCCTCCACAGTCTGAAGGACACCCTGCTCTTCGACAAACAATGACGAAGGGTGAGACGCGAAGAGCACCGCGGAGGAGGCCAAGAAGACGAAGGCCATCGTGAGAGCTGTAGCAAGAAGGAAGAAGAGAGAGACCTCAATACATCGTCGTATCTCTCCCTTCCATCATCGACATTGAGGTTTGTTTTGGATAAATTAGGGTTTAAATTTTTTATTAGAGAATTTAAAGTTCAAAATTAGTTATTTTATGAAACTCCAGACATCTCAATCCAACACAACCGTTGCTTGGGGTTCAGGGGATGAGGACCAGGGTCCTCATCCCCTGAACCCCAAGCAACGGTTGTGTTGGACTGAGCCTGGTCCTCATCCCCTGAACCCCAAGCAACGGTTGTGTTGGACTGAGATAGGTGTTATGCTTGTTGTGGTCTAGTAGAGAGATTATCATGTTTTTGTGCTGTATTGGCCCCCCTACCGAACAACCGAATTTCGTTTTTATTTCAGCCCATAATTTCTGATTATTGTGCAGCACCCATTCCTTCCCAGAACTGAGGTATTGGACCATCCACTTTCCTTTGAGATTGTTTTTTCAGCTCCCAATTTTTAGTTTTTGTGAACCCCCCATTGGTTAACTTCCCATCACTGTGGCCCTCATTCTGACTGGACTTCGAGGAATTGAATGGTGACTGTTAATGCTGTCCTGATGGAAAGGCCCAGTGAAGGAAGGTTTTTGACGGAGCTGCCCATTCTGTTTGGTGTGCCTTTATTGTGGGCACTTCGTGTGTCTGAAATTTATTAGTTCCCTACCCAACCACTTGGCTTTGAGGTTGTTTCTCTAGCCCCGAAGTTTAGTTTTCTGTCAACACCCCCTCCCGTAATAGAGTGGTCATCCTCATTGGACTTGCCAGAATTCAATGGTGAGTCTATCTTCTTGAGTTTCAGACAATGAAATTTTGTACCTAGACCATGACTATTTGAAGAAGCCTAGTTAAGGAAACTCATGACTGAGCTACCTGTTCTGTTTTTTGTGTCGTTGAAGAGGGCACGTCATCTGTCTGAACTGCATTACCCCCCCAACTGGACCAACCACTTGGCTTTGAGATTGTTTCTCTAGGTCCGAAATTGAACTTTACTCTAGCCCTCTTCACTCGAACAACCCCAACCTTCTCTACTGGACCCCCAACCATTTGCCTTTGATGTCGTGTCGTCTCCCAAATTCTGTTTTTTGTCAACAGCCCACTCCTTGCTACCATTGGACTCACTGTTTTTATTAGAACTCCATATATTAGCAGGTGACTCATTTTCATGCCCGGTTTGAGATTGTATTTAATCTTTACTTCCCTCAGTATTGGAAGAACCCAAAGCAACATAAGTTTGTAACTGTTACCTATTCTACATATTCTAACTGGACTGTATGATCCCCCCAATTGGACCAACAACTTGGTTTGGACACCGTAGGCCCTGATCCCTAATTATCTGTTCTATTCACATGTCAACTGGGTTACGAGCTTGCAGAACAGGTTCATTTGTCACAGTTGTGAATGAGTAATATGTGATTGAAGTTGCATAAGTTTTTACGAAGTTTATGTGTTAATGTAATTCTCAACATCTTTTGATTTGTTTAAGCAATTGTGGCAGTTTAAATGAAGGTCCTTTTTGAGATTTGTAATGGTGTATGTTTCATAGTTGTAATGGTGAATGCTTCACAATTGTAATGGTGTATGTTTGACAATTGTAATTGTGTACACAAGTAGATTGGATTGTGAAATTTATTGTGGTTGGCTTGCTTTCATTCCCTATAAGGTGTTTATATTTGTATATTTAATTCTTCTAACCTACTATTGAGGAACTTTAATAAAATGTAAACTGCACGACATAGATATTGGCCGAAGTGTGTTTGTTTTGGTTGAATTCTGTATCACTGGATATTTTTTGCTATCTTTTTGCCAACAAGTAGTCAATTGTCACACCATAGTTTGTAGTTTGGTTGAATCTTATTTGAACCTTTTTATTTTTTGGTTGGCAATGAGTAGCACTTAGGTTCTTAAAGGATAGGCTGGTTGTTGTCGGTTTGGACTAATGTCATTTTTAGGTTGTTCATGTTGGTAGGGAAGTACACAAGTGAGGGAGCTGCATGAAATTATGAACTCTTCTGAAAAGTGTAAATGACACTGAAATATTAGATAAAGTTTAGAAATAATATGCACTCAATTATCAATTATATAGTACGTAAAGTGCATTATTTCGATTACAACACTTACGTAGCTTGTGTTTGGTTTAGTGCTGGACTTTTGAAATGTGTTTTGAAAATAATTTTTAAAAGAGTATTTGAACTTGTTATCTCCAATAGAGGCTTCAGTTTTGAAAAGAGTTGTAAATTGTATTTTGAGTTGTCAGTTGTTCAATTTGGAGTTGTAGTTGAAAGTATTGGGATTTACTTTTTTGAAATATGACAACATGTTTCAAATGGAAATTTAAAATTTTTCAGTTTGGTAATATTTATAAAAAAATAGGAAAAAGATGGTTCTGAAATGTAATCCACATTAATGTAGGACTTGGAATAAGAAAAATAAGAAAAATTGTAAATATTGGAAACAAAATTTAAAATTATTTTAGAAGACTACTGAAAAGTCAAAATAGAATTGAAATTGAAATTTGTTTTCAAAACTGATAACCAAATAAATTTGCTTTTCTGTTAGGTTTATGTCATTTGAAAGCTTCATCTGTAATTGAGTTGAACTTAATGTATTGGAAGTTTTACCTATGATTGAGTTAAACTTATTATTGGATGCATTGTTTTTTATTTTGATTATGACATGGCAATATAAATTACAATGTTTGGAAAGATGGAAAGTTAGTAAATGTTCTGTGTAGGGAAGTCCAAAATGTGAACTCTATGTCTTTTAGAAGAATGCAAGGCATGAAAATAGCTATAATTTAACTTTTAAAGTTTTCCCAAAGTAACTGGTTTTCAAAAAGTTTTTCCCAATATAACTTTTTACAATGCAAAATTTTTATGATGTATGATGCTTTACATATGGAAATTGTCTACTATAAAAATTATTATACTTTCATTACAATGATGATAAATGTTACGTATTGTCGTAGGAAATGGCAGCATGCTACGTTGTGTTTGTGGGGAGGGCACCCGGGATTTCCCCGTATGTACCGAACTTGGGCACCATCATAGCGTCCAACTCAGCCAATGTTATCCCCCTATGTACATTGTACAACCGTTGCACTTCAGTGTCATACGACACACCTTCCTCGCGATTTCGCAAAATCTTTCCCTCAAAATAGAACATAATGCTAACAACTTCCATATGTAAACTGTGCATATAAACATTGTCAATTTTTTCAAAAGAATAACATAAGCACATTTGGGAATCTGATTTTCATGGTTGAACTGTTACTACACGACATTTGATTATAATGCTTGATAGAAAGCCGAAATTATAAAAGTCTATATAATTGTCACCATACATATTGAACCCTATACATACACATGATAGGTTTCTGACACTATACAGACTCTAAATATTCAAACTTATACTTATGCAAACTCTAAATAATAAATGCTTACAAATTCGTTTTACAATTCCCTTGTAAAAATGCAAAAATATATGCCACATCAAAGAAAACAGAACATATTAGTAAGATGAATCAATTTGTAGATGAAACATACAATATGAACACATTTTAATTCGGACTACTACTCTTAATGAAAATGGAAATAAAATCATTTGCAAATAAAACCAAATACTGCCTACATTTCAAATAAAATACAAAATATTTCCAAATATAAAACCTGTACATTTAAAATACATAACCTGTACATTTCAAATAATGGCCACATTTGAAATAAAAAAATACTGTAAGATTATTTGCAAACAAAAAACCTGAACATCTTTCACAAAAGTTTATATAATCAAAATGGAAAAAATTTCATTTCGACATACAGCAAGATAATTACAACCATTTAAAATAAAATACAACAGATGACCAAATAATTTGTCAAATTTTGTGGCCAGAACATTTTGATCTACATTCAACAACCTAGATTCAGTAATCCCTAATTTATAAATTACAACATTTGTACCTTTTCAAAACCCTAGTTTAAGCAATCTGTAATTTATAAATTGAAACTCCGACATCTGAAATGAAAACCATCATTTATGCAATACAAACCTTAATGTTGCTGTTTGCTGAAGGTCTTCCTTGTTTTGGCGGTGGTGTCACATTGCCCGTTCTTCGTTCTTCGTACAGCTCTCACGGTGGCCTTCGTCTTCTTCGCCTCCTCTACGATGCTCTTCGTGTGTCTCTCTTCTTAGCCTCCTTCACGGTGCTATTTGACAATTTTGAATGTAGAGTGTGTGTGTTTTGGACTGTTGTTGCACCACCTAAGTTTTAAACCAAAACAAAACGAAAAAAAAATAAAAATAAACTGAAAATGGTTTTACAAAAACCGTATTATAAAACGAGTTTCGTAAAAACATTTTATAAAATGGTTTTGTAAACACCGTTTTATTTTTTAAAATTACTATGGCAACAATATTTATGCTAAAAATATAAATGGGAAAAAAAAATACTAAAAACGTTTTTAGTAAAACCGTTTTTAATTAACTCAAATTTAATTATACTTTAAGTAAAAACGTCTTTTCAAAAGTCGTTTTCATTGAGCTATTTTTTTTAAAATTTTTTATTCACTAAAAACGACATTGGTAAAGCCGTGTTCTGGAAAACGGCTTTGCTAAAGCCGTTTTACCCTATAATGGGAATAAAGAAAAAAAGACACCTTAGAGTGGGACTAAAATTTTGAAAATGGCATAATCAAGGAAATTGGCCTGTCCACCTTCGTGTCAAAAAGTTCAACAGGGCTGCGTCGTTATTATTAATTTTTTTTGTTGAAAATATATTCTTGAAATTATTAACGATATTGTACAAGACCTGTGATATTAAAATATGACACACACACACACACACACACACACACATATATATATATATCTATATAATAAGGGAAGAAGGTTTTTGAATTTATCCTAGAGACAATTGTCCTACTAGGATATTTTAATGATCATGGATGGCTGAGATGACCCCTTAAATATATATCAATCATAATTATATATCTACATTTACTTCCTGCCCAAAGAGTAAGCTTCCTACTTATCCACGTCTCCCCTCTATTCTATCTTTTATCTCTTTCCCTTCTCTCTTCTCACTTTCCCACTTGCCCACGTCTCCCCTCCATTCTATCTTTATCCCTCTCCCTTCTCTGTTCTCACCCACTCCATTCTCTCTTTATCTCTCTCTCCCTCCCTGTTCTTCTTCTTCCCGAAACTGCTCTCCAGCCAAATCATTTGGTTGTTCTTCTTCTTCCTGAAACTGCCCAGCCAAATCATTCGGTTGTTCTTCTTCTTCCTAAAACTGCCCTCAAACAGATCACTCACTTCGCTCACTCTTCAAGTTTGTCTCGAGTCGATCATTTCGCTCACTCTTCTCAATCACTCTGTTCATTATGTTTGATTGCTATCACACAGACTCTTCACATTAAGGTAAAGACTCTTGGCTCCAAATTAAGTGGGTCTTTACTGTTTGTGTTTTCTGCTTTTAACAAAATATGGTATTTTTTTTTTCTTTTTCATTGGCTTAATAGTATAGATTAGTTTTTTTTTTTTTTTTAATTGGTTATTCTGTTGAATGAGTTTTCTGGGTTTCATGAATCCTGATTGATGATGATGCTAGTAATGGATTTTGCAAATCTTTGATATTTTCTTGGTGGTTTTCTCTATAACAATTGATCAAACCTCTTGTGGGCTTCAAATGGATCTTCTGTGATTATATATATTTTATAATCGGTATCATAAATTTATTCTCTTTCCCACATTGGGATTGTTTGGGTTATTTGATTCAACATTCTATTGTTTAAAATACTGTTATAAATTTATTCTCTTTTCCACATTGGGATTGTTTGGGTTATTTGATTCAACCTTTCATTGTTTAAAATACTGTTATTCAAAATCCAGAAAAAATTTCCTCTCTTTTTTGTTTGTTTGTGTTAACTATATATTATTATAGTTGTTTCTTATCTATTTGTATTTGTATCTCTCTCAATCTCTCTATCTCCTTACTTATCTAGGTTTCCTTTCTGCCTATATATAGAGGCTTCTCCTATTGTATTATTCAATTTTAATACAGAGTTTCTTCTTTCTCTTCTCTCACTACTTTCATAACATGGTATCAGAGCCAAAAATTCTCTCCTAATTTTTTTTGCAGTTTGCTTCTGTCCTGGTGTTGTTTTACTGGCTTCTGCGTATTTTGTTCATCCGTATTTTCACGTTTGAACTACACCAACTCTTCGTCTCCTCACGACGAAGCCATCGCCACCAAAATCACTACCATCGGCCTCTACACGCGCCCTCACGCGCGTCCAAACGAGTGGCGCGTCGTTAATCCGCGTTCTCACTCTCACCACGCTCCGCACGCATTGTCTCAGCCGGCCTCCGTCCGCTACAGCCCCGCGGCTTTCACTTCAGCCCTCGGCTTCCGCTTCAGCCGCTTCGCCCTCAGCTCGCATCGCTTCCGCCTCAGCCGACTCCCCTTCGGCTTCCGCCCCAGCCGATTCTCCATCGGCTTCCGCCCGGCTTCTCTTAGCCGCGTGCTGCCTCCGCCCGGCTTGCCCAGCCGTTTGCCTGGGTTCTCAGCTGCTGACGTCAGCTCTCTGCAGCCGCTGCGTCAGCCCTACACAACCACACCCTGCCTGCTGACATCATCCAGCCACAAGGCTGACATCAGCCCTACTTGTCCCTAAGGTTTTCCAGCCTTCTGAATCTGTTGGTGACCTCCGTTTTGACAGTTATGGATCGTACAGAGACATCCAATCTGTCTCTGTTATCCTTGATGGGTCCAATTATGTTAGTTGGGCTCAAGCTCTCTCTAGCTTCATTAAAGGGAAACGCCTTTGGCGGATTATTACTGGTACTCTTTCCAAACCCACCAAAAAGGAGGATGAGACCGACTCTCATTCGACGACCGTCTTGACGACTGGGAAAGTAAGAATTATCAAATCATCACATGGTTCCGGGCTACCTCAGTTCCTTCCATCAACCTTCAATTTGGACGCTTTCAGGACGATGACTCCCTTGTCTCTCCTGCCAAAGCAATTTGGGATTTTTTGAAGGAACGTTATCAGACCACTGGCCATGCTCATCAATATCAACTATTGCAGACTCTTCATCACATGCGTCAAGCACCCGGTCAGTCTCTCAATGACTTTCTATTCCAGATGTCGTCCGTTTGGGACCAGCTCGCTCTTTCTGAACCTCCATGGGCTCATTCTGATGATGCACAACTATTTATTACTTATCGGAATCATCAGCGACTATTACAGTTTCTTATGGCTCTTCATAGCACTTTTGAGCCCGTGCGTGCTTCTTTGCTTCATCGTTTGCCTTTGCCCACTTTAGAGCAAGCCATTACCGAGCTCCTATCAGAGGAGACTCGTTTTAGGAGTCTCAGATCTCACGACACGGATTCTGTTCTTGCTACTCCATCTTCTCAGAGTTCCTCATCTTCACAGCCACTCATATGCAGTTATTGTCGCAACCGAGGCCTGCCAGCCACTCATTCTCTTGTTCACTGCCAGGTTCGCGAATGCTTGACTTGTCATAAGACTGCTCCGGGCCATCTCCAAAGCCATTGTCCTCGAGCTCCCTCTACTACTTCATCTAAGAAAGGGGCTTCTCGTTCTGGGTCTCAGTCCAAATTTAACCACGGTTCTCGCTCTGCTGCTGTTGCCTCTGAGGTTCTTCTGCTCCTTCTTTCTCTATGGATGATGTTGAGTCCCTTATCCACCAGGTTCTCAACAAATCGGGTACTCCTCCTTCTACTGCTCTTTCAGTAACCTCAGGTAACTCTTCATGGTATTTTGATTCCGCTTGCTGTAATCACATGACTTCTGACTCCACTTATTTTCTTCTTGTCCTCATCCTCTTCTGCTCCCACTATACACACTGCTGATGGTTCTCATATGCCTGTTAGTCATATTGGCCAAATCTCTACTTCCACTGTGACACTTTCTGATGCTTACCATATTCCTTCTCTTAAAATGAACCTTATCTCTGTTGGTCAATTATGTGACCTTGGTCTAACTATTACTTTTTCTGCTAATGGTTGTTTGGTGCAGGACCCTCAGACGAGACAGATCCTTGGGATAGGCCGTAAGCATGGACGTCTGTTCGAGCTTGTCCACCTTCGCAGTCCGCACAAATCATCTCCTGTTGCTGCTGCATCTACTATGTCTCCTTTTCATCTTTGGCATTGTCGCTTAGGACATGTCTCTTTTAGTCGTTTAAAAAATTTAGTTTCTAGTGGTCAGTTAGGTCGTGTCTGTGTTGACGATGTCGATTGCTTATCTTGTCAAATTGCTAAACAACCTGCATTACCTTTTAATAAAAGTAATTCTATTCTACTGCTCCTTTTGATCTTGTGCATTCAGATATTTGGGGACCTTCCCCACACCTACCATGGGGGGGTCTAGATATTTTGTGATTTTTGTTGATGATTTTTCTCGCTATACTTGGCTTTTTCTTCTCAAAAATCGCTCTGAACTTAAACAGATTTACTATGATTTCTCTGCTATGGTCCACACTCAGTTTTCTTGTACTATTAAGCTTTTTCGTTCTGATAATGCTAAGGAGTACTTGGATTCTGATTTTCTTTCTTTTCTTCAGGCTCATGGTACTCTTTCTCATCGATCTTGTGCAGGCACTTCCCAACAAAATGGACGAGCCGAAAGAAAGCACCGTCATATTCTAGACACTACTCGGGCTCTTCTCCTTTCTTCTTCTTGTCCTGAAAAATTTTGGGGGAAGCTGCCCTCAGCCATCCATACCATCAATCGAGTCCCTACCCTGTCATAGCTAACACAACTCCTTACGAGCGTTTGTATGGTTCTCCTCCTGATTATACCACTCTTAAAGTTTTTGGTTCTGCTTGTTTTGTTCTTCTTCAGCCTCATGAACACAGTAACTAGAACCTCGTTCTCGTCTTTGTTGTTTTCTGGGGTATGGTATCGAACATAAAGGGTATCGTTGTTGGGATCCTATCTCTAAGCGTCTTCGTATTTCTCGTCATGTGGTCTTCTGGGAACAC
Organism: Camellia japonica; assembly: GCA_030407325.1. NCBI lineage: Eukaryota > Viridiplantae > Streptophyta > Magnoliopsida > Ericales > Theaceae > Camellia > Camellia japonica. The sequence goes on from JAPPVO010000024.1 coordinate 82,402,654, forward strand.
AAAATGTTCTTCACTCTTTCCAAGTTTCACCTACCCTAGTCCACCCACTCACCGGTCTTCACTGATATTTCTATCGATTGTTTTTCTGATGACTTTGATGCAGATTATGGCCCCATGCTTCCACAGCCGCCTACGCCTATCGTCCATCCTGAGGATCCTGTGTCAGCTGATGGCCTCCGCCTTCTCCGCTCGGTGGAGGTGGTTCCTCCGGACCCTATTTCCATTGAGGTTCCTCCTCCACCTGAGCGTCATTTCTACCCGGGTAAGGCAACCTTCTGCTCTTCTTCGTGATTATATTGTTGGTTCCACTGCTTTTTGCTCTCATGAGCCTACTTCTTATCAAGAAGCTTCTTCTAACCCTCTTTGGCAACAAAGCTATGACTGATGAACTGGCAGGCTTTCGAACAAACTCATACCTGGATGTAGTTGATCTTCCTCCTGGCAAGCGTCTGTTAGTTGCCATGGGTTTACAAGATCAAAATCATTCTGATGGTTCCATTGAGCGTTACAAAGCTCGCCTTGTCGCCCGGGGATTTAGTCCAAGAATATGGGATTGATTATGAGGAAACATTTGCTCCTGTTGCCCGCCTTAACTTCAGTTCGCAGCTTACTTGCTGTTGCTGCTGCTTCGCCACTGGCATCTTTCTCAGATGGATGTCAAGAATGCATTTCTCAATGGTGATCTCACTGAGGAAGTTTTTTATGCAACCTCCTCCTGGTTCTTCTGTTCCCTCAAACAAGGTTTGCAAACTCCGCCGTGCTTTATATGGTTTGAAACAAGCTCCACGTGCCTGGTTTGCCAAGTTCAGCTCTACCATTCGTGACTTTGGTTTTTCTTCCAGTGCCCATGATTCTGCCTTGTTTATCCGTAAGACGAAGCGGGGTACTATTCTTCTTCTCCTCTATGTGGATGATATGATTATCACTGGAGATGACACAGTGGGTATTTCTAGTCTCAAACAGTTTCTCCATCGCCAGTTTGAGATGAAAGATTTGGGTGCACTTAGCTACTTCCTTGGCTTGGAAATTTCTCAAGATTCCTCTGGTTATTTTCTCACTCAAGCCAAGTATACTTCTGATCTTTTGGCTCGTGCTAATCTTTCCGATTGCAACTGTCACACTACTCCAGTTGATCCTCAGACTCGTCTTACACCTCTTGACGGCCCCCTATGTCAGATGCAACTTTATATCGTCAGTTAGTTGGTAGTCTTGTCTATCTCACAGTTACTCGTCCAGATATTGCTTATGCTGTTCACATTGTCAGTCAATTTATGACTGCTCCTCGCTCTCCACACTATGCTGCTCTGGTTCGCATTTTGCGCTATCTCAAAGGAACTTTGTTTCATGGTCTTCACTATTCCCCTCACTCTTCTCTACAGCTGCATGCCTTTTCTGATGCCGATTGGGCAGGGGATCCTACCGATCGTCGTTCCACTACTGGGTACTGCTTCTTCTTGGGCACTTCTCTCATTTCCTGGCGTAGCAAGAAGCAAACCCTTGTTGCTCGTTCTAGTACCGAGGCTGAGTATCGTGCTCTTGCAGATACTACTCAGGAGCTTGTGTGGCTTCGTTGGCTTCTTTCTGACATGGGTGTTTCTCATTCCGCTGCTACTAATCTTTATTGTGACAGTCAAAGTGCTATTCAGATTGCTCATAATGATGTCTTCCATGATCGCACCAAGCATATTGAGATCGATTGCCACTTCATACGACAGCATGTTACTAGTGGCCATGTTCGTCTTCTCTTTGTTCCCTCTGCTGATCAGACCGCTGACCTCTTCACCAAAGCTCATCTTCCAGGCCGCTTTTCTGATCTCCTCTCCAAGCTCAAATTGATATCTGACTTACCACCTTGAGCTTGAGGGAGGGTGTTAGCTGTATATTATTATAGTTGTTTCTTATCTATTTGTATTTGTATCTCTCTCCATCTCTTGTATTTGTATCTCTCTCAATCTCTCTATCTCCTTACTTATCTAGGTTTCCTTTCTGCCTATATATAGAGGCTTCTCCTATTGTATTATTCAATTTTAATACAGAGTTTCTTCTTTCTCTTCTCTCACTACTTTCATAACAGTTTGTTTAAATTCAAATGTTGTGAGATCAGATTTTCTCTCTGTCGGGAAATTTCTAAACTCTCTCCCCAAAAACTTTTAAAAACTATTCTCTCAAAACCAAACCAAACATACCCTTAGTTTTTCTGGATTAAGTCCTAATTATAATTATTTATACATTTTGTTTATTATACCTCTGCAAAATGCTATATTGAATTTCGAGTGTTAATTGAAGAAGTTTAGAATTGTTGTTCATTTTATTGAGTATTGGAATTGCAAGGTGGTCAACTTAATTTTAGATGAAGCTGCTAAGAGGCCAACAAAAATGCTTTAGATAATACAGTGAGGTGTAATGAAAAAAACTTGGTTAGATATGATTTAAGAAGAGTATAGTTTTGCATGTTGAATGGAGTGGAAAAGATTTCATGCTACCTACGCCAAGTATTCAAGAGTGGAGGCAACTCGAGTGTTTTGTTTCAGTATTATTACTGATTGTAGTTAATGTGCGCTTTGTTTTTTTGACGTTTCCAATTTCTACATGTAGATATATATTCGTATGTATGTTCAAATTTATCATATCCTAATTTAATACTTTAATATGACATTTTGTATTTTATGTTTCAGTGAGGCTCCTTGGACTCTTCAATTGATTAATTTTCTTTTGCTAGCAAGGTTGAAGGTTTTATGCAGCAAATTAGCGAGTTTGATTGATTTATTAATAAAGTTTGGCTGCTTGAAATGTATGGTCAGGGTAAAGATCACTCTATTTATTATGTTTGATTGCTATCACATGGACTCTTCACATTAAGGTAAAGACTCTTGGCTCCAAATTAGGTAGGTCTTTCCTGTTTGTGTTTTCTGCTTTTAACAAAAGATGGTATTTCTTGTTTGGAAGATTTGGCATTTGTTTTCAGAAATCTCACCAAAGATCTTTACGATATTTAATAAGGCCATGATTTTTGGGTTTTATATGTGTATCTCTATGAACTTTCTTTTTTCTCTTTTGAAATTTTTGACATTATACTTTAACTACACGTCTCTTTTCAGTTATGATATTAAGAAAGATGTATGAAACTATGGATTTAAAAGGAATGTATGAAGAGGAGTTGCATTTTTGCTTCCCATCTGTACAATTTCATGCTTATTTGATGAAAATGACCTATTATTAGATATCTAGATCTGGGTTTGAGTTGATTGAATTTTTTTGACTTGAAGTTAGGTTTTTATTGTGATATTTGTTCTTCTCATTCTTCGCATTCTCTAATATCCTGTTGTTAGTTGTTAGCCCAAAACTACTGTTTGGTTGCTGGGAAAACAAAGAAAAATGAAAGAAACAAAATTTGAGTATCATGCTTTTTGTTCTTTATGTCAGTAAAATTACTAGAAATAATAAAATTAGACAACCTAGAAGACACTTGAATTTCCGTGGTTTAGCGTGAGAGAAATGTTTAGTTTTATGGTCTTATGGATGAATCAACTGAACCCATTCAGAATGATTTCCCAGGGTTTATGTTATTCACAGATGATTGATATTGTTCTAGGAAAACATTTTTTACACATACATCTTTGCAATCTGTGTGCTGAGTCTTAAGAAGCTCATGGGTACTTGGTAGGTCTTACTTTAAATTTTTTTAATATGAAGTCTCTCTCTCTCTCTCTCTCTCTCTCTCTCTCTCTCTCTCTTTCTCTCTCTCACATATAGTAATTTTGGAGAGTAAAATTGATTATACAAATAAGAAAATTGGCTAAATCTTTAGTGCTCCTCTCTCTATTTGATTTTTATTTTTTAGTGAGCTGTTGTTCATAGAAAGTTTGCTAAACCATTAAAGGTATCATACTTCTTTAATATATTGCTTGGCTTCTATTGGGAATTAAATTGTTCAATTTGCTTTTAGTGTACGATTTTATTTTTTTTTTAAATTTAATATTATCATTTGTAAATGTTCTGCAATAATAGATTAATCTGCAATAATAGATAGATATTTATTAGTTAAAATGTAATTTATTCAATTTAATCTTAACATTATGTTTCTTAAATGGATTTAATTTTTTAAAAGGTTTTGGATTTGAATTAATACTTGATGGGTTTTATTTTTTAAATGGGTTTTAATTTGTTTATATTTTTTGGACAGTGTTTAGTTTTTCTATGTTGTGTGCTTTGGTATAATATCACATAATACTTTATTAGGAAGTATCATAATCTGAATTTTAACATGCTACATCACAATAAATTAACTGAGGTTTTGAAAAACAATAAGGCAGTCTTATTTTCAAGATTTGAAGGAATTTAATTGGGTTTATGAATATTATATAGATATGATTTGCGTAAACTTCTCATTATGGTCTTGCTTTGTAAGTTATTCATGTAGAGTACAATCTGTTAAATATATTTTTATAACTGTATTTTAATCTTAATATTATTTATACCGTGCCTTTAGGCACGGGCATACACTAATCCTATTATAGAGAAAATATATAAGTACACTATGCTTTATCACTAAACTAAATAGTACTGTTTTGGAGGGTAAACTTCATTTTTTATTTAAGTTTTTTTTTTTTTTTTTCATGAAATGCAACTTATTGTTCTTCAAATTTTTTATTTTTATTTGAAATTGTTCTTTATTAAACCTTATTCATTGTTTTTTATTTTTTATTTTTTTTTATTACCATTTAAAAAAAAAAAAAAAAACTGTTTGTGTTATAAAGTACATTATACCTTTTGAAGTTGGCATGTGACTAGCATGAGAACAAGTTTTTAATTTTTTGTGGACTTCGTTTTATGAAATATATGGAAGAATAAGACATAAATGTGAGATAAAAAATGTATGTGAGACTCATGTTTGTTTTATATTTGTGTTTTAATTTGTAAAAATATTTTTATTCACACGACAACTATTTTAATTTGTAAAAATCTTTTGTTTTCATACCATGACTGTTTTAGGAATGGTGACATTCAAATCCTCAGGCTTCGTTTGGAAAGCAAAAGTTGAGACTTTTTTGGCAAATTTCATAATATCAATCTTATAGTTGGGGGATAGTTAATTAAGATAAGTTTTAAGAGATAAGAAATATTTATACAACTCATCACTTTCCATAATTCTATAAACCTCCATGGATGTAGACCACTGTGATTGAACCAAGTTAAACCTTATATTTACTCCCAAATCACATCAACAGTTATGCTTTCATTATTTAATTATTTATATTTTATTAATTACAACAAACCCATTCAATTCAAGGGTAGGGTCACTTTGGACTGATCCCTTCACAAAAAATGAACATTGGTAAATGCCGCGTTGCTTAACAGTATACTTGACGGTGAATATAAACTTCTTAATTATTTACTCCCAAATCACATCAACACATATGCTTTCATTATTTAATTATTTGTTGGTGCTAGTTTAACTCAAGACTCTAGATTCACTATCAATCAGTTCCAAACCTTTCTTAAACATTCATAATCAATGAGTTTGAGATATTCTAACCAATGGAGTTATTTCAATTGGTCAAAATTTCTTCAATTTACTAGAAAATTAGTGGTTTGAATCTCTTCCCTTATTTTAAGAGTTTTTTTTTTATTTATAATATATAATTTATACTTTATATTTGAATTTCGTCATTACAATCGTAATTCATTGAGTTTTATCATAATATCATATTAGTGAAATCCCGTGTTATGCACGGGATGTGAAAAAATTAATAAAATATGTTTATATGAAATGATATAGATAGTTAAATTTTTGTATGTAAATTGTGAAAATAAAAAAAAAATATTGAAACTTACAATTTAAGTTTTATAATTTTATCATAATTTATTTATCAATTTTTAATTTATCACAATTTCAATAATTTAACTTTCAATCCCCCTGCTAAAGTTGTAAATTTGAGCGAGTTGAATCCAAACAACTCGAGTCAACCTGTAAATTTTTAAAGATTGTGCAACATAATTTTTAATTTAGTGAGAACCTATGTAAAATTAAAAAATTTGAATAAATTTGAATGGACTTGGATAGAGACGCCAAATAACCTGATCAATTAAAACAAAATTGTATATCTAAATATATAAAATTATTTGCTAATTTTTTTTAATAATAAATAAGATTAATTAAAATTTTAATATTAATGAACAAAAGTAAATACACCTTTTAGAAAAGGATCATCAAATAAGTTGATATTAAAAAATCATATTTTATAATGACATAAAATCATTTAAATATGATTTTAAAAAAAATATTTTTAATTAAAAATTACAATAAAATATTTAAATATAATAAAATTAAATTTCTACAAAATAAAAGTATCTGTATATATATAAAAAAAAAAGATAAGAAGAAAATTTAAAATAATATTTTCATTTGATCTGAAAATAATTATAAATGATTAATAAATTATCACCTATAACCTTCATTTTTTTAAATAAAAAAAATATTTCACAAATTACCACTTTTATTTGAAAAATAACATTTATTTTTATTTATTTTAGCAAAACTTACTTTTTAACTTTTTGAGCCAAAATTTTTTCATCTTTTATTGGGCAGTCGGGCTAAAAGTCTCAAATTTTATTGGGCACTCGCGAAGGCTTACCCGCACTAGGAAGGTCTGCCCCCTCAGCGATGGCGAAGTCGGCGAAGGTGCGGTGGTGAAGGCAATGGCAAATCAGAACAGGAGGTCGCCTCCACACAAGCCTTCGCGAACTTCATATATATGAACTTGTAACTTGTTATTTGTTTTTGTGTTTGGGAAGAAACTTTTTTAGTTTTTTTTGGTTAAAATAGTACTAAAAAACAAAATAAGTTAAACTAGTTAATAATATAAAATGTTATATCAAATTCATAATCATTTCATTTTTTCTCTCACAAATATCACATCTAACTACAAAAAAATCTAACTATTTTAAAACACAAAAATTTTAACTTCCTAAAATAGCCAAAAACTAAAATAGTCTACTAAAATAGTAACTTCCCAAACACCCACATAGTATGGGGGGATTTGGAAAGTTGGTTAAAAGATGATTTTTTGAATTTTTTTTTTTGACTTTTTTGTCTTTTTGTGAATAAAAAAATATGAGAGGTGATGTGACCTAAATTGGAGAAAATTCTATTTCCACACACGTAATTATCTCAGTGGACACACGTAATGAAATATTATTTTAATGACAATTATACCCTAAACTAAAATGATTATAATGAACATTCATTAGCATCCATGATATTATATGAAAATATTCTTTGTAGACATTTCGTAAAAAGAAAAAAAATTCTCAATGTACACATTTTGAGTAAAAAAAAAAAAAAAAACTAAACCCAAATTTTTTCATTATTGTCACTTTGCTTGCTACACACTCTATACTGTTCTATTACTTGCAAATCAATATTCTCATAACAACTCTTATATTGCTTTAATCTCAAAATTTATACTCTATTACTGATGAAAATGTTAGTTTTTTCGTGCATAACTTTTTTTTTTTTTTTTCACAGTTTTCAGTTGGATGACCAGTGCCAGATTATTTCATTATATTTGGACATCAACTGCCGAATTATTTCATTATATTCAGACATCAACTGCTGAAAGTTTTTTTTTTTTTTTTGGGAACAAATTTGTTGAACTAATCACTTTTATTCGGAAGTTAAGTTTCGAATTAAATGTATAATTTCAGAAAACCAGTGCCGAAATTTTCAAACTGAAAAACATAAAAAAAAATTTAAAAACAAAACGAGAGTTTCATGACAATGGAGTGCGTAGAGATCTAAAAATGGTAAATGCAATAACAAAATGGAAAGATGCCTCATCTTCAACAATATTTTGGAAAGTTTTCAATGGTGTTTTTAATGGAGGTTCAATAGAGTTTTCAATGGAGGACTTTGTCTTCACTCTACTTTACTTCACACTATGGCCTTGAATAATCTTCACATGGGTCTACAATAGATCTACAAATCTGAAAGCATGATCACTTAACAAGTGTGTGGAAAGGAAGGTTGGGGGGTGTGTGCGCAACGAGTATGAGTGAATGGTATAATTGTAACTTTTAGTGTGTGGATTGAGAAAATTAATTAATAATCAAATTAATAAGTGTGTGTACTGAGAGAAGATGTGCACTGAGGTAATTAAGTGTGCAGAAATAGAATTTCCTCCAAAATGGGTTAAAAACTAAAAGCTAGCTTTTAGCTAGCTTTCCAAATTGCCCCTTATATATGTGTATATATATATATATATATACATAATGAAATATGTCATAAAATTTAATAATAATTTCTGATTATGAAAATAAATTAAATTTGAAGTTGGCATTTCACTTTGTTTCAAATTTTTGTTTATGTTGGAAGGTCATATTCGGTGAAAAATAATGCTAAAAATCTGACATTGAAGTTAAACAAATCAGTGATTAAAAAAAAAAAAATGTATAAAAATATCTAAAGCCAAATCTAGAGAATAACTCTCCAATTTGTGAGATCTCACTGCTCGTCTCGCCAATCTATGGCTAGGGTTTAAATCTTAGAGATAGGAAAGAAGAAGCAACTAGAGAGAGAGAGAAAGAGGCTGAACCACCGCGTACACACAAACAGATGATTGTGTGTTGATGATCGTCTCTAAGGAAGATGGATCGTAGATCACCATGACTTTTAGATATGGGAGAACAATGTCACAAATCTCTCAATGAAAGCTTTGATCTATACACATACACACACACGCACACTCTTTCTCTCTCTCTCTCTCTCTCTCTCTCTCTCTCACACACACACACACACACACTTTCTCTCTTACACACACACATACACACACACACACACAGTCTCAGAGTCTCTCAGATATGTGATTTTTTGGTTTTTGATTAAAAAATGCAACAGATAAACTTGATATGTAGATTAATAGAGATGAAATAGTAAGCTTGTTAGAGATGATTTAAGGAGGTGGTTGTTGTTGTGTGTATGTATGAGACAGATCTAGAAAAAAATTGATGTTGATGATGATGATTGCAACAAATAAACAAAAAAATTAACACAGATTTTCAACATATAGAAGAAAAATTGAACAGATAAATAGAATTTAGAAAAAAAATTGTACAGATAGATAGAATTTAAGGGGAAAATTGAACAAATAGTTGAAAATTTTGAATAGATAGATATAAAATTGAATAGATAAATAGAATTTAAGGAAAAAATTGAACAGATAGATAGAATTTAGGAGAAAATTTGAACAGATAAGAGAAAAAATTGAACAGGTAGTCATCAAATTTGAACAAATAGATAAAAATTTGAATAGATAGATATAAATTTGAATATATAGTCAACAAAAATTCAAACAAAAAAAAAAGTCGAGGGGTAAAATTAGAAACAAAATGTCTTCTAGGACATTTAACCAAACTATTTCGCAAAATGTGGATTTCTCACCAATAAAAAATATTTACTGGACTTAATGCCTTACACTATCTTTATATTGGATTTATCACAAAATTTTTTTATTATTTATTTATTTTAGTTTTTTTAATTGACAACTGAGATTAAAAAAAAGATTAACAGGATCCACCATATTTCGTAAGTGCTAAAAAAGTCTAGATGAACAATAAGAAAAATGTTTGAGACCCAAAAAAAAATACCCACAATTGTATCCACAATACAATGATGTGGTATCATATGTGACAACTCTTGATTTACTATGCACTCAATGCCATAGGACCTAACTCTCTTGTCACGTTATTGTGAGTGAAAGTGTGAATCTGTAACATTGCTAGAATAATAAATTATCACATATAACTCTCATTTTATTTTTTTATTATATATATATAAAAAAATAAGTTTCACCAATTATCACTTTTAATAGAAAAAAAATATTTATTTCTATTTGATTTTAGCAACAGTCACTTCTTAACTATTTAAGTTAAAAAAAAAAATTTTATTTTAATTTGTTTAATTGACAATTAAGATTAAAAAAATAATAATTAATAGAATCCATTATGTTTGGCATTGTTAAAAATGTCATTAATTTTCTTAATATTTTTGTATTTAAAAAAAAAATTGTATTAAAAAAATTTATTATTTAAGTCCTTGTAATTTAGAAGGACATAAATTTTTTTTATAAAATTTAAAACCAAAAATGACAAAAAATAAAAATATAAACTTTTAATAGTGATTAATAATTTGAATACGTGTATTTAATAACATATTTTGTTTAGACCAATAATATTATGACACGTCATTATGATACATGTGGATATTGATATCATTCTAATTGTAGTAATATAATTTAAAAGAGAATTTAAATTTAAAATTTTATTTTATAATTTAATAAAAGATGCATAAATTAAGGAATGAAAATTGATCTTATTCTGGTAACGTAATTTAAAGAAGAATCTAAATTTAAAATTTTATTTTAAGAATATAAAATTGATTTATAAACCAATCATATTGTGACACATATTAACAAAAATTAAACAAAATAAAATAAAAAAAGAATTGCAACTTTAAGCTTCAATAGGATGACAACATTTTTCAATTTCAATAGTATATAAATTTTGTATGAGGTTTTGAAAGTCTCATAATATCTCTTCTTAAAAGTCTTCTTTTGTAAAATATATAAATAATCTCAACATCATTTTTATTGCTCCTAAATACAAAAATTATGAGCTAATTATGATAATTTTAAATTTATATTGTGCCAATTTTAAATTTAAATTAATATATTGCTTTCTATATTTAGTGATGCTCAAATTTAAATTTTGAAATGAATTAGTATACTTTTTTTTTATTTTATATTTTTTTTTTCTTTTGGATTTGGTATACTTTCAATTTGAAAGTCATAAATCAAGGGATATTAATTTTTATTTATTTATTTATTTATGTATTTTTACTTGAATAAGAGCTAGCTAATAGAATTTTTTTTTAAAATTTTTTTTCAAAATTATAAAATTTAGATTGGAAACTTAGAACTCCCACAAGGCATATGGCTTAGAAACCCATTTTTTCTTATATAATATATAGATAGATATGAATCAAATAAAAATAAAAATAAAAGTTTGAGATATTCTGGTCTAAAGCCTTCAACCTAAGTAGATGCTTCCTCTCACTCAAATCAAATCTTGAATACTTCCTTCCTTGAGAATGCACTCAAATCTTGTTTAGAAAATAGTCATCATCAAATCTTGTTTAGGTGCTTCTTCTCACTCAAGTGAATATTGAATACTTCCTTCCTTGAGAATGCACTCAAAATGAATGCTATGTGGGGTTTAGATCTTTCCTAGTTAGATTAGATTGAAGTTTTCGATTTTATTTTAATGCATAATGTTACAATACATTATTAAAATTTAAAATTAATAGTTTATAACTGTTATGTCAATTTAAAATTTAAAATCCTCTTTTAACTGTTTTTAAATTTTAAATAAAAATATATCAATATACTAACTCTTTCAGAATTATTAATTATGAAATGGACATTTTTATTTTCACGACAAGTTTCTCTTTTATTTTGTAATATATTTTCTTATGTTATGATTGTCAATTATTTTTTTATATTCTTTTCATCAATCAACTAACTCTTCTTACGACACGTTTACGATCAATTGAAAATCACTTGTCCCTATTTTTCTTTTCTGTTTTAATTTTTTTCTCAGATCATCTTTCTATCATTTAATATTCTCTCATGTTTCAAACTCTTTCTCTACCATACAATTATGCCAGAGAAACACATCATATTAAGATAAAGAAATAATTTGAGATAGAAACAAGAGAAGGGGACAGAGAATCCATACACCTTATAAAGAAAAGTTAAACTGGGCCATCAAAACTACTTGCAAAATTTTGAATATCTAATGGTAAAGGTCAGTTTTCAAATGATACATTCATGTAATCTTTACTTATTTCTTATCTGTCTCTCTGTTTTCTGTTTTTTTTCTTCATTGACAATGAATCTGTAATCATTTGCATACTTACAAAAACATTTTTAAAACACTATCCAAGGATGTTAGTGCAACATGATGTACAACGGCAAAGACAATGTTTCCAAAAATAATTATTACTCCAAATTATTTTATTCCATTTTTTCATGTAATAGCAAGACAACCACAATCACCAAAATCCTCTGGAAAGGGGATTATTACATTTCAGAAAAATATAAATACAGTAAAATCCACAACCAAACACTACCTAAAAAATTCAACCAAAGGATCAACAACTCTTCTAGGTGGCCTTGGCAGGTTCAGTGGTGAGTCCAAATCCAAATGGGAACAGAGGATCATAATGTGAATCTCCAACATTCATTGGCAGCTGATCAACAGTCTTGAACCAAGTACGGGCAAGCTTGCCAGTGAAACCATAGTCACCAAACAAAACATCAGCAACACCTTGTCCCTCAGTTCCCGGCAGCCAAGCTGCCACGAGGGCGTCCATGGAAGCAACGTACGGTTGAATCATCACTGGACGGCCACTAATGAGGACAACAACACATTTCACTGCTCCGCACACGTTTGTGACCGTGCTTGGACCAGGGTCCATGATTGTCAAGTTTAAGCTGTCCCCAAATGTCTCTGCGTATGATGGCTCACCTACTACGACAATGGCGAAGGAGAATTCACCGGACTTGACAAAGTCAATGCTGGGATTCTCTTCAAAAACAACTTTAGTTTTTGGATCGACGGTTTTTTTTATGGCAGATAAGATTGTGGTACCTGCACACACACACGGACGGATCCAAAATTTTAATCTAGGGGGGCAAACACATACTAACAAAAAAAATTGATAAAAAAAAGAAATATGGACAATAACATAATTTTCTATCGGCATAAAAAGTGAAATTTATATATATATATATATTTAAAAATAATCATGTTTTTTTGTATCCATATTGTTATAAAAAATAGCACCTGTATGTCAATTTATCTACTAAAGTAAGGCATGTTGCACAATACAAGATGAATGAACAGGATCAAGTAATATGCTAGAATTTCATCCTCCATCCTATTGCAGAGTTTAGCTTTCACAATTTTCATAACTAAAAATGCACAATCCATTGTAACTATTGAATTGAAACTGATGAGTCAGTAAAGACGAATCAAACTATGGATGAAATTGATAAATTGTTGACTTTCCTATATTGTCCAAGTTCTTCGATTCACACTTTGACCCACGCATTTTATCGATTTAGAAGAGGCGACCACATAATTTTTAAAAAAAAAAAAAAAAAAAACTAGGGGTGTATAGGGGTTTTTGAAATTTAATAGCTAATACTAGTATAGTATAGGGGTTTTTGAAATCATAAGGGGACGATTGTCCCTATTTGCCACCCCCATCCATCCTTTCCTGCACATGAAAATGAGGCATTTGTCATATGTACCACATGAGACTATAAGACCCTATAGGATGGTGCTATTGCCAGAGGAAGACTAGTGTTTCAAAGAAATCAATGTATGTCTATGAAATATATATAACCAACAATATGCATGTACATTGTATATATACTTGTCAATGGGCAAGAAAACGGGTGATTGATAAAGTACCGCTTGTGTGGTTGTTGCCGCTAAGTCCCTGCCATGTAATTGTCCACCCACCGCACTGGTAGCCAAGATTGTCAGCGTGGCTTCCTGCAACAAGTATTTTCGATGCCTTCTTAGGAAGGGGCAACAATGGCTTGTCAGCTGATTCACCATTCTTCAACAGCACAAGAGTTTTTCTCACTGCTTCCCTTGCCAATTGTCTATGTTCCTGTTCAAATTACAATGTTGGAAAATCAGATTTCAGTTTTATTGTTGTTGTAGTTTTTCCAAAAAACACTCCCAATAAAGGAACAGACTGACTGACCTGACTCCCTAGCTGGTCAACAAAGCTTTCATCGGCATATGGGCTTTCAAATAGGCCCATTGTGAACTTCACTCGCAAGATCCTCCTAACTGCATCATCAATTCGGCTCATGGGAATGAAGTTGTTCTTTACCAAGAAAGTCAGATCATCAATGAATTCAGTTAGGTTATAAGGAAGCATGATCTGCAACACGTGCAAAACAAAAGTAATTCATTACAACTTGACTAAAACAGGACCGTAAATTTTCACATTTTTGAATACTAAGCACAAAAACAAATAAAATTGATTTGGACCATATCAATGCCGGCATTGATTCCTGTTAGGATGGAATACGTATAGTTAGCACGAGGTGGACTAGTGATCCGGTCAATACCCTGCCAATCCGAGATCACAAAACCCTGAAATATAATCCATCGATTCATACTCAATGTCAGTTACTTTTTCTCAATATGTGACGAACAGGAAAAAAATGCAATTTTTATTTACAAATAAATGATATATATACCCTGAAACGGATAGTGTTTTTAAGGTAATCGGTGATGAGTTCACGGTTAGCGTGCATTTTTATCCCATTCCAGCTTGAGTAAGAGATCATCACAGTTGATACACCCTTGATAACCGCATTGTAGTAGGCCGGCATGTGGATGCTTAGCAATCCATGCCTGCTTATTACAGTGTTGTTTTCGTTGATGCCTTCAGTTGTTCCACCATCACCCAAATAATGCTTAGCACATGCCGCGACCTTTGTTCTACGTTGACAATGCCAAAATCAAAAAATTAACAACAGATTCACAATCTAGAGTTCCTTTTAACAGATTGGACAATCAGACCTATGCTCGAATTAATATTCAACAATAAAATATTTGATGACCCATTAGGCTCTTCCATTTTGAATATTTTTTAGTAAAAAAATCATCAAGTCAACATTTGAAACTCGAAATGTGGTTAAGCCATCTTGCTTTTGTTTTTTTCCTTTTTAGTCTTTTGTTTTTGGTTTTTTTATGTGTTTTTTTCTTCATTCAAATAATTTATATAGGTTGTCCGCATCAATACTTCCACAAGCATAATAAGGTTCAAACAAGTTGCTTTCATTTTACTATAATTTCAAACTTATCTAGCATCTTGGGGGACCACCATTCCCATAAGAATAAATATAAAAATAAATTAAGAAAACACTTCTATAAATCTCTCTCTATTCATCTTTAGAAAATAAGACCCAGAATTTAGACCACCAGAACTGTCACGACACTGGTAGCCAATGTTGACTGTAATTCCTGATGAGCTCAAATCTTGGGTGGACATTATGATTGATGATAAACATGGACACATCACACAAATGATACGTAACGCGGGATCATATATGATATCTCTTGAAATCGACACATTTGTCGTGTAGGCTAAACCTATACATTCTTTCTAATTTCACTAACACAAATATTAACCCCAAATGTAAATTTCAAAGTATTTAACTCTTACTTGCCACCAAAAAAGGGCACACCCTTTCTAGAGTTAGCAGGGATTTCTCCTTGTAAACCCGAAATGATCTCAGTCATTGTTTGAACAATTTTGTGATCTTCGCTGTAGCTTTCATAGCACCGACCCCATCTGGGATCTCTACAAACCTGTCAAACGATACATTAGTTTAAAAAAAAAAAGAGATCTAAATTCAACAGAATGTAGTTTTTTGAATTTAGATTTAGTTACCGCGATACACGGTGCAAAAGTATACTGAATGCCCGTAGCTCTAACTTCAAGAGCAGTTGCAGCTCCGATTTTCTTGATTAGTCCAGGATCCCTGGCAGATTAAAAAGAACCGAAACAAGGATATTAGACAAAGTCACAAATCCAATTTCAGAATCACAACTATACTTATCATATCTATCATGTATGTGAACATTCTAGCATATATGTTATGTGCTTGCCTTGTAACTCCAAGCCCAACATTGTGTGGAAAGATTGTTGATTTGTAGACATTGTTGTGGCCATGGACAGCATCAATACCATAAATCATTGGGATCCCAAGACGGGTCGACATCGAACCTTTCTGGAAATCATTCACCATTTTGATCCAAGTCTGGGGAGAGGCATTTGTTGACGGAACACTCCCTCCACCACTCAATACACTCCCTGCTCGAAATCCATACATTAACACAGTATACACAACATAACCACATTTATTATCCCAAATTTTTAACATCAATGAATGCATAGAAAAAAGAAGAAGAAGAAGAAGACTGTAATATGATTTTTTACCAACAAAATACTTCTTCATCACTTTGGTCGAACCAATAGACCTCTCAATCTGAGACATTTGGCCAATTTTCTCCTCCAATGTCATCCTACTCATTAAGTCCTTAATTCGTACATTTATCGGTTGTTTTGGATCTTTGTATTTCAAGTGTTCTGCTTCTGCCAAGGCTGCCAAGCAACATAAAGCCAAAATCCCCAAAAAGGGGATTGCAGTTTTCGCCATTTCCATTCCCGAATTGCCTTCAAGTCACCCAAAAAAAAAAAAAAAAAAAAAAAAACACTTTCAGATATATATATATATATATATATATGGAGCCATTGAAGACCTAAACTATGTTAAATTCCACAAATGCTACAGCTAACTAATAATGAATGAATTGCTTTAAGGCAAATGGGTAATAATTGAAAATTACAAATTTGAAAATGAACAACAATAAAGAAGATAAAGATCTGAAAACCCTTTATTTAACAATGAATTCAAAGGAGCATCGTTGAAGGAAATATGCTATCTGTATCATAGAATCAACGCAGAGACAGGAAAAAGCAAGTGTTGATTAGATGTTCTTATTATTACCAGATTGAAGTGTACAAGAAACATTTGACACCAGGACTATACATTAGCCATCAAGTAACCCAAAAGAAAACATGAGTGTTAAGCCACAGAATCACATTATTAACCCAGAAACAAAAATTAAAGAATCATTAGTTCAAAAATTGGAATTTCTTAGAACTGAATTGAAGATTCTGAGTTCAGAGGTATAGGAGCTTAATAACTACTCAGAGAGAAAGATAATGCAGAAGCAAGAAATGCAGAGAAATAGGAAATTTACAGAGAGGGATCCAGAAGTGAGAAGGCTTGTTGCCCTTGTAGTTCTACACACACATATACGAGAGAGAGAGAGAGAGAGAGAGAGAGATCCAGTACTTCCTGGGATGGTATTGTCTTGGAACAGAAAGTTAGGACAGCATTGTATTTTATAGAAGGTAGTAGGTGGTATTTTAATTCAATGAAAAAAAAGAAAAAAAACCAGTGTGCTGGATAATTGATAATGGATAATGGAAAAGTTTTGAATAAAAAAAAAAAAACAAAAAAAAAAAATGGATAAGGAAAAGTTGGGATCTCACAGTTAAGGTTTCAAAATTTACTCGGAATGGATGTATGTGATAGAAATTAAATTGATAAAGTATATATGTAAATAAATTTAAATTATTGATCGTTATTTTTGAATAAATTTTGAGTAGATAATTTTAGATTTGTAATATTGTTGGATGGATAAATTCCACTGCACAAATCCTGTAATTTTTTTGAATAAATTACAAGTATGGATTGGTCTCTATTATTTGAAAATTATAAATATTTTTATGTCAGAAATTTTCTTAAGAGAATTAATTAAAAAAATTAAATTTTTAACTGCTCTTCTATATAATAAGAAAATTACTTGACATATTAATTAAAATAAATTTCTGATATTATTAAAAATTATTAATTGACTTTGTGATTTATTAATAAAAAGTCTATTTGTTATGAAATTAGAAATTTCAAGAGGCGAGATTTAATTTTCAGAACCATAAGAGATAATTATATTTTAAGTAAACTTTAAAGTGTATATTTATAATTACTCTAATTTTTTTTATATTGTGTTTGAATTTTAAAAAATTATGAAAAATTTTATCTTTGGCTAAAAAAAAAAAACTAATTTTTTTATTGAGTTAATTACCTAAAAGTCTTATTTACAAATGTTATGGTAACTCAGGTTCTATCTAAATTTTTTTGAACTAATAAGTCATATTTAATAAAACTGAGAATATTATCAGTTTTTCTTAATTTTTAAAACTAAGAGCATTATCAATTTTAAAAAGTAATATTTCAGATAATTGTTTCACTAATTGAGGAAAAAATAAAAGTATGAGATTAAACGTTTTTGCTCTTTTACTTATTAGTTTGATTCAACTATCTAATAAAATCGAAAATATTTTCAGTTTTTTTTTTCAGTTTTAAAACTGAAAATATTATTAAATTTTTCACTTTTAAATTTTTTATTTTTTATTTTTTATTTTTTATTTTCAGTTTTGCACATCAATATTTCATCATCATGACATAAATTTTTCAGTTTTGCACAAAAAAAAAAAAATTCTATTTTTTATTTTCTATTTTTCCAATTTTTTTTTGCACATAATTTTTTTTTAAATTTTTTTTAAATTTGAAAATTGATGTTTTAAAATTTTGAATAAATTTAAATTTAAATTATTGATTGTTATTTTTGAATAAATTTTGAGTAGATAATTTTAGATTTGTAATATTGCTAGATGGATAAATTCCACTGCACAAATCCTATACATTTAATTTTTTTAGATAAATTACAAGTATAGATCATTCCCTGTTGTTTGAAAATTATAAATATTCTTAAGTCAGAATTTTTTTTAAGAGAATTTTTTCTCAGTTAATTGTTTCATTAACTGAGAAAAAAATAACAGTATGATATTAAATATTTTTGCTTTTTTACTTATTAGTTTGATTCAACTATACAATAAAATTAAAAATATTATCAGTTTTTTTTTTCAGTTTTAAAACTGAGAATATTATTAAATTTTTCATTTTTAAATTTTTTATTTTTTATTTCCAGTTTTGCACATCAATATTTCATCATCATGACACAAAATTTTTAGTTTTGCACAAAAAAAAATTCTATTTTTATTTTCTATTTTTCCAATTTTTTTGCACATAATTTTTTTTTTAAAATTTTTTTAATTTGAAAATTGATGTTTTAAAATTTTGAAAATCAAAATAAATGTCAAATCATCATGTTCTTTTTAGATAATCATAAATGATGAACAATCATTATTTGAAGAGTAATTCCGATTATTAAAAATTTAATGGAACTTAAAGACCCAAAAAATCTTAATTAAGACTTAATAGAGTATAAGTTTATAAATTAAGACTTATATATAAATATCTCATTTTTATTTTATTTATTTCTTACTTTACAAATTTCTTCATAAATATAACATCTAAACACAATCCTAATAAAAATTCATTTATAGACCACTAATTCTCTCAATACACACTATTAACAGATTAAATTTATATTATAATAATATCCTCAAATAAAAAGACTATGGGAGTATATTCTATCCATTTAAATAATTCATATATAAAAAAACATAAAATACTCTTTACACACCATCACCTATAGAGATACAAACTCTATTTTTTTTTTATAATCTTTCAATACTTATCATCTTCACCATTATTATCTAACACACTACACTCATGATATCATTTATTATCAATTAATCGACTTCATTCTCTTTTCTATTATAGTTATTTTCCAAACTTAAAACATTGTTGCCTTTAAAATTTAGGATTTAAGAATATTAAAATTAATTAGTTTTGAAAATTTGCGCACCATAGATAACACTTAAATTGTTAGTTTCGAATAATACAACAATGAAAATGTCAATTTACTATTTAGCTTTTATATATATAATATATATATATTATCGTTTGTATAGTCATTGGAAGATAACTTTATTCGTCATATGTTCATATAACCAGAGTTGAACTTTTACACAATTTTCGATTATTTATATTCAAACAAAATTATTTTGTTCAAATGATTAAGGTTGACCAAATACTAAATGTTCATATGTAAAAAATTGAACAAATATTTAATGTTCAATTTATTATTTCCAAACAAATAAAGCAGCTATTCATTTAATTTTTTTAAAAAACTTAAATTTTATGTTATGTTTGAATTTTAAATCTATAAAGAAAAAAAAAAAGGAAAATAATTTTATTCAATTATGTAGTTTTTTCCTTTTTATCATTTCTTTTTTTAATTTGGAATTCAAATTATTTCTATATTTAATTTAATTCCTTAATAATTTCATTTCTCAAATTCAATTCAATTCAATAATTTAATTTATTTTTGGTATATTTTCTTTTCCATTTTACAAAGAGTAATGTATTCAACATTTTACAAAAAAGAAATAACACATAAAATTTAACTTTGAACGAGTTGAAATTGTTCAACATATAAAATAGTTCAACAATTTTGTTCAATATAAATATTTTGAGCATATTCAATTTGTTCAATTTTATTTTTTTTGTACGATAATATTGTGTTCAGACAACCAGAGTTGAGCCAAACTTGAAATAGAAATTGCTATAGAAGTTAAATAGATAACCAAATCAAAAGTAGATAAGAAAAACATATCAAAGTGAGAATCAAATGTGTGAATTGTAAATCTTTGGAGATCTTCAACACCGACAATACACTGACGAAACAATAGCGAGACGACGGCAATAATGGAGATCTGAAACGACAACAATGCATCGGCAAGACGACGACGACGACGACGACGGCGATGAATGTAACGCTCCGAAATAAATACAATAACCCATCTACAACATCAATAAGTAATAAAAATAATAAAGTAAGTATCTTTCATTAGTTTTCGATCAAGTTTTGCAAAAGAATAACATATGCAGGTATACATTCACAAGCTTAACTCTGAATCTATAGCATATGCTACGTAATAGATTGAACATCAAGCAAATAAGGAATGTCCTAAGGGCTTATAGTTTTTCCAAGACAGTGCTTGGTTACAATAAAATATATTTAAATCCAATATAGATCGTTCGAGCGCAGGAAGTGTCGCTTGAGCGACCAGACACAATAAGTTGCACCGCTTGAGCGCAAGAAGTTTCGCTTAAGCGAAGAATATCAACTCTCCGAAGTTTTATAGACAGAAGACTACTGCTCGAGCTCAAGAAGGGCCGCTCAAGCTAACATTGCTTGTGCGTAAGAAGTTTCGCTTGAGCGAAGAATACCACCTCCTAGTAATTTTGCAGACTTGTAAGAGTATTGAGAGTTTACAAAGATCGCTCAAGCGCGAGAAGTGTCGCTTGAGTGAAGGGGCAAAATTCTGGACAACAACAGTTTGAAAGATAAGCTACCAACCTGTTCCAAACGCAACCAACACATCCCAATAGCCAAACTCAAAGAGAAATGAGGGGAAACAAGACATGAACAACTATATAAGACAACGAAACTTGAATCCAAAACATCTAATAGGTCGAGTTTAAACCAAAATCACTAATAAACCTTCTATCGGTGATGGAGATTTTCAATGCCTAGAAAAGAGATCTTTGGTGTTCTAAAAATGAAGATCTTAAGATATAGGTAGTGTGCACTCAAACAAACAAGTGGTGTATTGCCTTAGGGTTAGGAATGGAAAGTTAAGGAGTGAACTAAGATATTTTCAAATTCTAAAAATTATTATGTATGTGTATTGATGTGTACTGAGAAGATTTGTAGTGTGTAAATAAAATTTCTCTAATATTTAAAAATTGAAGCCTTTGATTGAGCAACTAATATAGATTCTATATAAGTCACTATTTGACATAAACTAAATTAGTGTACTTATTTAGATAAGGGAACTTATTTGGGTCGGATCACATATCTACTTTTTAACACATCTTTTCGTAAAAAGTCAAAAAATATACTTAATTAGATCATCTTAAATAATCCCTTAAGTTTTGTATGGTTATAAGAGAAGAAACATGCTTTGAAACTCAATATGAGTAAGTATATAATGATTGAGTAATGGTATGAATCATGAAATAAATATTATGAAAGTTTCATAAAATTAATCCAAGAGTGATTACATAACATACAATAAAATACTACAAACTAATCTATGGGTGGAGAATCTTCATGAAAACTTTTCATGATCTTTCTTTTATGATACTTAGCATTATTGATAATGACTATGGTGAAATCACCTTATTCATCACATAAAATTTATAATTAAAAATAAATTTAGCATAAAATTTGTCAAAAATTTAATTATTGTGTAACGCCTTGAAATAATCCGACATAAATTAAATATTTCAACCCACGTCCACTAAATAATAATAACGATACTCCAACCTTTACACCATTAATTAATAAGGTTTGTACAAAAGTTCTACATGCGAATTATACATTCAATGATATAGAATTACATGAATCTATAGCATGTAGAGCATCATATCCAAAAATAATAAAATGCCCACATAGGCTTACAATTTTCGAAGCTTAAGCCCGGTTATACAAAAATGGCCTCTCAGACCCATACATGAATAGCCCTTGGCTAGTAAAATAAATCACAACAAAACAGAGTTATTTACTCTTCACAAAATATGTCCATGCTCTCAATTCGGCGGGATCACCACATCTTTGCCTGCATCAAAATCCCATAGGGGTGAGCATAAAGCCTAGTAGAGAATCTTGACAAAGTATATATAGTTATGCAAATTTCCAATGTAAAATGCAAATGCCATGGAATGTCATTTTAAAGAGAATTTCATTTACATGTTTTTTTTTTTGAAAATCACCATGTTTCAACAACAATTTGAAATCTCAACAATTTCGAAACTTCCAATTTTATTCAATAGGGGCGGTAAATACGACTCAGGTAATCCCTAGGTTGGTGTCTGCAAGTAGGCTCAACTAGCACTACCAAAACCCTACTTTACCGGTTGCTAACCGGAAGGGAAGTGGTACCTCATCCGCGCGTGTTTTCAGTCTTTCACCCCGGACACTCAGGCCAACTTATCAATTCCATCTACACCTCCTATCCGGAGTTACCAATGTATTTACCCCCAAAACATTTCCTTCGTCCTCTTTTCTCAACAATTCTATTATCAATGCATGGTAATCAATTTCAAATCAAACATGTGGTAACCAAACAAGAGTGTATGCAAAACAACAATTGGTAATGCTATCATTCCCTTTTCATTCTTGTATGTTTCAACAATAATCTCAAATAAACAAGCTTTTATTCCTCTCATTCCATATTATCTCACAATGGGACCATGTTCCCATTTATTTTCATCGACAAATAACTACATTTCCACCTCTCAAGCAATTCCAACAATATAATCATTTCAAGACTATAGCAACAATTAATCAATAATTTCCTTCCAACACCAACATTTTTTTCTCTATTTCGTGAGATTCAACATTTGTAACTATAAGTAAAAATCTTTCATTTATTTAACTCTTTTGATATACACAATAATGCATTAATAATAAAACTTTATGTGTTCTCATCATTTATTTTATAAAAAACCCCCCAATTTCTAGTTTTCTTTTTACAAACAACACCCACAGACACACACTAAGCACTTGAAAAGGACCCTCAAAATCACACCATTTTCCTTGCCTAAAATAATTTTGACTCTCAAGATGTTATCTTAGAAGGATTTGAGATTTTTTTTTTTAATTTTTAAAATCCACTTTTGAGAATCTCTAGATTTTAGGTCACAAAATCAAACCAACATAATAACTTCAAGAAAACCTTTAAATCAACATCAATATTGCAAAACATGTATACATAACTCAAGGAAGTCCCTACCTCAAGTTTTGGAGGGGATTTGATGAAACCTTAGGATCCAAGGTTGAAGAAACTTGATCTCTACCGTACAAGGTGGAGTACTTGCTTTGCTCTCCGAGATTTGTAAAGAATGATGGATCAAAACTCAATAGATTGTTAGAAATCAAAGGTTCTAGGAGATTTGGTGTAGGAGATGTAGAGAGAAGGGAGAGGAAATGATTTTTAGAGAGAGAGAGATGAGCCAAAAGTGATACATACACAGACCTAAAGAGAGAGAAAAAAAAAAAGAGATTTGGACTGCCCAGCGCCTCGCACGTGCGGCCCTCAACCCCCCAAGTGCGACCTTCCCATGCCGCACCTCCTCCAGCACCTGCATATATTGCAGTGTGCTGCCCCAAACATCCCTTGAATTCTGCACGTGCGGCCTCACCTCTCGCACATGCGGCCCCTCTCCCGCACGTACGGCCCAAGGCCCCGCACGTGCGGCCCTGGTTCCCCAGCATAGAATTTTCTCAGCTCAATTTTAGGCACTTCGGACTTGACCTCACACTCTCTGGAACAAGTGAAAATCAAAACCGAACAAACAAGAACAATAATTTATTTGAGGAACAACTTCCGGACACCACAAACCCAAAGTTAAACAAAGGAGAATGGAGCGAATAATGCGCCCGATCATCACATATTGGACGTGTTAAAAGTGTAATTGAAATTTTTCTGTTACTATGCAAATGTAAATTTTTTCTCAAATAGAACATAAACCTCACATCTCAAGCACTACTTTCCCTATTTGTTGTAATTAAATAGTTAGGAAAAGAAAAGAGAGGTCTGGCTTGCTATTTGGGCTCATGGGACCATTACGGGTCTTATTTAGATAATTTGACTTGTTAATTTTTGTGTATATCATTTATAATTAAAAAAAATCAAGTCGATCCGATAATCGTAACTTGTTTAATTAATTGCACTTGTCACAACCAAAAAAAAAAAGATATTTTATTTTTAAAAACGCACTTGCCGTCTATTTCTTTTTAGAGATAAATGTGATAAATTAACATATTACGATCATCAAATCAATCTAATTTTTGTGTGTGGATGAAATACACGAATGACCTTACAAAATGAACAGTTTGAATTATCGAAAAGAGACTTATCATTACAGGTAAATACACCTTCAGCTACTAAAAAATTAGTTGCCAAAGCTTCTTTTTTAGTCACTGGTACTCAATGGCAACTAAACTTTTTAGTCGCCTCGTTTAGCCGCAGAAGGCTTGTTGGTTATCGTATTGGCGACTAAATTTATGTTGGTCACTAATTGTCTTCTCTTTGGCGACTAAAACTACCTTAGTCCCTAATTCAAACCTTTTGGCGATGAAAGGTGTAGTCACCGAAAGTTCTAAAATAAGAATAAAATTCTCTTTCAGCGACTAAAATATTTAGTCACTAACAAGTTTTTGTTGCAAATACTTCTACACATGATGACTAAATGTTTTAGTCGTTGTTTTATGTCACATTTAGCCACCAAATTTTTAGTCATTGCTATTGTTCACAACTAAACATTTTAGTCGCCAAAAAAAAAAAATATTTTCATCCTATTGCATTTTACGACAAAGTATTTTAGTCGCCAAAGGATGTCATGTTTTTTCGTGACTAAAACATTTTATGACAAAATGTTTATAGGCTCTACAAGCCCAAATAACACTTCCAATCCATATCTTAGACTGGAGGGAGATCCAACTAATACAAAAAATACAACAATGATACACGCCATCACTAAAAATCAGCTTAATTTATAAAAAATTGATATTAAACTAATCACATGACACCATATGTATTTTTGAGGGTTGTAAAATTTTAAAAATATGAGAAAAATATATTGAGATTTTCAAATTCAAAAATTATATTTGTATCTCTCCTTTAATGACTTGCATGTTAGATACATCTCCTTAAGGACCTTGGTTATATAATAATACTAGGGAATGACCATGTCTAAAGGCGCTCTCAATCCAAACTAATGCAAATTAAATAATCTAATTTAAGGACAATATTTCAATATAAAATTTAGAGAAATGCTATTGATCACTATTTTTTTTTTTTTTCATTTCTTAAGTATATTGATACAATTAAAGTCATGTGTATGTGTAAGATCCATATTATTTAATAAATAATGGAACTAACTAGGATAAATAGAAAATCACATAAGAAGTTAGTAATTTCAGTATAATGTTTTCGTGATATATAATGGCTCTCTAAAATTTATAACCATAAAAGTTACTGTTATCCAGGTAAGCAACCCAAGAGGGGGTGAATCGAGTTTCTAAATAAATTGCCAAATTAAAAATGAACCCAAATAATAAATAAATAAATAAATATGCTCAATTCCGATCACTTCGACTAGTTTAGAATTTGGTGTCTAGTCACACCTTACCGAGTAATTTTATCTTAAACATCACTCACAAAAATATCTCAACTAGTTTTGAATTTGGTGCATAGTCAAACCTAACCCAAGTGATTTTATGCTAAAAAATCACTCATAAAAACTCTCTCTTTTTACAAGAATAATATGAATAAGGGACAGAAAACCATTTTACAATTTTGCTTAAGCTCTCAATAAATTTTCTCAGAGAAAATCTAACTCAATGAAACATAATACAATATTTGAGAATATTTTAATATCATAGATTTTTCTCTTCTTCACTTCTTATTTTTCTCACACCAAAATACTCTTTATATATCATAAAATCATATCTGTTGGGGGGGAGAGAAGAGACACTCATATCCGTTGAAGGAGACGCATGCGAAGAAAGGTGGAGTATGGGCACCAATTTCTCATTTCAAATTTAGCAAGCGGAGGAGTTGAAAATATAGTCACGTCGCTTTTGATGAATAATGAAACGTACAGTAATTTACTAATTTTGTTTCAAACCTTACGAATTTCAAAGGTACACAGTAGCTTGAATAGTAATTTTTCTATTAAAAAATATATGATGCACAGTAAAATCTATTTAAATAATATTTATAACAAACACAACATACAACATATATTTTAACAGATAATATTTTGTGTCAAAGAATGTAAAATATGTATATTAAAAAATCACAATTTATCCCATAATATTTTAAATATCATCAAAATTAAACCACATGATTAACATCTTACACCCAGTGGCGTGTGTGTGCGCG
Source organism: Camellia japonica (assembly GCA_030407325.1). Classification (NCBI taxonomy): domain Eukaryota; kingdom Viridiplantae; phylum Streptophyta; class Magnoliopsida; order Ericales; family Theaceae; genus Camellia; species Camellia japonica. The sequence goes on from JAPPVO010000024.1 coordinate 82,429,301, forward strand.
TAAATTAAATGTATAAATAAAATAAACACCAAAATAAAATAATTCAGAAAATAATTATATAAATTAAATTATGAATTAAATGCTTACAAAAATTAAAGTCGAGGCTTATGTTGGACATAATCTCCTTAAAGTAGATTTCGCCCTCGCTCCGGTACTTCGAGATTTACCGGCGTCTACTCTCAGGATACAATGACTAACACTTGAATTTGCAGCACTACAAAATCAAGTCTGGCAAACCAAAACTTTGTTGAAACTCTCTCTTTATTTTTCCTAAAATTAAATGCAGAATAAATGCAGAAAATAGGAAGACGGAAAGGGAAGAAGAGAGACGAAAATCTGAGGGAAATTTTAATCTTCTGAATTGTTAGAAGGTTGGCCTTTTATAGGAGAAATGGTAGCTTTTCCAAACAGATAGAAACCTGTTCGGACAAATTGAACAGGTAGAAATATGTTTGAACAGATACAAATTTAAATTCAACAGGTATGAACCTGTTTTGAATCCTTTGAACTTGTTCAGGTGGGTCTAAACTCGTTAGGGATCTGTTTAAGTGAAGGAAAAATTCTGAACCAATTTATTTTGAATTTTGAAACCAAAATTAAAAATAAATAAATAAATAAATTACAAAAGTTTTTGGCCCAAAAAGATAAGTATTGGATCGGACAAGCCTAACCCAACCTCACACTATGCACCCGCGCCCAAGCCCAGACCCAGTTCACCCGACCGGACGGATGGACAGCGGCACGCTCGTGGTTTTTGTTTTGGGTCTAATGGGTCTAGCCCATTTTACCCATAACCTTACCCTTCCACAAACTTGGGTACTCCTTGGGGCCCATCCAAAGTATCCCAAGCTAAGGTATATAAACCCACACAAATCCATAAGCCTTTCCAATGTAAGACAAGCACATTTCACAAATGTGTAAGAAACCCACTTAAAACCATTTCCATGAACCCAAAAACGCACGTTGAATTCTCATTCATCCAGAAATGGTTTTGAGCAACCAAATACACGGTTTTATTCACTACGCAGTATTAAACATGAACCTAATGAAAAACGTTAAAAATAATGCTTGGGTCCCACCTTAATTAATGCTCAAAGTTAGCAAAAAATAAGATTTTTCAAAAGCTTCCAAAGCTATTTTCTAACAATCCCCCACATGAATGGAATTCACGATAACAGACATGCAACAAGATGCAGACAAAGAAAGAGTACATTAAGAAGATATATCACATCGAGATAGGTAGCTTTTGGCTTTGAACCTTCTCTAGTGAAAACCTATCGGACTTACTGGCTAACCAGTGGACGCGATGCCTTGAACTGTTTAGCTGTTTGTGTAAGTCAAGACAATAGACTACACATAGTGTATCTGCAGACACAGTTCGGTTCTTACGGTTGTGTTCATTTTGGCCCTGAACAACACCTGGTAATTCATGAGTGCTCTAGAGAATTTAACCTTCTCAATTCTCACAGAACCGGCCCAGTTCACACTCATATAGGTGATTTCTTATTAAGAGTATCCTGTTGTACCCCACTTAGATGTCCAAGCTATAAGAATCATTAAAAGCAAAGCTTATCCTTCTAACGCTGCAGGTATCACTCTTCTTATCATAGAAATGAGTAGGAGTAAACCTCCTTAGTGAACCTAGCTCTTGGAATCTCTAGTTAACTAGGTTGGGTTGTCATTATGGCGACTTTTAAGTAATAGGCTTTAATCCTATTCCCTTCGATAAATGGTACACTTGTACTCTGGCTAGCTCTTTAGTCAATGGATCGGCAATATTCTCCTTTGACTTTACATATTCTATAGAAATTATTCCATGTGAGAGCAAATGCCTAACGGTATTATGTCTTCGACGAATGTGTCAAGACTTACCGTTATACAAATGATTCTATGCCCGTTCTATTGCTGCTTTACTATCACAGTGTATGCATATAGCTGGCACAGGTTTAGGCCACATTGGAATGTCTTCTAAGAAATTACAAAGCCACTCTGCTTCTTCTCCTGTTTTATCTAATGCGATAAATTTAGATTCTATTGTCGACCTTGCTATGCATGTCTGCTTGGAGGATTTCCAAGAGACTGCAGCACCTCCCAAGGTAAAGACATATCCACTAGTGGATTTTGAGTCTTTAGTATCCGATATCCAATTTGCATTGCTGTATACCCCTCGAGTACTACTGGATATTTGGTATAATGTAAGTCATAATTCCGGGTATGTCTTAGATACCTAAGTACCCTAATTATCGCTTTCCAATGATCGGACCCTGGATTACTTGTGTACCTACTTAATTTGCTTACAACATAGGCTATATCTGGCCTAGTGCAATTCATTAAGTACATCAAGCTTCCGATTATCCGAGAGTACTCCAATTGTGATATGTCTGCACCTGTATTTTTTGACAAATGAAGACTAATGTTAACATGTGTTTTAACAGGATAGGTGTTTTAACAGGACGATCGTCATGCTTTCCAAATTTCTCCAGAATCTTCTCAACAGAGTGAAGCTAAGATAAAGCATATCCTTCAGATGTTCTAGTAATTTTTATTTCTAGAATTACATCTACTACTCCCAGATCTTTTATGTCAAACTTTTTGTTCAACATTTTCTTTGTGGATTTAATCATGTCATTATTACTTCCAATAATGAGCATGTCATCCACATAAAGAACAGCTATGACGTAGATTTTGTCTGTGCTTTTAACATAGACACATTTGTCACATTCGTTTATCTTAAAACCATCCGAAAGCATAGCGTGATCAAATTTTTGATGCCATTGTTTCGGAGCTTGTTTTAATCCATAAACGGATTTGACAAGTTTACAAACATTTTTCTCTTGGCTGGAAACTTGAAACCCTTCCGGTTGTTCCATATAGATTTCCTCATCTAACTCGCCATTCAAAAAAGCTGTTTTAACATCCATTTGATGTATCTCCAGATTATACAAAGCTGCAATCGCAATCAACATGCAAATAGATGTTGTTCTTGTCACTGGTGAATATGTGTCAAAATAATCAAGGCCTTCTTTTTGCTTGTATCACTTAACAACAAGCCTAGCCTTGTATTTATCTATTGAACCATCTGCTTTCATTTTTCTCTTAAATATCCACTTATATCCAAGAAGTTTACACCTTGGTGGAAGATCCACCAGTTCCCAAGTATGATTTTGCAGTATTGATTTAATTTTACTATTCACAACCTCTCTCCACAACGAAGCTTTAGGACTTAACATTGCTTTCTTGAAGTTTTGAGGCTCATTTTCTAACAGGTATGTTAGAAAATCTAGACCAAATGATTTAGAGATCCTAGCCCTCTTGCTACGTCTAGGTTCATCTGCTTCATTATCATTGTGGTTTTCACTGCTATCCATAACAGTGTCAAAAGTTATTTTATTTGAACTTTTCTCTTCAGTTTCCTTGCATGGAAAAATGTGTTAAAAAAATGACGCATTCCTTGACTCAATAATAGTGTTTACATGCATATTAGGATTTTCAGATCCATGAACTAAAAATCTATATGCACCACTATTATGTACATAACTAATGAACACACAATCAATGGTTTTTGGTCCTATCTTAATCATTTTGGGACTAGGGACCACCACCTTGGCCAAACACCCCCACAATTTGAGGTAATTGTAGGTAGGTCGTCGACCTTTCCATAATTCATATGGTGTTTAATTAAGTTTCTTGTGGGGGTTTTTGTGGGGGTTTTTGTTTTGGGTCCAATGGGTCTAGCCCACTTTACCCATAACCTCACCCTTCCACAAACTTGGGTACCCCTTGGGGTCCATTCCAAGTATCCCAAGCTAAGGTATATAAACCCACATAAATCCATAAGCCTTTCTAATGTGGGACAAGCACATTTCACAAATGTGTAAGAAACCCACCTAAGCCATTTCCATGAACTCGAAAACGCACGTTGAATTCTCATTCATCCAAAAATGGTTTTGAGCAACCAAATATACGGTTTTATTTACTACGTGGCATTAAACATGAACCTAATGAAAAATGTTAAAAATAACGCTTGGGTTTCACCTTAATTAATACTCAAAGTTAGCAAAAAATAAGATTTTTTAAAAGCTTCCAAAGCCATTTTCCAACATAACAATCTCCCCCTTTTTGATAATGGCAATCTATGCATGAATTTGACACAAAATTTCATAGAATACATGCAACATAAATATTTTCAACAATCATAATATAGGCATTTATTTGCATTATATTTTCTCCTATTTATTAACAAATTCTTTGTCAAAAAAATTATATAAAAATCATATTATATTTCTTCTCTCTTGTTGACATCATCAAAAGAGAAGGTTAATATGCGAATTATTTATAGAGAATGACAATTTTTGATGCCCAAAACGAAAATCATGTAAACACAGTTGATCAATGATTCAAAGATATAGCAAATAATCTGAAAATAAATTTTTTTTTTTAATTTCTCCCTCGTGATCGTTATTGAGATTTGCTAAAACAAATCATGCAGTAACGCCTATAATGTTGACAAACAAGAGATTTGAGTGGATATGCATCGATGATTGTAGTTGTGGTGTGTATAAAAAGTGACATAGATGATGTGTAGAGATACGAAACCTTCAAGTGTTCTTAGAGAAAAAATTTGTTCACTATCTGTGTAATCATGTCATTCCTTACCTTAGCCATCAATGGTTCTGGCATGAATGAAGTGCTTGAGATTTAGGCAAATAAAAGGTAACCCATAATGCATTTGCACATTATTCCAGTAACTAGGAGTTCTATTGTATTTAGTAATCGTAGTGATACAAAGGCTATCAATAACATTGTGGCTCTTAGTACACAGACAATGACTGCAGTTTCTAATATGACTCAACGATTACAAGCAAGAAGTCAAGAGAATCAGCGATTAAAAGAAGAGGTGATCTATTTAAAACAACAACTTGTTAAAACTCATCAGGCGAAGAGAATTATTGAGAGTAAAAATTCACAATTGAAGAACGTGGTGCAATGTTACGCAATTGTTATAATGCCAAGACTTACAGAGGTCGAAAATAGAGAGGTTCAAGTTCGAGAGGCTCGTGACAAGCTATTAAGAGAAGTTAAGCACAAAATATGTGTGAAGCCTACTTAGAACTAATATGTAATCTCAAAATATTTTCTATAACGACCCCGGTCTTTTTCCTTTTGGTTGTTGTATCCGGACTTAGGTTCCCTGGATTCTATTATTTTATAATTGTTGTTGTCATCCTTTATTTTCTCTTTTTGAGTTATAGGATGTCTTGGGCAGGTTTGTTTCAGATTGGTTGGGTTCGGAAACCAAGTGTTGTTGTGTAGTTTTTTGGTTGGTCGCTCGAGCGAGGGTTTGGTCGCTCGAGCGAGGGTTGTTTTTTGTGACTGGTGGCTCGAGCCAGGGTTTCTTCGCTCGAGCGATCGATTGCGTCTAGTACAGACCTGAGAGCAGTGTTTCTTCGCTCGAGCGAGCTTTTCTTCGCTCGAGCGAGCGAGTTGTATGTTTTCGAGTTCTTCGCTCGAGCGAGCGTTTCTTCGATCGAGCGAGAGTTTTCTGTATCTGGTCGCTCGAGCGACCAAGTCTTCGCTCGAGCAAGCCTATTTTATATCAGTAGGCAGCAGCGGGGAAAAGATCACTTTTTCATCCCCTTCCCTTTTTGAAACCCTAGAACCGACTCTCTCTCTCTCTAAACTTATATTCTCTCTAGGTTTTCATCTCCTTCTAGTGTGAATCCATCCTAGGTTCTTTGTAAGAAAGATAGAGGATGGTTTGGGCTTCGTTCTAATCTGAAGAATAGTGGATTTGGAGCACTTTGATTTCGGGTCATCTTCTCCATTTGAGTTCTCCGTTTGAGGTAGGGATTCTCCTTGTTTCTTTTCAATACTCCATCTATAGATAGACATGTGGTAGTTTTTGCATTGCATAAAAACATTATATCATGTTGGATTTGTTAAAAAATCATGAGGTTGAACCTTGGGTTGGTTGTTGGATTTGCGTTTATTATCATCATTAGTTGTGATCTAGGCTAATTGGGATGTTAATTAGCATTTTGTTGTTGAAAGGAGAGGAAACCCTAATTTTTATTTGATTTAATAAATTAATAGAGGGGTCTTGATCATTGGGCAAATACTTATGTATTTTGGGACTTAATTGTGATTATTGTTGTATGTTGTTGATAATTGAACCTTTTAGGTCAATATTGAGAAAGAGGGAGGAAAACCCTAATTTAATGATTATGACTTAATTTGCATAATTAAATTGGAATGGCTTTGAAAAGAATGTAGTAGATTAAGATGAGTTATGGCCTTATTGTCCATGGAATTGAATTTGTGAAAACAAAAGGTATGAGAATCGGATTGTTGTAATTTGAGTGTTGAATACACACATGTGGGGGTTGTATCTTTAACTACCATGTCAATGTTGTTGTTGGGTTTGTGATCACATGTTAACTGAGTCTTTTAATAGATGTACTAAATACCTGCATTTAGAGGTTTTGTCCTTGGTCATTGGTGGAGGATGATACGGTTGTGTTGAATTGTTGTGTATGTATTACATCATTGTTGATTGAACATTGTATGTGATGAAATGCTGAATTACATTATATTTGTATGTTGGTTGGAGAGAAGAGAGGGGTTGTACTCCAGTGTGTGTGCGCTTATAATCAGAGGTATCATACCCTTCCAGCTAGCGCCTGGAGAACTGACGCGCTGATAATCTAAGGTACCATACCCTTCCAGCTAGCGCCTGGTAAACTGGTAGGTTGTTGTGAGAAGTGTATCTATGGCTTACTACGCATATAGCTAGTAGAGCAGAGTTGTGTTATTATTGTTTCAGTGTATCTGGAAACATTGTGGATTGCATTGGTTACAGTGTTGGAGGGCCGAGTTGCCTCATCGGTTTATCTTTTGCATGTAGTTGAGTTGTTATCTTCCTTTATAAAGGTATGCATGTATAGTTATGATAGATTTGGGATTGAACCGAAATGGCTTTTGTCTTTTGGAAGTGTAAAGAAAATCAAACATTTTAGAAATATGTTTTGAATATGCATGGAAAATGGAAGAGAGTAATGGGCTTAATGAATTTATGTCTTAAGTAATTGATAAGTTATGAAAGAATAGGAACGAGTGTTAATGAAAGGAAAAAGGAAAGATGAATCGCTTATAGCGTTAAATGAAATGATTGTTTTCAAGAAAAGTTTATATATATGTAAATATGAATATATTTTGTATAAACTGTCACATTATTATTCTAGTACGAGAATGAGTGTTCATGATCATAGCTATCTGTAATGTTGTTATTGTTGAGGATCATGTTGAGATCCCTACTGGACTATATGTTCATCCCACGTTGTTGAATCTTTTTCAGGTGTTTAGCAGGATGTGCTACAAGATTTGGGATCTTCTTATTTGTTGGCCACGGGGCCTCTTTGTTGTAGGCGGAATGCCATATATGTAAAAGGGTTGTACCCTTCATTTGATTATTTAATGTTGTAAGCCTGAGGGCAATTTATTTAGAATGTTCATGTTGTATTTCGAAAGAGAGAACTATTGTTTATTCCTTTCTGTTGAACATTTGAGTTTATTTCCGCATGTTATCTCTGAAATTAAATTAAGTTAATGAACTTAGTAATGACTTCGAGTAATAAAAAGTGGGGCGTGACATTTTCTCCTTCTAAAACAAAATTGCAAGCATTTCTCTTTGTCAAAACTTTTCCTTCTTTGTTATAAAAATAAATTTTGGTGCTAATAAAGAGTAAGATAAAAATATAGAGTAATTTCAGAATATATCTTTAGAAACAAAAAAATCCCCCTGAGATTATGCATACGATCAAAAAATAATTTTAGGAAAAAAAAGAGAAATGACACGTGAAACCAAATGCTTCATACCAGGTAGAAGCAATAGTAATACAATAACAAAGAGTTTGTAGCACATGCAACCACAAAAGAAGTATTACAAATTGCAAAAATAATTTTAGCATTTTGATAAGGGAAAAGATGCTGGTGGATGTAAAAATCGTTGACAACGATGAAGATCGATGACAATGGTGAAGATCAGTGATGATGATGTAGATCTGCGATGATGGAGAGGATTGAAAAGGATTGTGAAGATCGGTGATGGATATGATGTAGATCGGAGATAGATCTTGGTAGATCAGTGATGGATTTATATAGATTTGTGATGGATTTTGGTATATCAGTGAGGGATTTGAGTGGATGATGATGGTGATGAACTATGATGATGGAGAAGATTGACGGTGATGGTGTAGATCAGCGGTGATGATGACATAGATCGGCGATGATGGGAATGATCAGATATGATGGAGAAGATCGATAATGAATTGGAGACAATTTTGTGTAGATCAGAGAAGGATGTATGTAGATCGAAGATGGATTTGTGTATATTAGAGATAGATTTAGATGGATGATAGTGGTGATGGAGTTAGTGTCAGAGGATGATAGGGAGCGAGAGCGGGCGAGAGAGAGAAAGACACAAAGAGAGAGAGGGAGAGAGAGAATTTACAATAAAAAAATCACATAAAAATGTTTTTTTTTTTTAATAATAAAGCAAATTAAAATAAATTTATAAACATTATATTGAAGTATTTAGACTACCAAGTAAGAAAATAATGAGCAATTACAAATCTGTGTAATAGAGAAAAACAAAGAGTTATGATACCAATAAATGATGATGTTTAAAGATGTCAATTCTCATGATATCCCACATAATCATCCATTTCAATGTTACTAATAGGTAGATGGATAAATACAGTTCAAGCTCATATTAATAATGGGCAAAATAGATAATAAAAGTATTATATAGCATTGAAAGAGCAAGCTCATATGTTTGATACCAAATGTTATTGATGTTACTAATACCAATATGCAATCTAAGAGATTTACAGCGCAAACAGTACTTAGAATACCTATTATTGCTCACAATAATTTATACTCATTGTAATCTCATGGAACGAAGGTAATTCCATAACTAAGGCATGTCCAACATATAACAATTCATATCATGAAATCAATATATTTAGTGCAAATTTAAGCATAAGCATGATTTTCTTTTTCCCATTTTGGCAAGGGTATATTCTCTTCATTTATCATCAAAGAATATACATTACAAACCATATGATGCATAATTAAATTCATGAATAATCAAACCCTTCCATATCTTGGTAATGAAAATGTTAGTTCAAAGGATATGAGAGAACATATAAAATTTATCACGAGAGCTTAAGAATGTATTAGGAATCATACCTTTAATTCATGAGTTGGAAACTGTTTAGTCTTCTATTTCCTATCATAAATAAATCATCTCAAAGGGGTTTAACCGGTGTGTTTAACAAAATTATTTCTTTCCCTAAGCTGGTACTTCCTTTTTCTATGGTGGTTTTGTGCAAATATAGCAATCATAAAATAATCACATGAAACATACAGTGTATAAAATGTAATCATATCAAGTTAAGTAAGCACATTATAACTATTGTTATATTTCACTCTCCTCTTTTATCTTTAATAAAAATAGATAAACTCAAAATATAAGAAGATTTCAATAGGTGCCATGATCAATTAAGAGTTTATAATGCCATTTTTGAATTTTTCAAAATGTAACACATAAAACAAATATTAGTTCACATGAAAAATATCAATATACTGCATCATCAAAATCATCTTAATCATAATGTGGCTTAATCAAAATAATTAAAGTTGAAATTAAATCACAATTTTTTTTAAACATTTCTGTGCATAAAAAAAATCTCTCTTTTAAAAAAATCTTTTTAGTTAGAATATTAAAATAGTAATAATTTTATTTTCTTCTCTTTTTCATCTACCTTCATGTGACTTATCTGTGATTTAATGGCATGGTATAGCAAGTATGCAAGAGAGTAAAAATTTTATCATTAATATGAAATATTTTGAGATTTGAAAATCAACTTTTATCGAAACTAACTATGCCAATTATTTATTGTTATTGCTGAATATTGTGTGATTACTGCTCATCCGAGAAGATGTGATGAATATTGTCTCCGGTCATATAATTTGAACATCCACTGTCCAAATACCATTTTCTTCTACCAAATTTTACCTTGAAGCATACCTGGAAAAAAAAAAAAAAAAATCAAGTTTTTGATTTTGGTAGCCAATTTTTTTTTGGTCCATGAATGTTAGTTTCAGAATTACTTGATTTTGGAACTCATATCATTTTTGTTCTATTTAATCCCTTTTTAAATTGACATGATGAAATTGAGTGACCATTTCTATTACAATAATGACATACAATATTAGGATTACTAAATGATGATTCTTTAACAAAGAAATTTTTATAAAACATCTATTTCTTGTGGGGTTTGTACCCAATATCGGCTTTGTCAAAAATACATATTTGATTTCCAAGTAATTTATTTAAATTTTCTTTTTCTTGGGTAAACTTAAAAATTATTTTAAATCTTCAATTTTTTCTTTTAAAGAATCATTTTCAATTTTCAAATCACTTGAAGAATTCTTGAGAGAATCATTTTCTTTTTTTAAACTTTCGTTTTTATTTTTTAAAGTTTCATTTTTATTTTTAAAGACTTCATTTTTATTTTTCAATATTTCATTTTCATTTTTGAAAATATCATTTTCAAGTTTCAAATCATTTAATTCTTTTTTTAAGATAGGAGATGTAATGCCCTGCCATGACATACACAAACAACCCACGACAAAACATAGCAAAATACCAAAAACCATCTTTCTCATTGAACTAAGATTTAAGAAATTACAGTTTCAAGTTTACAGTTCCAAGGTACTTGAGCTCATCTCCAAGTTCAATGAAACATTACAAAAGGGAAAAGGCTTAAGGCCATACAAGACAACAACAAAATAAATTTGAAAGTCTAGATAGTAAAGTGTCTTCAAGCTATCAATCCTAGCTGAGTAACCGCTCATTTCAAGTCATCATAGTGGTGGTACATCCTCATGTTCTAAAAATTTAAATACGGTTGAGTTATATGCCTAATAGGAATGCATTTAACCAAGTATCTAATCATTTGAATAAGTCCATGGCACCATCATAACCAAAACTAAACTAGTAGTTAATAGGAAAACATAGCTAATTAGGTGAGTAAATTCAAAATAATTTGGAAGTCACATTTCTAACTCACACCAAACCACTATTCATATCAAAAAGAAACATAGACCATAAGTCCCTTGTAAGAGTCCAAAATGACATACACAACTCATTTTCATTCAAAACCATCCCCACATTTACTGACTCTTATACGGCAGGACGTAGGCACCCAAAATTATCCGTTTTTCCACTTTTACCGACTACAATACGGCAGGACCAGTGAACACCCAAAAACATTTTCCCACATTCGTCCGGCGATAAGCTCAAGACAGGGCAATTGGGCACCTTGACTCCCTGCGCAGGTATCAACACAATACAACAATATCAAGACTGACTCTTACCTGAACTTATGCATAATTTACCAAACTTTCATTTAATCATAAGTATTCAACACTGTACAAAAGGAAATACAACCACAACATTCAAGATAAATAAATCCCCAAGCCACAATTTAGTTATCACAACAATATCCACATCTTTCACCTTCTCTTGTTCACAATCTTCTAAGACTTTAAGAAAATTCCAATCTAAATACTATTTTTTATTCAATTATAAATTAGGGTTTTGGTCAAATTTGGGGCTTTTGCACTATCTTTATATAAATAGGAATTCTCAACATCAATGTTCCTTATTTATGTAAAATTAGACGAAATTGTAATGAAACTCGAGTAAAATGTCCCTTTTTGTTCAATACAAAGTTTAATCTGTATTCACCCAAAAAAAAGTTTAATCTATCTCAATCATTTAATCAAACTTTGGAGTCACATGATATCATATAAACTTCTTCAAAACAAAGAAATACAAGGTTAAAAGTAATCCTACCTCAAGCTATGAGCACAAGAACCAAGCTTCTTGATGAGCTCTCCACCAAACAAAAATCCAATCGGTAGAAAGGATGCAAGTGATTTAAGCTAGATCTTGGAGGAATGAGAGGTATTTTAGAGTGAGAAACCTAGGGTTTTTGAACTTAGGTAAGAGGGAGGAAGAGAGAAAGGAAAAGTGAAAAGAATGATCTAGAAAAGTACTTTTTAAACTGCTGAATTCGTGCAGTCCGCTCGAGCGAACAACATAATTACAAAAGGATCGCTCGAGCGACAACTCCACCGCTCGAGCGAAAAATGAAAAGTCCCAGAAATTTTACAGAGCTACAGTGAAACTACTGGGAGCTCACATTCTATGCTCGAGTGACGATTCCTTCGCTTAAGCATCCCTGCCTGTAAACCTGCGAGATACTGGGAGCAGTAATTCTCCGCTCGAGCGACACTTCCTTCGTTCGAGTGGTCACCTAGAACAAAATGTCATAGGAGATTCTTTTGATTTCAAAATATTATTTTCTTCCTTTATCTTTAAAAGAACTTATTGTAAATCTTCAATTTTATTAGATAAAGATTTATTTTCTTTTGTTGAATTTGAAAACAATTTTTTAAGTGTAATATTTTTAATGCCTAGTTTCTAAAATTTATCATGCAATTCTTCAAATGCAGATTGTAATTTATCAAAAGAATAAGATTCATTGTTAGAATTACATACCTCATCATCATCTCCAAATGCCATTAGGTATTCGTTAGCAACTTCATTGTTGCTGTCATCATTTTTTGAGTCACTTTTATTACTATCTCCCCATGAGGCTTTAATTTTCTTTTTACTTACATTCATCATTACAAGTTCATGGGTCATGAGAGACCCCAAAAGCTCTTCCATGCTCAATCTTGTCAAATCCTTTGCTTCTTGAATAGCAATCACTTTTGACTCCCAATTTTTTGGCAAAGATCCGAGAAGTTTTCTCATAAACTCAACATTAGTATAATATTTACCAAGAGATTTTAGAACATTAATAATGTTAGTAAATCTAGAAAACATTTCAGAAATAGATTCATGGGGTTCTATCTTAAAAACCTCATAATCATGAATCAACATATTAATTTTAGATTCTTTAACATGGTTGGTCCATTCATGTATAATCTCTAATTTATCCCAAATTTCCTTGGCCGATTCACCTGTACAAATTTTATTATACTCATTAGAATCTAAAGCACAAAATAAAAAATTCATGGCCTTGGCATTCATTTGAATGCTTCTCAAATCATTATTGTCTCATTCTTGTTTTTTCTTAGGCAAGATTCGCCCTTGGATGGTCTTGGAGAGTATCTTGTGACCATTGACTATAATTCTCCATAGCTCATAGTTTAAAATTTGAATGAAAATTTTCATTCTTGCTTTCCAAGAAGTATAATTTGAGCCATCAACAATGGTGGTCTTGAGAGCAATTGGCCTTTAGCAAAATAAACATCAAAATTGGTTGCCATGATCTACTCTTAGACGGTTAAGTCAAAAAATAAATAAGAGCACTTGCTCTAATACCAATTGTTATCCCAGGTAGGCAACCCAAGAGGGGGTGAATTAGGTTTCTAAATAAATTGCCAAATTAAAAATTAACCCAACTAATAAATAAATAAATATGATCAACAATATAAAATAAAGTAATGAAATAAAATGAGCAAAGGGAAGAGAAATCAAACACATCGATTTATAGTGGTTTGGCACGCCGGGCCTACGTCCACTCCCCAAGTATCTTTCTTGGTAATTTCTCCACTATTTTTCAAATAGTAATTATACCACTAGTTTCATTAGTGCTCGTGAACCTTTACAACAATGGACCAATTCCGATCACTCCGACTAGTTTAAAATCCGGTGTCTAGTCACACCTAACCAAGTAATTATATCTCAAAAATCACTCACAAAAATATCTCCACTAGTTTTGAATCTGGTGCTTAGTCATACCTAACCCAAGTCATTTTATACCAAAAAATCACTCTTAAAAACTTTCTTTTTACAAGAATAATATAAATAAGGGATAGAAAACCCTTTTACAATTTTACTCGAACTCTTAATAAATTTTCTCACAGAAAATATAATACCATAAAACACAATACAATATTTGAGAATATTTTAATATCACAAAATTTTCTCTTCTTCACTTCTTATTTTTCTCACACCAAAATACTCCTTATATATCATAAAATTATATTAGTTGGGTGGAAAGAAGAGACACTCATATCCGTTGGAGGAGACGCATGCGGAGAAAGACGAAGCACGAGCACCAATTTCTCATTTTCAAATTTAGCAGGCGGAGGAGTTGAAAATATAGCCATGTCGCTTTCGATGAATAGTGAAACGCACAGTACTTTACTAATTTTCTTCGAGACCTTACAAATAGGGATGTAATCGGTTCGAGACGATCAGTGTTTAGGTAAAATTTTGTACCGAACGGATGATGTCGGTTTTATTATATTGAAAACCAATACAGACTAAATTGTTTATCAAACCGCACCGATTCAAACGATTTGGCTCAATGCGGTTTAATCGGTTTAAGTGTTGGACAATCTTCACTGTATTTAAAAGATATTAATTCTATTGTGTACAAAACAACAATTAGAATTAAAGAAATAAAGAAAATGAGAGAATATGTTTGATTACAAAAATCAAACTCGAAATAAAAATAAATAAATAAATAACAGATTTTATTTTGTTACAAAAACAAAATTAAAATCTGATTAAATAAACAAATTAAAAACAGAATAAAATTAAATAACTTACTTGGTTAATTTGTTTGAATTACTTTTCTGATCAAGTCCAGTGTTTAACACTGTGTCCTTAAGACAGATTCGTCCTCTCCACGGTGCTTTCAGAATTTGGACGTCTATCTCCCAGGATGAAATTATCTTACCACAAACAATAGCAGCACTACAAATTGTTTGCCTTACGAACACACTAAGTGTTTACACTCTTTCTTTCAGAAATAAAATGCAGCAAGATGAAGAATAGAATTAGCAGAGGTGAAATACGAAATTTCTGAATGAATTAGCAGGGAAGGGCCCTGTTTGGGTGTGCGTTAATACCAAACTAGTTTATTTCGGGAAGGGCCCTGTTTGGATGAACAAAAAATCCAAACCAGTTTATTTGAATTAAATTCAAATGTTTTTGGCCCAAAAAGATTAGTATTGGGCCGAACAAGCCCAACCTCACACCACGCACCCGCGCCCAGCCCAGCCCAGCCCAGCCCAGCCGGACGGACAGCGGCGGCGCGCGTGTGGTGATTTTTGGGTCCAATGGGTCTAGCCTATTTTGCTCATAACCTCTCCCTCTAAAACACTTGGGTACCCCTTGGGGCACACCCCAAGTATCAAACCCATGCCTTATAAACCTTTTCAAAACCTCCCACCAAATCAATGTGGGACAAGCCTTATTCAAACCTTTAAGGAATTTCCACCAAAACTCCATTTCCATGGAGCATACTTGGGCTTCAATTTCCCATTCACTCAGTAATGGTTTTGAGCAACCAAATATACCACGTGAATCACAACGCGGCATAGAACGCATTACCACTTTGACCCGTGTAAATCAATGCACGGAGCCCACCTAAAAATTAGACCAAACTTAGGAAAAAATTCTGGTTTTACCCAGAATTTTATAACCATTTCCAACATTAAGTACTTTCCAAGTTGAGTCATTAGTATAATGAATATTTATATAAAATATTAAATTAGCCATTTGTACACAATTTTAACCATATCTAATCCAACCATTCACAAAAATACAAACAAAAAAAATTAATAAATACTAAGGCTTGAAACTTTTACTGAATTAGAATTAGAAACGAAATATAATCTAAGAACCAAATTGGCAGTGTTATTCATTATATATTTAATATATATTATATGTAAATATATTTGGTCCATTTTGGTGCAAATCGGTGTATAGTATATCAAAACCGGTATCGAACTGAAAATCGAAAAACATTAATTTCCAAAACTAAACAGACTGATTCGTATCCGACCAAATATGACCGATTCGATCTAGTTCAATCGGTTTAGTTGGTTTTTTCGATTTTTCTTACATTACTACTTACAAATTTCAAAGGTACACAGTAACTTGAATAGTAATTTTTCTATTAAAAAATATATGATGTAAAGTAACATCTATTTAAATAATATTTATAACAAATAAAACATACAACATATATTTTAACAGATAATATTTTGTGTCAAAGAATGTAAAATATGTATATTAAAAAATCACAATTTATCCCATAATATTTTAGATGTTATCAAAATTAAACCATATGATTAATAGTTACAATTTATACAAATTGACAATATTAACCTTTTAACAATAGTGAAATGTAAAAAAAATACAACTCTTTTTAACTTTTTAACAATTTGAAAATTAAAAATGCTAAAATTATGGTATTAAATTTAAGATATTATACAATAGTAATGAAACAGAAAATGACACCCCTAAATTAAATATTGCTATGCCAACTATTAGCAATAATTTGTACCACATTCAACCTCTCCAATGAAGTCATGAGAATAAAGTTGAGAACACAATAAAGCCGCTAAGTAAACGCCAAGTATATAAGCTGTAAACTTATCTCATACTTTTATCGCTTGTAGCACATCCAAACCCAGTATGTTCATAGGCACACATTGACATGCTTACAAAGTAACATCAGTCAAACTATTCTACTCTATATAATAAAACACAATAATTTTTTAAAATGTCTCGTACACACTTGGTTAGTAACTAAAGTATCAAAAGAATAATTTTCACATTCAAGAAATTTAAGAAAATAAACATAAATCAAGAGATATTTATTTATAAATCAAGTTCAACAATTCAATAATTAATTAATCCAATAAATTAATATATTTCATCTTGTTATGAAAAATAATTAATGAATCCAATAAATGCAAAATAAAAAAAAGATGGACTTAGATTCCTACTACACATAGTGCGGAACAACTACTATTGCATGGTTTATTGGGCACATTCTAGGGCCCATTTCAATAATTCAAACCGTTAACATTTTAGAGTGTATTAAGTAGATCACAACTGTAAAAAATAAGTTAATCGGATATCGGTTGTCCTCTCATCAAATGATATTTGTATCTAAAAAAGTGAATGATAAGTGTAATTTGAAATATAAAACTAAATATAAATGTGTTTTGATGAAAGAGTTACTAATATCTGATCAATTTAATTTTTTTGCAAGTATATTCTATTCGATATACGCTAAAAAGTGAATATTTTAGATCATTAAAATAGGCCCTGGAATGAGCTCAATAAGCCATGCTCCGAGAGGAAGAGATATGGGAAGTGAATAATGGGAGGAAGATGCTAGCCATTTTAACCAATTGTATCTCTAAGACGTTTTTGAATTTTTATTTTATTTTATTACATAGATAGATACATACTTTATAATCGTTAAAAAAATATGTAGTGTTAAAATTTTGAAAAATAAAATTCATTGCAATACAATGATTTTTATTAATAAATCAATTAATATGATTCAACAACAACACAATCCGACAAAACTGAAAACATAAAGAAAATTTTAGTAAAACTATTTTTACGGGTCGAATTTCATTATGGTATAATTTGTTAAGAAGCCTTTCATTTTCGCAATTCAGGCCTCGTTTGGGAACATGTTCTTTTAGTAACTTTTTGACTTTGTGGCTAAAATATAAGGTAAAAAAAACTAGTATGTTTGGCGTGACTTTTTGATTTTTTACGAAAAAATGTACAAAAAGTAGAAAGAAAAGGGAATCTTTGACTTTTTAGTATAGGTTATAGGTTTTTTGACTTTTTTAGTAATTTTTTGACTTTTTAGCTAAAATGTTAACTTGCCAAACGAGATTTGTTTGAAAATCAAAGATTCAACCATGTTAGATTTTTTAAGGGTCTAATTCACGTTAAGGGTACACTAATGAAAGTAAATTTATTAATAATTATTAAAAAAATAAAATTTGATAAAATTGGGTTGTAAACTATAACGTTAGAGACTTTCTAACATAATACAATTTATAATCGTTTAAATAATAAAATGTTTATAAATTTTTTTCTTGGTTTGATTGCAACTAACCTGTGCATTAAATGCTTAAATAATGATTTTTTAGTGTCATGCAAAATATTGATATTAATTTTTAAATCCTAATTATATATATATATATATATATATAATATTTTTAATGAAAGACAATTTCGAACAAAATCCTATTGAATAAATGAGATATGTTTGAAAACTCCAATAAAAGTGAGTTATCTGTTAAAAAGTTGAACAATGTTATATTTCCTTAATTTTTCTTATCTAAATTCCTCGAATCATGTGACAAATAATTTTGAAAGAAGATAGAAGCGTTTGAAAAGTATTGATTGGCTGGTTTTGTTTGCCACATCATTGGGTAGAATGTGGATAAAAAAATTAGAGGGAGGAAACCTTATTGTAAAAAATTAATCCAATTATGAAAAAACATTTTGTTTAGGGAGATTCATTAGAAAATCTTTTTTCAAGTGTTTGTAACTCAATTAGTTCATAAGATATTTTTATATTTCAATAAGTCTTTTTATTTGAACATTTAATCTACTAAATCCTAATTCTCATATTTAAAATATTTTATAGACATTCTATCCTTACAAATATTTTTTGAACGGTTAGCAATTTAGTGATGTGAATATTTATATTTTACAATGTGAATATTCACATCACGAAACATTCATATTGTAAATGTGAATATTATTAGGGGTATTTTGGTAACTATGTCATTCATAAGACTTATTGGAATATAAGAAAATAATGTGGAATAAATGAAACATAAGTAGATAAAAAGAGATTTATGAAAAAATATCCCTTTTGTTTAGGTCTAAAATAGATATACAAAAAATAAAATATTTAAATACTAAATCCTAAACCCTAAATAGAAATCGTTCATATGTAGACAATGATATCTCACCTATTCAATAAGATCTTGTTATCATGAAAAGGCAGTACGTAGACAATGATATCTCACCTCTTCAATGAGATTGTGTTACCATGAAAAGGCAATACAATAACATACGCCCATGAAAAAGCAATACAATAACATACGCTATAGGGGTAAGTTCCTTCCGTATTTCATCTTTCTATATCTATTTTATTTTTCTTGTGGGTATCAATTTAAACTCATTTTGATAATTTAAATCATCAATTTCATAAGTTTTATAGTAAACGTTACCCATATAAAAAAATTAAATTTATTGAACAACTATAAATACAGAAATGAATCACGTTTTATTTTACAAAATAAATAGTTTAAGTTTACAATTCCATTGTTATCCATTTTATTTGTTCTTATATTTATAAATGTCCGATGAAATTGATATTTTACATGGATGACTTTTATTATACAACCTACAAAATAGATAGTTCAAATCATCGATGTGAGTTTGAATTTGAGCCCACAAGAAAAGTGTAGATGAGTATGAAGAGATGATAGTATGGAGGAGAGCTTATCCCTACGCTATGCATGATTTCAATAATCACAACCTCAAGGATTAACCTAGTGGATGCAGCTTAGGATTTGAAGGTGTGCTCTCTTTAGGTATCAGGTTCAACTCTCATTAGATGTTATCAACTCTTTGGGACTATGCTTGTGAGCTCTGCCCAAGATTTGTTCGATCCACGTGGGGGACCCTTTGCATGGGCTTCGGGATTAGTTGTGGTACACATAAGTTGACTCGAATACCCAATCATTAAAAAAATAAAATAAATAAAATAAAATTTCAATTATTTTAAAAAGAAATTTACAATTTGAATTATACTCTTAAAAATTTGATCATAAATTTCAAATTCAATTGAAGGTTCACAATGAAAGGATCTTTTTAAAGTAATGAGCTCATATAAAATGTGTTCTCTTTAAAATAATACTATAATTTTCTTAATTTTGGGAAGAAATTTAGAAAGAGAAATGAAAAATGTGAGTGAAATGTAATTATATTTCATTTATATTTTACCTCCCTTTTCCCTTTTTATTTTAAACATTGTACCTAAATACATGATCCATACACAATATTAAGGAAACATCCTTATGATAGCATGATTTAAGGAACAATACCAATAATATTTGTGAATAATCTTGAGAATTTAAAAATGAACTTTTTTTGTTGATAAAAAAGCACAAGACTTAATATATTGCACATTTGACAATAAGTTGTCCAATAAAATACATCAGAGTACAAAATAGATCCCAAAATGGATAAAGAGAACTTCTATGCAGGGAGACATATAGGGAGAAAAAAAAAAAAAATCTTTACGCAAGGAGGAGAAAACCTCCATAAAAGAAGGAAACCTCTACATAGAGAGATTATTGCCAAAAAAAAAAAAAAAAAAAAGACAAGACAAAACAAAATGATCACCACCAAACAAACAATACCAGTTACCTTCACGATTTGTTCATTGTCGCAATCGGTAGTTTTGGTACCTTAGTCCCTACTTCTACATTACAAAATAAAACATTCTGGATCTGAGGTGATCGTATATAGTATATAACAACGCTTTTAACAATACTGGATCTCGATCATAAATCAGATCTGAGCCTACATATGAAAGCTTCCTTGATAGCAAATCGATGATAGAGACAAGAGGAGTGGTAGTGGCTAGCATCATGATAGACACCATAGGAGAATAAACGGAAGGGAGAGGAAGGTTAAAAACACAACTCTCTCTCCCTTAAAGAGCAAAGAAAGAGAGAGCGGCTAGGATTTTTTAGAGAGAGAAAATGAATTTATTATGTATAAATTATATTTTGGACTATTCACAAAATGACATATGTATCTTGAGTATTGTAAAATTTAACCATTTTGCTTGTATAATAGTATGCATAGATTCACTTGTAACTGCAATGTTAGAATAAATAAAATTGTATAAACAAGGTAGTTGGCTCAGATCTATATAACTATCCTCTAGGATATGTAGTGATAAAGTCAGAGGTTCAGAATTCAAATTAATAGAGTGACTGTGACATTTTCATTATAATCTAATTTATTAATCTACTAATATCCTATTGTATGACAAAAATATCACATAGAAAAGTTATAACAAAAACCTCTCCCCCAATGACAATAAAAATTCTCTCTAAAAACTATTAGATAGAAAAGTTACAACAAAAACCTGACTTTAAAAAAAAAAGTATAAATGCCACCACGGACTATCTTGAGTATTGTAAAATTTAACCGTTTTTTTTTTTTATACATCTGCCACCACGAACACTGACTATTTTGTTTCACCAAGCAAGCCAACCTATTGATCTAATAATTTAAAAAAAAAAAAAAAAAAAAAAAAAAGTATAAATGAAGTTGAGTGTATGTTATCATTTTCAATTTTATCTCTTTGTCGGCGAAAAAAAAAAAGAGTTGAAAAAAATCCATAGACAGATAAGCCACTCTTATCTACTAAAAAACAAGACCAAAAAGATAATAATAAAATAGATAGATTGGCATGGAAGGCACAAATAGCTGTGAAAGAGGACTTTTATTTATTTATTTATTTTTAATTTTATTTTGGAAAAATTGTAGAAAAATAGTGTCCATACAAAACAATTGTAATGTCAAAAAAAGTACAAATAATTCATGCATTAGATTGTACAATTAAATCTTGTACTTTCATCCCTTTACAATTATTTTGAGTTTATATTATTTTTCTACAATTGATCCTTTTATTTATTTATTTTTTATATAAGATATCGGTTAGTACAGGGTAGCAGTTAGATAATAATGCGATCAGTTGTTAAGTTTTTGTAATTGACAATTCCATTTGATAAAACTACTTTCAGTTATAATTTTATTCGATTTTTTATTTAAGTGAGGTTATGAGTATTTAAAAGCGAATCCAACCCGAATTGTGCCTATATAGAAGAGTTAATCCTATCATGTTTGCCACTTTGTTGATTATGCTGGGGATCGAGCTAAAGCAAAATTACAGTCGAAATTGTTTGACTGCTCGAGCGGTCGATTGTGCGTTCAAGCGAAGATGCAATCCTTTCAAAAGTTTCACTCGCCTGCAAAAATATTAGGAGTTGTATTTTTATGCTTGAACGGCCTTTCTTGCCTTTCTTGCGTTCGAGCGTAGATCCTTGTTCTAAAACACGCGTTTTAGTCAGACCGCTTGAGCGTCCATTCTTACGTTCGAGCGGAGATCGCGATTTTGTTTTCTATACATCTGGGATTAATTCAGTTTCTAGGGTACGACTTCCAGATCTTCTTCTTGGGAATTAGGGTTTTCATTTGAAGCTTTATATTATGAATTTAGTAGATTATATTAAAGGGTTTGTTTATTTTGTTTTATTCAAAAAAGAAAGAGTTGTTCTTTAGTGGATTCTGTAGAATTTGGGCCTGAAACTTTGGTGGATTCTAGAGTGGCTCGTCGTCGTGGATTCGACATTAGCGTTATGGATTCAACGTTGGACAAAACAATTCTGAGATGAAGATGGTGGTGGAAGAGGCACATTGGGGTCGGTTCAATTTGGGCGTGGATTCATTAGGTAATTGAGAGTACACTTGTGTAATTCTTTTTTGTCTTCTTAGTGGATTGTTTTGTGGTTTTAGCCCATGATTTTTTTTTATCACAATTTGAGACACTCCAATTGTGTTTTTTCCATGTTAAATCATTGTGCCGATGCGTCTTTGATTGTTTGATTGTGATTGTTATTTACTGGTTAAAATTGATACATAATCATAAATAAATATTTTGGGATTTTTAGGTTTTTCAGCAGTGACTGTTGTGTACGTCGTAGGGCTCATTTTGAGTCATGTTTTAATAATCCGAATCATTTATTGTTTAGAGAATATCGAGTAAAACATACTTGTAAAAAATCAAATTGAGCTATTAAAAAATTTATTCAAAATTTATAGAATATTGAGTAGAACATTTATTTATTATAAAATTTATTCAAAATTTATATTAAAAAAATTATTTGTCACAAGAAGTCAACTACTGACCTATTATAAAAAAATAAAAAATAAATAAAAAAAAGGTTATCGATGAGGACTGCCATTAATAAGTAAATAAATTTAAAATAGTTACAATTTCAACAAACATTTTACATATT
This sequence comes from Camellia japonica, assembly GCA_030407325.1. Lineage (NCBI taxonomy): Eukaryota > Viridiplantae > Streptophyta > Magnoliopsida > Ericales > Theaceae > Camellia > Camellia japonica. The sequence continues at coordinate 82,452,326 of JAPPVO010000024.1, forward strand.
TTCAATTATTTTCATAAATTTCATTATATTTTTTTACGTATGTCTATACACTTTATATGCATATATCAAGGCCAATGACAATTTTTAAGATTGATTTTAACATTTTTCTTATAAAAATATATAATACACAGCCTTAAAAGGAAATATTACATTACTTTATAGTGTTAATTTTGTTAATCGTAAAAGTTAGCAATAAGTGAATCTATGATATACATTTTGTTCATTTCATCACTTTATAATAAAGATTATGAATGAGCGAGTGGATAGTACACACACTTAAAATAAAAGTTATGAATCATTATAATTGTGAACGTTGTAGTGAAAAAAATTATAATATATTATAGTTAAATTGTTATGCACGTTGTAATAAGATAAATAGAGTATATACCCTTTTTTTAGGGCTGTGCACCTTAATAATTCCATGTCTATTAAATAAAATATAATATGGGAGGTGGGTTTTTTTAAATTATCTTTTTCTCATAAAGGAATTATTTTTGGGATAGTGTTATTCTCAACGAATTCAGGAAACATTTAGCTGGGAATGGGGTCACTATTGTTGTGTCCTTTGGCCAACCACAAGTCCATTTTTGTGATGCTAATAATTCATTTTATAAAATTTATCTATTAATTTATGAATGTGAAAAATTAGATTAATTATGTATTAGTAATTACATGATCAGATTATATTTATTTTTAAAATCAGATTAGACATATATTTTTATAATACAAATATGATTTGATCATTTGATTATGATATTTAATTAATTTAATTTTTTTATAAATTTATTCAATTAATTTAAAATAAATAAATAATGCAAATCATAAAAATAGACAGTGGACTTAGAGCATCCCCAGGAGTACCCTTATATCACTCCTTAGTCAAAATAAGGGGTTTTGTTGTCAAAAAACACTCCCATCAGGTCCCTTAACCCACCCTCTAAATAAAAGTGTTGCTACAGTGACTCCCTAGTCACTGTAGCTCCCTCATATTGATAAATTCTTATTTTATTGCAGCAAAAGGCGCGAAGGGAACTGGAGGGCGCCAAAACTCAGCCAAAGACTCTCTCAAGAATCTCTTTTACTGGTGTAGGTCACTCTTTTTCAATTGAAGGTTATTTTGATCAAGAAAATTAAAAATAAATAAATAAATAAACAAAGAAGACAAATTATTTTTTTTTCCTACTCACTAAATTATTTGACAATGAGCAAAGATACAATATTATAACAGTTATCATGGGAATTGTAAACAAATAAAAGAAAAGGAATAACAAAGCCTATGTCAGAAACCTCCTGGTTTTAGAAAAACTTTTCAATGAATTGAGAACAATGGTTGCACTTCCAGTGGAAAAGCAATATATCTATGCTAATGGTTAAACCAAGTTCCGATCTGTCCTTCTTCCTTAGCTCACAACACTTTAGTGCTAATTTTGCAAAATAGCAGCAACAGAAGAACAACAAGCAAAACAGCAGTAACACAGCAGGTGAACGTAGCAGCTAGAGAAGGGGCCGGACGTCCGGGGGGGACGACCGGCCGGAAGAGAACATAGACTGCTCTGTTTATACGAAACTGCTCTGTTTATATTATGACAAAAATATTCAAATTTAAAAGTAATTAAATTTATTATTTTAATACTCCCTCCGTCTCAAAATATTAGTCCCTTATTTCATTTTTCATTGTCCCAAAATATTAGTCCCTCTTCAAAAATCAAGTACAAAAATAATATAAATTTCCTATTTTGTCCTTTTTTTAAATTAATAAACAATATAAAAAGTACAATTATGACATTGATATTTTCAAAAAAATGTACTATCAAAAGGATAATTTTGGAAAATCAATTTTTTTCAAATGAAATAATTGTACTATCAAAAAAAGTTGGATTCCTCAAAAGGAACCATTATTTTGGGACGGAGGGAGTAGAATAGAAAAAGAATAGAGAGTTTGTTGAGAGAACTAAATAAAAAAGTGATTCTTAAAGTAAAAAATGAATTTTTTAATAATATTTTAAGATAAAATTTAATTAAACCGGTGGGATGCTTATCGTTGATGACAGTTAGAGCGGCTATGCCAACACCCAGTGGCTGACTCTTGGCAAGATCGAGATTTGTTTCCTGTGTTTTTAATTTTGGTATGATGCTTGGGACCCACCGGGAGAGCCCATGACTCCAGTGGGTGGTCATTGACTAATTTTATTTTTTTATTTTTTTTCACTAACCTCCACGTACACGTGGAATAGTAAGGGTGAGAAATAGTGGAGTCTATATCATTATTGTTTAATTTTGTTTTTAAAATTTTTGAAAAATACAACATACAAAACAAAACACACTTGTTGCATATTTTTTGTTTATAAAGTGTCGACTTGTTAGTTTAAATTTTGGAAAATACTCTTATGTGTAATGCACATTATATATAGGGCTTATTTTCAGCTTATTTCAGTTTTTAGTTTAATTTAAGTTATTTTGATGTGTCTGGTTCAGTTTAACAATACAGCTTATAACTTTTTGTAAGTCAAAAATCAACTTATTCTTTGAGTGGGGGAGGAGAAACTTAATTTATAAGTCAAAAATCAGCTTATGTTCACAGTTATAAGTTATAAGCTGTTAAGGTATAAGCTATAATCACTTTCTCACAGCTCTACCAAACGGGGCCATAATCTTATTATAAAATTATATAAATTTTTACAAATTTATATGAATTATCTTACAAAATCAATTATGTTTAACTTAAGTTACAAATTTACAAATTAAATACAAATTTACGTAAGTTCGTTAATTTGTGTTTAACTTAAGTTTTTTTTATAAAATCAATTATGTAAGTTTGTGAAAACTGAGTAATTTTCTAATAAAGTTACATATTGTATGCATTGTCAATTTTTGCTTCTGCTTACGTAATCTAGTGTTTGCCAGCTTCTGCTATTTTTTTTTTTTTTTAAATTTAATGCTTAATTTATAATTTTTTATATGTTGTTTAGAAATTAACACCACAACAAATTAAAAATTTAATAACAAAATCACTTATTAGAAATAAATTTTTTTTTTGCTAAAAGTATTATTATTATATTTTTTAGACCAATATTTTTGTCTCGGAACAAAAAATATTTTTTGGACGATTGGATTGTAATGCTTTTGATTTAGAAACACTTTTCCACAAAATAAATAAATAAAAACAAAAAACAGAAAAACCCACCAACAGCAAAACTTTTGTACCCAATTTCTATTTTTTTGCCCAATCTTTTATTTGGATTTTGGCTAGATAAACAATGGGTTTATGAAGGACTTTGCTAATTTGTGTGTTTTTAATGTTCAAAATCTCTGAAAATGATAAACAAATAACATAAAATGAAAATGTTTAGTGGTGTTTGGTAACGTTTGCATTTATAATTTTTTTTTGTTTATATTTACAATAATTTTAAAAATTAAAAACAAAAACTTGTTTGGTGTTTATTTTCTTTTTAAAAAAGTTAAAAATAATTTACAAAATTCTTATATGACTAAAAAAAATTGGGTAAATCACAAGGGGGGGGGGGGGGGGATTACATGTCAGTTTTTTGTAAATATTTTTTGTGCTCCCCAGTGATGTGTAATTCCTCAAAAAAAAAAAAAAAAAAATTATATGGTTTTGACCTTATAACAAAATAAAATTAAATCCTAAACTTTTAATTTGTTTGTAATCTAAACCATTTGTCTATTTTCACTAAATAAAATTGGTCAAAAATTTTAATCATTAAACTCAACAGAAAAGGTGATGTACATAAAATATTTAAAATATCATTTTTCATTGAGTTTAATGACTAAGATTGGAAACAAATCAAATTATTATGATTTAAATTGATAAAATTAAAAAATCAAAATTTATTTTGTTATAGTGGTCAAATTGTGATTCTTTTTTTTTTTTTTGGTGATTTTTCTAAAAAAGTTATTTTAGTTTTTCATAATATTTATTTTTAGGACCTGAACTATCTCCAGTCCCAAATCGGACTGGACATTCTAGTCTGGCTCATTGGGCTTACTTTTAGGCCTCGTTTTGATTATCCGAACCTTTTACATTTTAAAATTCGTTGACTATATCATCGCTGCAAAAAATTAAGTTGATCGGATAACGAAAACTATGTGTTCAAATTAATTTTATATGAACTATTTATTTTCTCACTGTTTATTTTTTTCCTACAAACTGATCCGAACATATGGTTGCCGTTATCCAATTGACTTGAATTTTTACAGGGATGATATAATCAACGAAGCCTAAAATATGAACGATTTGAATCATCAACATAAAATCCAAAAGTTAACCCAATAGATCAAATAGTACCCCTCCAGTCCGATTTGAGACCGGAGAAAAAACAATCACTTATTTTTATTCCCTCATCGTGAGACTACGCCTTTTGGCCAACACCCATAGCTTAGTAATCCACCAACAATCACCTCTCGCTGAAAACTAGTTTTGGCCATCACTGTTGACAGTCGGCAACCAACTTAAGCGACCATCAATGGTCATCTCATCGATAATTACTTCGGGCTATCATCTTCCGCCAACAATTATCTTTAGCTACCTTTTCTTATTTATTTTTAAAATACTATACTAAACATATTTTTTGTTTTCTATTTTAATAAAAAAATAAGCATAAACATTTTAATATTTTATGTAAACAAAAAATAACAAATTGTAAATTTTATCAAACCAAATGATTTATTTTTTTTTGTCAATCGATGATAAATAAATTACAATTTACAAATATCATGAATCTAACATCAATTCAAACTGGCCAACGATACAAATTCAACAAATACTAAAAAATAAGAGGTAACAGTCTTGGTCAATGGACCAATTAGCTAATCCTTTTCTTTTATAGCATGGTTTTGAATATTAAAATTAATTGGGAGTTAATTAAAGATTTTTCCTTGATTATGATATCAAATACGTTAATAAAATTGTTAATTAAAGGTTTTGAATATAAAATTGTTAGTATCAGATTTATTTATTTAAAAGATCAATACGTTAATAAAATTGTTTATTAAAAAAAGATTCTGCAGATTGGACGGCATGATTTAAAAAAAAGAAGAAAAAAGAACATATTAAATTCCATTGAATATATTTAGAAATAAAAGAAAGAACGTCGTATTGAACTTTTCTTCTTGTTGGTCATCCATTAAGACAGAAAAAGGGAACAAAAACACAACAGCAAAACAAGAAAAGGCATAAACAAGGGAAAAAATTTATAAAAAGCACATCGATTTGTTTTCGTTCTTGATCATTTGAATAACTAAAATTTTATAACTCACCGACGTTTTGTATAGTTATGGCCCATTTTGATTAGATATGATAAAGCATGGGATCTAAGGCCTCGTTTGGGAACAGGTTAATTTAGTAATTTTTTAGCTATTTGGCTAAAATATGAGCTAAAAAAAACTAGTATATTTGGGATGACTTTTTGACTTTTTACGAAAAGATGTGCAAAAAGTAGAGAGAAAAGAGAATCTTTGACTTTTTGGTATGGGTTGTTGACTTTTTGATTTTTTTAGTGACTTTTTGACTTTTTGGCTAAAAAAGTCACTTGCCCAACGAGGCTCAAGTGAAGCAATTCAAGATCTAATTGTGATCAAATTTAACTTGGTATACATTAGTGGACAGCCAAATGGTATCCAAAGCTTATCATGTATTAAACTAAACACACATGTTTTAACATTGGCAGACCAATAATTGGTATCAAAATCCCATTTATAAGCGATTTGAGTCATATACACTAAACTAAAAAGCACAAATTTTACTAAAATAAATAACATGAACACAACTTCACTAAAATAAATTGATCACATCCTTATATTAATTAAAATAATCAACCTAGACAAAACTTAGCACAACTAATGTGTTTTTTTGTTTTTTTGTTTTCTTTGTATTATTATGAAAGTGCAATTCATAACTTAGAAAAAGTAATGAAGTATCAACGTAGTAAGTAAATTTAAATAACCAATACATAGTAAAGCTACATTTTTAGTGCTAACAAAGAAAAAAAAAAAAAAAAAAAAAAAAAAAAAGAGAGAGAGGGAGAGAAGAAAAAAATAGGGATCGAGTGAAAGTGAAAAGAAATTAGGTGTAGTCATATATAAAACAAAATAGAGGTGTTAAAGAGATGTTTAGATTTGGAAAAATGAAAAAAGGAAAGAAAAACAATGCTTTCTGAATAGAAAAAACAAGAATCCATACAAAGTTGATGAATCAACGTTGTAATGCTAATTTTAAAATTGTTCATTAATAGTCAATTGTTTTGAAACTCCAAAAGCTAAACGAACCATGTCTTTTTCTCTATGAATATATGTCAGAAGATTCGGGGTTCTTTGATTCTAGATCTATTTGATCAAATCAAATTATAAACAAGCACTTAAGGACATTAAGAATTCAAAAGTAAACTTGTATGAAGAGTCATAGACAGCTAGCTCAGTCTCACTATTATATACCAATTCATGAACATCATTTTCTTTCCTCGACATTATGCTAAAAGAACAAAATTTAATCCGTATAGCACGTTCATCATGTCATGATTAGTGCATATTTAATTAAAGTATGTTGATATTAAATAATGATACCCATTAGTGAAAAACTGTGAAGCAGTCAAATTAAACATATATTGGATTGTTGGTTTGCACTGTTATGATTATTATTGTTACTATATCTTCTTAGTATGATTATTTAGACTTTAATTTTGTGTCCCAATATTGCCTAAACTTTGTCTGTTATGTATTTTGTAATTGACTATTCCGTTTGACAAAATTCTATTTAAATGTAATTACATTCGCTCTTTTGTATCTATAGGTTTGTAAGAGTTTAGATGTGTGAATCTAACCCAATTTGTGTCCGAGTAGAGGAGTTTGTGTTGAAAAAAATGTGTGCTTGAGTAGAGACGTTATTGAGCCTGTCAAACTTCTTGTACCACTTGAGCAGTGAAGTATGCAATCGAGCGTTGATTTGGATCATCCAGTATCTTAGTTTGATTTCAAAAGCAGTAAATCTTGCACTTGATTAAAGTGACGTGTGGAAACACCACCTTACTAGTCTCACTGATCGAGCAGTCATTCCTGCGCTCAAGCGGTCTTCGTGTCCCTGTTTATTATAAAGTGTCTCAATTGCTCGTTTTAGGGTTTAACCCGCCCAGAAATCATAGAGAAGAGATAAGCTAAAGTGTTATTTATTACAGTGTATTTTATATATTTTCCATGATGAGTTGAGAGCGATCGATGGATTAACGGACTTCATATTGACAATCATCAAGAGGTTTTTTATTTTTTTATTTTTTTTATTTTTTAATCATTCACACAAAAAGAGATGTTCATCGGTGGATTTTGAAAAACTTAAGCCTAAGGTTTTTGTAGATTCCGGAGTGGCTCATTGTCGTGGATTCGATATCGACGTTGTGGATTCAACGTTGGGCAAAGCAATTCCGAGGTGAAGATGGTGGGGGAAAAGGCACATCGAGTTCGGTTCAATTTGGGCATGGATTCGCTAGGTAATTGAGGATTCTTGTGTGTAATTCCTTTGTCTATTCCTTTGTCTTCTTAGTAGATTATTTTGTGATTTTGACCCACATTTTTATTATTATTATTATTTATATATCACAATTGAAGGTGCTCTAATTGTGATTTTTTTCACGTTATATCATTGTGTTGATTTGTCAAATATTTGTTTTGTAGATATAATTTAATTCTATTTTCATTGAATTAGATCTATTTGTGTTTGATTTGGAATAATTATTCATTACTAAAATTGAATTCTAATTGCAAATCACTATCTCGGGTTCTTAAGATTTTCAATATCCTTCACTACAAGAAAAGGGACTATTTGAGTCGAATTATTTGTGACGGGAACACATGCCAACTCAAAAATGGGTTATTAGCGTCAGTAAAATAGGACTGTATCCAAAAAAAATCTATTGGTTATTTATTAGTTAAGTCGGCAGATTATACCGTCTCAAAAATATATTATTTGCGTTGGTAAGATTTTTGCCGTCTCAACAAAAGGTATCTAATTTTTTATTCAATTTTTTTTGCACCAAAATTTCCCTCTCGTGCCTCTTTCTCGCTCGTATTTTAGGGCCACATTGTTTGCCATCACAAAAAGTGAAAAAAAAAAAAGTAAGGGCAAATTACATATACCCCCCTCGAGGTTTAGCAAAATTACAGATACCCCCCTGAGGTTTGAGAAATTACAGATACCCCCCTGAAGGTACTATTTGCATAACAAATTAGGGGGCAAATTGTTATGAAAATATAAACCTCAAGGGGCAATTTGTTATGAAAATATAAACCTCAGGGGGGTATTTGTAATTTCCGAAACCTGAGGGAGGTATCTGTAATTTAGCTAAACCTCGAGGGAGGTATATGTAATTTGCCCAAAAAGGAGGTAATGAAAAATATTTAAAACAGCAAGAAATAACACTTTTTATCTATTGTTTTGTTCATTATCTGTTTTGTTCCTCTGTTTGCCCTAAATTCCATCAACCAGCAAATAACTCTCCACTGGTACCATCGAATCTCCATCTCCACTAGCACCACCGACTCTCCATCTCCACCGACCCGTCAACTGTCCTCCTCCTGAGGGTAAGTACTCTCTCTCTCTCTCTCTCTCTCTTTCTCTCTCTCTATATATATATATATATGAATTAGTCCAAAAGATTGAAAGATTTTTCGAAGTTTCCTCCCGCCGATCTTTCTCTACTAAGGAATTTCTCTTTCTCTTTCTCTCTCTCTCTCTCTCTCTCTCTCTCTCTCTGTATATATATATATATATATATATGAATTAGTCCAAAAGATTGAAAGATTCTTCGAAGTTTCCTCCCGCCAGTCCTTCTCTACTAAGGAATTTCTCTCTCTCTCTCTCTCTCTCTCTCTCTCTCTCTCTCTCACATCAAACAGTCTTAGGGCATATATAAAACGTAAATTTCAGTTTTAGGTCATCAAACAGTCTTTCAGGTCAATTTCTTCTTCTCTTCGATTTCTTCTCGAACTCAACTCTCTCTCTCTCTCTCTCTCTCTCTCTCTATGTCCCTTAATTTCTTTTTTCTCCTTCTCTACCATTTTCCCCTATCAAATATGAAACCAGAGATCTCACATTGATTTTGAAATGTTGAACTGAAAGAGTAGATGATTTTAGTGTTCAATTTGTTTTCTTTCGCCCTAGTTTTGTTTGAGCTTTCTTTGGAACCAAACTTGGGAATGGTAAAATTGACCTCTGTGAAAGAAAAAAAAAAAACCCAATTTTATATGTGAAATGCTTTGTTTCTATATATTAGGGATTAATGGTGTATATATATAATCTATAATTGATTGGCTTTACTGTGAAAGGTGACATTGTATTCTTCTTGAAAGTTGTTAGCATTTTTTCATGATCTGAAGAAAATCTCACAAAAAAAGTGTGCAGTACACATCTGGCTAAAATTTGCTTGTTGAAGAAAGAAATAACATAGGCATCAATGCTTGGTCATTGAAAAAATGAGACTCTAGTCAACTAGTATGTAGTTTAAAAAAGCTTACCCATGTTAATAAATTAGAAAATAGTGATCATCAAATTTATCAACAAAATTTCAAAAAGAAATTCAGATTATTATTTATAATGACACTAATAAATATGTGCATACGTAAATATTACAGTGTATATTGATGAACCTTGTTTACCCAAAAAAGACCATAGAATTACAATTCTTTATTTAATAAAGAGTGTTCTTTTTATATGTAAATTATGCTTTTAGGATTTTTTTTTCCTCCCCTTTCTTCTAGATGGGTCGTGTGGTGGCCAACTGTTAAACTTTCATATGTTAGGAGGTAATTTTTTAGTTGCCTTAAACTAATATAGTACTCGTTGAATGTGTAGTTAACTATTTATTTCTATTTTTTAATTGGAAAAAAGAAGAATGAGAACTCTAAAAAGTCTCCTAATGTACCCATAATGGCATGAATATAGAGTTTGTTGAATGGTGTGTTAAAAATTACATAATCAAAATACAAATAAATAAATATAAATAAATAAATAAAAAGAGAGTAACATTTAAGCTAAAATATAACCAAAAAAAAAAAAAAAAACTAATTTGATGGAGATGCTCTAAAGCTAACTCATTTCATTGTGAGTGAATTGTGGTTTTATAGCATTTCTCTTTTTAATTTTAAAAAAGAAAATGGCATTCTACAAAATTTCTACATAGAATTTTGCACTAGAATAATGTGTTAGTGTTATTTGTGGAATTAAAGGTAATTCAATGCAATCTTTGTTCAATTAGTATATCATTATTTTTATTAAAACCTAACTATACTCACTCTTTGTGTGAACATGTACTTATAAAAAAAAATACTAATAATTGCTTCCATACAAACGATGTCAAATATCATTTATTATTGTGATGACCAAGTATTGTGATGTAATTTTCATAGGAAAAGTTCAGAAAAGTAAGACAATGGATAAGAGTTAGATTGATTTACCAACTAGGATGCCAAGAGACTACTTGAATGGGATTGATAGATTCCTTGAGTTTTCATACACCGATAGGCTTGATGGTTCATTATTTTCTTTTCTTTTTTTTGATCAGCAAAACAAAGCTTTATTGATGAAAAAAACACAATACATGTAAATTTTACATTAACAAGCAGGGAAATGCACATAGCATCATAGCTAACCTTCACAATCCCAACTAGGTTGACCCAAGATTGGTGAGAAACCAATCAAAGCAGCCAAAGAAAGGCACAGAACAATAGAAACAGATACATCAATACAACAGCAGAAACCACAGAAAAAAAAACACCAACAGCAGGCCAGCAGCAGGAGTATCCCATAGAACCAATCCTCAACCCAAATAGAACACCATCAGCAGGAGCCTCTTCAATTCCATGATATGTCTTTGCCCCAATTTGCTCTCCAATGTAGACAATATAAACCCCTAATCAGCTGTGAGTTCCACCCAGCAAAGCACCCCAGCAGCAACCACAGCAGCAATAACACACCAAGAGCATCCCTTTAGAACAGAACAACAAAACAATAGAACATGCAACGTATCAAGTAACAAATACATCAACAACAGGCCAACCATATCAGCAAACACCCCCTGAGCCACCCCTGAATCATGAAATGTTGGTGAATCTCCTCCTTCATAATCCATACAAGCATCAGAATAATCCTACAGCAACAGTAAGACCTGAGCATAACATCAACAACAAAGCAGTGAGGCTTGTGTAGAATCCTTCTGCCATGAACAACAGAGCCCGGCTGCCATAAACTCCATTTAAAAACAATAGCCAATTCAAAATCAACAAACAACCCTCTAATCAGACACCAGACTTACTTCATAATAGACAACCTCTAATACTGATACATCACTTCATATACTGCTACCAAACTGCTGCTACTGGACTCCAAAAATCCTAGACCTCAAGTATAACCAAACTCCAACTAACCCACGCAGAATCCCCACTTAACCAAGACACCTTCTCACATGTTGCAGATTGTATAAAATATCAGAAATAGAGTAATCTAATTCAGAACAAGCAGCTTTGAACCACATTGCAACCCTGACCTTAATGACCTCACACAGTTCCACCAGATCTAGTTGTATTCCATTAAAAATGCAGTCATTCCTTTGTTTCCAGATGGACCATAACACAGCCACAAGGATAGCTTTCCAGATAACCTTTATTTATTTATTTATTTCTTCAGTATAGCACCAACCTACCAATCCATTAAACTACCAACAAAACCAGGTAATACCCATTGCATACCCCACCAACAAATTACATGAGACCAAACCTTCCAGACAAAAGAACAAAAAACCAGCATATGGTTGACAGTTTCCATCTCCTGATTACAGAAAATGCAATTCACATTAGCCCCTGGAGCCAGAACCCCAATTCTTTGCAAATAACTAGAAGTCTTGATTCTCCTTTCCATGCCAACCAACCGAAAAATTGAGCTTTGGATGAGGACATATTCTTCCATATGATATTTACTGCTTTATACACAGGACCAAAAGATCTCTTACACCATTTATAAACTGAAGACATAGTGATACCTCCTGATGGGTCTGCATTCCATCTCAAATAGTCAACCACATTCTCTCTAATAGCAGGTGCACTTAGCAACACTACTGTCAACCTGTTTAATTCCTCTATCTCCCATTGAAATAGTGATATTCTGAAATTAAGGGTCCACTCCACCTGAGCATTCCTTTGGATTTGCAAGGCCTTTACAGATTGAAGTTTGTTAGAAGATAAGGAGAAAAGTTGAGGAAAGTCCTCCTTCAAACACACATTACCAATCCATTTATCAATCCAAAACAATATTTTTTTCCCCATCCCCAAGCCTTAGACTAGAATTATTTTTATAGAATTCCACCAACTCAAGCTTGGACCAAGTAACACCCATAATATCCTCCCAAATCTTTGATCTCTTTGGATTATCAACAGATAATGGAAGCCACCCCTTCCCAAGAGTATTAGTTTTAGCTCCAAGCCTCCACCACCATTTCAACAAGAGATAATCATTCATATATCTAATCCTTTTAACCCCAAGACCCCATTGGTTTTTGCTTTTTGAAATCTCCTCCCATTTGACCAAATGTACTTTTCTTCGAAGTCCATGCCCACCCCATAAGAAATTGGATTGAATTTTCTCAATTTCCTTTGCAACCCCTTCTGGCATCTTAAAAAGAGACATATAATAAGTTGGTAAACTAGACAACACAGATTTGATCAAAGTCAATCTACCCGCAAATGATAAAAATCTTCTCTTCCATAAAGCAAGTCTTTGTTTATATTTATCTAACACCGGCTGCCAGGTTCTTTTCTTCATTGGACTGGCACCCAAAGGAAGACCCAAATACTTCAAAGGTAAACTTTGAGATAGACAGTTTAGCTTGCCTGCAAAATCCTTGGACAATTCTTCAGAAATTCCAATCCCACACACTACACTCTTGCGATAATTAATTTTCAACCTAGACAGCACTTTAAAGCATCTCAAAATCCTCTTTATGTTGGTTATCTCCCCCCAATCAGCTTTGCAAAAAAGAATTGTGTCATAACCCTGTAGACACCCCATTTTTGACCGTCCTCAAGACTTAGACGTCATCGTTTGAACACTCGATGATCATCTATGCTCGTGTTCATTTTGAGTTTCTGAAAGTCTCGGCTACGCGCCTTGCCTTGGAGCCTCTCAACCTATCTGTTTTGTGCTTGGTTGTGGACCAAGAGCTTGTGGTTTTGTTTCTGAGACAAGGGGGTGGCTTGTTGGCCAGCGCTACAACCCATCGGCCAGGCCCTGTGCCTATCGGCCATGCCCTCTCTCCATCGGCCATCAGTGTTGGCCGGTTGACACTATTTTTGGCCGGTCGACACTCTATTTGGTCGATCGGCCATTTTTTTTGGCCGAGACCCCTTTTTCTGCTTTTGCAGATATTTTCCGTCCAGTTGGTGCTAGCTGTTGGTCACTTGGTGTATCCTCCATAAACGTGTATGGATGGATTCAAACAAGTCCTAGCTTGTTCAAGAAGCTTTGGACTTGAATTTCTATAAGAAGGGAGGCCCCTCTCCCTTTCCAGAGGTTCTGAAAATTGATATACAAGATATATATATCTCTCTCTATATTTCTTCCTCTCTCTATACTTGTGCTTGTTTGTGCTCAAAAGTGTAGTTTCTTCACACTTTTGCACACAAACACCTAGTGAAACACCTTCATTACTGAGCTGAGGTTCTTGGAGGTTGCATTTGGGTGGTTTAAGCTTGGTTTTTGCCTCTGAAGTTGCTATTCTAAAGAGGTTCTTCAAGGGTGAGTCCCTTACCCCTTTAAAGCTTTGTGTTCATAGCTTATTTAGCAAACTTTGCATACTGTTTTGGGCCTTGATTTCAACTGAAACAAATCTTTTTTTGAAGTGCTTAACATGTTTATTTAAGGCCTCTTTGGTGTTGGGGGTGGTCTACCCCCTTTAGAGCCTTGTTTGGCCTTGTTTTGAACCATCTCTTTAGGCCTTCGAGATCACCTTTATTTGGCCTCTTCACCACTGAATTCCAAAGGAATTTCAGTGGTGGAAAGTGTGTTTTGAGGCCTTAAATAGGAGGGGGTTGTCCCCCCTCCCCTTCTCTTGTATGCTTGTGTTGATGGCTCACCAAGTTGGCATGTTTTTATATCCCTTTGTGGCTCAATTTCAGCATGCCTTAGGCCTTGTTTTGCCATGATATAACACTGTTTTGTCTTGGTTTGATCACATCATGCATGCTCCTTGCACTTGTAGTGCAAATCCTCTTACTAGCCTAATATGCATCATGCTTTTGACCATCATTCTAGCATGCTTTTGGCTCTACTCAAAGAAGCTTTTACTCATGTTTTACCATGCTTAAGCTCTGATTCATGTTGTCTTGGTCATGCATGCATTGCTTTGTGTAGCCATAATGCATTCTTGTTTACTAGCTTTGTGTATTGAGTCCACTAACATGGATTGCTTGGGCTATTTGCATGATTTGGCATCATTTGATATGTGATTTTAGTGCATGTAGTATGGCCATACATTCACATATGTCACTCTTTCGGTGCTTTGGAGGGGTTATGCTTTGTGCCTTAAATATGAGCCTATATGCATGCCTTATTGCCTAAGCTTTTGGGCTACCATATCAGTGCATTTTTGGTGTTATTTTGACATGCCATAACTCTGATTTTAGTTGGTGAAGTCATCTCATGCTTGGTTTTGGTGGGTGTAGTGTAATCCTCTTTGTTGGCCTAGTATGCTCCATGTTTCATGCCTTTAATTCTGGCATGTGTTGGCTATGTTTAAGCATGTTTTGGGTCCTGTTTTGACCAGTCTTAGGATTGTTTTGGGTCACCTTGGCCCTTAGGGGATTGATTGATATGACCATGGTGCAAGTCCCTTGGCTAGCTTTAGGCTTTGAGCCCACTAGCATGCTTTATTTATCATATGTGCATGATTTAGCATCCTTTGGAATGTGATTTCAGAGCCTATTTCACTGCTACACTCTCACATTTTCCACTCCTTCAATATGCTTGGGAGTTGGCACCTTCATGCTTTGTTTGTGAACCAATTGGCATGCATGCTTGTATATACTTTTTTGGACTTCATTTCCAGCATGCTTTGGCCATTGTCTTGGCATGCATGAGGCTTGTTTAAGGTTGGTTTGGTCCTTTAAGTGTTGCATTACATAGCCCTTGCCATTGCATTGTTGTTTGCATGTTGTTGCATGACATTGTTGTTTGCATGTTGTTGCATGACATTGCTGTTTGCATGTTGTTGCATGCTCATGTTGCTAGCATGTTGTTGCATGTTCATGTTGTTTGCATATTGCATGATTGCATGTTTGTTGCATTGCATTGTGTTTGGGTTGGATGTCAATCCAAACATGAGGAACGAGGGGCGTTTCATATCTGAAGTGATGAAATGCGCCTCATTCCTTGGGTGACCGACACCTTTGATCATGTATGATAAGGTGGAGGTTCATCGAGTCCTATGTGTTAGTTATGTGCATTCATTGTCATTAATTTGTGCAACTCGGCCTCTTTGGCCATCATGCATTGAGATGCGTGATTGGTGGCTCGAGGGCCGAGCACTACACTTCTTTGAGCATATGACATGATAAGGAGTGTGGTTGCACACACATTTTCTTGCAAATACATTGCCATGCCTCTGTTAGTGCTCTGTTGCAGCAAAGGGAGAATTTGCAGGAAGCAGTGGCCAATCGACCACTTAGTCTGCCGATCGGCTATCACAATTGGTCGATAGCCATAAACTTTGGCCGATGGCCACTCCTCTTGGCTGGCCACCCCCCAGCATGTCCACAAGGTGGATCAGAAGTACCTTGGAGGTTGGCACAGTTTTCAGAAGTCTAAAACAGTGCAAACAGAGGCATCATGAGGCACAGTAGTGGATTTTCGAGCGAAGCCGATCGAGCATGCATACACCCCTCCCCGTGAGGCCATTTTTCTCGCTTTACTAGCTAGTTGTAGTTAATTACTTGTTTTGTAATTAATTAGTTTAATCTGTGTTGTAATATTCTAATTAGCTTAGTATAGCTAGTTTTAATTCGGTTTGTAATTTTTTTTTTTTTTGTTACAGGAAAATCCTCCTACTCTTCCGCAGGTCTAAGGCAGCGCCCCTTGCAGAGATCACCAAGGTGTCCTGTTGTCCATTCCGAGTTAGGAGACTATAACTTGGGAACTTGCCCCAACCCCCCAAGACAAGCTCCGCTTAAGTCAGGACTCGAGCAACGGGGGAGCATTGGGCCCACACCAAGTGTTGTGGTAGCAACAACTTGAGGCTAACCTCCTAACCAACTGCCCTACGCCCAGGAGATTGGCCCAAGGGGTTTTGAACTTGGGACCTAGGGTCTTAACTCCCAAGCCTTTACCAAGTTGCCAAACACCCTTGGGTTCGGTTTGTAATTAATTAGTTTAATTAGCGTAACTAGTTAGCTAAATTTATTCGGACCCTCTGTCGAGAGGGCAAATTTTGTAATAAGTGTTCGTGTGTGTGATGTATGTCTTCCAACACCCATTTCTTTCTCCTTTTTATTTACCAGCTTTCGATTGTTAGTTTTAGGGCATGTTTCAATTAGCATTCTTATGCTCGCATGTTTACATCATTCATCTGTCTTGCATGCACCGGGCTCGGCGCATCATACTAACTGCATTGTATTTCAATTCCAATTTGAATACATGTTATCAAGTTACATTCACATGACATCTTAGAATAGCCGAGTCTATCTTAGTTGCATTTTGCATGTGTTGCATTAGGCATCTTAACTTAGCTAGGATCATGCATTGATTACTAACTAGCTTCTTTTTTGACTCGGAGTACTAGGTAAGCTTTTACGCTTTAGCATATTGCATGGGTGTGATTGCATATTACCATGATAGCATGCTTGCCATGAGGCTATTTGCTTGACTGATATAACTGCATGAATGCCTGTAGATGAAGGTTAGATTGCTTGAATTGGAACAATTCATCAAAATGCGAGTTTTAAGCCCACTTGATGTGGCAAAATCATGTTTTCTAAGCCCACTTGAGGGTGGCAAATCCGCGACTTAGCTTACTTGTGATTAGCAACTTCAAACCATTTTCGAAAACAAACATGAGATGTTTTGTTTAAAATCGAGTGATTTAGTCTATACTTGTATGCTATGCGCATCACATAGTAAACTAGTCTAATAAACCGGAATAAGAACGCATGTGTTTTCAAAAACAACATATCATGTTAGTAGAGGCCGATCCTTTGATCGGGCGAGCGGGAGTGCTCATTGCATGACCTTCCCCTCTCGTACCCAAGTTCCCGAGCCGAGGCAACTTTGGTGATGACGGACACGTGGCCTTAGGCACGAGTCAGGATTTCCTAACTTTCCCAAAACAAAATATTTAGGTGGCGACTCTGAAATCTGGCAAAGCAGTCCATGTTTGGCGCTTTTTGATTAAAATCGATTTTCCAAAACGATTTGCCAGATTTGGACTCTTTGGTGATTTATTAGTCTTACATTACACTTTCTGAGATTAGATTCAGAACCGTGACATGAGTCTGAACTGTAGTAGCTAAGAACAACGATTCGCGCCCTCGCGCGTTGAGCGGAGATTCAGGCGGTCTACAGTTTCTGGCGACTCTGTTGGGGATTTAGAGAACTTGACTCGAACTCATGATATCTTGTTTTTCTTACACTTATGTGTCTCTTTGCATTGCATTTGCATTGGTGCGCCTAGGACACCGTGTTTGCCGTCTGCTATTCCTGAACGGTTTGCCGGAGGTTGCGTGCCATAAGGCTGACCGGTTACGGGCTCTGCCACGATGGGAACACAAACCTCAGTTTTTATTGGGGCACCCTTTTTGACCATTCGACCTAGTGCATATCGGAAACTGTAGTGATCATTCCAAACTAGGACAAGTTGCTTACCCGATTGTAGGTTGTTTAAAACCGCTGTGTGCGTAGTGAAACCCTAGTTCCTGACGAAGCTAGGACAGGGAAACCCTACCCCTCCATAGGGGTGTTTTGGCTCTCACTTGCTTGCTATGTGCTTTTAGAGTGTGTCTCTACAGGAATGCATGTATCAGTTTGCAAGTCTGGGTATCAGGCCTGCGGGCATCAGTATTTGGGGAAATCAGTTTTACCTAAGGGTATCAGATCTGAGGCAATGATTTGGGAACAGTGATCAGTGATGGAGAACAGTGTATTCAGCTTACAAATGTCAACTGTGTATTGCCATGCCAACTGTGTGTTGTCTTTATTTAAGCCGTTATGCTGTCCGTTTTTCTGGTTGTTTGTTTCCTTATTATGCTTTATTTATCTTTTTGCAAGGTAGTTTAGCACAATTGCTTTCGACCACGCAGATATTCCCCAAGCACTTTGGATCAGAGGTCGAAGAGTTCATTGATCTGAGGATCTGATAGACGGACAACCAGTGTTCCTTTCATTACCCCCGGTTACTAGACGGAGGTCAGTTAGGCACAGTTCATCAGTATAGTGGTTATCAGATCAGCAGGCCTTATCCACCCCACTAGTGAGTAGTCGGGCTGAGGTTCTCGTGTCTACTGCAGAGACAGATATACCTGTTGTTCAAATAGATCAACACCTTATGGCAAGTATGAAGGACATGATGCGTCAGCTCCAAGAGACTATGCAAGCCATGCAGCGGGATGCTGCCCGTTAGGCAGAGTCTGCTGCACGTCAGGCTGAGGTTGTGGCCCAACAGACAGAGCTGATTACCAGACTTCAGCAGCAGCAACAATTGTAACAAGCCGGAGCATCTGCTTCGCATCCACCTCCACCACCACCTAGAATTCCGATACTCGGGGACACTATAAACGTCCAGGAAGATACGGATGCTCCAACAGGGCAAGCCCCGCCACCAGTTTTATCGCAGATTTCAAAGACACCGGCCTTCTCAACAGATACACTGTTTGAATCTGAGATGGACCCAACCGCTCTGAAGATGAGTAAGCTTGAGAAGCTGTTCAAACGGGTCCAGGGGGTCAATTCCATACCGGACATAGAGGATGGATACACCGATTCGGTGGTGACTTTGCCGAACTGGTTTAAGATGCCACACATAGACCGTTTTGACAGTTCTGGGGATCCCATGGTGCACCTGCGGCTGTTCTCAGATATCCTAAGGCCAATGGGCTTCTCCAGACTGCAAAAACTTTCACTCTTCGGCCGGATCCTGTCGGGTATCGCGGCCATCTGGTACGCGAAGTTGGAGGACTCTGTCAAGAGAAGCTGGAAGGAGATGGCTGAGGCCTTTGTAGCTTAATACTCCTACAACACGCAGATCGAGATCATAACTCGTGATCTTGAGACAACTAGACAGGAGCCAAAAGAGAGCTTCTCCGACTTTGTAACCCGTTGGAGGGCCAAAGCTTCTATGATGACTATCAGGCCGGTCGACAAGGATCAAATTCGGATGGTTGTGCGCAACCTCCAACCTAAGATGATGCAAAAGATGATTGTCTTACCCCTTCCCACCTTTGCGGATTTATACGATATTGGGGTACAAATTGAGGACGCCATGAAGCAGGGTCTAATTGACCATGAGAGAGAGCAGCCCAAGAGGGCATTTTCCCGCAGTACGAATGCAGACACGAGTAATGCTACAGTTGCCAGAACTTCAGATGTGGGCATGGTCACCACCATCTCTCCAAAAACACTTACAGCCACACCATTCACCAGTGCGTCCGGAAGTAGCTCACAAACAGCCAGATATTCACCCCGAGGCCAAAGAACCTTTACTCCACTATACATGCCCCTGTCCAAAGCTCTGGGGGTTCTAATCAGGAAAGGGCATTTGAAGCCCCTGGAGCTGCGGCCATTGCCAGACAAACTTCTTTCCTTCCATAACCCAGCTAAATATTGTGCCTTTCACCAACAGCATGGTCACGACACCGACCAGTGCTACAGACTGTGTCATGAGATCCAAGATCTCGTTGACAATAGGGTGATCGCACCTCCAGAAAAACCAAATGTCTCACCACATAACTAAGCTCCACCATCTAAACGCATCAACCTAATCCAAACTGGGGTTGTATCATACGACCCTAACATATACATCACGCCCTCCCACCTACCTAAGCCGGAGGTGTTCATCTTGGACAACATTGATTTGTGCATGTTGAGCACCTCCCAAACCCAACCTGAAGCGGTGGTGGTGACTACCGAACACAGAATAGAGATGACTTTGGGGGCAGATGTGAATGATGATTTAGAGCCTGAAGGGTCTGCGAGCTTCGTGTACAACCCGAGTGGTTATATCACATCAACAGATCAGCTTAAACCGAGGGTAGAGTTGCCGGTTGGGACAGAAATCAGTGTAGTTCGGGAGGATGGACCTAGTCAGGGGTTAGATGACCTAGCAGAATTGGAGGAGGATATCGCGAATCTGCAATTCTTCAATGAACAGGATCCGGGGGACGTGACTGTCAACTGGTTTGACTTGGATGGGTCAGCAGAGAATACTGGGTGGCTTGACGACCAACCAGATGTTGTTGAAGAACTTCAGCCAGAACAGGGGCAATTAGAAGCCAGAACATCAGCAGTGGCCGGAATGGCCGGGAATCAGGGAAGATCGCCGGAGAGCACCGGTGTTAAGAATTTTGCTCGGGATCCGGGCAGTTTGAATACAGAAGGTACTGAACAGAACACTGTGCTGAAGCAGCTTGAACAGGAAAAGATCGAAGATCTGGAGAGGGCTAGAAAGGCCAAAGCCCCTGTGGGGATGGAACGTGCTGTGTGCACAGAAATAGTTATAACGGAACCAGATAGCTGCCTGTCAGTGGCTGACGGGATGTGGTGGGAAGACGACGACTTACGTCTTGCCCACACTGACGAGGATTGGGGGCATAATCAACCGGATGATACCTGGTATGTTGAAGAGGTAGATCATATGACGAGGAGTGGGCGGTACTTCAAGCCCCCACACTTAGATCAACCAGAGGCGTCCGGAAAGGACAAAGAAGCGGAGAGGCAGAAGGAAAAACTGCTCGAGGAGGAGGCTGTACTGAAACAGCTTAAGAAAATCCAAGCAGACATCTCCATCTGGGGACTGCTTATGGCCTCAAGAGTTCACAGACAAGCTGTCCTTTCTGCAATGGACAAGGCGAAACTTTCAATTGATACCACGCCCGAACAGCTGGTAGGGCTGGTTTTTCCGGGAGGAGCTTCCCCAACGTTGACCTTCACTAACAGGGAACTACTGCCTGAGGGCTCAAATCATAACAAACCACTCTACATCTCTGTGGAGTGTAGAGAAAAATGGATACCAGTGGTTCTTGTTAACACAGGATCTGCTATCAACGTGTGCCGTTGAGGACGGCATATGCTATCGGGTTGAAGCCCGCGGATTTTGTGCCTACTGCCCAGGTGATACGAGCATATGATAACACTAGCAGAGAGGTGATGGGGACTGTACAGATTCGGACTCAGGTTGGTCCGGGGCAACAGGATATTGACTTTCATGTCTTGGATGTCCCGGCTGCTTTCAATCTACTCCTAGGGCGGCTGTGGCTGCACCAGGTAAAAGCGGTCTCTTCCACCTTGCACCAGATGCTTAAATACACCCATGGAAAGGGAGTGGCCATCGTTTTTGGGAATTCTTCAATCCATTCGCCGCCAGAGGTTTCTACACCAGTCCTGGAGATTGAGCATGGTGCGGAGGATGTGTTTTTGTCAGGATTCACCCTAGCTGAGGCCCGGGTTGTACAGAATCTAGCTGTTGATGAGGGGCTATACGTCACGCACAGTCTGTCTACCTTATGAACAAGCTCCAGCACATCCCCGGGATGGGATTAGGGCGAAGTGGCCGGAAAGGCATGCAGCATCGGCCGAAGTGCCGCACAACCCATACCTTTGGTTAGGTTATCTGCCTACCAAAGAGGATTGGGAGGAAAGGAAAAGAGATGGCCGGAAGAGCCAGAGCAAGCAGGCCGGGAAGCATTATGAGTTGATGCATCGACCTATCCAAGGTACCCTAAACGGACACTTTGTCCGGGAGGGGGAACACTTCCCGTTCTGTGGCTTCCTAGAGCCATGGCTAAATGTAGAGAGGCGGCGCTTGTCGGGGTTCGAGATTTTCTTTGACTTGCAATTTTTCGTGGATGATGTTGCCGAAGAGCAGACAGACCCACCAGCTGAGGCTGAGCAGTGCAAGGAGGAGGATTCTGAGAGCACAAATAATGAAATGGGGGTAGCATTGGCTTGTCTACTCTCAGATCCTCAGATCGTATAGGAGTGCTTGGGGGATAACTTCTCAGTCTCCATGATTGGGAATGAAGCGGATGTGAGCCCATCTTCAAACATTCTGGATGCATCCATCGCACCCTCCCTCGTCTGGCAATACGAGGAGGGCTTTTTATCGAGCAGCACCGGGTCAGGTAGTGAGCCGGAATCTGATTCCACTGAGTCTGTGGAGTCGGAATCAGGTTCCAGCTCGTCTGAGTCTGAGTCCGGTATTCTTGGGGGTGACAACCCGGATGCCACTGTCCTGTCCAGGTCGTCTTTTTCTTTTTCCTTTGAGTCTGTTGTAACAGAGGAATCAGGCGGACTGGATGTTATTAATGAGAATGGTACGGCTGTGGCTTCCGAGTACTTTTCTGTGCCTTTAATTTATTGCATTAATCAGACTTTCAAAATTTTGATGAAAGACGAGGAAGAAATTCCTCCGGTTTTACAATATTTGCTTGATCAAGAGCAGGAGAGGTTTGTAAACCCTTGGTTGATGAAATCACCATAATTAATGTTGGTACTGAGAAAGGCCCGCGGCTAGTCTAGATCGGGTCCACGTTGTCTTCGGAGGAGCACGAGCGCTTAGTCGCTTTATTAAAAGATTTCAAAGATGTTTTCACGTGGTCCTACGAAGACATGCCTAGAATCAATCCTGAAATTATACAGCACCGGATCCCTCTTGACCCAGAGGCCCGACCTGTTAAGCAGAAGCTCCGAAGGGTTCTTGTTGGTATCTGAAGAGGTCACCAAGCAAATTGACGCAGGGTTCCTGCTGGTATCTGAATACCCAACTTGGTTGGCCAATATAGTTCTAGTGCCGAAGAAGGACGGTAGAATTCGGGTATGTGTGGACTTTAGGGATTTGAACAAAGCCAGTCCGAAGGATGACTTTCCTTTGCCGCATATCGACGAATTAGTGGACTTCACTGCTGGGCATGCACTGCTCTCATTCATGGATGGGTTTTCAGGCTACAATTAGATTTTGATGGCACCCGAAGACCGAAAGAAGACTGCTTTCACCACCCTGTGGGGAACCTATTGTTATAGGGTGATGCCGTTTGGGCTGAAGAATGCTGGAGCTACGTATCAACGGGCTGTGACCACAATTTTGCATGACATGATCCATAAAGAGGTTGAGGTGTACGTGGACGACATGATTGTCAAGTCCAAGGAAAGAGAGGGCCACTACACCGCCTTGCAGAAATTCTTCCAACGGATCAGAGAGTATCGGTTGCGGCTGAATCCTCAGAAATGTACATTTGGTGTTACAGCAGGGAAAATGCTGGGGTTCTTGATCACACAAGGGTATCGAGGTCGATCCTTCCAAAATCAAGGCCATCTTAGAAATGCCACCACCAAGAACTGAAAAGGAGGTGCGAGGCTTTCTGGGTAAAGTGCAATTCATAAGACGGTTTATTGCAAAATTAACATTGACTTGTGAACCACTGTTTGGTCTCCTGAAAAAAGGAAAGAAGTTCCAATGGGATGACCGATGCCAAGTTGCTTTCGAGCAGATCAAACAATATCTACAGAACCCACCTGTGTTGTCACCGCCTGAGCCGGGAAACCGTTGATTCTGTACTTTTCAATGACTGAAACTACAATGGGCTGCATACTTGCACAGGAGTCTGAGGACAAAGTGGAGAAGGCTATCTACTACCTGAGCAAGAAAATGCTGGATTACGAGACCCGCTACACTCCGCTGGAGAAGGCTTGTCTGGCCTTGGTATGGGCTACCAGGAAGCTGAGGCACTACCTGTTAGCTCACTCTGTAATACTGGTTTCGAGATTAGATCCCATCAAATATCTCTTCGAGAAACTGGCACTTACGGGTAGGCTAGCCCGTTGGTTGCTTCTGCTTTCCGAATTTGATCTGAAGTACATGACGCGCAAGTCAGTGAAAGGGAGAGCGGTAGCGGAGTTCCTAGCCGATCACCCAGTTGAAGGGGATGAAGCAGTTGAGTATCTGTTCCCAGACGAGGCCATTCTGCATGTCGAAGAAGAGACTTGGACGATGTACTTTGACGGAGCGTCAAACCAATACGGGTATGGGATAGGGGTGTTGCTGATAGCACCCGACAATTCCCGCATACCCTTAGCATTCAAACTCCGGTTCAAAGTCGAACAATGAGGCAGAATGAGAGCATGTATTGCTGGACTAGAAGCCGCCCTGGAACTAGGGGCAAAACGGTTGGATGTCATCGGGGACTCGAACCTTGTTGTATCTCAAGCTAAAAGAGATTGGAAAGTCAAAGAAGAAAAGATGAGAATCTATCACCAGACTTTGGACGTGCTGATTCCTTGGTTTGAGAAACTAAACTTTGCTCATCTGTTAAGAGAGAACAACAAGTTCGCTGATTCATTAGCAACTCTATCTTCTATGATAGACATCCCTTTCGGAGTTCGGATGCGTCCGATTATCATCGAACAGAAATTCGTGCCGGCCTACGAGCTGATTGCCGCCATAGATGAGGTACAAGATGAGAATCCCTGGTATTACGATGTCTGGAACTTCTTGGAAAAAGAGGCGTATCCACCAGGGGCAAATGCCAAAGATAAGAGGGCAATTCGAAGAATGGCTGCTCAGTTCATCGTCTGCGGAGGTAAACTGTACAAGAGGGGTCATCTCGGGATGCATAAACTGTGTGTTGATGCTGAAGAATCCAAGCGCCTGATGGAGGCCATCCATGGAGGAGAGTGCGGAGCGCACATGAACGGGGTGATGCTAGCCCGGAAGATCCTTAGACAGGGTTATTACTGGTCCACCATGGAGGAGGATTGTATTGGCTTTGTTCGGCGATGCCACAAATGTCAGATCCATGCAAACCGCATGAACATTCCGCCGTCGAAGCTGTACAACATGACTTCGCCATGGCCGTTTTCAGTCTGGGGGATTGATGTAATTGGGGCTGTCACTCCGAAGGGGTCCAACGGGCATGAGTACATTCTGGTAGCGATAGACTACTTCACGAAGTGGGTTGAGGCCCAATCTTACGCGGTGTTGAAGGCATCGCATGTTGCTAAGTTCATCAGAAACAACATCATCTGTCGCTACGGGGTCCCGAATGAGATTATTTCGGATAATGGTTCCCACTTCAAGAAGGAGGTGATCGACTTGTTGGAGAAGTACAACGTGGCTTTTCATAAGTCATCTACATATCGGCCGCAAACCAACGGAGCAGTTGAGGCCGCCAACAAGAACATCAAGCACATTCTGCAGAATGGTGGAAACCTACAGGGACTGGCCAGATAAGCTGCCATTTGCTCTTTGGGGCTACCGGACTTCAATTCGAACTTCTACTGGGGCAACTCCGTATTCCTTGGTTTATGGGATGGAGGCTGTTCTGCCTATCGAAGTTGAGGTTCCGTCATTACGGGTATTGGCTGAGTGTCAGATAGCTGAGGCAGATTGGCAGCAAAGCAGGTTCGAAGAACTCATGCTCTTTGATGAAAGAAGGCTGAAAGCACTGTATCACGCCCAGGGTTATCAACGAAGAATTGCCAGGGCTTTCAACAAGAAGGTTAAGTCCAGGAATTTGAAGGAAGGGGATCTAGTGCTCAAAGACAACCGAGCTCCCATCCACGACCCTAGGGGCAAGTTCAGACCCAATTGGACTGGCCCTTATATCATCCAGTCTATCTGGTCGGGTGGAGCTGTCGTTCTGATGGACCTAGATGGCCTAGAGTTCTCCCAGCCGATCAACATGGACAAGTTGAAGAAATACTATCCCTGAGTGGCTCGCTAGGCCGAAAACCTGAAAGGGCGACCTAGGAAAAAGTTAGAGCATGAAAAATTTGAAATAATAAAAACTGAGCTCGCAAGGTTGAAAACCCAGAAAGGGCGCCTTGGCAAAAGTTAGAGCGCAAAAGGAGAGTGTTAATACACGAGTGAACCTGAACCGAACTACGTAAGGCTTGATTCCCATCTTTGGGATACGTAGGCAACTTCATTCTGAAGTCCAGCCATAAACACTTCCAAATCAACTTTGTCCATGTGTGATCATGTTGGTCATCTTTGTCTATTCTGCATTCAAGAGCTCGGTTGTGATCTCCAGTGCAGTGCTATTCAGACTAGGGGCAACTTTCCAGTTGCTGGATCCGGGGTTGTACATCTCAGTGATAGATCTCGGGTGTCCAGTTGTGATCCATATCGAAAATGGTTTTGAAAAGTTTTAATAAAAGTTGATTTTGCTCAAATTAATCTTTTTACACTTAGACCATTTTTGGACCAAACGGAAAATTTTCAGTACCCACAACCTTCAATTACATTGATTTCAGTACAGAGTTCTCCTACTCTTGAATACAAATTGAAGTTGCTTTTTATTACATTCATAAAGAAAACTTGAAAGTACTGATTAAAGCAATAAATTTGGGGCATGGATAAGTCAGGTGTTCCTGCGCCCCCTCCCAGAGCTTGTGGAAGCTTCTGATGCCAAAGTAGGCCCAACCTATGCCTCTTCATCAAGCCAAGCTATGCACTCATCAGAGAGGGTGCAACTGAAAGTGGGAGCGGGGCCAGAAGCTCTCTCGTCCTCCATGCTGTGGCATACCGAGCTAGCTGTGCGCCTCGGACTGGAAATGCAGCAGGGTACTCTATCCCTTCTTCCGGGCAAGTCTGATCATGTCCAAATTGGCGCCGGAATCGGAATGGGAAGTAAAAGACACAGTGTGTCAGGCCGATCAACTGGATCCCGGGCTGGCGAGACATGCTGTAACTCATCACCGGCAGATTGAGCCAAGGGCAGCGCCAAGCAATGTTGGCAGCGGATAGACTGTACATCCATTCGCACCACCATCCCTCATCAGGGGCATCGACTAGACGTCACCGGAAAAAATAGCTGCGAGCTGAATATGCTGGGCATGAGTCCACAACCTTCAACTTATCCATTAACCATATCTGGGGAGGGATGAAAAATGAGAGATTAAAGAATAGAGAGGTGTACGTGGAGAGAAAAGTGAGAAAAGGGTTTTGAGAGAAAAACCAAGCCTGAGGGTCGAGTGATGTGAGAAATATATGTGAGATAGGGTGGGAAACATTACCTGCAGCAGTAGTGGACTCCCGCGAATCTAGTCGTCTCCGGCGATGGAAAGCATCCAAACCCATCAATGTCTCAGCTAGTGATGGCAATGCAGCTCTTGCCCTCTTTTAAGCCTTGGGCAACCTCAATCAAACGGACGCTAGACCCTCCGAGCCTGGGGCAAGCAAGAAATGAGACAACATGCACAAGCAAAGGCATGTCGCCGAAAACCCTGCCAATGATGATCGCCGCGGTCACCGGCATCAGAAAACCGACGAATCAAGCTGGGATGTCCAATCCCCGTGCGAATCAAAGACCGAGCGTCATGCAAAGTGAGCCCACATCCGTCCTAAGGCTTGGATGTCCGAAGCGGAATTGGGGCAAGATCTCTTCCTCACGCTCGGACTCCATCAAAGCTTGGAAGTCTTCGAAAGTGGGACATATCTCTTGTCCGCCAAAGCTAAAAACATGAGTTACCGGATTCCAACACCTTGCCGCGGCATGAGGAACGGAAAACGCAGCGGGGTGCGGCTCAACGTGAATAGTGCATTTATTCCGAAGCCCCAGAAATTCAGCTTTTCCGAGCCATCCAAGTTAGCAATCCAATTTGTGAGATTTTGGACAAGAAATGCCTCCATTTGGTGCAAAAAATTTGAAATGGAAGAACTACGAAGCTGGAACCTTTATAGAAGATAAGGTGTTGAGTGGAAGACAGATGGCAGCATTCTGGAGGTTCTCATCATTAATGGCCGACCGACCAATTTTATGGCCGACCGACCATCTTTTTAGCCGATCGGCTAGTATTGGTGGCCGATGGTCATTTCTTGTGGCTGATGACCTCCACCTTGGCCAATGGCCTCTCTTTTTGTTCCCTGAGCTGTCCATGTGTTGGAGGTTTTGAGAACTTGTGACTTGTTCCACTTCGAATGCCTTTCGGTGACGATTTTGCGAAGTCACGCCTGTGTTACTTCAATTTGTTTATCGAGTTGTTGTATTTTGTTTATTGAGTTGTATTTTGCGTTGATTAAGTTCTTGTCTTGCTTATCGAGTTATATTTACATTTGGTTAGTATGTCAAGACCTGTTTTGCTTATCGAGTTGTTTTGGTCTTTCAGTTGTCAGTTGGTTCACTACCTGGTTAAGGCAATGCAATTCAAGTGTATTGTTTTCAAACAAAGTTCGAGCTCATTTACATGCTGTGTAATGTAATACGATGCGATGCGATGCTTAGAATGTAAAATATAACACTTTTTCAATCAAAAAAGGTCGTTTTCATTCCATCATCATTTCTTTTGCAAAAAAGTACAAAGTTTCGAAGAAAATAAACCTGCCTGAGGCAGTACAATGTGCAAAACTATTAGCACAAAGAAAAATAAAGCAAAAAATAAAACATCGGAATCAGCATCCGAATCGGCGCCAGTCGCCTCAAGTGCGGGAATCCCTCCTCGTCCTCTTCTTGGAAGAAGGTCCAGGATCACCACTGCCAACTCCACTGCCAGAGTCTGAACCCGAGCCACCTCCGGCCTCGTCTCCATCATTAGACGACTCTGACTGCGGACTCATTGCCTCCTCGTCAGACTCATCATCGTCTGGGACAGGCGCCCGTGAGCTACTCCCAGTCTGAGTATGCCCAGCTCTGCTGCGGCTGCGCGCTGGAGTCCCTCGTCCTGCTCTCCCTGCTGCTCGGGGAGGTACTGATGGTCCCGCTGGGGCACTCGCTGTGGCTGGTATTTGGAATAGGGCCTGAA
Source organism: Camellia japonica (assembly GCA_030407325.1). Classification (NCBI taxonomy): domain Eukaryota; kingdom Viridiplantae; phylum Streptophyta; class Magnoliopsida; order Ericales; family Theaceae; genus Camellia; species Camellia japonica. The sequence continues at coordinate 82,481,316 of JAPPVO010000024.1, forward strand.
AAGAACAAATTGACAGATGCATCAGTTATGCTATGCGAAGCTGGGGATGATATCAAATGCAATGTATGTGAACAGTGTATGAATGCCGTGAGCAGTGTATGAACGCCGTGAGCGATGAATGATTGTAGTATATGAAGGCCGTGGCAAGTGTATGAGATGCAGTGTATCAGTGCCGTGAGTAGTATATGAGTACAGTGTATCAAATGCAGTATTGATAATGTGATGCGTCAGATCAGTATGGAGCAGATTATACAAGGTTTTGGGACGGGGTTTGAGAGAACTTACCGGAATACCGTAAATACTCAGCAGGTTTATGCTCCTCTGCAGCATCCCCATCACCAAAGCCGACAGCTCCAGAGCCTGCCTGGTGTACTCTATCGAAGCCTGCAAAAGTGTTACAGTAATCAGTAATCCGCGGGATATCAACTGAAATAAAATGAATGTATATAATGAAAAGTATAGCATATACCGGGGTCGAGCCTCGAACTCTGACGAGCTCGTGATCAGCCGGGGGAGGAGCGATGGGAATCTGATAAGTCTCTCCAGCCTGTCCTGGTCTGGCCACTCTGCTCTCTGTCCCCTCCGGGAACCCCTCCCACTCCTCCTGCTGGGGCTGCAGGTCTCTCTCTCTCTCGCCTCGTCGAGCACTGGCCAGAGGCCGCATGAGATGTGTCTAGATGAAGACAGTGTAGTCGCCCTCATCTCTGAAGAAGTCAGCATCCCAATCGATCGTGTAATCAGTCATCTCCTGATGAGTGTACATCTTTGTCTGCCTCATATGTGAAGGAGGCGGTATCGGAACCACCGGCTCAGGTAAACCGAGGCTCTGTCGTAGGAAGCGCTCACCCAGGTACCACGCTCGACAGACCGGATCCTCAAGCAAAACCCGGAATCGGGCAGTCTCCTGAGCGCCCATGTACTGGTCTCTCACTGCGTCAGGCAGCACTGCCCAGGGCTGCCAAGTGATCTGCATATGGCAGGATATACAGTTTGTTATCTGCTATTGAAAGTGCAATGTAAAGCAAAACTCAAATGAACTGTAAGGTTTGAAATACCTCTGCTACGGCTATAGTGTCAAAATATCTGCGGAAGAACAAGAAAGACTTTCGCGGCCTCCGCTCGCATCTCCTATCGAACCGATGTGAATATGGAACCATGGGGGGCATCTCTACCTCCGGCTCTGGAGCAAACCTCGGGAAGTAGGCATGCACCCACAACTACAGAATGTGAAAGAGCAATAATGAGTATGTTTATCAGTAAAGCAGTATACAGATAAAGCAAAAATCATAGAATAATGTGTAGTGTATTGTGTAGTGTGTGTAGTGTACAACCAGTGTAAAGCAGATTGCGTGTATGCAGTGTGTGTGGTGTACAGATAATGTAAAGCGAAACTGTAAAGCAGAAAGGAAAGGTGTACCTCCTAGGCTCGCCAGTAGCCTCCTAGCAAGTGTCCACTCCGGCGAGATGAGGAACTCATATATTCGTACAATGTGGCCAGGCCTGCGCCGCCCCAATCATAGCACCGGATGCGAGCCACGTCCACCAGTGCGCTCAAGAGGTAGAGGCCAACAGTGTTCGCCCGGTCGGCGAAGAGAGTAGTGCCCAGCATGAACATGAGGAACCCTCGGGTGTAGTGCTCGACCTCCTCTCGGGTCGTCGGTGTCTCCTCTCTGAACTGGTCCTCGAACCATGAATATCTCACGAACCCTGGTCGGGAGAGAGGTGGGCGAGTGCCGAGCAAAAAGATCTGGGCAGCATCCCACTTGCCCATGTCGGTGTCAAAAGGGATCAGATCACCCCCTACTCTGATGCCAGTGAGCATGGAGAAGTCGAAGGGAGTCATCATCATCTCCCCTGTCGTGGAAAGGTGGAAGGAATCGGTGGTGTCCCACCACCTCTCCACTAGCGCCTAGAAGAGGCCTACTCGCAGTGAGGCGCGAGAGTCCCACGCAGAAAATGCCGAAACCAGCCTCGTCGACGATATGGCGAACCTCATTGGGTAGCTCCATGTACCAACCCCGGGCAATGGTGTTCCCATAACCCCGGAAGGATGGGAATCTCCCTGTGTTCAAGACAAACAGATGTGAACCAGTGTCAGAAATAGTGTTTGAATGTATTCAGAATTGTTAAAAATACAGTGTGTGTGCATATGTTCGAGTCGACAGAAGTATCGTGTATGAATGTGCTCAGAATGAACTAGGTATGCGGTATACAAATGTGTTTGGGTTAATCAGATAAAGTGTGATATTGGCTATCCAAGATATATGACCTACATTGTAGAAAGTAGAGGGAAAGAGTATACCTCAGCGGCGCTAAAGGATAAGCGCGCCTCTGGCTCGTGTAGCAGGAGGTCCTCTGGAGCACCTCGCGCGAAGCTCTTAAACTGGCGAATGCTGTCAAGAGGCAATACATGTACCTCGGGCTGGTACGTCGCCGGGTCGAAGGGCCGACCACTGAGCGGCAAGAGCGCGAACTCGGGATCCATCTCCATCCCTGGAGGAGCCCCACCCTCTGGAATGTCATCCGCCATCTCAAGAAGAGGGAGAAAATGGTCGAAAGTAGGGAAAATGGGCAAGAATGCCAAAAGTCAACTGAAAGTCAACCCCGAGGGGTGAAAAATGGAGAAAAATGTCAAGGCTCGGAAGAGGGCACGGAAATCAAGGATAACTTGGGGGAAACAAACCCCAAGTGATGGAAATCAAGAATGTGACACCGAAATCACTTTTCAATCGGTTCAAAGTGTGTAAAACAACGAGGGTTTCGCAAATCGAAAGTTGTGGGATGCTTGGAAAAGTGTGTAAAGCTTAGATCAAAGGGAGGAAAATGATCTAGAGAGAGAGGAGAATGGATTTCGGCAAAGGAGAAGTGAAAGTATAGGGTTTGGAACCCTATACTTAAAGACCCGAGGCAAATGGACAAAACTGCCCCAAATCTGTCACTTTTGGCCGATCGGCCAAAGTGTTGGCCGATGGGCTAAATTGTTGGCCAATAATCTTGTTTGATGGCCGATGGGTGGCCTATGACTCCCCCTTGTGGCCGATGCACCTCCAATACCCTTGTTTGGGGTATTTCTGTTGATTTGTACCCTTATCTTTCAAGAAAGTGCAAGAAATTACACTTTTGAAGCTTGAGCGGCCTCCGTGGTGACCTCGAACCGTGCTTTCCGTGTATGGCACTCGATATGTACAAGGTGTATCCTTTTTTTTGTATCCTTTTGTTTATTGCAAGATTCGAAAATTGCTTTTGAATATGTTGCATTACAGTGTTTTTGTCATGCTTGCAAAGTGCACATTCGTTATACGCCTTTTCACTCTTACATTGAGCATGCCTCATCTCATTTTGAGATTGTATCTCAACATTGCAGAAAACATGCATTTACTATGCTTATATTGAATATGTGCATCTCTATGTTGCGTTGTCACGCACCTTACTTGCATTGTTATGCACACTTTACTTGCGTTGTCACGCACCTTACTTGTATTGTTATGCACCCTTCCACCCGTATTGTTATGCACTCTTCACATGCGTTGTCACGCACGTTCCACTTGCATTGTTATGCACGTTTCGCTTGCATTGTTATGCACGTTTCACTTGCGTTATTGCGCACTTTTCACTTGCATTGCTATGCACCTTTCCATTGGCATCATATGTGCACGCGTTCATCTTATATTGAAATTATATCTTGATATAGCGTTGATCATGTGTTCCTATTATACTATACTTGTCAAAATCTCTCTTTTGTGCAGGCACGATATTGTATGTACAGTTCATTCAGAGAAGTTCCAGTTCAGTTTGACTGCTATCTATCACGCATGTTCGTGTTTGACACGCGTTCTGCAACCCTTCTCCACTTGCGTGTCGCGTTTGGATGTACTCGCACTGTCTAGTGCATCACGCTTTCTCGCGCAACCCTTCTCCACTCGCGTGCCGCGTTTGGACGTACTCGCACTGTCCAGTGCATCGTGCTTTCTTGCGCAACCTTTCTCCACTCGCGTGCCGCGTTTAGACGTACTCGCACTGTCTAGTGCATCGCGCTTTCTCGCGCAACCCTTCTCCACTCGCGTGCTGCGTTTGGACGTACTCGCACTGTCTAGTGCATCGCGCTTTCTCGCACAACCTTTCTCCACTCGCCTGCCACGTTTGGACGTACTCGCACTGTCTAGTGCATCGTGCTTTCTCGCGCAACCCTTCTCCTCTCGCGTGCCGCGTTTAAACGTACTCGCACTATCTAGTGCATCGTGCTTTCTCACACAACCCTTCTCCACTCGCGTGCCGCATTTGGACGTACTCGCACTGTCTAGTGCATCACGCTTTCTCGCGCAACCTTTCTCCACTCGCGTGCCGCATTTGGACGTACTCGCACTGTCTAGTGCATCGCGCTTTCTCGCGCAACCCTTCTCCACTCGCGTGCCGTGTTTGGACGTACTCACACTATCTAGTGCATCGCGCTTTCTCGCGCAACCTTTCTTCACTCGCGTGCCACGTTTGGACGTACTCGCACTGTCTAGTGCATCACACTTTCTCGCGCAACCCTTCTCCACTCGCGTGTGCCGCGTTTGGACGTACTCGCACTGTCATGTGCATCGCGCTTTCTTGCGCAACCCCTTCTCCTTTCGCATGTGGTGCGTTAGGACGTCTTCAGTTTCGAACACTCAAATGCGTTCCGGTGTTCATTTATTCACTTTCTCCTTTCGCGTGTGATATGCTGAGAAGTGTTGCTCTTTCCTCTCCTGCGTGTGATACGCTAAGAGATGTTGTGTTTGAGACTCCGGGTGTTCTCGATGGTCGCTTGTAGCCTTCTCCGCGTGAGACGTAGTGAGAATTATAATTTTCTTACATCCTTTCAGTTGGAATGTGTGAGACTGTTGTTTCTTATTCGCTTACTTAAAATGTTGTATTTATTTTGCATGAATGCTTCATCACAGCTCACTTTGCATGATCATAAGTTATGTTCCGCATTGTGCATGTCATTTGTATCTTGCCCCTACCTGCGGGCGCATCTCATTGTTATCTTGTATGTTTGTCTAAGTCTTAGGCCTTGTCAAAAACGGGTTGTCTCTGGGCTTTGACATTCACTCCCGTCATCTTATGACTTTCGAGTTCTGTCAAAGAGGGGCAACTGTAGACATCCCATTTTTGACCGTCCTCAAGACTTAGATGTCATCGTTTGAACACTCGATGATCATCCATGCTTGTGTTAGTTTTGAGTTTCTAAAGGTTTCGGCTGCGTGCCTTGCCTTGGAGCCTCTTAACCTATCTGTTTTGTGCTTGGTTGTGAACCAAGAGCTTGTGGTTTTGTTTCTGAGACAAGGGGGTGGCTTGTTGGCCAGCCCCACAACCCATCAGCCAGGCCCTATGCCTAGCGGCCATGCCCTCTCTTCATCGGCCATCAGTGTTGGCCGGTCGGCACTATTTTTGGCCGATCGACACTCTATTTTGTCGATCGGCCATTTTTTTTGGCCGAGACCCCTTTTTCTTCTTTTGCAGATATTTTCCTTCCAGCTGGTGCCAGCTGTTGGTCACTTGGTGTATCCTCCATACACGTGTATGGATGGATTCAAACAAGTCCTAGCTTGTTCAAGAAGCTTTGGACTTGAATTTCTATAAGAAGGGAGGCCCCTCTCCCTTTCCAGAGGTTCTAAAAATTGATATACAAGATATATATATATCTCTCTCTCTTTATATTTCTTCCTCTCTCTCTGTACTTGTGCTTGTTTGTGCTCAAAAGGGTAGTTTCTTCACACTTTTGCATACAAACACCCAGTGAAACACCTTCATTACTGAGCTGAGGTTCTTGGAGGTTGCATTTGGGTGGTTTTAGCTTGGTTTTTGCCTCTGAAGTTGCTGTTCTAAAGAGGTTCTTCAAGGGTGAGTCCCTTACCCCTTTAAAGCTTTGTGTTCATAGCTTATTTAGCCAACTTTGCATACTATTTTGGGCCTTGCTTTCAACTGAAAAAGTCTTTTTTTGAAGTGCTTAACATGTTTGTTTAAGGCCTCTTTGGTGTTGGGGGTGGTCTACCCCCTTTAGAGCCTTGTTTGGCCTTGTTTTGAACTATCTCTTTAGGCCTTCGAGATCACCTTTATTTGGCCTCTTCACCACTGAATTCCAGAGGAATTTCAGTGGTGGAAAGTGTGTTTTGAGGCCTTAAATAGGAGGGGGTTGTCCCCCATCCCCTTCTCTTGTATGCTTGTGTTGATGGCTCACCAAGTTGGCATGTTTTTATACCCTTTTGTGGCTCCATTTCAGCATGCCTTAGGCCTTGTTTTGCCATGATATAACACTGTTTTGTCTTGGTTTGATCACATCATGCATGCTCCTTGCACTTGTAGTGCAAATCCTCTCACTAGCCTAATATGCATCATGCTTTTGACCATCATTCTAGCATGCTTTTGGCTCTACTCAAAGAAGCTTTTACTCATGTTTTACCATGCTTAAGCTCTGATTCATGTTGTCTTGGTCATGCATGCATTGCTTTGTGTAGCCATAATGCATTCTTGTTTACTAGCTTTGTGTATTGAGTCCACTAGCATGCATTGCTTGGGCTATTTGCATGATTTGGCATCATTTGATATGTGATTTCAGTGCATGTAGTATGGCCATACATTCACATATGTCACTCTTTCGATGCTTTGGAGGGGTTATGCTTTATGCATTAAATATGAGCCTATATGCATGCCTTATTGCCTAAGCTTTTGGGCTGCCATATCAGTGCATTTTTGGTGTTATTTTGACATGCCATAACTCTGATTTTAGTTGGTGAAGTCATCTCATGCTTGGTTTTGGTGGGTGTAGTGTAATCCTCTTTGTTGGCCTAGTATGCTCCATGTTTCATGCCTTTAATTCTGGCTTGTGTTGGCTATGTTTAAGCATGTTTTGGGTCCTGTTTTGACTAGCCTTAGGATTGTTTTGGGTCACCTTGGCCCTTAGGGGCTTGATTGATATGGCCATGGTGCAAGTCCCTTGGCTAGCTTTAGGCTTTGAGCCCACTAGCATGCTTTATTTATCATATGTGCATGATTTAGCATCGTTTGGAATGTGATTTCAAAGCCTATTTCACTGCTATACTCTCACATTTTCCACTCCTTCAATGTGCTTGGGAGTTGGCACCTTCATGCTTTGTTTGTGAACCAATTGGCATGCATGCTTGTATATACTTTTTGGACTTCATTTTCAACATGCTTTGGCCATTGTCTTGGCATGCATGAGGCTTGTTTAAGGTTGGTTTGGTCCTTTAAGTGTTGCATTACATAGCCCTTGCCATTGCATTGTTGTTTGCATGTTATTGCATGACATTGTTGTTTTCATGTTGTTGCATGCTCATGTTGCTAGCATGTTGTTGCATGTTCATGTTGTTTGCATAATGCATGATTGCATGTTTGTTGCATTGCATTGTGTTTGGGTTGGACGTCAATACAAACACGAGGAACGAGGGACGTTTCATACCTGAAGTGATGAAACGCGCCTCATTCCTTCGGTCACCGACACCTTTGATCATGTATGATAAGGTGGAGGTTCATCGAGTCCTATGTATTAGTTGTGTGCATTCATTGTCATTGATTTGTACAACTCGGCCTATTTGGCCATCATGCATTGAGATGCGTGATTGGTGGCTCGAGAGCCGAGCACTACACTCTTTTGAGCATATGACATGATAAGGAGTGTGGTTGTACACATATTTTCTTGCAAATACATTGCCATGCCTCTGTTAGTGCTCTGTTGCAGCAAAGGGAGAATTTGCAGGAAGCAGTGGCCGATCGACCACTTAGTCTGCCGATCGGCTATCACAATTGGTCGATAGCCATAAACTCTGGCCGATGGCCACTTCTCTTGGCCGACCACCCCCCAGCATGTCCACAAGGTGGATCAGAAGTACCTTGGAGGTTGGCACAGTTTTCAGAAGTCTAAAACAGTGCAAACAGAGGCATCATGAGGCACGGTAGTGGATTTCCGAGCAAAGCCGACCGAGCATGCATACCCCCCTCCCCGTGAGGCCATTTTTCTCGCTTTACTAGCTAGTTGTAGTTAATTACTTGTTTTGTAATTAATTAGTTTAATATGTGTTGTAATATCCTAATTAGCTTAGTATAGCTAGTTTCAATTCGGTTTGTAATTAATTAGTTTAATTAGCGTAGCTAATTAGCTAAATTCATTCGGACCCTTCGTTGAGAGAGCAAATTTTGTAATAAGTGTGCGTGTGTGTGATGCATGTCTTCCAACCCCCATTTCTTTCTCTCTTTTATTTACCAGCTTTCGATGGTTAGTTTTAGGGTATGTTTCAATTAGCATCCTTATGCTTGCATGTTTGCATCATTCATCTGTATTGCATGCACTAGGCTCGGCGCATCATACTAACTACATTGTATTTCAATTCCAATTTGAATACATGTTATCAAGTTGCATTCACATGACATCTTAGAATAGTCGAGCCTATCTTAGTTGCATTTTGCATGTGTTGCATTAGGCATCTTAACTTAGCTAGGATCATGCATTGATTACTAACTAGCTTCTTTTTTGGCTCAGAGTACTAGATAAGCTTTTACGCTTTAGCATATTGCATGAGTGTGATTGCATATTGCCATAATAGCATGCTTGCCATGAGGCTATTTGCTTGACTGATATAACTGCATGAATGCCTGTGGATGAAGGTTAGATTGCTTGAATTGGAATAATTCATCGAAATGCGAGTTTTAAGCCCACTTGAAGTGGCAAAATCATGTTTTCTAAGCTCACTTGAGGGTGGCAAATCCGCGACTTAGCCTACTTGCGAGTAGCAACTTCAAACCATTTTCGAAAACAAACATGAGATGTTTTGTTCCAAATCGAGTGATTTAGTCTATATTTGTATGCTGTGTGCATCACATAGTAAACTAGTCTAATAAACCGGAATAAGAACGCATGTGTTTTCAAAAACAACATATCATGTTAGTAGAGGCCGATGCTTTGATCGGGCGAGCAGGGGTGCTCATTGCATGACCTTCCCCTCTCGTACCCAAGTTCCCGAGCTGAGGCAACTTTGGTGATGACGGACACGTGGCCTTAGGCACGAGTCAGGGTTTCCTAAATTTCCCAAAACAAAATCTTTAGGTGGCGACTATGAAATCTGGCAAAGCAGTCCATGTTTGGCGCTTTTTGATTAAAATCAATTTTTCAAAACGATTTGCCGGATTTGGACTCTTTGGTGATTTGTCAGTCTTACATTGCACTTTGTGAGATTAGATTCAGAACCGTGACATGAGTCCGAACTGTAGTAGCTAAAAACAACGATTCGCGCCCTCGCGCGCGGAGCGGAGTTCCGGGCGGTCTACAAACCCACATCATCCCCTATGATCAAGCCCATTTGTTGTGCTCTACCCAATAAGATATTTAGACCCTCAGCCACAATGTTAAATCAAAAAGGAGAGAGTGGGTCACCTTGTTTAAGGCCTCTTTGTGGGCTAAATTCAGAAGTTGGGGACCCATTAACTAGTATTGAAACTTTGGCTGTTGATATACACTCCCTCATCCAATGCACCCATTTGTTTCCAAACCCAAAATTTGAAAGCATCTTTAATAAGAAATTCCATTTAATTGAATCATAAGCTTTTTCAAAATCTAATTTCAAAACAATACCACTCTTTCTATTCTTCTTCCAACCATTCACAATCTCATTAGCAATCAACACTCCGTCTAAGATGTTTCTTCCCCTTATAAATGCTGATTGTGTGACACTCACAATCCTAGGCAACACTTTTTTTATTCTATTTGCTAACACTTTTGCCAAGATTTTATACAGTGATCCAATAAGACTTATGGGTCTATAATCATTCAAGCAGGAGGGGTTCTCAATCTTGGGAATCAATGCAACAAAGGAACTGTTAATACCTTTCACATTTGCATTTTGATGAAATTCCCTCATGAAATTAAGCACATCTGACTTGATGATCTGCCAGCATTTTTGAAACATCATAAGATTAAAGCCATCAAGCCTTGGGGACTCGTTTCCTTCACAACTCTTGACTGCAGCTTCAACCTCCACCTCTGAAAAGTCAGCTTCCAAAAGTTCTACATCCTCTATATCCCCAATTACTTTGAAAGGCCCAGATAGCCTAGGTCTAACAGACCATGATTCAGTAAAGTGGTTCATAAAGTGCTGCTTAACTGCATCTCTTATCTCCACAGGATCCTCCTTGACAATCCCATTTACTATTATTGAACATAGAGAGTTTCTGATAGTTCTAGAATTTGCCATAATGTGAAAGAATCTTGTGTTCCTGTCGCCTTCCATTGTCCACTTGAGCCTGGATTTCTAGACCCAAATCCATTCTACCATTCTACTTAGTTTCCAAGCTTCACTTTTTGCCTCCCTTCTTCTAATCTGCTTTGCCTCAGTTAAAGCTCTTTATTCAACAATTAAATCAAGTGAGTGAATTTCCTCTTCAACTAGTTTAAGTTCATGCTCCACAACACCAAATACTTCTTTGTTCCAAAGTTTCAGTGCTAATTTTAGTGCTTTTAATTTTTGTACACACTTAAAGCCAGCCCATCCATCCACATTTGCTTCTGCCTACGATTTCTCCATATAGGATCTGAAATTTGGATGAAGTAGCCTTGCATTTAGAAATCTAAATGGCTTTGGACCCCAATCCCTCTCGTCTTCCATCAGAATAACAAGACAATGATTTGAAATCATTCTTGGAAGCCCCCAAAGCTTAAAATTAAACATATGAAGCCATATTGGGTCAAGCAAAAATCTATCTATCCTACTCCATCTTTCTCCCTCCTAAGAGTTACACCAGGTAAACTTTCTTCCCATCTTTGGTAAATCAGACACTTCAAGTTGATCGATCATCTCATTAAATTCCCTTATACCACCCTTATCTCTCCTAGAACACCACTTCCTTTTTGAGATGCTTCTGATTTCATTGAAATCCCCCCCCCCCCCCAAGCACCAAGGTTTGCTAAACACCAACTTCAGTCTAACCAAGCTCTCCCACACCTGCCTTCTCCACCTAATGTCATTTGGTCCATAGATATTTGATATAGTACACTCAAAACTGTTGTAGAGAGAACCTGATAGTATTATGAAATTCCTGTTACTGCAGCAATCCAGCATCTGAAACACTTTTGGATTCCATATACATAACAAACCATCAGCAGCTCCTTCTGAATCAATTGCCATGAACCCCATTTGATCTCTACTCCATATTGATCGCACAAACTTCTCATCAACTGCTAATCTCTTAGTTTCTTGTAATAGTACCATATCAACATTTCTATCACAAAATAACTTGCTAATTTTCCTTTGTTTCTCAGGCCTTCCTAGCCCTCTTACATTCCAGGATAAAATTTTCATTAATAACAAATTTGGAACTCTTACTCACCTGGGTTTGCTATTCAGCTAGCATCCACACCCCTTTTTGTCATCATTTCTCTGTCCTTTGCTTCCAATTCCATTAACTTACTAATTACCTCTTCCTCCTTCCCTTCACAATCCACACCAAGGACACGACCAATTTGTAGTGTTGCTTCAGCCTCATTGAGTAGCACTCTTCTACTGCCTGATTCACTTGCCATTGAGAGTGATATTGCAGCCACCGCCGACTTGAACACAGCTCCTTTTTTCAGGTTTAGTGACGTTCCTGCAATTTTTTTACCCTTATTGAAACTTCCTTTCTTGCTGAAATGCTTTCTACAGACTCCTTTAGCTACCTCCTTCCTACTTACTCGCCTTTTCAGAGTTGATACTGCAGATGTACCCATGATCTCACTAGATTCCCTTCTTGCACTTCGGATTTGGGCTTCTTTTTCACTACCAAGTTGAGTAGAGTCTTCAATGCTAGACTGAGCTCCCAAATTACTAGGATCAAGTGCTCTATGGGCCTGGGTTCTTACACCCTTGACTTTATGGGCCATATTAAGATCAACCTCAAGATTAAGGCCATGCCTTGTTAATTCAGATCCACTGAGACTTTTCATGAAACTTGGGGTAATGATTTCATCCTAGACGTTTCGGTTCCCTCCATTTTGAATCTGCATAGAGCTCACCAAGTGTGCTTCAACGCTGCCCACACATGTGCCCCCAGAAGTTGGTATTCCCATGATGCTGTCAGTTTCAGCCACCACAGACATGCTCGTCCACCTCTCCTCCCCTTCCATGTCATTATGATCATCATGCCTATCATTACTCTCCTTGACCTCCATGTCACCCTTCCCATCCACATCATCTCCACCATGGGCCTCCACGTCATCACCCTTAACATTTTTCTTGCTCTCCATTTCAGTCATTTGGTCACTATCATCACCATTGGAGCTATGATTCTATCACGGCCCAAACCCACCCCTAAAAGTTTGGTCCATGACCGACTTGTACATAGGCCTCAAAACAAAATTTCAAAATAATATTTATTCGAATACGGGGCCTTAAACGGAAACAGTTACAAAAATAAGATCAGAACGTCCATTGAGCAATGCTTAAATGCTAGGATCTTAAACATTACATCATATATATACAAATATCACATACGCAATTCATATATATACAGTCCAAGACATATAGGTACAGGCAAAAGTTCACAACCCAAAATTTTACATATTAACCGAGGGTTTAACAAAAGCCACCTAAGACTTGACAAAACATGAGGCATTAAAAGAACAAGACAAAAGGGCTTCTTTTGAGGCAGCTTAACACAACAGATCCGGCAAAAAGGCTCCTGAAGCTGACCTAGGGCTATTACATAAACATATATAAAAACGGAGTGAGCAAGGCTTAGTGATTAATAATAATGTAAGGAGGTTCGGGTGAATGGGCATATGTCTTGGAGAATATTTATCTAACATATACATGTCTCCATAATCATATTCCAAAACGGCGTCAGGGCCATATAGGACGGAATGGCCTAGGGTCCAACGTAAGACGGAACGGCCTTAGGTCCAACGTGATGCACAACAGCCTCAGGCCCAACATAATACATAACGGCCTTAGGCCCAACATATACGTAATGGCTTCAGGCCCAATATAATACATAATGGCCTTAGGCCCAATATATCAACAGCTGTTTTGGACTTTATAGGGTAGATGGAATATCGGCATGTCTCCACCTCCCTTGGCTTAAAGCCATTAATCATAACAATTCACATCACGGTAGGGTAAATGGAAAATCGACATGTCTCCACCTCCTTCGGCTTTAAGGCCATCATATATAACGGAAATAGAACGGCGTCAGGTCCATTTCATACGCTATTGCTCAATCGTTTCCCATCAATCTATACTTTATCAAACATATGCCATTCACAATCAAAAATACTTAAATTATAACATCTTTTATCCCAGATATACCAGTCACAATCATAATACTTAAATCATAACATAATTTATCTAGAATAAGCCAAGCACAATCAAGGTATATAATTTATAAATAGGAATACAGTAATAAACATATCATTACACTATTATTACTCACTGGGATGTGGATGATCAACAGTTTCCTCTGGCACGTGATCTACACAAGGCACACACAGACAACTTATAAGTTATCCACTTTTCTTTACCCTTTTCATATGTCCGATTTGTAAATTCTCATTCAGTTACAAACATTTTAGATGGATCAAATATGCACATTAACAGTTTCAGAAGGTCAAACAGGGGAAATGAGGCTGACAGAATTTTTCCTCTTTGGCCGCACGTGCGAGAGTCCCCCACCGCACGTGCTTTTATTGTAGAATGTCCCAGTCTGTCTCCCTTGTTTTCTGCACGTGCAACTGTGAGCCCCGCACGTGCAGCTGTGCATCCTGCACGTATGGCCATGGGCCCCGCACGTGTGGTTCTGGCTCTGTTCTGGGCAGTCCGAAAATTCAACAATTCCAAGCTTTCCAAAGGCATCTTAGGGCTCTACTTCAAGCAATTTCATTTCAAAAACATAATATATGATTATAATAACATAAATTTCAAACTTAATTAGATCATAACTCATTTAGTTGCCCACACAAGTCAAATTGCCATATTTATTTCATTTCTTCATCTTTCATTGTTGATACAAACATATCTACCATATATATATATATATATAAGCTCAAAGTATGCAAAGATGCAAGACTAAGATTTACAAAATGTCAATAGAACTCAACATAAGAATTAACCCTTTAATTAATGAAATCCAAAGATCAAATATTCAATTTCATGAAATATATTCAATCAAGACCATAACTCATAAACCCTAACTTCAATGAGTGTAAAGCTTCATCTTAAGACTTGATTCTAACCAATTGGAGAAAGAGTAAGAGGAGCCTAGTGAATTTGCACTTACTTTGAGTTATATTCTTGATTTCCCCTTCCAATTTCTCAAATCTTCAAGCTTTGAGGTGAGCTCTCTTCTTCTTCTCTCTCTTCTCTTCTCCTCTCTCTCTCCAGGAGATATTTTTGGTGTTTGGTTGAGTGTAAAGAACATACAAGGTCCAAGTATATATATAACAAGTCTCAAGTCTCTATATAGGCCAACCAACCCAATTTATCGAATCAGACAAAATCAATTTTCAATTAAACTACCCGAATAGCATTAAAAATTCTCATTAATATATTCATATACTCAATTTCGGTTTCTGAACTCATTAAAATTGTCAATTTCAGTTTCAAAGTGTTGGCTCTAGGAATTTAAGCCAAATAAAGCTAATTAATTCATTACGAATCAAATTTTACAAAACTTCATATAATGTCCTAAAAATCATAACTGTAAAGTCAATTTCCGGTTATTGCGCCTCTAAGGCTTTCAATTTTCAGTCCAAAGGTCGTAATTTTAACAGATTTTCTTATAACCGACAGATGTAATCTCATAGGCACATAATTCACACACTTAAACATGGAATTTCACATAAAGCATATAATCACAAATATATTATCACAGATAATAAGGGAATTAGAACATAGACAGTATATGAAAGAATCAAGTTATTACAGATTCTCACTATTGCCTTGATGATGACAGTTACACTGCTTATTCATCACCTTCAGACAAACAATCTAATTTTCACAGATTTTTATCGGATAAGTTACCGCTTTACAATCCAAATTTATAATTATGTTCATGGATTCCATACATTTTATGACTATTTTTACCTTTCTGCACTGCAAGGTTGTTCTTCTTGAAGTATCATCATCCAAACCAACCACTTCCCTCCATAGTTTACCTATGCTGAAGAAGGTATTATTATTCCATAAGTTTAAGGGAACTCCATAACAACTCAACCAGACAACTCTTTCTTGTTCGATGGCCATCCCTTGTTGCCATTCTACAATAGACTCACTCCATTCCTTGATCCAATCATCTATTTCCTTAAGCCTTTTTTTCACACTTTCCACCGATGAAAATGATAACACTATGTCCCTACCCCCTCCATCTCGAAGCTCAATGTCCTCAAAACCTCTACTGATCAACTCCTTTTTAAAATCAGCCCCATAATACGTTGGTTTTAACCACACAATCACGCTATTATAAAGCCAACCATTGCTTTCTTCAGATGCCTTTATGGTTATTGTTGTATTATCAACAGTCCCTCTTCCCCTTACAACCTGGGCATATGATTTCTTCCCTTGTATCCTTCCAACAGAATTTTTGGTATCTCTCATTCCTTGCCTTTCAGACACCATGTGTAGAGGCCCCTACTTTGCTTCATCTTTTTTAACAAACTCTGCTGTTTTCAATTTCAGAGCTTGGTTATCGCACCACAAACCATTTGCTTTCTGGATTGCCATACTTGCCATTATGGGACAATCATACCTTATGAATCCAAACCTTGATCGCGTCATCATCCTTCTTTTGTTTGGTATAAATACGTCTTTCACCACACCAAAGTTGGTGAACAGAGAGAACAACTCTTTTGGATCCATTGACTCTGGTAGATTGTCAACAAAAATAGTATAGATACTTGTTCCTGTCCTAATGACTGACTCTATCCTGTGCTGCTTGCTACCTTGACCTCTATGCTTGCGTAACACTGGCTTCCAGCCTCCATCAACGCAGCTATTGTCCCTGCCGCCTCTGCGCATCTCCATTTCTGTAGAGAAATTGTGTAACATTTTTTAAAAATTGAGAAACTTCTTGATTGTTATATATTGCAAAATTTCTAAATTTTTAATGCTACACATTAGAAAGTTTCACCAAAAAAAAAAAAAGTTGATGGTTCATTCATTAGCTGTTTTTGTAGGAATTGTGAGAATCGCTATAATTTCTCACAAGAAATTGTGAATGATCATCTTTATAGTAATGGTTTTTAATTAGTATAAAAATTGGAAAAATCATGGAGAATTGTACATTTCTTTTCATGAAAATGTGGATATTGAAACTTTGGTGGATTTAAATATTGGGGATGATATGGTCGGAATGATAAACGGCACTCTACATAATCCATATGTACCTATAAGTGTTGAGAACGATTATCAAATTGCACATGATCCCTGAACAGGACCAATGAAGAAACTTCAAAGTATTTCAAACTTTTGGAGGATGCACAAAGTGAATTGTATCCGAGCTGTAAGAAATTCACATTACTGTCATTTGTTGTTAGACTTTTGCATATGAAGGTGATTAATAAGTAGACGGACATGTCAGTTAACATGTTACTTGAGTTGTTGAATGAGGCCTTCCTTGAAGGTGTAAAGCTTCCAAGTTCATACTATGAGGCTCAAAAATTAACTAACAATTTGGGCTTTACTTATGAGACTTGGGATGCATGCCCCAATAGTTGTATGTTGTTTAGGAACGATTATGCTACTTTTGATGAATGTGTTGTTTGCAAAAGTTCCAGATGGAAGCCAAATGATGGTAAAATGCATGGTAAACGTAAAGCAGCAAAACAGATAAGATGTTTTCCTTTGAAGCCAAGGATGCAAAGATTGTTTATGTCATCTAAAACGACGAAGCTTATGAGATGGCATGAAGAGGAACGAATTGATGACGATGTGTTCAGGCATCCTGCTAACTCTCTTGCATGGAAAGATTTCGATCGATAAAATATAGGCTTTGCCAGTGATAGTCGAAATGTAAGACTTGGGTTAGTGTCAGATGGATTTAATCCATTTAGATCGATGCACATAGTTCATAGTACTTGACCTGTTGTGTTGATTCCTTATAACTTACCCCCGTGAATGTGTATGAAATAGCCGTTTTTTATTTTGTGTGTGCTTATTGATGGACCGAAAGGACCTGGGGACAAGATTGATGTGTATTTACAACCATTAATTGAGGAGTTAAAGGAATAATGGAATGAAGGTGTAACCACATTTGATGCATCAGCCAATGAAATGTTTCAAATGCATGCAAGTTTGCTATGGACAATCAACTATTTCCCTACATATGCTAACTTGTCAAGTTGGAGTACGAAAGGTGAATATGCTTGTCCTTGTTGCAATACAAAAAATGTATCGTGTTGGTTGAAACATGGTAAAAAACATTCCTACATTGGTCATCGTCGATTCTTGCCTAGTAATCATAAATTTTGAAACGATAAAGTATCATTTGATGGTAAATGGGAATGTGGAAGCAAACCTAAATTGTTGTCTGGATCTGAGTTGTTGCATCAGTTGGATTCAAAAAATATCTTGACCCAATACAAGATTGATAACCTTAAGGAAAGACATGCTACACAAAGGGAGAGGGGAATCACCAAATCTCGAAGCCATAATTGGAAGAAGAAGAGCATATTTTTTGAATTGCCATACTGGAAACACAACTTAATTAGGCACAACCTATATGTGATGCATATGGAGAAAAATGTATGTGATAATGTATTGTGGACATTACTTGGAGTTGTGGGAAAATCTAAAGACAACATGAGTGCTCGACATGATTTGCAAGAGATGAATATTAGAAAACCATTACATTTGTAGTCAAGAGGGTCCAATAAAGTGTACTTGCCCTCTGCACAATTTACAATGAGTAAGAATGAAAAAGATATATTCCTCAAAGTACTAAAAGAAGTTAGAGTGTCGGATGGGTATGCATCAAATATATCAAGACGAGCGCGTTTACAAGATAGAAATATTGGAGGTCTTTAGAGTCATGACATTCATATTTTGATGCAACAACTCATACTGTTGGCTATGCAAAAATCCTTGCCCAATAATGGAGTTGAACCTTAGATTGAGTTGGGCAATTTTTTCAGACAATTATTGTAACAACCCCGATTCCTGATTTACGTTAATCTATGATTAATTATGCTTGATGAGTAATTAAGAAGAAATCCTCAATTAATTATATGTGTATTTGTAGACACCCCATTTTTGACCGTCCTCAAGACTTGGACGTCACCGTTGGAACGCTCGGTGATTATCCATGTTTGTGTTCGTTTTGAGTTCCCGGAGGTCCCGGCTGCGCGTCGTGCCTCAGGACCTCTCAACCGGTTTTTCTGTGCTTGGTTTTACACCAAGGCTTGTGTGTTTTTTGCATTTGAGGGTAGGGGGAGGCTTGTTAGCCATCCCTGAAGCCACCGGCTGCCCCCGAACTCCACCGGCACTCCCTCTTAGCCATCGGCACTGTTTTCTCAAAAACTTTGACCGGTCGGCACTTTATGTTGCCGACCGGCACTTTTTTGTGCCGGTGACTGTTTTGGCCGGCCGGTGTGCACCCTTTGAACCCCTGGGATATGGTGCATGCCAGCTGTGCCAGATGGAATGCACCATCACATTCCCCCGTGCACAGGTGTGGCCATTTTGCACCCTTTGCACCCTTTGCACCCTCTAAGCTTCTAGAAGCTTGCACCTTTGGCCAAGCTTCTTGGAGAAGCTTGGCCAGCTGTCTTGGCTTCTCCAAGAAGCCAAGACACCTTTGCCCCCCCCCTTGAACCTTTTGGTCTTGCTTAGCCATTAAGTCTTGGCTTTAGTTGCCTATTTAAGCTCATTTCATCTCCCTTGAGCTAGGTTAGAGACTTTGAAGGCAAAAACCAGAGATATATCTCTATATCTCTGATATACATCCATATATATCTATATCTCCCTCTTTTTCATCCTTGTGTGTGTGTTTTAGGCCTAAAAGGTGTATTTTCCCTTACTTTTGCACCATTACACATACCATTACACCTTAGCTCGAGATTGAGAGACCTAGAGGGTTGTTTGTTGAAGTTTTGGACTGACTTTGATCACTAGAGAGTGGCTGGACCACCTGTTCTTCAAGGGATCTTCAAGGGTAAACTCATTACTTTAGTTTCCCCATTCTTGCAACTAGTTTCTACCCCTTTTGCTTTGTGTTTTGAGCTTTGTCTATAACTAAAAAAACTCTTGTTTTTACTTGCTCTTGAACCTTCATTAAGGTCATTTTGTGGTTTGAACAAAGCCTCACCCTTTTAGGCTTTACTTGGCCATTTTGGTGTCTTTTTAGTAAGGCTTTGTTTACTTGGTGTTTTTGGTCTTCTCACCACTGAAAACCAGTGGGTTTTCAGTGGTGAGGAAGGTGGTTCCAAGTCATGAATAGGGGAGGGACACCCCTCTCCCCTTTGTCCTTTGTTTGCCTTTGTTTTTGGCCTAGAGAATAGCATGTGTGCATGGTTGGTTTTGGTTTCATTTCAGAGCATATTTGTGGTTAATATGATATGTCATACCTCTATTTTAGGTTGGATTTATGGCCTTTAGCATGCATCTTACACTTGCTTTGAAATGCTCTACTTTGCCTAGAAATAGGCCATGTGTTTAGCCTTGTATATCCTCATGTTTTAGCTTGGCTTATTGAAGTTTTTGGTCATGTTTTGTCATGTTTTAGGGCTGTGAGCCACTGGTTTTACCATTTTTGGCATGCTTAATGTAGTTGCTTTGCATTGTGGCTTGTAAGCTTTGAGTATATGATCCATGAACAAGCATTGGTTAGGCTATTTAAGTGATTTGAGATCATTTAATATGCCATTTCAGTCCATATTCCATGCTTGTATGTCTCCATTTATCATCACTTTCATGCTTTGAAGTGTTGTAATCTTGTGCCTTAAAGGGTGGTCATTGGCCATGCTTGCATGTTTAGGCATTTGGATCGCCATATCATGTGTTTTTGTGACTTATTTTTGCATGCTACACATCTATTTTTGGTTGCTCATTCCATGCTATGAGTGGTCTTGTTAGTGATGGTGTAATGCTCCATTTTGTGCCTTAGTCTTAGGCCCCCATTTTG
This sequence comes from Camellia japonica, assembly GCA_030407325.1. NCBI lineage: Eukaryota > Viridiplantae > Streptophyta > Magnoliopsida > Ericales > Theaceae > Camellia > Camellia japonica. The sequence goes on from JAPPVO010000024.1 coordinate 82,501,437, forward strand.
GCTTGCATGTTAGCATGAATAATTGTCCATTTTAGGCGCTTTTGGCCACTGTTTTGGGGTGGATTGAGGTCTGCCCCTTTATGGTTTAAGCCCACTTTAGCATATTTGTCTCATGTTCTTTGCATACTTGCTTCATTAAGTGTGGTAGCATGATGGTTCTATTACATGGTTCATCCATGTTTGCATTGCATTTGCACCTTGCATGTTGCATTACATTTGGCATGTTTGTATCTTACCATTAGATTGCATTGTTGAACCATGTTAGCATAACATGCATTGCATTACTTGGTTTGGGGTGTCAAACCAAGTGTGAGAAATGAGGGGTGTTTGTACTTCAAGTGACAAAACACACCTCAATTCTCATGTCACCGGGGCCCTTGACTTTGGACATGATAGGGTCTTGGTACTCATTTGTTTGTTGCACGCATTCCCATTAAAAATGCAACCTCGGTTCCTTAGGCCATCATGCATCAAGATGCATAATTGATGGCCCAAGAACCAAGGGTCAGGCTTCCTTGATCCCCCAAACATGATAGGAGGCGATGGCCGTGCATACACATGCCTAAAAACCCATGCCATGCATTGCTGGTCTGCTGCTGCTGTCAAACTGTCCCCTGCAGGAACTTTCTGCCGACCGGCAGAACAGAGTGCCGACCGGCACTGTATTTTTGGCCGATAGTCTCTAGAGCAGCCAATGGTCATTATAAACAGCCGGTGGGAATTTCCTCCAGCCGGTGGTACTTTTCAGTGTGTATGGAAGGTGTTCTTGGACTTTGGCAATTTTCAGAAAGACAGGGCAGTGAAAACAGAGGCAGCAGTGCTACGGTGTGGGCTTTCCGGGCAAAGCGGACTCGAGCATGCATCATTCACGCATCCCGAGGCAGGGCTGGGCCCCTTTTCTTTTATGAATAATATTAATTTGATAATTAGAAAGTTTTGTAATAATTAATTTTATTCATTATTTGGACTGTATTATTTGGGACTGTATATTCTTTTGGCCCCTCCGAGCGAGGGCATATCTGTAATAAGTGTAGGTGAGTGTGTGTATGTCTTCCAACCCCCATTTCTTTCTTCTCTTTTATTTACCTGCTTACGATGGTAGATTAGGGCATATTTGAAATTAGCATACCTTATGCAACGCATGCGTGTATCTATGCATTTGTCTAAACATGCACCGGGCTCGGTACATCATACAAACTGCATCGTATTTTCAATTCCAACTTGAATACGTGCATCAAAATAAAGTGCACTTCACATGCCATTTTTAGGGTTAGCCGAGCCTATCCTAATTACATGCTGTATGTGTTGCATTAGTCACTTAACATGAACTAGGGCATGCATGTTTGCTAACTAGTTTATTGTTTTGGCACGGAGTACGATGTAAGTTTTTTACGCTTTAGCATACCACATGTGTGTGAATGTCGCCATGACAGTATGCTTACCATGCGGCTAAGTGCTTATGTGAGTTAAACTGTTTGAATGCCTGTGGGTGGAGGTTGGATTGCTTGAGTTGGGATAACTCATTGAAATCCGTGTTTTAGCCTACTTGCGAGTAGCAAATTCCAAAGTATTTTTCAAACGAACGGATATGCAATGTTTATTTCCAAATTAGGCAATCTAGTCTATACTTGTTTGCTGCGCGCATAACATAGTAATTCTAGGCTAATAATTGGAATAAGAACACGTAACGTTTTCAAAATCAGATATCACGGTTAGTAGAGGCCGGTCTTCGGACCGGGCGAAAGGGGGTGCTCATAGCTGACCTTCCCCAATCGTACCCAAGCTCCCGAGCCAAGACACTTTGGTTATGACGGACATGTGGCCTTCGGCACCGAGTCAGGGTTTCCTAAATTCCCCCATTAAAAAATATTTAGGTGGCGACTCTGTAATCTGGCAAAGCAGTCCATGTTTGGCACTTCTTTCAAAAAATCTGTTTTTCTTCAAAACGATTTGCCAGAGTTGGACTCTTTGGTTCAGATTTAGAACCGCAACACCAAAGGGAGTCCGAACCGTAGCGAGGTCCCCCCTACGGGCTTGTTACAGTATTGTATCATTTTGTATTTATATCTGTTTGATGTAGAAAGATCTGTTCTTGTTTGAATTTCGGTTTGCGAATTGGAGGCCTTATCGGCATCTAAATCAGAAATTGACTTGATTTATGTGTTAATTAGGAATTATAGAATTTTATGGTTAGTTTAATCAAAATTCGATTTGGAACGATTAAATTAGATTAAATTTATGCCATTTGATTAGTCTTCTTAAACCATTACTAAGGGAGCTTATATAAGGCCACTTTCACCACCACTTATACATTTTACACTCTCATTCACTCATCTTTGAGCACCAAACATGAGAAAGAAGGAGAGGGAGGAAAATTGAGATCAAAGTTGAATTGGGGAAGAATTGTTTGAAATTGTGGACCTTTGAAGAAGATTTGAGAGTTTCAACTTCAACTCTTGTAAATTCAAGACTTAAGGTAGGAATCCACCCTCTTAATTGTGTAATTGAGTTAATTCATCTATGAATTCAAGTGAATTGGGCTATGAGATGTAAGAATCAAGCTTAAGAAGTAAATAGGAAGATCAATTCATGCATTCATGTACATTTTAATGCATTGAGAGCATGTTACTAGGAGATTCCTGCATGCATGTTTGAAATTCATCTTAATTTAGGGGAATCATCAAATTTCAAGTTGTTTCATAGCATTTGATCATGTTTTGAGAAGCTCAAGATCAAGAGAATTCATGCATGTTATGTTTTTGGAACATCCATGATGATTAAGTTGAATTGTGTACATTTGGCATGCTTTTGGGCCATGATTTCTTGAAATAATCCTTTAAACATGTTGTTTTATGAGTTTCTAAGTGTTTTCCAAAATTTTGGCCCAAGAGGATGAGTTTTGAAGTGTTTGGTTTAAGCTTGAAACTTGGAGATCAAATCTGGAAATTGCAGAATTTGAATCCACGCTCGAGCGAGCACTCTGAATGCGTGCACTTCCGCTCAAGCGACATGATGCCCGCTTGAGCGTGAAATGCATGTATCCAGAAGTTCACAAGTTTTGCAGCACGCTCGAGCGACAGAAGTCACGCTCGAGCGAGGGTCTGAGACTCACGCTCGAATGGGGATCGAGCGTGAAAAACAAGCAACTAGTACTTTTGTCAAAGTTTATAGTCCGCTCGAGCGAGGAAAGTCACGCTCGAGCGAACCTTTACATTTTGCATGTCCGCTCGAGTGAGGAAAGCCACGCTCGAGCGTGGACTCTGTTTTCAGCAAAATTCGAAAAATGTTTTCAAATGCATTTTTGCATCCTCATTCCATCCTAGGCATTCCTAGGCCTTGATTAAGACCCTATAATGAGGTTAAATGTTAGAAACACGCTCAAATTAAATGAAGCAAGTTATGTACAATTCGAACGTGTGTTTCAGGTGTATGTTTGTTATGTGTTAATGTAGGTCGCGTGCCGTAAACCGTTTGATTAGTCTGCTCTGTTTGTCTGCACCGAAGCTAACTGTGAGTAATAACTTAGTAAAGTTATGTTCAACTTTATTTATTTTTTGTATAATGAATTAAGATCTGTTTTCTGAAATGATATGTTCTGTACAATGAATGATTGTCCAATTTCTAATAATGTATTCATGGCATCCTTGGCATCATGTGATATCTGTTAGATGTCACTCGGTATCGGAGGTTCCATCATGGAACTTAATATGTCTGCAATCTGTTGCCCGTACCGGAGGCTCCATCATGGGGCTCAACATGTTTATTCTCTGTTACCCGGATCCGGAGGTTCCTTTATGGAACTGGTTATTCATAACTATTACATGATCTGCATTTGTTCTGTACCTGCTCTATTAGCACTAATGGATGTACCACGTATGATTAAGCATGAATTATGATTTCCGTATATGATCTGAACAAGACTATGAATATGAATCTGAATCTGAATCATGATTTCTGAATCTGTGTGGACTTCATTCATTAAAACCCCTTTACTCCGTTATTATTCATTGGGCTTCCGCTCACTATTTTATATTATGTATGTAGGAGAGTAGGCGCGTGACCAGGCCCAGAGTTGACAACCTACGTTTCAGTTTTGTCAGCCAACCTTTGTGCCTCCCGAGGAGGTTCCAGATGAAGTCAAGTTTTTATGGCTGTTTTTGTAATCATAATAGACTTGGTATGTTTTGTTAAGTCTTGGGCAGGATGTCTGCCACTATACTCCTAGGAGTGATATGTAAATATTGTATCTTTTGACATCGTGTAGACACCCCATTTTTGACCGTCCTCAAGACCTGGACGTCACCACTTGAACACTCGGTGATTATCCATGTTTGTGTTCGTTTGGAGTTCCCGGAGTTCTCGGCTCGCGCGCCTTGCCTCAGGACTTCCGAACTCGACCGTTTTGTGTCTGGTTTTGGCACCAAACACCTGTGTTTTTGCCTTGAAGGGCAGGGAATGCTTTGTGAGGCACCCCCACATACCACCGGCTGTGGCTAGAGGCCACCGGCTGGCTAGTGTTGCCATCGGCACTTTATTGTGCCGACCGGCACTCTTTTGTGCCGACCGGCACTAAGTTTTGTCAAAATGACACTATTTGCCGGCCGGACACTGTGCAGTTGCTTTATGAGATATTTTCAGACAGCTATATAATTTTGGTTCCCCTCCATACACGTGTATGGAGGGATGACCCTCTTAGTTAGCTTAGCTTGTAAGCTTTGCAAGCTTTGCTTGCCTATAAGAGGACCACTCCTCTTCTTGGCTTAAGGTTACAAAATTTTAGACATTTTAGACAGACCAAGCTCTGGTTTTTAGGGTTAGGATAGATATACATCCTATCTCTCTTCTTCCCTCTTGTTTTGTACACTAGGTGTTTGTGTTATACTTTTGCTCACCAACACCTAGTGTTTCACCTTCTTTGGGTTCTTGAGGGTCCAGAGGTCTGTTTTGAAGCTTTGAAGCTGGTTTGGTGCTCAAGGAAGCCAACACATCATCTTTGTTGAAGAGGCTTCAAGGGTAAGACACTAACTCTCTTTTTTCCCCCATTTTTGCACCTTGTTTTTACCTAGTTTAGAACTGTTTTTGTGCTTAGTGATTAACATATAAAAGTTCTGTTTTTTAAGCCTCTTTATTGTTTATTAAGAGTGCTTGGTGGTTTGGGCAAGTTTGACCACCCTTAGGCCTTGAAAAGGGCCCTTTTTGTGCTATTTTGCGAGAGATCCGAGACTTTGGTGCTTGGGCCTCTCCACCACTGAAATCTTGAGGGATTTCAGTGGTGGAGATGGTGCCTTGAAGTCTCCAAAAGGGGAGGGTCACCCCCTCTCCTTGATGTCCTTGAAAAGGACAAGATTTGGCTTCGTGAGGGAGCTTGTGCTTGAGTGTGTGTTGAGCATGTTTGGTTCGCTTTTCATGCTTATATTGCCATGATATAACATGATTTTAAGTTGGTTTTGGTCCCTTATGCATGCTTAGCATAGTTGCCATGTAATGCCTTGTATTGCCTTAACATGCCATAGGTTGTTAGCCCTAATTTGAGCATGCTTTAGGCTTAGATTTGTGAATGTTTTGTGCTCATTTCGCCATGTTTTAGCTCTGTCCATAGTCATTTGGGTTGATCTTGGCATGCATTATATAGCTCCTTTGCATTTTAGGCTTGCTAGCCTTTGAGCATGCATGTGTAGCATGTGTTGCTTACCTCATTTCGATGATTTGGAACCATTTAAAATGCTATTTCAGTCCCTTTGGTGTGCTTGTATGCTTGCCTTAGTTGTCACTTTAATGCTTTGAAAGCATGTGTTGAATGCTCCATGTTTTGGCCTTAATGCATGCCTTTGATTTCAAGCCTCTTAGATGCCATCTAAGTGGTCCTTTGGGCCTAATTTGACATGCTAAAAATCTGTTTTGGGTTGATTAATGCATGCCATAATTGCCTTGCATAGGTGTGGTTTAATGCTTCATAGACTTGCTTTGAAGACTTGGGCCATTTGTATGCCTTGATTGGCTTGCTTTGTTAGTTGGTTTGGCACCATGTTTTGCATGAATTTCAGAGCTTTCCATGTATGCTAATAGTCCATGTTTGTGCCTCTTAGATGTGTTTAAGAGTTGCTTAATTGTGCTTAAGTGTTGGTGCCTTAACTTGTGCATGTGTGCATGTGTGTTTGGCCCTCTTGACTTAGCATTTTGGCCACTGATTTTAGGACTATTTGAGTTGCCTAATTCATGTATAAGACCATCCTTCCATTGGCTTGCATGCTTGTCTTGAATGCTTGCTTGAACTCTTTGCATAAAAATGTTGCATAGTCCATGTTGCATGCCTAGTTGACATGCTTAGGGTTGCATTGTATTGTGCATGTTTGACCTCTTGAAGTGAAGTATGATAGAGGTTTAGCACCCTTGTTTGCTTGTTTGCATTGCATGCATTTGAAATCAAAGTTGCACTCTTGGTTCTTTGGGTCATCATGCATGGAAATGCGCGATTGGTGGTCCGGGAATCGAGGCACATGCCCCTTTGAGTCAATGACATGATAAGGGGTGTGTATAGTGCATAAATACCTTGAATCACATTGCCATGCATGTTGTTGTCCTCTGCTGCTGTGGGTTGCAGGTTCTGCAGGTGTTAAGAGCCGGCCGGCACTATTTAGTGCCGACCGGCAGTAAATTTCCAGCCGATAACTTCATATAGTGCCGGTGGCCTCTTTCTTCAGCCGGTGGTGCTCTACCCTAGCCGGTGGTACTCCCCAGTTCCTTGAGAGGCACTCCTGGGACTTTGGTAATTTTCTGAGGAGGAGAGCAGAGGAAACAGAGGCAATCCGTGCATGGCAGTGCGGTTCCGAACCAGTCCCGAGCGCGTGTTGCATCCGGTCCTCATCCCGAGGCGATTTACTGTTTAATTAGATTAATTATTTTATTTAATTAATTTAGTTGATTTGTAATATTTTAATTAGCCTGAGCAGTTAATTATCTGTATTATTATTCGGTCCCTCCGAGTGAGGGCGTGCTTGTAATAAGTGTGTGTGAGTGGGTGTATGTCTTCCAACCCCCATTTCTTTCTACCTTTTATTTACCTGCTCACGATGGTAGATTAGGGCACATTTAAATTAGCATACCTTATGCAATGCATGCGTGCATCCATGCATTTGTTTACATGTATCGGGCTCGGTACGTCATACAAACTGCATTGTATTTCAAATCTAACTTGAATACGTGCTACTCGCGCATTTCACATGCCATGTTTAGGATAGCCGAGCCTACTCTAGATTGCATCTATGCCTGTGTTGCATTAGCCACTTAACATGAACTAGGTCATGCATGTTTGCTAACCGGGTTATTATTTTTGGCACGGAGTACGATGTAAGTTTTATGCTTTAGCACGTCGCATGCGTGTGAATGTTGCCATGACGGTATGCTTACCATGCGGCTAAGTGTTTATGTGTGATACACTATTTGAATGCCTGTGGGTGAAGGTTGGATTGCCTAAGTTGGAACAACTCGTTGAAATCCGTATTTTAGCCTACTTGCGAGTAGCAAAAACCAACACGTTTTTCGAGACAAAACGGATATGCAATGTTTATTCCCAAATTAGGCAATCTAGTCTATACTTTTGTGTTGTGCGCATCACATAGTAATTCTAGGTTAATAATTGGAATAAGAATGCATAATGTTTTCAAAATCGGATATCATGATTAGTAGAGGCCGGTCTTCGGACCGGGCGAAAGGGGGTGCTCATAGCTGACCTTCCTCGATCGTACCCAAGCTCCCGAGCCAAGATCACTTTGGTGATGACGGACATGTGGCCTTCGGCACCGAGTCAGGGTTTCCTAAATTTCCCATTTTAAAATATTTAGGTGGCGACTCTGTAATCTGGCAAAGCAGTCCATGTTTGGCACTTCTTTTCAAAAATCTGTTTTTCTTCAAAACGATTTGCCAGAGTTGGACTCTTTGGTTCAGATTAAGAACCGTGACAATTTGAGTCCGAACTGTAGTAAACCCAATAAGAACGGAACGGGACCTTAACCCTCCCGGGGCGTTCGGGGACGTCTACAGTTTCTGGCGACTCTGCTGGGGATTTAGAGAGTTTGACTCGAACTCGTGATATCCTGTTTTGATCTCATTTATGTGTTTCTTTGCATTGCATGTGCATTGGTGCGCCTAGGACACCGTGTTGGCCATCTGCTATTCCTGAGCGGTTTGCCGGAGGCTTGTCTTGTCAAGGCATGTCCATAAGGCTGACCGGTTGCGGGCTCTGCCAGTATGGGAACACAAACCCCGGTTTTATCGGGGCACCCTTTTTGACCATTCGACCTAGTGCATATTCGGATCCATAGTGACCATTCCAAACTAGGACAGGTTACTTACGCGATATAGGTTGTTTGAAACCGCTGTGTGCATAGTGAAACCCTAGCTCCTGACAAAATAGGACAGGGAAACCCTACCCCAAACATAGGGGTGTATTGGCTCTTTTCTACCTGTTATGTGCTTCTAGAGTGTATCTCTGCAGGGAACGCATATATCAGTTTGCAAGTTTGGGTATCCGGCCCGAGGGCACCAGTGTCAGTGTTGTTGAGGATCAGTTATGTCTGCGGGTGTCAGTTCAGCTTTGAATAGTGATTCTGGGGAACGGTGATCAGTAGTAGAGTACAGTTGTCCGGCTACATCCGTGCTTGATCTGTCTGGGGCTGAAATACTGTTTGTTTTCCGTTTCAGTTCAGAGATTCAGAGAGCTAATCCAGAACAGTTAGTGTCTTCCCTTCGCTGCGGCAGACGCATGACGCAGAGAATTCAGAAGAAATCGTGGTCATGACGGCCGCGTTGGATCAAGGAATCACCCTACATGATGAGACTACGTTGACATGCCGCATCCGCCCAGATCGCCGCGCCGCGCACCCGGTTTGGGCCCCTCAGCTATATCAGGCGCGCGAGCCCACATTTGAACTAATGGGGATGATAGGTGATCTTCAAAGATCCGTGACGGATCTCGCCTATGGAATGACAGTTTCGCCGCCAGCCGCACCATATGCCGGAGGCTTTGTACCCCAAGAGCCCCCGCTACTGGGACGAATTGTAATTGAACTCAACCAACCGGAGATGACCTCCAGTTATGGTAACGACGCAGCAAACCAAACTCTAGATCAGGCCGAGGCCAGAGATAAAGGCAAGATGAAGACAGATGCCGACCCTATCGAACAATTGTTGTGGGCAGTAGAGGCTTTGAAAGCCAGGGGGATGAACAAGCAACAGATATGTCAAAAGCTGTGGAGGGTGCTTTCCCCACTCCACTTGAGGGCAGTTCCAGTCAATCAGAGAATCGGGATAGGCCCCGTCATGCCAAAACAGTTCTTCCCGCTCCCAACCTTGCACCCGAGAGGGATCAGAAATCCAAGGCCACCCCCGCCGATCCGTTCGCTAGTGCATCTAGCAAGAGTGCTCAGGCCCCGAAGTATCTGCCCCGAGGGCACAGGGTCTTCCACCCTCTTTACATGCCTCTGTCTAGGGCACTGTTGATTTTGGCCAAAAAGGGGCATCTCAAACCCTTGGAGCCCCGGCCCCTACCGAAGAATCTCCCTGCCGCACATGATGCTTCTCTGTACTGTGCGTACCATCAGCAGACAGGCCATGCCACTGACAATTGTTTTCGCCTCCGTCACGAGGTGCAGGATCTGATTGACAACGAGGTTATCCTCCCACCCACCTCGGCCAAGTCAGTCACTACGGAGTTCTTGGATTTTGAGGACACAGATACTGCGAGTATGTAATCAGAAGGTGAACCGCCTGTGGGCAATGCTTGGCGCATTTTTGGATGTGGCGTTTGGCACGCATTTTTGGGCACCTATTAATTTCTGTAAATTCTGACTTGGGTGTCGAGTCAGTCTTCTGTTTTGTCTTGAGCCTGTCTCATTGTTTTGAGACATTCCTTTTGCTTAAGGGTCTGTCTAATTGTAATGAGTCAGTCCCTCTTGTATAGAGTACCATGGTGATTTCGGGGTTGTTGCCTCAAACACCGTTTTATCTTATAAACAGTTGTTTTTGCTTTTTGAGTCTGTTTCTGTCAGGGAGCCAGTTATGCCAACAAATCTGAATGAAACAGCCATGGCCACCATGTGTCATATTTGTTGCTATTCGAGTTAGCCGCGCCAGAGGGTGTGAATGGAACGACAGTGCGTACCGCCTGCTCTCTTGTGCCTTGAACATCGTTATGATGACCTAAGCTTTTCATAAAACCCTTTCCGAACACTGCGGTGATGAAAACAAAGAGGAAGTAATTCCTCGGGTTTTGTAAAATTTTGATCATTTTGAGAAAAAGAAACGCATGCTAAGCTTTTCATGAATGAATCATGCTTGTCGGCGTGAGTACTGAGAAGGACCCTGGCCTGATCCAGACTGGTTCCACACTATCTTCAGCACGAGCGATTTGTCGCTTTCTTAAAAACTTTCAAAAACAAAATATTTGTGCAGTCTCGCGAAGACTTGTGTGGAATCGCTCTTGAGATTGTGTAGCCCAGGATCGCTCTCGGCCTCAAGATTCGATTTATCTGTTGTGAACCGGAATCCGTTCAAAATTCAACGTGCCATGAAACGCCTGTGTGGCCCATTTTGAAGCAGCCCTCGAGCAAGAGGCCTCAAAGTCAGATCAGGGAGATCAGATCCCACCAAGCAAAGCTCGAAGAAGCAACCATGATGGACTTTTCCTGCAAATCAACCCAACAGCCGCTCTCGGATACAGAGGGCTTCCATTTCAAAAACCATTTGGCATGGGCTTGCTACACTTTTACCCTTTGAGAGGCTCGCTGGGCCGAAAACCCGGAAGGGCGGTCCAGGCAAAAGTTAGAGCAAAGAAAAGAAAAGACAAAAAAAGAAAAATACAAAAAGAAGCAAAAAGAAAAAAAAAAAGAAAAAGAACCAAAAATAGCAAAGAAAAAGAAATGAAAATGCAAAAGAAAAAAAAAGAAAAAAAAAACACATAGCTCGCAAGGTCGAAAACCCGCATTGGGCGCCTTGGCAAAAGTAAGAGCCTGAAAAGTGAAGGTTAAAATACCCGAGTGTACCTTAACCGGAACTACATAAGGCTTGATTTCCATGTTTGGGATACGTAGGCAACTTCATCTTGAAGTCCAGCCCCCAACGCTTCCATAGCGTCTCAGTCCATGTCATGGTTTTGATCACCTGTGCCTCCTCCGAATCCAGAGTCTCAATTACAGCGACCTAGAACTACGTGATCAACTTCCTCTTAAAGCCCAAACCGCCAACACCTTCCAGGTGACTGTGTCCATATATTGATTCAAACCGTCTTCGGCTCCTCCGCGACTGAGGGTCCGATCGTCATCAACAAGGACTGGCTTACAATGTGCCGCGGCATCATCCAAGCAAGGGGCAACTTTCCGTTGCCATACAGTGCCATAAGTTGCCCTGAGTTACCGCCCAAACTAGGGGCAACTTTCCGTTGCCTTATCCCCCTTTAAGCCAGGGGCAATTTCCCATTGCCTCCGATCCGAGGTTGCATATCTCGAGGGTAAGTTCTACGCTCGTTGAGCGTTCACTGTTTGCAAAAATAGTTTTTGAAAATTTTCACTGAAGTTGACTTATTTTCTCGAAAACTATTTCATTTTTCAAAATAGGACCATGTTTGGACCCAAAAGGAGAATTTTCAGTGCGCACAGCCTGATTCGCATGATTTTCAAATCAAAAATTGAACAAGCATGTTAATCTGACGTTCATTTTGATCAAAACTGTTTTAGAAAGAAAACAAAAAAAATGGTCAAAGTAATGAACTAGGGGCACAGTTTGAGTCAGGTGTTCTGTCTCTCCCTTGTCATCAACACGCCTGCCAGGAAAGCACTTTATCTATCAGAAGAAATAGCCGTGAGCTAGCTGTATTCGGCATGAATCCACCGCTTCCTATTCATCCATCAATCACCCTGGGGAGGGATGAAAAATGAGAGAATAAAGAATAGAGAGGTGTAAGTCGAGAGAAAAGTGAACAAGAGGGTTTTGAGAGAAAAACCGAGCTTGAGGGCCGAGTGGCGTGAGAATCACACAAATCAGAAAGGGTGGGAAACCTGCCCGTAGGAATTGGCTCCTCAAGGTCTTTTGTTTTCAAGCACGTCCGTGTGTCGTGTCCTTTGATTTGTCGGTCTCAATTTAGCTTTGAGTCTTTTCCGAGTGTATCTCGTCGTGTTTAGGTCGTGTGCCTTTTATTTTCTTCACTTGAGTCCTTTCCACTGTGTTCAGTTGTAGGCTCGATACCCCGGTTGTGAAACCCCTCTTCCAAAGATTAATCGTTTGTGCTCAGGATGCTGTGCCATTCTCTACATTCGTGCGAAGCAAGAGAAAGAAAAGGAAATTTGGGACATCCGAGCGAGTTTCAACTCCAACCGTTTCAGTTTTGTGATCCGTCTTGTCAGATTGGGTCATTTGTTCAGGGTTTACTGTGTGCAGAATGGACCGAGTGCTGTGTTATGGGCTTCATGCAGATTAATCCCCAGCAGAGTATGGGTTGTGTGTCCAGTTTGAGTAGTGGTTTGTATGAATTGTTTGCTGTTAATTGGTTGGTTATCCGATTATCATAGTGCAAATGCTCAATTTTCAGACAACAGATCAATATCATTTACATTTGAGGTGTAATATGATGCAATGCAGTGCAGGGTATGAAATATACACGAATGTAAATACTTTTTTAGACAAAAGGTTTGTTTCATTTCATATCATCTTTTCAAGTACATAAGTTTTGGAGACAAAATCTGCCTGCGGCAGTACAAAATACTCTATCTACCAACAAAAGAGAAAAGAATAAGAAAGAGAAATAAGAAAAAAACAGCAAAAAGTCTGGGTCATCAGCACCATCAATGGCTCGCGCCGGGGGATCTGTCCTCGCCCTCTTCCTGGGCAGGAGTCCAGGAGCATCACCAGAAGTGTCACTATCCGAGCCCGAGCCCGAGCTGCCCCGGCCTCCTCCTCGGATGACTCCGCCTCCTCCTCAGACTCGTCATCTGGAACTGGAGCCGCGAGCTACTCCCGACATGAACGCACCCCCCTCTGGTACGAGGATATGCTTTGCCATCCCGAGTAGAAATGGAAGGTCCAGCTGGAGCGCCGCCCACCGGAGGAATCTGGAAGGGAGGCTGAAACGGCATGAAAAGACAAATGCATCAGTATATTGAGCAGTGAATCAGTGTAGAATGCAGTGTATGAGTACAGTGTATGTGAACACCGTGAGCAATGAATCAGTGCAGAATGCAGTGTATGAATACAGTGTGTGAGTGCCGTGAGCAGTTATTAGGTTTTGCGCAGTACATCAGATTGTATGAAACAGTCAGAGAAGACATACCGGAATGATGTAAAGAGCCAAGATGTCGAAGGTCCGCTGCAGCATCCCCATCATGGAGGCATTCAACTCCACGGACTGCCGGGTGTACTCGGAGGATGCCTGCAAAAGTATCAGATGCATCAGCATTCTGTGGAATATCGAATAAACTGAAATGGAATGACAATGCAAGATACAAAATGAAGTGATACGTACCGGAGGCAAGTCGGGAATACCGGCCAACTCATGACCAGCCGGGGGAGGAGCAAAGGGGATCTGAAAGGTCTCCCCACCCTGCCCTCTGTATGTCAGCATAGTGGGCAGAGCAGGCCAACCGACCCCCGTCCCTCTGAACCCCGCCCCTGCGCGAACTAGAGCCCTCCTCGGCGCTCCTCTCCTACTCCTGCTCGGCCGCCGGCGCCGCAGGTCTCTCCCTCTCAGCTCGGCGACCGCCACTCAGCGCCGCATGATGAAGGTCTGGACGTACCCTGAGTAATCGCCCGCCTCTGAAGCCGTCTGCCTCCCAGCCGATGGTGTAGTCCGCCATCTGCTCGGCGGTGAACCTCTCCGTATCCCGCATATGCTCGGGAGGGTGTACCGGGACTATCTGCTCAGGTAACCCTAAGGTCTGACGCAAGAAGCGCTCGCCTAGGTACCAAGCCGACAGACCGGGCCCTCCAAAAATCCGATAACGCGAGGTATCGACGACGCTAGCAAACCGATCCCGCGCCACGTCTGGCAGTGGAGCCCAAGGCTGCCAGGTGATCTGAAATTGAAATACAGTGTGTTACCTACTGTTATTGCTAATATACAGTGAAAAGACGAGACTTAAACGAACCGCAAGTAAAACATACCTCGGCAGGGGTGATGGTGTCAAAGTAGCGGCGGAAGAAGCTGAAGGTCTCCCGGGGCCTCCGCACGCACCTCCCGTCGAAGCGGCGTGAGAAAGGAACGACCAGAGGGGTCTCTGCATCGGGTACAGGAGCGAGCCTAGGGAAGTAGGCGTAAACCCACAACTGCAAGATAAATACCAGTGCATTTATCAGATAAAGCAGAATACAGAATAAAAAGCAGAAATAGCAGAGCCGCGTGTTGTGCAATGTAAAAGGAGAGTGTGTGTGTGCCGTGTGTACATTATACAGTCAGTGTAAAGCAGAGTGTGTGTGTGCCGTGTGTACAGTATACAGCAAGTGTAAAGCAGAGTATGTGTATGCCGTGTGTACAGTATACAGCAAATGTAAAGCAGACTACAGTGTGTACAGTACGGGATACAGAAAGTATGTAGAGCAGAAATATAAAGCAGAGAAGAAGACATACCTCCCAAGCCCGCCAGTAGCCCCCGAGCAACTGCCCGCTGCCACGAGAGACTGAGCTCATGTAGCCGTAGAGGGTGGCCAGAGCGGCGCCGCCCCAGTCATATCGCAGGAGGTCCCGGACGTCCACCAGTGCGCTGAGAAGGCAGAGAGGCACGGTGTTCGCCCCGGTCGGCGAAGAGGGTCGTCCCTAACAAAAAACATCATAAAGCCGCGTACGTACTGCTCTACAGCCGCCTCGGTCATCGGAGCCGCCGCCACCAACGCAGGCTGCACTCTGAACTGCACCTCAAACCAGGAGTAGCGGACAAAGCCTGGACGAGCTAGAGGTGGCGCCTCACCAAGCAAGTAGATCTGAGCGGCAATCCACTCGTCCATGGTGTCGAAGGGGATCGGATCACCCCCTACCCCGATGCCGGTGAGCACCGAAAAGTCGTAGGAGTCATCGTCATGTCTCCCGCTGCAGATAGGTGGAAAGAGTCGGTGGTGTCCCACCACCTCTCTGCCAAGGCGGCAAGGAGAGGTCTGCAGGCGGAGAGCCTGGAAAGTCCCCTGCAAAAGGAACTGAAACCCGCATCGTCCACGATGCGTCGAACCGCCTCGGGAAGCTCCAAGTACCAATCTCGAGCCGCGACATTCCCATACCCGCGGATGGCATGGGAATCTCCCTGTTTTCAAGCAAATAGTTGCAAAGCAATATGAAATGTACAGTTTCGAAGAAACAGTTAAAGTCAGTACAAATCTAGCATGCGGCAAGTCTTTCAGATTCAAACAGAAACCGGTACCGGTGTGCTTACAGTAAACTACGGCACGTGATGCGTCAGTGTGTTTTGAGTGGTCCAGTGTAAACTTGGTGCACGTGTGCACGTTTTTCAGATGCAAGCACATGTCAGGTTTCAGTGCACCAGTAGGTGGACTACGGCCTGTGATGTGTCAATACTTCCATGGGGGTCAGTGTAAACATAGCATGTGTGCGTGTTTTTCAAAGTTCAAACGGATGCCGGGTCCCGGTATGTTTCAGTGAATTACCAACGTGTGATGCGTCTGCGTGTTTGTGTGATTCAGTGCAAGTCTAGCATGCGTGCGAGTTTTCAGATTCAAATAAGCACCGGGTGTTGGTGAGTTCATGTCAAAAGTGCAATGTGTGCCGTGTGTTTGGGTGATTCAGGCTAGTGCAGTGTGTGTGCATGTGTGTTGGTCCTAAGCAGATATCAGTTGTGAAGTTATCTACAATCAACTACAATATACGGTATGTCAGAATTAAGCAGTTAACGGGTGCAGTTAGCTACGGCAGTCGACAGAAAATTCTACATTGCAGAAAATAAAACAAAGTAGAGATGTTACCTCGGAAGCGCCGAAGGACAGGTGCGAGGTCGGCTCGCGCAGGAGAAGCTCTGGGTCCAGCGCTCGGTCGAAACCGCAGAAGTGGCGAAGTCCATCGGGTGGTAGAATGTGAATAGCCGGCCGGTAGGTCGCCGGATCAAATGGGCGCTCGCTCAACGGGAGAAGCTCAACCCCGGGATCCATCTCGTGATCCGGGGGAGTCCCGACATGTGGAATGTCGTCAGCCATGGCAATGGAGATGAGAAAATAGCCGGAAAAGGAAAACCGAGCAAGAATGTGAAAGTCAACCGGAAAAGTCAACTCCGAGCGAGCCGGAAATGGCCGGGAAGGTCGGAAGATGAAAATACACGAAAATGTAGAGAAAATCGAGGGGAACAAGTCCCGAAAAGGCGAAAATAGCAAAGGGGATCCCGAAATGAGATTTCGATCGGGTGGAAATGTCCGAAACGCGAAGAATATCGCGAATCCGACGGTAAAATGGTGCGAAAACACGAGGAAATCGACAAAAATCGAGAGAACAAAGCTCTAGCGAGAGAGAGTGAAGGATTTCGGCGGAAGAGGAAGTGGAAAATAGGGTTTAGAAACCCTATTTTATAAAGCCCATAGCGAAATGCCGAATCTGCCCCCGATCAGGCATTTTCTGCCGGTCGGCACTATTTTCTGCCGGTCGGCACATTATTGTGCCGGTGGAGAAGTTTAGGCAGCCGGCGGCAGCCGGTGACCACCTAGCCCAGCCGGTGGTGTTCCCAAGGCCTTGTTTAGGCTAGATGAGGGGTTTTGGGTCTTCATAGCTCAAGAAAGTGCAAGAAAGTGCATCTCCGACGCTCAACCGGCCTCCGTTTTGACCTCAGACAATGTCTTCTGTGTGTGGCACTCAAATTCATGCGATGACTGTATCCTTTTGTATCCTTTTGTCTTTCATAAGATTTAAAAGTTGCCCCGAGTGTGTTGCGCGCATTCATCACACTCTCTGGTGCGCCGCCTCGCGCCGTCTCGCACGTCCCTTGCGACTTGCATTATTTTCCATCCGATGAGGTATACGTGCCTCATCTTGCATTTCATCGCATTTCGAGGTACGCGTGCCTCGTTTTGCATTCCATTTTCCATCCGATGAGGTATACGTGCCTCATCTTGCATTTCATCGCATTTCGAGGTACGCGTGCCTCGTTTTGCATTCCATTTTCTATCCGATGAGGTATACGTGCCCCATCTTGCATTTCATCGCATTTCGAGGTACGCGTGCCTCGTTTTGCATTCCATTTTCCATCTGACAAGGTATGCGTGCCTCATTTTGCATTTCATTGTATCTCGAGGTACGCATGCCTCGTTTCGCATTCTATTTCACACCAATGAGGTATGCGTACCTCATGATTCATTTCATTCTCACTTGCATCGTTTTGCATCCCTTGTGGCACGCGTGTCACATTCGCACAGTTGCCCCACTGCGGTCCGGCGGGACCAAAAACACGCGACGGTCTAGGAGACCTTAAATCCTCGGGAGGTGCAAGACCTTCAGTGCATTGAGGTGCACCCCATCGCATTTGGCATGCATCATATCGCACTATCTTGTGCACTCGCGTTGTCTAACGCGTCGCGCCATTTTGCGCAGCGCACTATCTTGTGCATTACATTTCATTCGCGCTATTTTGCGCATCGCGCCGTTTGGCGCACCCCCTTTTTGCATTGTCTTGCATCTTTTGGGGCACGCGTACCTCATCGCACTTCATTTCTCATTCGCATCAACGTGCATACCTCATTTGCATTGGCATGCGTGTCTCACGCGCATTGTGCATCGTTTAGCCCGCCGGTCTGGCGAGACCAAAAACACGCGACGGTCTAGGAGACCTTAAATCCTCGGGAGGTGCAAGACCTTCGGTGCATTGAGGTGCACCCCATCGCATTTGGCATGCATCATATCGCACTGTCGTGTGCACTCGCGTTGTTTAATGCATCGCGCTATTTTGCACATCACACCGTCCTGTGCACGCATGGTCCAGCGGGGCCGAAAACACGCTCGGTCTGGCGAGACCTTAAACCCGTCCATTTGCATTGTTATGCATCTCAAAAGCCGTGCGTTGGCGCGCATTTCAAACATCATGCATCATGTGCATTTCAAATGCATACATTTTGCATCCCGGTCTAGGAGACCTTAAATCCTCTGAAGGTGCAATTCCTTTGGTGTTTGTCGTGCCCGAACGACTTTCGGTGGTCTAGTAAAGCCACCTGTCTGTGTTTGCGGTGAGTTCCTAGAAGACCAACTGGGACGGTGAAAACTAGAGTTTGAATGGCTTATGCCTAGAACGCAAAGGTTCGGAATTTCCGAGACTAAAGTCTGGTTTAAATACCCAGGGGGTGTACCCTCGGTTTGAAATCTGTATGGAAGCCCCATAGGTTGAGGCGGCGTGTTTACGCCTCGATTCTGGATACTGAACCAACCTAGTATATCGCCATGTTGGTAAGATAGGGAAAGCTGCAACCATAGTCGTTGCATCAACATGCATTTGTCATGCATCATCATATATATTGCATATGTCATGCATCAAAAAAACAACAACAAAAACAAAAAAACACATGCATATGTCATGCATATCATTGTAGTATAGCGCATATGTCATGCATTTTCTGTAAATATCCATTTCTACTGCATCGTAATTTGCATGCATCCATTGCATCACTTCCATGTATGGCTTGCGCCTTTCCAGGTTGAGCTTGGTCTGGTATGTGCCCCTACTTTTCACGTCGAAGCACGGTTTTTGTGTACGCGCCTATTCCTTGATGAGCTTGGTTTGAGGGTTGCGGCACATCTCCTGTGTTAGACGCGGTTCGTATGCGTACATGCCTTTCCTAGGCAAGATTCGGTTTGGCCCGCGTGCCATATCCATTGTATCCATTTCCATTGCATTGTAGTGTAATTATTGCGTCCGGCATTCGGATCATTATTCCCTCCTCAGCGGGCCATTTCCCCCTTTATGTCATTCCAACCCAATACTTGTCTTGTGTCCGTGCGAAGTACTTAAATCAGACATGTTCTATGGGAGACGGACTGGTTACCTCCATCAATCTACTGACATTCGTGTGGTTTCGAACCGCTCATGATTTGAATCATGATTTCAATGCCCTGCACGTAGTTTGCATATAGTTTCAATTGCATTGCATATCATTTGCATTTATATACATAGTTTTGTATATTTTGCATATCATTTGCATTTTCATTCTGCATTGTCATGCATATTGCTAACAATATTGCACCTGCTAAGTTTGCTTTCTTTGCAGGCACGATATTGTATGTACGGCTCATTTGAGGCCGGTGCAACCGGACGAGCCGCACAGGTATCGTATTCTCCGAGTGAGACGTATCGAGAATTACATAATTCTCTTACATCCTTTCTACATTGTAGTGTAGATTGATGCATGCTAGCTTAAAAACTGTCGCATGTGTGCTTCATTACAGCTTTCTTTGCATGATCATGAGTTATGCTCGGCCTTTTGCATCGTCAGTTGCATCTTGCCCCCGCCTACGGGCGCATACCTTATCTGCGGCTTGTATGCCTGTGCCTGAACTACGCTGGTTTGATTCCTAAGGGATACGTAGGCAGCTTGCGAGTTCAACCATTTGCGCTTTGTATGTTTGTCCAAGTCTTCGGCCTTGTCAAAAATGGGTCGTCTCTGGGCTTTGACATTCACTCCCGTCATTGTTATGACTTTCGAGTTCTGTCAAAGAGAGGCAACTGTAGAACACCCCATTTTTTGACCGTCCTCAAGACCTGGACGTCACCGCTTGAACACTCGTGATTATCCATGTTTGTGTTCGTTTGGAGTTCCCGGAGTTCTCGGCTCGCGCGCCTTGCCTCAGGACTTCCGAACTCGACCGTTTTGTGTCTGGTTTTGGCACCAAACACCTGTGTTTTTGCCTTGAAGGGCAGGGAATGCTTTGTGAGGCACCCCCACATACCACCGGCTGTGGCTAGAGGCCACCGGCTGGCTAGTGTTGCCATCGGCACTTTATTGTGCCGACCGGCACTCTTTTGTGCCGACCGGCACTAAGTTTTGTCAAAATGACACTCTTTGCCGGCCGGACACTGTGCAGTTGCTTTATGAGATATTTTCAGACAGCTATATAATTTTGGTTCCCCTCCATACACGTGTATGGAGGGATGACCCTCTTAGTTAGCTTAGCTTGTAAGCTTTGCAAGCTTTGCTTGCCTATAAGAGGACCACTCCTCTTCTTGGCTTAAGGTTACAAAATTTTAGACATTTTAGACAGACCAAGCTCTGGTTTTTAGGGTTAGGATAGATATACATCCTATCTCTCTTCTTCCCTCTTGTTTTGTACACTAGGTGTTTGTGTTATACTTTTGCTCACCAACACCTAGTGTTTCACCTTCTTTGGGTTCTTGAGGGTCCAGAGGTCTGTTTTGAAGCTTTGAAGCTGGTTTGGTGCTCAAGGAAGCCAACACATCATCTTTGTTGAAGAGGCTTCAAGGGTAAGACACTAACTCTCTTTTTTCCCCCATTTTTGCACCTTGTTTTTACCTAGTTTAGAACTGTTTTTGTGCTTAGTGATTAACATATAAAAGTTCTTTTTTTAAGCCTCTTTATTTTTATTAAGAGTGCTTGGTGGTTTGGGCAAGTTTGACCACCCTTAGGCCTTGAAAAGGGCCCTTTTTTGTGCTATTTTGCGAGAGATCCGAGACTTTGGTGCTTGGGCCTCTCCACCACTGAAATCTTGAGGGATTTCAGTGGTGGAGATGGTGCCTTGAAGTCTCCAAAAGGGGAGGGTCACCCCCTCTCCTTGATGTCCTTGAAAAGGACAAGATTTGGCTTCGTGAGGGAGCTTGTGCTTGAGTGTGTGTTGAGCATGTTTGGTTCGCTTTTCATGCTTATATTGCCATGATATAACATGATTTTAAGTTGGTTTTGGTCCCTTATGCATGCTTAGCATAGTTGCCATGTAATGCCTTGTATTGCCTTAACATGCCATAGGTTGTTAGCCCTAATTTGAGCATGCTTTAGGCTTAGATTTGTGAATGTTTTGTGCTCATTTCGCCATGTTTTAGCTCTGTCCATAGTCATTTGGGTTGATCTTGGCATGCATTATATAGCTCCTTTGCATTTTAGGCTTGCTAGCCTTTGAGCATGCATGTGTAGCATGTGTTGCTTACCTCATTTCGATGATTTGGAACCATTTAAAATGCTATTTCAGTCCCTTTGGTGTGCTTGTATGCTTGCCTTAGTTGTCTCTTTAATGCTTTGAAAGCATGTGTTGAATGCTCCATGTTTTGGCCTTAATGCATGCCTTTGATTTCAAGCCTCTTAGATGCCATCTAAGTGGTCCTTTGGGCCTAATTTGACATGCTAAAAATCTGTTTTGGGTTGATTAATGCATGCCATAATTGCCTTGCATAGGTGTGGTTTAATGCTTCATAGACTTGCTTTGAAGACTTGGGCCATTTGTATGCCTTGATTGGCTTGCTTTGTTAGTTGGTTTGGCACCATGTTTTGCATGAATTTCAGAGCTTTCCATGTATGCTAATAGTCCATGTTTGTGCCTCTTAGATGTGTTTAAGAGTTGCTTAATTGTGCTTAAGTGTTGGTGCCTTAACTTGTGCATGTGTGCATGTGTGTTTGGCCCTCTTGACTTAGCATTTTGGCCACTGATTTTAGGACTATTTGAGTTGCCTAATTCATGTATAAGACCATCCTTCCATTGGCTTGCATGCTTGTCTTGAATGCTTGCTTGAACTCTTTGCATAAAAATGTTGCATAGTCCATGTTGCATGCCTAGTTGACATGCTTAGGGTTGCATTTGTATTGTGCATGTTTGACCTCTTGAAGTGAAGTATGATAGAGGTTTAGCACCCTTGTTTGCTTGTTTGCATTGCATGCATTTGAAATCAAAGTTGCACTCTTGGTTCTTTGGGTCATCATGCATGGAAATGCGCGATTGGTGGTCCGGGAATCGAGGCACATGCCCCTTTGAGTCAATGACATGATAAGGGGTGTGTATAGTGCATAAATACCTTGAATCACATTGCCATGCATGTTGTTGTCCTCTGCTGCTGTGGGTTGCAGGTTCTGCAGATGTTAAGATCCGGCCGGCACTATTTAGTGCCGACCGGCAGTAAATTTCCAGCCGATAACTTCATATAGTGCCGGTGGCCTCTTTCTTCAGCCGGTGGTGCTCTACCCTAGCCGATGGTACTCCCCAATTCCTTGAGAGGCACTCCTGGGACTTTGGTAATTTTCTGAGGAGGAGAGCAGAGGAAATAGAGGCAATCTGTGCATGGCAGTGCGGTTCCGAACCAGTCCCGAGCGCGTGTTGCATCCGGTCCTCATCCCGAGGCGATTTACTGTTTAATTAGATTAATTATTTTATGTAATTAATTTAGTTGATTTGTAATATTTTAATTAGCCTGAGCAGTTAATTATCTGTATTATTATTCGGTCTCTCCGAGTGAGGGCGTGCTTGTAATAAATGTGTGTGAGTGGGTGTATGTCTTCCAACCCCCATTTCTTTCTACCCTTTTATTTACCTGCTCACGATGGTAGATTAGGGCACATTTAAATTAGCATACCTTATGCAATGCATGCGTGCATCCATGCATTTGTTTACATGCATCGGGCTCGGTACGTCATACAAACTGCATTGTATTTCAAATCTAACTTGAATACGTGCTATTTACGCATTTCACATGCCATGTTTAGGATAGCCGAGCCTACTCTAGATTGCATCTATGCCTGTGTTGCATTAGCCACTTAACATGAACTAGGTCATGCATGTTTGCTAACCGGGTTATTATTTTTGGCACGGAGTACGATGTAAGTTTTATGCTTTAGCACGTCGCATGCGTGTGAATGTTGCCATGACGGTATGCTTACCATGCGGCTAAGTGCTTATGTGAGATACACTGTTTGAATGCCTGTGGGTGAAGGTTGGATTGCCTAAGTTGGAACAACTCGTTGAAATCCGTATTTTAGCCTACTTGCGAGTAGCAAAAACCAACATGTTTTTCGAGACAAAACGGATATGCAATGTTTATTCCCAAATTAGGCAATCTAGTTTATACTTTTGTGTTGTGCGCATCACATAGTAATTCTAGGTTAATAATTGGAATAAGAATGCATAATGTTTTCAAAATCGGATATCATGATTAGTAGAGGCCGGTCTTCGGACCGGGCGAAAGGGGGTGCTCATAGCTGACCTTCCTCGATCGTACCCAAGCTCCCGAGCCAAGATCACTTTGGTGATGACGGACATGTGCCTTCGGCCCGAGTTAGGGTTTCCTAAATTTCCATTTTAAAATATTTAGGTGGCGACTCTGTAATCTGGCAAAGCAGTCCATGTTTGGCACTTCTTTTCAAAAATCTGTTTTTCTTCAAAACGATTTGCCAGAGTTGGACTCTTTGGTTCAGATTAAGAACCGTGACAATTTGAGTCCGAACTGTAGTAAACCCAATAAGAACGGAACGGGACCTTAACCCTCCCGGGGCGTTCGGGGACGTCTACACATCGCTTGTAAGTTTATAAAAGTTTTAAATTATACGTCTCATGTATGTCTCCACAGCTCAATGGACCACTTATATTTTGTATATTTGCTTCCACAGCCCCTAGATATATGGTAATCTGTCAAGAAGCCTTTGGTAATTCGAGGATTATTGGCCGATTACGATGCTGAACCCATAGGGGCGGGTTTGGGTCGTGACAATTATGCTCTAAAGCGAATCGTACGGTGGATTTGGAATACATTCGGGATCGTATTACTGTAACACTTTGTCATCTTGAAAAAATATTCCCATCTTCATTCTTTGATATATTGGAGCACTTGCCAATACATTTAGTTGATGAAGCCTTGATTGCTAGAGCAGTGCAATTTAGGTAGATATATCCAATTGAGAGGTTTTTTTCTTACCTTAAAGCAATATGTGCGTAATCGAGCTTATCCGGAAGGTTCAATTGCTAAGGGTTACTTGATGGAAGAGTGCTTGGAATTTTGTGCACAATATTTGAATGATGTTAAAACCAAATCTAATCGACTGGTGAGGAACTACGATGGTGGTAATAACATGGGTTGTGCTGTAGGGGAAAGCACTATATTTTATCTTGACAACAATGCATGGACACAAGCTCATCGATATATCTTATTCAATACAAGTGCAGTTGCACTATTCATAATGTAAGTTGTATAATCCCATACTATTCTTATTCTTTTATTGGTAGTATGAAATAGGACAATTATTTAACAGATCTTCTCATTTATACAACAAGTATCTTAAATTTCTCAAAAGTAAAATGCCTTGTGTAGATGATCATCAAATACAACGCGAACATTTTGAAGCATTCCACACTTGGTTTGCAGATCATGTATGTATATTTAAATATGTCATCCACCCAACATTTTTTTAATTTTATTTTAAATCTTGAATAATAAATTTTTGTTTTTAATAGGTTCAAACTTTACGAATGGCATGTAATATCACAATTTCTGAAGGAATCAATACATTAGCAAATGGGCCTACAAACTTGGCAAGGAGATTTAATGGCTATATTATCAATGGTTGTTAATTTCGTGTTAACAACATTGATGACAATCGGACAACACAAAATAGTGTCATTGCTTTGAAGGCTGATACAATGAGTTATGCCAGTCGAAAGGACAAGAATCCTCGTGTGGGGGCTGTTTATTACTACGGACGGTTGACTGACATTATCGAAATCCGATACACTAATGACTCCAAATTTGTGTTATTTAAATGTGATTGGATTGATAATATTCGCGGAAAGAAGGAAGATGTCTTCAAATTCAAGTTAGTCAACTTTAAGCATTTGCTATACAAAGATGACCACCAAAACAATGAGCCTTTCATCTTAGCATCCCAAGTAAAGCAAGTTCGGTACGTTCAGGATCCTTTCGAGCCAGACTAAAATGTTGTTGTGAAGATGTCTCAAAGAGGATTATTTGATATGCAATCTAATGATCCTCAAGATGAAAAGCTTTTGCGATGGTATGGACCACTTTTGAGACGGCATTCTACTGACGCAAAAACCTCTATTTCCAGTAGTGCTTCTAGCTTTTGTTGGTTTGCACTATTATTATTATTACTTTATTTTTTTTAATGTTTTCTTGCTATGATTATTTAGACTACATTTTTTTTTTTTTTTTGGCCGTTATTGCCTAAACTTTATTCTTCTAGCTTGTTTTTTGGTGTAAAGGTATTTTCTAGCTGGATTTTGGGTGCAAAGGTATTCTTATAGCTTGTAGTTTTTAAAATGGGAGAATTTCAATTTAGTGCAAGCTTTTAAAAAATTTATAGATAAGTGATAAATTTTATAGACATTAATAATTAAAGTCATAAACATTTTCATAATTCTGTAATAATTTTTGATAATACCATTGATAGATAATTTTTCCTTTATAAATTGACCCATCTGGGTGGGTTGTCTACTTGACTTGAAAAATAGGTATAGAAAAGACAAATATGAGTTTCAACTTAGAATTGGAATTATATTGATTAGTATATTAAAAAAAAAGAAAAAAAAAAAAGAAAAGAAGAAGAAGTAAATAGGATCATTGAAGTTGTACCTTTTTTTATTATTTTTTTATAGAAAAATTACAATTTAGTGGTAGTTTCACAAAATAATCATAGATTCATAAAAAAAAAATTAAAATTTTAATTGTTAATGTTTGTAAAATTTACTACTAATTTGATTTTCTTTAAACAGACAATAAATCAATATTTTTTGTTATATATATCTAGAGGCGGACTCGAGGGGGGGGGGAGTTCGGATCCTCTGCCGCCTTCCCTTCCAGTGGTTTCTGTAATGCCCCAAAACGACGTCGTTTTGGGGCAAAATTTTAAAAAAAATACAAAAAAAAAAAACAAAAACACAGAATCAGAGAAGAGAAAGAGGGGAAGAAGAAAGAAGCAGAGAGGAAGAGAGAGAGGAGAAAAAGAACACCTCTTAAAATGGAGCCCCTGTTCTTTCTCTCTCGCCGGCGAACTCCCATTGCTTCTCCGCCACCGTTGTAGCCCTTGCTTTTGGCCCGTCCACCGCCTCCGCCAACGACCTCGTTTGTTCATCTGTTGAAACAGATTTGGACTAGCCGGAGTTGGGATTCACATAATCAGGGAGGAGAGAACACTAAAACACAATGGATCTACTTAGACGGTGGATCTTTTCCATTTTGAACTGTTTTTGGAATCCATCAATTTCATTCATAGAGTTCTGCAAATGTTTTTTTTTTTTTTTTTCAGAACAGACAAAGTGGGTTTGCATGAAGTTGTTTTCAAATATTGTATCAAGCCTTTGATCTATGGGGATGTGAATAAATTGGCTTCACAGATTCGAGCAGTTAGCTTTTGAGAGATGTATTGATCTAATTTTTAGTCAATTTTGATTTATCATTTGAGATGTTCAAAGTGTTAATATGTATATATATATATATCTCAAATTCTTTTAACCTCCAACTTTTGTTTGAATGGTTGTTAATATTGGTGAACTTGATTGATTTTCAAAAGATCAATTGTTAATATTGGTGTTCTTTTCAGTGTTTGCCGGTGTTTCTTTCTTTTTCCCCTCTTTCTCTTCTCTGGTTTTGTGTTTCTTTCTCCTCTGGTGTTCTTCTGGTTCTTTCTTCTTCTCCTTTTTTTTTCAAGAGGTGTTCTTCTTCTCCTCTATCTCTTCCTCTGTATTCCTTTCTTCTTCCCCTCTTTCTTTTCTCTGATTCTGTGGTTTTTTTTAATTTTAAATTTTTCTCCAAAACGACGTCGTTTTGGGGCACCACAGAGACCGCTGCAGAGAAAGGCGGCAGAGGATCTGGACTTGAGGGGGGAGGGGCGGTGCAAGGTTTGCTGAAAATTCCACTAATATGTGTTGTTTTTGGCTTCTTATGTAAATTGCATATGATGGTCCCCCCAAAAGTAGTCTCCAATTTTACTATAATGTTGTAATAGTTGTTTTCTTGAATTTAAATTTAGAAATGTTTGGTTTTGACATATAGGGGTGTTAGTTAATATTTAGTTATTGTTAGGTTTTTGTAATTGACAATCCTGTTTGACAAAACTCCTTTCAGTTGTAATTTTATTTAATTTTTTATTTCAGTAAGGCTATGAGTATTTAGATGTGAATTTAACCCGAATTGTGCCTATGCAGAGGAGTTTGTGACCTTAATCATATTATGTTTACCACTTCGCTGACTATTGTCGGGGATTGAGTGGTCGATTGTGCGCTCGAGCGAAGATGCAATCCTTTCAGAAGTTTTACTCACCTGGAAAAGTATTCGGAGTTGTATTTTTATGCTCGAACGGCTTTTCCTATGCTCGAGCATAGATCCTTGTTCTGAAATACACGTTTTAGTCAGACCACTTGAGCGTCTATTCCTGTGCTCGGGTGGAGATCGCAATTCTGTTTACTATAAATCTGCGATTAATTTAGTTTCTAAGGTACGACTTCTAGATCTTCTTCTTGGGTATTAAGGTTTTCATCTGGAGCTTCTTTGCTTATTTCCTTTGATATCTGTGAGAGTTTATATCATGAATTGAATGGATTATATTAAAGGGTTTGTTTATTTTGTTTTA
Organism: Camellia japonica; assembly: GCA_030407325.1. NCBI lineage: Eukaryota > Viridiplantae > Streptophyta > Magnoliopsida > Ericales > Theaceae > Camellia > Camellia japonica. Next base: position 82,528,965 of record JAPPVO010000024.1, read on the forward strand.
TACAAAAGATAGTGTTATTCTTCAGTGGATTTCGTGAAATTTGGGCCTGAAACTTTGGTGGATTCTAAAGTGGCTCATCGTCATGGATTCGACATCGGCGTTATGGATTCAACGTTGAACAAGACAATTTTGAGGTAAAGACGGTTGTGGAAGAGGCACATTGGGGTCGGTTTAATTTGGGCGTGAATTCGTTAGGTAATTGAGAGTACATTTATGTAATTCATTTTTGTTTTATTAGTAGATTATTTTGTGGCTTTAGCCCGTGATTTTTTTAATCACAATTGGAGGCGCTCCAATTATAGTTTTTTCACATTAAATCATTGTGTCGATATGTCTTTGATTGTTGATTGAGATTGTTATTTACTAGTTAAAATTGATACATAATCACAAATAAATATCTCAGGATTTTAAAATTTTTTAGTTGTGAACTATAGTAGTATTAAGTGGTGTTTTTTATTAACTAAATCAAAAACTTAAAGTCATTAAAAAATAAATAAAAAATCAATGGTTAAATGTTATATTTTAAGAGTGAGTATAGTAGTGTGTGGATATAGAATTTGCTCCACACGTTTTAAGAGTGTATATTAGTCTTTAACTCTTAACTAACATTATGGTATGTATAATATAAAAAAAAATTTATTTATATAATATTTTTGTTTTGTATGTCTATAAATTGAAAATGTAATGATATTTTTCAATTTTTGTACCTATAAAAGTATATATGTTAGTAATAAGTTACATATAATACTTTTGCTATAAATGAAATAATTGGAAGGTTTTTGTCAATTATGAAAAACATACAATTTAGACCCTTTTCATTATAATTTTTGCATCCGTCACTGTACATATCTTCACCACAAAAAAGTTAAAAATAATAATTTATTTTAGATTAATATGAGAGGACTTGACTGTCAACCACATGTTGAAAAAGGGTCAAACTCTCAACGAATAGTAAGCCATATCTTAGCACAAATAGTGGCATATTCAACGAATGTTGTGACCACATTGATTTGGAAGTAACTTAATTTAATAGACATGAAAAATTATATTGTTTTTGTTTTATAGGCTTTTCAACAATAATATACAAGAGATCTTGAAAAGGAGTGTTAACCTAAAGGCCTTATTTTTGGCCCTGTTTGGTAGAGTTATGCCTAAACAGTTTATAACTTATGCTAAACAGCTTATAGCTTATAACTATGAACATAAGCTGATTTCTGACTTATAAATTAAGCATCTCCTGCCCCACTCAAAGAATAAGCTGATTTCTGACTTCTAAAAAGTTATAAGCTATAAGCTAAACCAAACACATCAAAATAGCTTAAATTAAGCTGAAAGCTGAAATAAGCAGCTTTTAAGCTGCACCAAACAGGGCTTTTGTTTAGTAAATGGGACATACTTGCAAGTTGCAATATAGTCCTAATTCTAACAGGGAAATTTTTTTTTGAATAAAGTCGAACTTATTATTATTATTTTTTATTTATTTTTCTCTCTTTTCATTTCTCCCAACAAATTTAGTATCCAAATATAACAGTAATGTTGTACTTACATAGAATAATCACCTTTGTATTAGATTTTTATTTATTTTTTGTATTTTTACTTTTTCACTTTTAATCTTTACATTAAATATATATATATATATATATATTAAGAAAAGAGGATTTCTAATGAGAAGAATCTTATGAAACTCGAAAGTCTGATACTATTTTCTACATTTCTTATTTTTTAAATAATTAAAAAATCTTCTGTTGGTTAGTTTTTAGGGAGACTTATTTATAAGTCCTTTTTCAGACACTTATGGTAGGCTAAGTCCTGTGTAATTTCTTATAGAATCTCAAGTCCTATTTAGATATGAATGTATTCCACAAGATCCTACATAAACGTAACGTGACGTGACACCTATATAAACGTAACGTAACGTGACACCTACATAAACGTAACGTAACGTGTCACGTTACGTTTCACAAACTTAATGAGTTTTTATTTTTTTAAATTGAATATGAAAATGTTGCTGGTTTATGTTGGTGTCACGTTACGTTTCATATAAATATCATCTATGGTAACATTCAATTTTCTATATAAGAAATTGAATGTTGCCATAGATCATAGGTGTCACGTTACGTTTATGTAGGTGTCACATTACGTTACGTTTACGTAGATATGATCTATGATAACATTCAATTTCTTACATAGGAAATTAAATGTTGTCATAGATCATAGGTGTCACAATACGTTTATTTAGGTATCACGTTATGTTACGTTTATGTAGATATGATCTATGGTAATATGCAATTTCCTATTACCATAGATCATAAATGTCACGTTACGTATAGGTATCACGTTACGTTTATGTAGGTGTCACGTTACGTTACGTTTATATATGTAACGCCCTCAAAATAATACATAATTCTCACATCCAATCTTTCCATAAACATGATAGATAGTTTACATTGCCATACAAACATCTGAGTTAATATTACAAAAGTGTATTTCATATTAATTACAAATGTTTACAAAAATAATAGAAGGCCCTGCAGGCTTACATCTTTCCAAGTTGGTACTTGGTCAATCAAAAGAAAAGTTCTAACTCTTTTACAAGTAAAGCCCTTGGCTTGCATTTACATATAATCAACAAAATAAATAACAAAGCAGAGTCTTCAACTCCGAAGACCTCCCAAGTAAAGATCTTGAACTTGGCACGTCTCCTGTACCTGAAAATGGTGTTCCAAGTAGGGTGAGCCAAAGCCCAGTAGAAATATACTAAACCCAATATGAGAAATAACTAAAACATTACCCCATAACAAATGATCGACACGTATAAACATTATCATACAACAAATGATCGACACGTAAACACCAAATTACACCCTTCTCATAGCCCGACAACAATTACATCCATGCTACCATCCACTTCCCTTATTTGCCCAGATCAGTTCCTAATTATGGTTTAATATCTAACCAAACAATTTAAATGAGACTACCACTCGACTTGTTAACTCTTCCGTTACCCATGATTCAAAATGAGACTACATCTCACGTAACCAATACTTCACTTTATAAGGTCTCGGGACTTTCACCCCGGACGCCTCGGCCAACTTAATTATCTATGGAGTACATTCCCCAACTCCTCCCAAATAATGATACATATACAATGTATTTAAACATATAACCACCTATGGAGTACATCCCCTATCTTCTCCCAAACATAGATGCACAAACAATGTGTTAAAGTATATGAACACACGTGTGAAGTACATAAATATTGTGTTAAAATATATGAACACATATGGAGTACATCCCCATTTCCTCCCAAACAAGTTACATACATAATGTGTTAAAGTATATGAACACATATGTGTGTGGAGTACATTCCCTATCTCCTCTCACACACTGGAGTACATCCCCTATCTCCTCCCAAATAAAGATACATACATAATGTATTTAAGTACTTCATCACATATCAATCAATACACATATTTGCTGTATTATTCCATCCATCACATTCAATGACATAACACGTTCGATTAGTTTCAGTTTTCCCTAATCAACATACAGTGTCTACAACAATCAAGACTATCCTCCACCGATAGCCCAAAGCAGTTATCTCTAAACAGATAATAAATTCATCAACAGATAAAATATCGACAATCTCATAGGTGAGTGATTAAATTATCCAGCTACACCATTTACTCTCACAATTTCCCAATTTCATTATTCTCAACTCAATTTTACATTTTCCCAAATTAATTATTCAACATAAATAGGGCATTTTCCCCATTTTCTCAATATCAACCCTAAGGTTCAATTTCACAACAATAACTCCATTTTCCAAGGTCTCTCATATACATAGAGTTTAACATTTGAAAACCCCCTTTTTATAACCACCAAACAAACCCTAACTTTTCCAAAATTACCTAACTGTCACAACCCAAACCCGCCCCTATGGGTTTAACACCGTAACCGGCCAGTAAGCCGTGATTACCAAAGGCCTGCTTAACAGTAAAGACAGTAATACAGAGTACAGGGGTTGGCAGAAGCCAAAACAGTAATAAAAGATGTCCAATGAGCTGTGACAGTCTGTATGCGAAAAGACTTTTCTGTAACATATTCCCATTCATAAAGAAAACATATATACACCAAATGTACAACAACATATACAGGCATTCAGGTTAGGGACCAAATCCCTACCATAACAGTACAGTACAAGTCTATACAGTATTACAAAACAGAGACAGAATGGTGAACTGAGACACCCCAAACGAGCCTAAGCTTGAACACACTTGGAGCCTCGCAGTGAGGCACGTTGGTTGGCTTGACAAAAAGGGAGTTTAACCCAACGCTCCTAGCTCCGATCCGGTGCCTGGACACCTACCTATATATATATATATATAAACAGTGAGTTAAAGCCCAGTGAATAACAACTGTGTAAAGAGGTTAAGAATGAATGTCCTTTCAGTCATTAAACAGTCATATCAGTCATTCAAAAACCATAGCAGTTATAAGTGGTATATCCAATAGCAAAATAGTACAGTAGGTCTTAACAGACCGTACAGTCAGTTGATGGCCATCATAACAGTAAACAGTAGTGGTTCCAATATGGGAACCGACAGAGATCTCTGTGATAGTAGCAGTACAGTAACAGCACAGTAACAGTAAGTTGCTATGGATACCACGAGTACAGTTCATCAATAGGACATCATTCATTCAGTAAGAAATATAATTTCAGAAAGCAGTACAGTAGATTATTCAGAAAATATTCATGATTGAACATATCTTTACAACATTGTTACTCACAGAGCACTGGGCTATAAGCGGCTAATGAGCGTCCTCGGATGCCAACCCTACACAGTTACAGAATGAACACATACTAAGTTACACACTTGGGAATCAATAACTTAGTCCCTATCTTGACTCGGTGTGGTTCTAAATCAATATCCTCATTAAGATGCCTTAAACTAGGCCTAGGAATGCCTATGATGAAATAAGGATGCAAAGATGTACTTTAAAACACTTTTTAGAATTTTTAGAAAACAGGGGTCTCGCTCAATCGTGGCTTTCTACGCTCGAGCGGACATGCAGACAAAGGATCACGGTCGAGCGTGACTTCCTTCGCTCGAGCGGACTGTAAACTCAAGCAAAAGTACTGGATGCATGCAATTCACACTTGATGGGTGCTCGACCTCCGCTCGAGCGTGAGAAACAAGTCCTCGCTCGAGCGTGCATTCCCTCGCTCGGTGGACTTAAATCAGCAAAAAGTACTAGATGCATGCAATTCACGCTGCGATGGGCGCTTGACCTCCGCTCGAGTGTGAGAACAAGTCGCTCGAGCGTGCATTCCCTCGCTCGAGCGGACTGTAAACATATGAAAAGTACTGGATACACGCATTTCACGCTCGAGCATTACTTTCCCCGCTCGAGCAGACTGCATGAACTCAGAGTGTACGCTCGAGCGTGGAGTTCCCCGCTCGAGCGTGGAGTTCCCCGCTCGAGCGTGGATCCAAAATCTGGAATTTTCAGATTTGTCTCCAAGCACAAAACTCAATCTTTAAAGCTTCAAATTCGATCCTTTTGGGCCAATTTTCTGGAAAACACCTTAAAACCCATAATATGACATGTTTTGAAGATCAATTTGCAAAATCAAAGCCCAAAGGTGAGTCAATTAAATACAATTTCAAATAAACTTCAAGAACATAAAGTGTATGTAACATGCATGTGCTCAATATAAATCAAAGCTTCCAATACGTAATCAATGAGTCAAACATTCCAAAACATGATGAATTCATAAACTATAATCAAGATATGGACATGCATGTAGCAATTTCCATGAAAACAACCTCAAAATGCTAGAACATGTACATGCATGCATGATTTAAGCTTCAATTCAACATTTTGAACCAATTCTAGACTTTAATCACCAAAACTTCCATGAAACATGCAAGATACAACTTAAATACAAGTTCAAGAAGATGATTCTCCTACCTTAGGTCTCAATTTCAAGAATGGAAGCTCAATTGTGCAATTATCCTCCAAATCTTCTAATCCTCCAAGCCAATTTGATGAACTCAAGTCTTCCTCCTACTCTCCCTCTCTTAATCGGTTTTGGTCTCAAGAATGAACAAAATGATGCAACACATAAGCTCTAACAAGACTTAACAAAGTGGCCCACTTCTATGGCATTTTGGTAAATAAGCCAACTAATGTAATTTACCATTATTTAATCTAATTTAATCATTCTAAATCACATTTCAATCAAATCTACCATAAAATTATATAAATTCTAATTAGCATAAAACATTAATCGATTTCAGATTCGGCCGCCGATAAGGCCTTCAATTACAGTTCAAACTTAAAACATGAACAGATCAATTAACAGTCAAACATATAGAAATGCGTTTAAACTAATACACTCAATCAATTAGTTCAGAATATCAGTCAAATCAGTTACTTAATCATGTTCAAACACAGTTTAGCAGTAATCAGTGGTATTATCAGTAAACAGTGGTGAGGGTTGTCACACCAACATTACTAACTAATCAAAATGACTAATATTTATGTCAAAACTCATAAGAAGGAGTAGATCATCCCTACCTCAAAGTTAGGAGCTCAAAGGAGATGAGGAGAAAAACCAAAGATGTTCCAAATGCGAGATTTTTCGGATCAAAATGAAGCCCATCCCGAGCACAACCTTTCTTATAAAGGGACTAGGCTAGAAACACACTAGAAGTAGATCAATCCCTAGAGAGAAGGTAAGTGTAGAGAGAGAGAGAGAGAGGGAGCTGAATCTAGGGTTTTGAAATCAAAAGGGATGAAAAAGTGAAGTGTAATCCCGCTGCTGACTACTGATATAACACAGGCTCGCTCGAGCGAAGGATTGGTCGCTCGAGCGACCAGACCCAAAGAAAACCTCGCTCGAGCGAAGAAAGTCTCGCTCGAGCCAACAATGCAAAGCTTCAGGTCTGCAATCAGAAGCACGCTCGAGCAAAGAAAAGCTCGCTCGAGCGAAGAACTCCAAAACATAGTCCTCGCTTACTCGAGCGAAGGAAAGCTCGCTCGAGCCAAGGATTGCAACTCTCAGGTCTAAACCCAGACGCAGACGCACGCTCGAGCGAAAGACTTCTCGCTCGAGCCACCAGACACAACACCCAACTCTCGCTCAAACAAAGGAACCCTGGCTCGAGCGAAGGATCTAAAACAAGGGGCTCGCTCGAGCGACAAAAGCCTCGCTCGAGCGAATAACCAAAATTCTGGGCAGCAACACTTGGTCTAAAAACTCACCCAACCTATTACAAACCTGCCCAACACATCCTAAAACTCATATACAAATAATCGAAGGACGGAAACAAGATACAACAACAACCAACACCCACGGAACCAAGTCCGGGCTACAATAATCAATGGAGGAAAAACCGGGATCGCTATAATATAGATATGATCTATGGTAATATTCAATTTCCTATATATGATTTTACTATTATTTATGATATTAACAACTAATATTGAGGGTAAATGTATCAACAAACTTCCCACAGGACTTATGGGAACATAAGTTTTTTATTAGGACCATATGTAGCATAAGTCTCCCTAATAAGACTTACAAATAATTTTCCCTAGTTTTTATTGAATCATTTAAAATAATCTTATTATGCCTTGATTTACACACAAGGAAAGTTAATTGATCCATTTAAAAATTTCGATTTAGAAATGTGGAAAGGAAAGTTAACTAATCAATTTTAAATTTTTATACCACTAAAATATAGGAATTAATTCATAGCTTCTATAGATTTTTTTTCTCTTGATGTTTAATAGTTTTATATGCATCAACATTCCAATCTATATATCTATATTATAGCAAAAAAGACATTTTATTAATAAAGGCAGTGAAACCTCCAAAACTTCATCTGAAAATTTCAAATTTTAGTAATTAAATAAAAATATTAAAAAAATTATTGATTGTCCTATCCTAAAAAATTTCATAACTAATTAACCTATCTCACCAAAAGATTTTTACAAGATCATTGACCCGTGATCCCTATAATTTTGTTCCCTTTTTTAATATATTTTTAGATGGGTAATTTAGTTTCCTTAAACCCCCCAAACTATGCTTTCGGAGCCTAAGGTAGGGTTTTATATTTTATATTCTTTTATTTTTTTTATAGATAGTGTATATCAATACATTAAAGGATTCAAAACTCCTTTCAAATATTGATGATGTGTTTGGTTCATGGTTTTGGGTAGAATTTTGAAAGGAAAAATGAAAAAGTGTGTGAAATTAAGTAAAATATAGCTATATTTCATTCACATTTAACCTACTATTTTTTTTTTAATCCTTTCAAATTCCTACCTAAATCCATCAAATATAACAAAAAGTTTGGTACATTACTTTTTCAAATTTCTTTTATCTTTTTTTTTCTGAAAATTTTGAATTAATATTATTTTTTAAAGTTGTGTACTACAAATTCTTATCACACATATCTCTCCATATAATAATGATTGAAATTTGTTTTAGTTACTATCTCAAATATTAGTGATAAAGTGAAAGAAAATGTGTAAATCTTAAAGTTTTATGATAAAAATTTGATGTTAGAATTAGTTTAAAGGCAATTCTCTTAATATTTATAAATATTTTTTTTATTGATTAATAAAAAAAATATCGTAAACATTAAGATGAAAAAACTAAAAAATCTCGAGATATTGATATGTGATTATGATTCAATTTTAAATAATGAATAATAATCACAATCAAACAATCAATAATAAATCGGCACAACAATTTAATGTGAAAAAAATCATAATTAGAGCACCTCCAATTGTGATAAAAAATCACATGCCAAAGCCACAAAATAATCTACTAAGAAGACAAAGGAATTACACACAAGAACTCTCAATTACCAAGCGAATCCATACCCGAATTGAATCAAACCCGATGTGTCTTTTCCACCACCGTCTTCACCTTAGAATTACTTTGTCCAACGTTAAATCCACAATGCCGATGTCGAATCCACGCTGATGAGCCACTCCGAAATGCACCAAAGCTTCAGATTTAAGTTTTCTGGAATCCATTGATGAACACTTCTCTCTTTTTTTGGGAATGAAAGAACAAAACCAACCCTTAATGTTTGTCAATATGTAATTCGTTGGATCAATTGATCACCTTCTATATATTAAAGAAATTCATATATAAATACCCTCTAATATAAAACACTTAGTATTTTACTCCTCTCTGAGAATCTAGATGAGTTTGACCCTAAAAATATTAAACAATGCACTTTATACTAAATAGAGCAACAAAAACCACTCTACTGGTGTGAGAAAAAGCAATGCTCATATGTAGGCCAACTGCTCAAGCATAGCATCTACTGCTCAAGCAGTAAAACATATTTTCCTAAAGTTCAGAATGAAGGTAGAGATACTGGTTGAACCACTTCATCGCTCGAGCGTACGAAAGACCGTTGGAGCGGTCAAACCAGCTCAATCCCCATACTTAGTTAGCGAAGTGGCAAACAAGAAATGGTCAAGTCAAGATACGAAATGTCCACATAAACTCCTCTACGCAAGTACAATTCGAGTTGGTTTCGCATCTAAACTCTTATAACTCACATATACAATAAAGCGAATAAAAATACAACTGAATGGAATTTTGTCCAATGGGATTGTCAATTACAAAAACTTAACAAAATTACTTTTTATTTTTTTATTTTATGATATTGAGTTATTAAAATATGATGTATTATAGGCTTAAATGAAGAATTGTTTTAAAAAAATCGACTCAAACTAGATTTTCTAGGCTTATTTTTAATATTTAATCTAATATTAGAACCCCCAAACTAGCTCATATCGGTCACGAATCGATAAAAACAATTTTTAATGATTAAAATTTTAATGAGTAGGTGAATATCACATTGGCATAAATATTGAGTTAGACTAGCTTTTAACTCAGTTCTAACATTTAGTTGAATACCACAAGTCAATCTTAATCTATTTTCATGAAAAAGTTATGCCATAAGACAATTTATAATTTTGAGTAGTCAAATTTTTAAGCTTTACAAAATAAGAAAAAATTAGTATATTAACAAGTATAATTTACTATTGTCGTATGCTAAATTAGAATTACGAAATTTATAAAACGAAATATATTTATATTTTATCGTAAATATAGTTTTTGTAATTTTTTTTCCTTTAATTTTTACCAATTAAATAATGACATGTATTTTTTTATTAAAAACTTATAACACACAATTAATGACATTAGAATAAAATCTTTCTCTTATGCATAGTGTGGAACTCTGATAAAAATGAACAAAATTTAATTGATTATAAATTATTTTTACTACATATTTTAAATAAATTTTATATTATTATTTTAATTTAAAAATTAATTTTTAATTATTTATTATACCCGTACATAGAACAAATAATATGCTAGTAAAACACATATATGTAATGGTGGGTTTGCAATTTCTTGTCCAGCTTATTTCCATAATAGCAAGAATAGGCATAACTTGTCCGAACAAAATATTACCAAAAATATGTAAAAATATTTGAAGTAAGAAATGGTAGGAGGAGATGCTAAAGGCCTACTTGAAAAGAAATAGGATTCACATTCTTAACTTATTCAAAAGATCTTTGTGTTTAATATACTTCTATTATTATTATTATTTTTAAATTGGTATTTTAAGGAGACTAAATGTAGAAATCTAACTAGATAACTCTTGGTGTAGCAGGATGGTGAGAGTTAAATACATTTATTTAATTTGTTTATAAATTCATTCCTTGTATTATAAATTTTGGGGATAATTATTAAAATAAAAAATAAAAAAAACCTAAGGTTTGAACCTTTTAACAAAATAAATCATGATTTTTTTAATTTTGTCAATTTAAACATTAATCTTTTGATTTTTTTTAATCTAAATTATTTGTCGATTAGTAAAATCGATGGAAAAAGAGTATTTTGATCTTTAAACTCAATGTAGGGTACATATAAAATGTCTAAACTATCCTTTTTTATTGAGTGTAATGACTAAAATATTTTTTTATCGATTTTATTTAACAAAAATAGTTAAATGGTTTAAATTAAAAATAATCAAAATTTTAAAATTTAAATTGACAAAATTAAAAGTTCATGATTTATTTTGTTATTAGGGTCAATTTTTGAGTTTTTTTTCTTTATTTATAATTTTTCCAAAATTTTATATTCGATGGAAAAATATTTGTACACATCATAAATTTCTCATTACACTCATAAAATGCATTTGTAATATTTATTCATTAAAAACAATTGTATAAATAGAATCACCTAATCAAACTCCATATTTAGGCCTTGGCCTGAGGTCCCATTTGTTTTCAGAGGTAGAATGGAAGGGATTGATAGTAAGAGAATTAATAGTAAGTGGATTGATAGTGAGGGAATTAGTAAAATTGTGTTTGTTTTGGATGATAGTTGTTAGTGTAGGATTGTTTATTTTTTTTATAATAAACAATAAAATATATATAACATAACATTAATGTTTTAAAAAAAAAATACCCAACATGTAAAAAAAGTTTTAAAAAATAAATAAATAAAAAATTTTCAGAAAAAAATAAAATAAATAAAATAATGATTTTTACTTAACAAAAAATACAAAAATTAAACATTAATGTTAAAAAAAAAAAATGCCTGACATGTAAAAAATAAAATAAAAAATAAATAAAAATAAAAAACTCCCAGTCCGCCGGACTATTTTTTTAATACCAAGTCCTGGAGGTCCATCCGAATCTCCTTGGGGATGCCTATTCTAATCCGGAGGTCATTATCAATCTCCTCCCCATCTCTCAAAACAAACATAATATTAGTAGGTCCCACCTCTCTACCAATCACAATCTCCCCTCTAACTCTCCAAACAAACGGGGTCTAAGCGTGTACGAGAAATGGCGTGGGAGACAAACTAGAAAATATGTCAAAAGGCATGGAATTATTGACCATGATCACGTTTAATCATTTGGAATTGAATCAAGATTCTCTGTCAAAAAAATGAAAATAATAAAAATAAAAATAATTATACTACTCTATGTTATAAATTATTACATTTTGCGGCTTGGTTCTTTTAAACCGACTTATTTAATTATAAATTCTGCTTAATTTTTTTATTTAACAATATTTTTAAAAAGTATTGTGACAAAATAAGTATTTGAAAATTGTTGTGTACTAAAAAGTGTAGGATTTATAGGTATTTAAGCCTATCATTTAAGATTAGCCCATAATTTACCCATTACATTTGTCACACTTTTCACTTTTTGGTGAAATTGAAGGTTAATTGTGTATGTTTTTGTGAAATATATCTATATTTTTATATGTTTATTAATGCTTGATATGATAGGGGAAAAAAAAAATTATTGTGATCAATCAAAATTACATTTAATTGAGTGAAAGTTAAGTAGGGTGCAAGTAAGATGAATTGATTTGGGCTCAAGACTTGCCCAGGGTCCGCTTGCTAGCCATCCAAACTCAATAAATTTAAAGTAAATTGTCGAGAAGTTCAAATTAAGGAGTGTATAAGGCATAAAGTTTAATGGCTATTTTTTTTGTTGCTGAGTGGTTGTGAAATAGTTTGGTGAGAAGTTATTTTGTTGGTTTTGGTGGATTTTTTATTTTCAATTTTACCCCTTAATTTATTTGTTGACTTTTTTTGACTATCTGTTCAATTTTTTTTTCCTCTTATTTGTCCAAATTTTATTATATGTTCAGTTTTTTCACTTATCTGTTTAAATATATTTGTCCAAATTTTATTATCTGTTTAATTTTTTCCCTAAATTCTATATGTTGATTTTTTATATGATCAAATCTTTGTTAAAATTATTGTTTTAATTTTTCCTATCTATTAAACATTTGAAATTCTATCTCTTGAATTTCTTGTCCTATTTTGTCCTATCTGTTTGAAATTTTAGTTCTAATTTTCCTACTTGCTGAAATTCAACACACAGATCTATTTAAATTCACACATAGATCTTATCTATTTTTTCTACCTATTCATCATCATCAACAACAACAACAACAACAATCACATATACATCTATATTATTAATAACAACAAAGAAACCAGATTTAAAAAAACAAAAAAACCTATAGTCAACAACAGCAATCATCAATTACAAAAAAAAAAAAAATATGTGTGTGAATTTGAACCACCACTGCCCAAATCCACCGCCACTGTCATCGATCTGTATAAATTATCTAAATCTAGGGTTAGGGTTTGAGAATGAAATAAGGAGAATATAAAAGAAGAGAAAGAATGAAGGAGATTTGTTGAAAGAAGAAGAAAAGATCTAGGTCTTTGATTATGGTTTTGAAGAGCTCCAACAAACAACCCTCTCTCTCTCATCTCTCGCAAATTCTCCATGAAAGATGATGATACAACCGTCATGGTTTCTCTGATTGAGTCATCATCGTTGCCGGAGACGAGGTGGAGGACGATTGTGATTGGTCCGATAATGATGAGATGACATTAGATAATGACCAATGGCCTCACCATACTCTTTGTGAGGGAGGAGCCGCCGATTGAGCTTATGTGGTTGATGGATCTTAGGCGATGATGACCAAGAAGGAGGTTGTTGGAAATCATGTGGTATACCATGTGGTACACATGATGTGGCCTAATCTTGAAGGCCACATGGTACACATGGTCTATCCACACATGGCCTAACCATGAAGGACACATGGTCTTGGAAACCATGAGGGACACATGGTCTTGGACATGTGGTACACATGGTGTGGCCTAACTATGAAGTACACATGGTTTGCTATATTATAAGGGCTCATGCTCAACATTGTGTAGACACACTAAAAACAATAAGTTCTCTCTCTATTCATCTATCTTGAGGCTATCATCTTGAAAACTTAGGAATTTGGAGTGTGGATAAATATTGAAAAACTCTAGTAGCTTCTCAATTGACGGGGGTTTTCCAGATGAGGCTCATAATTAAAGCATCTGGTCCAAACCATTTCCACATATTTTTTCTTTATTGGTATCAGAGCTATATTGCTTGTTTTCGCCTCATATGATTTGCATGTCATCGATTAGTTTTATCCATGTTTAATTCAATATTATTGAATATCATGGCATGTTGAGAAGAGTTTTTGGAAAACTCCATAAGAGCAGATTTTTTTATCTCAAAAAATCAATACAAAAAATTTCATTTTATGTAACTGAAATTTACATATTTGAAAGTACTATTCGTGAGCTTTCTATCCATATAAAATGGGCTTTAATCAGAGTTATATTGAAAAAGTTATGATTTTTCAAAGATTTTTTGTCAAAATCGTTGTTTTTGGAGGAAATTTTGGAAAGTTATTTTTTCTTGTCATATGAATTATTGTGTATATTTTGGTGACTCCTTTTAATATTGTGACTTTGTTTATTATCCCTCTTCAATCACTACTTTGGCTAAAGCAAAGAAAGGCTGAGGGGATGTTTTATCTTTGCATTACTTATGAGACCTTTTGTTAATACCTCTTAAGATATATCAAAAAGATAGTTCTACTATCTAAGGTGGCTGGACTTAAAAGGAAGGCTATATTGACTCCTTTAACCTCCTGGGATCTTACTTGGTTATTGACCAAAAGGACTTTGCAGTGACATTACCTTAATTTCAATTTTTTTTAGTAGAACTTGGGACGTCATATATTATGCATGGTTTCATATTGTGGATTTAAGAGATGATTTTGCCTCTTATATAATTTTATTCAAAAAATCATTGGGTGCTATATTTTAACTCATATAGAGGGAGATGATTATGAGCTTAGCGAAATTTTTGATCTTTCTATGTAAGTGGAAATATTGTATGCCAATTGTGTTTTGGGGAATACAAATAAAAATAAAAATAAAAATAAAAAATGTGTGCTAATGTCAAACTCTATGCAATACCATCAATGAAATGGCCTCTAAGAATGTTGTTGCTGACCTCACCAAAGGAGAAAAATTGGATGGGTCCAATTATGATATGTGGCATAGAAAAATTGAATACTTGACCTAGATACTTTGACCATCCTTATGATCTGTCCTAAGGAAGGGACCACTACCCAACATCGTCGTGACATGGAAAACTATGAGAAATGGGTCAGGAAAGATCGGTGCGCGCTATACTATACTTAACAACTTGCACAATGATCTCATTAGGGAGTTTGATGTAAGCTTCACTGCTCATGATATATGGAATCAAGTGAAAATTACCTAGGAAACCACATCTACAACTAGGCTGCGTGCTCTAATTTGAAATTTGAGTAATATGCTATGGATCCAAAACACTCAATGGTTGAGCATCACAGAGCTATGTCAGCCATGATATGTGATTTGAAGGTTGCTGGTAATATTCTTATTGATGAGCAACAGGTTACAGCTGTGATACGTTCTTTGCCCGATTCATGGGGGCAAATGAAACTTGAGCTTACACACAATAAGAATATCAAGAATTTAGCTGATATTTCTCGCCACCTTAAGCTTGAAGTAGAGCGCCTGGGGTCGCACCGTAGCACTATCCTTGTTGCTCAAGATGGGCATCGTAAGACATTCAAGCCTAAACGCAACAAATAAGGAAGACATGGTGGTGCTGTTGGTAACCTTGGTCCTAAGCAAGGTAATGTGATGAAGCGTCGTTGAGGCAAGCGCTCTGGAAACAAAGATAAAACCAAAGTCAAGTGCTATAACTGTGGGAAGCTAGGTTATTTTGCTCAAGAATGCCTTGATATAAAGAAGGTAGACCTTTTCCTTACCTCTTTCAATACATGTGTTTGTTCACATGTATGTGTTACTAATTCTCTCCATGGTTGGATTGTAGACTCATGAGTGACCTGCCACATAACCAGAGAAAGAGTTGGGTTTGTAGATTACAGGAAGATACCTATTGACAGGTAGTACGTTACATTGGGTAATGGAACTCGTGAGGATGTCCTTGGAGTTGGTCCTTATCAGCTTAAGATGTGTCTGGGGCGCACCTTACTCCTCCATGATGTGCTTTATGCACCTGGTGTCCAATGTAATCTTTTATCAATTATTGTTTTGTTAGGGCTTGGTTTTAGTTTTCATTTTGATGGTGATCAGTTAGATTTCTATGTAAATAAAGTCTTGTATGGACATGGTTTTCTTTCCAATGGTTTGTTCCTGCTAGATTTGGATTTTTTCCTATATTCTTATGTGTCTTGTGATAATGACTCATTAAATTCTGTTAATTGGCATGCTAGATTTGGTCACATAGGCAAAGATAGAATGACTAGACTAGCTAAAGAAGGTTTGTTAGGGCATTTTGTTAATGTAAGTCTGCCTGTGTGTGAACCTTGTTTGGCAGGAAAGGCCTGTAGGAAGCCTTTTGGAAAGGCACCTAGGGCTTTATATCCTCTAGAGTTAGTTCACTTTGACATTTGCGAACCTATGAATGTAAAGGCATGTCATGACCCTTCTTATTTCCTTACATTTATTGATGATTACTCATGATTCAATTATGTCTATTTGATCTCACATTACTTTGAGGCATTGGATTGCTTCAAGTGTTTTGTTGCACTGGTTGAGAATCAAATAGCAAGAAATTGAAAATCCTTCGAACAGATCGAGGGCGTGAGTATTTATCACATCAGTTTCAGGGACTGTGTAAGGAAAAAAGGGATACATAGGTAATTCACGATTCTAGGGACTCCGCAACAAAATGGTGTAGCCGAGAGATGGAATCACACTTTACTTGAAATGGTTAGATCGATGATGGCGCAAACCAACCTCTATATCTTTTTAGGAGGATACTCTTTTGACTGCTGCCTACATCCTTAACCGTGTGCCTTCAAAGTCAATTCCAACAACTTTATATGAATTATGGAAGGGCGCAAAACCAGATTTAGAGCATTTGAAACCTTAGGGTTGTGCGGGTTTTGTTCACAGTATTTCTCATAAGCATATGGAAAGTTCAGCCTTAGAGGAAATAAACAAGTGTTTGTTAGATACTCCGAATGCTCAAAGGGTTATGTGATGTATGGTGAACACCCTAATGGTGGAATGACTGAATATCAGTTGTGAGATGTCAATTTCATTGAGAATGAATTTCCTAATATTGATAAAGTAAAGAAAGATCTTGCACTATTTGAGCTGCAGGATTTTGAGAAAATTACATTATCTTTTAGCGAGGGTGGAGAATAAGAGACTTATCCTGAAATCACCAAAGATAGTGGGAGTGATTTACCTCCTAGTGGAAGTGTTCTACTAGAAAATGATTCATTAGGATCCCAGTTACGTAGAAGTGAACGTGGAACCATTCCTCTTCATCGTTATGAGATTGAAGGGAATATTTCATGTGTACTCCGTTGGATCATGATGAGTCTGCTTCCTATGAGGAAGCATTAGTTTCACTTAATACTAATGAATGGATAGCTGTTATGAAGGATGAAATGAGTTCTATGGCTTGGAACCAAGTTTGGGAGTTGGTTGACCTTTCACCTAGGCACAAGACCATTGGTAACAAATGGGTCTTAAAAATTAAGCGTAAGGTTGATGGGTCAATCGATAAGTACAAAGCCCGTCTACTGGCGAAAGGGCTATACCCAAAGAGAGGGTATAAATTTTGATGAGACATTCTCCTCGATGGTGAGATTTGTCTCTATTCGCCTAATTCTAGCTATTGTCACGCATTTGGGTTTGAAACTTTTCCAAATAGATGTTAAGACTGTATTTCTCCATGGAGAACTAGATGAGGAGATCTATATGGATCAATCAGTAGGCTTTGAGGTCAATGGATATGAACACAAAATATGTCACCTCAAACGTTCCATTTATGGCTTAAAGCAATTGTCTAGATAATGATACTTTAGATTCCATAAAGGAATCATTTCAACTGGGTTTGAGATAATGGAGGAAGACCATTGTATGTATGTCAAAAGATCATGAAAGCGTTTCCTTATTATATCGCTGTATGTTGACGACATTTTCTTGGCTGGAAATGACATGGAGATGATTGTCACCACTCAAGAATGGTTGTCCTCTACTTTTGAAATGAAGGACATAGGAGAGCAAATTATGTTCTCAGAGTTAAGATCCTAAGAGATTGCTCTAAGAGAGTTCTTGGTTTGTCTTAAGAGACTTATATTAAGAGGATCTTGGAATGGTTTCGTATGCACTATTCCAAACCCATTGACACTCTAATTGAGAAGGGACGTAATCTGAGCATTGACTCTTGCCCTAAGACAGATGAGGAAAAGAAACAAATGGCAAAAGTTCTTTATGTGAGTGCAGTTGGTAATCTGATGTACGCTATGATGTGTACTTGACCAAACATATGTTTTGCAGTGGGATTGGTTAGTCATTACCAGAGTAACCCAAGACTTGTTCACTGGCAAACAGTGAAGAGGATTTTTCCCTATCTTCGTGGGATGATGGATCTCATGCTTTCCTATTAGGGTAGAGATTTGAGACTAAAGAGATATAGTGATGTAGACTGGGTTATTGATAAAGATGAGCGCAAGTCTACCACTGGTTATTCGTTTCTACTTAGTGGAACGACTATTTCTTGGTGTAGTAAGAAGCAATCATGCATTGCTTTGTCCACGATGGAGTCAGAGTATGTAGCTTGTTCAGCAGTAATACATGAGGCTGTTTGGTTGAGAAGATTCTTTAGCGCCTTGGGATCACGACTATTGCAGATGAAGCCATTATGACCTATGTTGACAGTATGACAGCTTTGGCATATTCTAAGGATCCCAAGTATCATGGTATCTAAACACATCGACATTCGATTTCACTTTATTCGAGATATGGTGGCACAAGAAGAGGTAGTCATACATCATATCTCCACTAGCAGGGTGGTGGCTGATCTACTTACTAAAGCCACTGCTAGATATGTTTTCCAAACTCATGTTAGGAGTTTAGGACTTCGTAGGATTTGATGTTTTTGTGGATACCTCATTGACTTTGTTGGATATTTTTAAGTATCTTATGCATAATTATTTATTTATGTGGTTTTATGGCGCAATTGATACTATTAGCACACATTGTATATGATGTCACCAGGCTTAGATCGACCTTCTCATACTGGTGATCACCCTGGCGCTTGTAGAGCGAGCGGGATGAGACATCAATTATCTTGGCGCTTAGAGAGCGAGCGAGGTAAATGTTTTGTAACTTGAGAAATAAACAAAACTAATTTATTATATCGCCTTAGCATTGGCTAAGATGAGACTTTAAAAAAGTCAAACATGAAGTTATCCACAACTTTATAAAGCCTAAATATAGCCGAATATAAGGTCTTAGATAAGTGCTTGATGAGTGAATATGCTAAGAAACTCAAGTTAGGCGCTTATATAGCGATTAGACTAAGATTCGTATGGTGTAAGAGAGTGAAAGCCCAATTTAGTGGGAGTTCCGCCATAGCATACATATCATACTGTATGTGCTACTGTTGACCACTTAGGGGAGTGGCTAGATAGATCCCTACGCTAGCACTGTGTGAGCCCGGTTAGGCCAATAATAGGCCTACTCTATACCCTTGAACCTGGAACTATGTCATGACGTGATGACTTGATGTTGCTACTTTAACATGTCATCCAAGGGTCATGATGAATATAATCCAGAGGACCATGTCTAGGAAAGCCGTTAAGTTTGAGTGAATTGACATGAGTAACTAGGGAAGATTGTTGGAAATCATACCCTTGTATTGTAGCTCATTGCTCGGGTGATTGTGTCGAATTTGAGATCACGATATAATCATGAATACATATACAGTGTTGAGGTCAAGCCTGTTTATGAGTTATGACTCGTGAGAGGTTTTTAAATGTTTAATCTGGTGTGATCCAATGAACTTATGACGTAGATGAGATATTTTGATGGGTGTGCTATGTTGGTTTTATGGTGACTTAATATAGCACTCCTAACTTATACCTTCTCGTCAGGTCCCACGCTTCATTTTTCCGTATGAGGGATGGATTGAATGAGCGATTGAGAAATGATGATTGAGCATATGACACATTATGTGGATGTGTGGATGTGTGGGAGATGTTGGAAACCATGTGGTGTACATGGTGTGGCCTAACCTTGAAAGCCACATGGTACACATAGTCTATCTATACATGGCCAAACTATGAGGGACACATGGTCTTGGACATGTGGTACACATGGTGTGGCCGAACCATGAGGTACACATAGTTTTCTATATATGCCTATATAAGGACTCATGCTCAGCATTGTGTAGACATATAAAAAACAATAAGTTCCTTCTTTATTCATCTATCTTGAGGCTACCATCTTGAAAGCCTAGGAATTTGGAGTGTGGATAAATATTGAGAAACTCTAGTAGCTTCTCAATTGACGGGGGTTTTCCAAATGAGGCTCGTAATTCAAGCATTCGGTCCAAACTGTTCCGCATTAGGTAATAGATTACTTGTGTGTGTCAATTTCCGATCACACTGCCAATCAAGCACTTAGCTGGAGAACACTGGTAGAATAGATTAAGCCTGAACGACCTGTCACAAAAAGAAGAGATTTCTGTTGTGGTTCGTCCACCCGAGGGCACTTCGACGATCAAGTCAGTTATCTTTTAAAGATAGCAAAAGTGCTTAACTCATTATTTAGAGCATAAAAAGCATACCTTAGACCCATGAGAGTGCCTTTCTTTTATAGCCAACACAAACCTAGTCCTAATTGAAGCCTAGCTTCAATGGACTTAGGATTACTGCTAATCTTGAACTCCTAGTAGGATTGTGATAAACTCTCTAAGAGTCTTATCTTTACTCAAATTGAAGTCCTCTCTCATTCTAGGACTCTTGTCCCTTATCCGCTTATCCCGGATTCCAGTATCTTCGCAGATAACCTCGGTCTAGCGGAGATGATCTCGGCATCATGACCAGGACACGTGGTACCTCGGCCACGTGTTGTCATTCAAAAATTATGTCCCCACAACTGCTCCCTAGGTTCTATTACCTCGGCATCCTGAGGTGATGGAACCTATATCATTCATTCCTTTAATCATAACCCCGGTTTAATTTCAACTTGTAAATTTTTCTTAAAATTTCAACAAGTGTTAAACATGACATCGGTTTAACTTCAATTTGTAAATTTTTAAAATTTTGATAAGTGTTAAACATGTCCTCGGTTTAATTTCAACTTGTAAATTTTTAAAATTTCCACAAGTGTTAAACATGTCCTCGGTTTAACTTCAACTTGTAAATTTTTAAAATTTCCACAAGTGTTAAACATGTCCTCGGTTTAACTTCAACTTGTAAATTTTTAAAATTTCAACAAGTGTTAAACATGACTTCAATTTAACTTCAACTTGTAAATTTTTAAAATTTCAATAAGTGTTAAACATGTCCTCGGTTTAACTTCAACTTATAAATTTAAATTTCAACAAGTGTTAAACATGACCTCAGTTTAACTTTAACTTGTAAATTTTTAAAATTTCAACAAGTGTTAAACCAACCTTAGCTTGTAAATTCCAACTCCTAAGCATTATTCTCCAGCCCTCTTTGGTGCATTACTTCCAGTGTCATTGTGAGTCCTTTTGAACCTCCCTCCATTAGTCATGTCGAAACAGAGTTCCTTCCCCTGAACATCCAGATGTTCTTTGGTGCAGTCTTGTTTGGTTCGACGTGTCTTCTGGGATTCTCCCCTCCTTGATTCTCCATGCCCGACCTCCCATGAAGGCCGATGAGAATGCCCCTTTGCCCTGTCATGCTGAGGGACTGCAGGAACTGTGTTTTGCCCTCCTTTCTGGGCATCTTTCTTGGTCGCTGGAATCGGCGTATCTTGTAGTGGGAACGGTGGCTGCATGACGTTGTTCTGCATCATGAAATTGACAACCGTTTGCAGGTCCGCCAATTTGTCCGACATTCTCTTCGTCTCGTCGTCCCTCCGCAGGCATCTATCTTTCCATACCTGGAGGTCGTCCTTGTTATAATACCCGCTCCGGTCTAATTTCTTCGGTACGCCGCGCTCCTAGCCGACGTCCTTTCCTCCGTGATTCTTATCACGAGTCTCTTCGTTGCAGTTGTCTTCTTCAACGTCAAGGTCAATATGTTTCCCACTCTCAGTAGGGGTGTCATCCCCAACCTTCTCTTTCTATCCATCGTTGGCTATCTATTCTTCTTTCTTTCCCAAAGATGGCGCCAAATTGTGTGTATCAATTTCCGACTACACTGCCAATCAAGCACTCAGCTAGAGAACATTGGCAGAATAGATTAAGCCCGATCGACCTGTCACAAAAAGAAGAGATTCCGGCGGTGGTTCATCCACCCGGGGGCACTCCGACGATCAAGTCACTTATCTCTCAAAGATAGAAAAAGTTCTTAACTCACTATTTAGAGCATAAAAAGCATACCTTAGACCCATGAGGGTGCCTCTCTTTAATAGCCAACACAAACCTAGTCCCAATTGAAGCCTAGCTTCAATGGACTTAGGATTACTGCTAATCTTGGACTCCTAGTAGGATTGGGATAAACTCTCTAAGAGTCTTATCTTTACCCAAACTGAAGTCCTCTCTCATTCTAGGACTCTCGTCCCTTATCCGCTTATCCCGGATTCCGGTATCTTCGCAGATAACCTCGGCCTAGCCGAGATGATCTCGACGTCATGACCAGGACACGTGACACCTTGGCTGGTACTTCGGTGACACCTCGGCCACGTGTTGTCATTCAAAAATTATGTCCCCACATTACCCATATATTTTTCCTTTAGTGGTGAATCGATGCTCCGGTTGCCGGTGAACGCAATGAGGTATGACTGGATCTAGATTCTAGTGCGGCAAGTTGTTCTGCTATGAGAATGGTACTCCGACCGCCACGATCTAGATTGTTCACTGGCACAATGCTACCAATCTTCTTCAATGATGTGCTGGCGAGAAGAAGCCTCTGACAGTTTGGGAAGATAACAAAAGAAGAGCTTTACAACTTCTGGTTGCCAATTTAGGAGGTGGAGCAGCAGAGGCGGTGGTGGAGCAGCGGTGAGAGAGAAAGGGGAGAGAGGAGCTACGAAAGAGAGAGAGAGAGAGAGAGAGAGAGAGAGAGGCGGGGTTTTTTAGGGTTTGGTTTCGAAACAATATATATATATAGTTAGTTTGGTCATTTTATAAAAGGTGGTCCTTATGGACAAAGTAATTTAGTGCTAAACCTTTGAGTAAAGAAAATTCAAAATTGAATTTATCGCCCGAGCGCCAATAAATTTAGCTTAGATAAGACTTGGGTTTCCCACAAAAAAATAAGTTGTACTAGTGAGCTTAATTTTTTTACAACCATTTAGATTCTTTTGGTAGTTTTTTTTTTTTTTTTTTTTGGTTGCCCCTACAATCCAATGATATGAAAATTCCTGAAATTATAATGTGAATGTTATGAAGCATTCCAGCAATCATTTGAGTTCAGAGCTTGATGGCTTTACTATTTAGGGCTGAATAAGGAATTCGTAAAATTTGTAATCTGATCCGGTTCAGTTTAATCCGGTAGGTTTGGATTGGTTTTTTGAATCCGTGATTCGGTTCCGGATTGAAAAATTAAAAATTCGTAATCCACGGATCGGTTCCGGATTGAACCCTATGGTTTCAGATTGGACCCCACAGTTTTGGATTGGAATCGATCTGAACTGTATACAAATAGTCTATATTTATATTATACACTCTCCCGCCATAGTATCTTCTCTTATTCCATATAAAACCTAAACTCGTATAATATCTTCTTTTATTGCTATTGTTTGTTAGTTTTTAGTTTTAATTTGTAATTGTCTAAATATTTATGGTAAAACTAATTTTCTTATGGTTGTTTAAATTCTAAAACAGTATATCACTATTATGGAAATACACGTTACTATTGTGGAACTATGATTTTGTTTTTATGAAATAAAATTGTTCTATATATATATTTTTTTGTGAATCCGTAGTCCTAAATTGATCCAATCCGTGTTTAAATGGATTGGTTCGGATTGATTCCACGATTTAAACGGATTAGATTAGTTTAAATTTTTTAGAAACCATAAATAATAGATTAGTTCTGATTTTACCCCAATCCAAACCATACTCACCCCTATTACTATTTATATTTCAGAAAGCACAGAAAACAATCGGCCATATTAGGTGACAAAATGACAATATAAACATGCAGTGTTGGCAATACAACATTAGAAGTATTGTATTAATCTTTGACGGGCCACCAGAAAGAATGAGTATTGTATTTTGTGATTTTTTTTTTTTATGGTTGAATCCATTAAAGATTAGTCGAATATTTGATAATTTGATTTATATTTACATTTGAGCCTTAAAAGGAGGATGATGCTTGGTTTCATTAATTTTAATCTTTTTTTAATAATTTTTTATTTAAATTTTTTTTTTTCTAACTTTTTAAGATTCAAAATTATCAACTAAATTTTCCTACTCAAGTTTTGGTTATCCTATCATTTTTAATTGATGGCATAGCTAATACATTTAATTTTTGTTTTGTAGATTTTATCAATTTTAGTTTTGAATTTATTTTTATTTTATAGAAGCAATAGTTGAATGTATTGTTAATTTAGAATAATCTTGTTAATAATGCATGCATTTGGAAAAGAATCTAATTTTTTTTTTTTAATTTTATAAATTAATACATCAATAAGATATAATAAATTTTATAAAACATCAAATTATTATAAAAAAAAATCACTTTTTAGGTTTTTTCAATAGCAAGAAAATTTTTAAATTATCATATTCTAATGATTTCTTTTTTAAAAAAAAAATTAAATAAAAATATTACAAATATCTTTGTATATTTGAAATTGTTCAAATCTAGTTTGAAATGAAGATATAATTTAATGTATATAAAATAATTAATAGTTTAGATATTTCAAGTCCTAGTAAATCATTCTTACTCATCATGAGTGATTCCTCATTTACCATATTATTCATAGGGTTTTTTGATTTTCTAAAATTAATAGACTTAATATTGTTACCCATAATAACACATGGGCAAAATGATATTTTGGGTCTGATTTCTTAACCGATCGGGCCTTCTTCAAACAAAAAATAATAAATTATATGTGCTTTAACTATATTATTAAACAAAAATAATTAACAAATATAAATTTTTACATAAATCTAAGAAATAATAATATAATATTTTTGCAATTAGAACCACCATTAGGTGTTTTTTACTAAAAAATTACAAAATGACATATCATTTCGATGAAATGTTTTTACAAAATATATATATAAAATTTTAATCTTTGTGAAAATCTGTTTTTGTAAACAAAGGGATGGAAAAATGAGTAATGAGAGAATTGAAGAAGGAAGTTTCTTATAAGATGTTATTGGTGTAAACCCTCCCTTCTCAATCAATATAATAAATAAATATATTAATGGGATTGAATTCTCTTAAATTGGCCATTAAATTTGAGAGAGTAATTAGACTAATGAGCTCGTTTTGGGATCAATTCGATAATTTGATTTGTTTATTTTTTAAATTCGTTGGATAGAATATTCATACAAAAAAAAAAAAAAAGAGGATTAAACATCAATAGTTACATGTTTTAATCACATTTATCTTTAAAAAAAAAATAATAATAAATATAATTTTAAAAATAACTATTTATTTTTTGTAATATAGACATTATTCAAACATATATCTTGATATTCGATTATTTTAATTTTTTACATAAATATTATATTCAATAAATCTTAAAAAGTGAACCGTTTGAATTATTAAGATCAATCTAAAATATAGACCCATCAAACCCAAACTGTTTTTTCAAATTCGATGAAGAAAATCCAAACTATCTATACTATATATTAAGCAAAAGGAGATTTTTAACCCCAAGGCTTGTGGAAGTTTCAATATCCCAATATGAAATTTTTAAATTTTTTATTAAAAAAAAAAAAAAAACTCAGCTTATTGATTAATAATCAAATCTCATGATCAGTATTTATTAACTTTTTTCAATTCACATGTCTTTCCACATGCCTATATTTATTGATTTGGTCAAAATCTCCTGATCGACATTTGAAATCTCCTCATATAAATAATTATAAATACAATCTGTGTATAGTTACTGCAGTATCCTTTTCAACTTCTCTCATACACTATGGTTAGTGATAAGATTGTTAAATTATTTTTATAAAAAATCTTAAAATACATAATTTATATATTAAAAAAAATCTAAAATAAATAAAAATATCTACAATTATCTCGTGCATAGCACGGATGATAGGCTAGGAAATTAATAATTGAAAAGTGATGTAATCACTGATGATCCAATGACGGAGTGTCGAGATGATCCGAAGAGTCAGATCCAACTCCTTACCTTGCTTATCCTACAAAATTAAACTCATGATGATCGGGTATGATCAAGCTAGTATTCTTTTGACTTGGAAATGATGAATAATGTGTCTGCATGAGTGGTGTCTTCCACTCTTATCTTTCTTGGATGTTGTGCCATGGTGTTTATGTGTGTGGGGTGACCTCTGGACTTGGATCAAGATGATTATTTTGGTTTCGACCCATGATTCAGTTAGGCCGTTCGAGCTCCGGCCATGGTCACTGGGTTGGGCCACCCTCATCTGTATCATTCGTCATCAAAAACTAATCCAAAGAAAAATTGAAAGCACATGCCAATCTTTTAATTTTCAACTAACGCTTGGTTCTTTGAAAATTCTTCACATATTTAGTGGATGATTTGGTCCTCAAATATTGTTTGTATTTATCTAGCTTTCATTTCACAAATTAATGGATATATATTGGAATTTAATTGGAAGCTTCATAAATTAGAAATTTTTATCATAAATCTTTAATTATTAAAAAAACGTAGCGTGCAAGTCGTTCCTTTATATCACTAACTTGACTATATTAATAATGAGTTAACTTAAGAGTCTTTCGTAAATTTAGCTAAGGTAAGGCTTGGGTTGCCCACAAAAAAATGGGTTGTACTAATGAGCTTAAAATTTGTTTTTTAACTATTTAAATTTTTTTGGGAGTTTTTGTTTTTGTTTTTGTTTTTATTTTTATTTTTTTGTTCACTACATTCAAAGGAAATGAACCATTTAAAATTAGGATGCTCATGGGTCGGTTTTGGGATGGATTTTTATAGTAATCTACTCCCACCCCATATTATATTAGGGGTAGGTCAAATAGGGTGGTGGTGAAAGTGAGGCAGGTGTGGGGCGGAAGACAGAATATTAATTTTATAAGTTAAAAAATAAAAATATTAATAAAAATTATAGATAATATAGTATATAACGAATAATAAATTATACTTAATGTTATGATATAAGATAGAAAATAAATAAGTAAAAATTAATATCAAGTATAATATTTTAGTTTTTTAACTTTATTATAATAAAAATAAATTAAATTATAGGGTTTGGAGGATGTTCTTGGAGTTGGTCCTTACCAGCTCAAGATATGTCTGGGGCGCACCTTACTCCTCCATGACGTGCTTTATGCACCTGGTGTCCAATGTAATCTTTTATCAGTTATTGTTTTGTTAGGACTTGGTTTTAGTTTTCATTTTAATGGTGATCAGTTGGATTTCTATGTAAATAAAGTTTTGTATGAACATGGTTTTCTTTCCAATGGTTTTTTATGCTAGATTTGGATTATTTCCTATATTCTTATGTGTCTTGTGATAATGACTCATTAAATTCTGTTAATTGGCATGCTAGACTTGGTCACATAGGCAAAGATAGAATGACTAGACTAGCTAAAGAAGGTCTGTTAGGGCATTTTGCTAATGTAAGTCTGCCTGTGTGTGAACCTTGTTTGGCAGAAAAGGCCTATAGGAAGCCTTTTGGAAAGGCACCTAGGGCTTTATATCTTCTAGAGTTAGTTCACTCTGACATTTGTGAACCTATGAATGTAAAGGCATGTCATGACCCTTCTAATTTCCTTTCATTTATTGATGATTACTCATGATTCAATTATGTCTATTTTATCTCACATTGCTTTGAGGTATTGGATTGCTTCAAGCGTTTTGTTGCATTGGTTGAGAATCAAACAACAAGAAATTGAAAATGTTTCGAATAGATCAAGGGCATGAGTATTTATCACATCAGTTTTAGGAACTGTGTTAGGAAAAAGGGGATACATAGGCAATTCATGATTCCAGGGACTCCGCAACAAAATGGTGTAGCAAAGAGACGGAATCACACTTTTCTTGAAATGGTTAGATCGATGATGGCGCAAGCTAACCTCTATATCTTTTTGGGAGGGATGCTCTTTTGACTGCTGGCTACATCCTTAACCGTGTGCCTTCAAAGTCAATTCCATCAACTCCATATAAATTATGGAAAGGCGCAAAACCATATTTGGAGCATTTGCGGCCTTAGGGTTGTGCAAGTTTTGTTCACATTATTTCTCATAAGCATGGAAAGTTCAGCCCCAGAGCAAATAAACAAGTGTTTGTTAGATACTCCGAATGCTCAAAGGGTTATGTGATGTATGGTGAACACCCTAATGGTGGAATGACTGAATATGAGTTGTGAGATGTCAATTTCATTGAGAATGAATTTCCTAATATTGATGAAGTAAAGAAAGATCTTGCACTATTTGAATTGCAAGGTTTTGAGGAAATCACACTATCTTTTAACGAGGGTGAAGAATAAGAGACTTATCCTGAAATCACCAAAGATAGTGGGAGTGATTTACCTCCTAGTGGGAGTGTTCCACTAAAAAATGATTCACTAGGATCCCAGTTACGTAGAAGTGAACGTGGAACCATTCCTCGTCGTCGTTATGAGATTGAGGGGAATCTTTCATGTGTACTCCGTTGGATCTTGATAAGCCTGCTTCCTATGAGAAAGCATTAGTTTCACCTAATACTAATGAATAGATAGTTGCTGTGAAGGATGAAATGAGTTCTATGGCTTGGAACCAAGTTTGGGAGTTGGTTGACCTTCCACCTAGGCACAAGACCATTGGTAACAAATGGGTCTTAAAAATTAAGCGTAAGGCTGATGGGTCAATCGATAAGTATAAAGCCCGTCTCATGATGAAAGGGCTATACCCAAAGAGAGGGTATAGATTTTGATGAGACATTCTCCTCGATGGTGAGATTTGCCTCTATTCGCCTAATTCTAGCTATTGTCACGCATTTGGATTTGAAACTTTTCCAAATGGATGTTAAGACTGTATTTCTCAATGGAGAACTAGATGAGGAGATCTATATGGATCTCCATTAGGCTTTGAGGTTAATGGATAAGAGCGCAAAATATGCCACCTCAAACGTTCCATTTATGGCTTAAAACAATTATCTAGATAATGATATTTTAGATTCCATAAAGCCATCATTTTAACTAGGTTTGAGATAATGGAGGAAGACCATTGTGTGTATGTCAAAAGATCATGAAAGGGTTTCCTTATTCTATCGCTGTATGTTGACGACATTTTTTTAGTTGGAAATGACATGGAGATGATTGTTACCACTCAAGAATGGTTGTCCTCTACTTTTGAAATGAAGGACTTGGGAGAGGCAAATTATGTGCTTGGAGTTAAGATCCTGAGAGATGGCTTTAAGAGGCTTCTTGGTTTGTCATAAGAGACTTACATTAAAAGGATCTTGGAACGGTTTCGTATGCACTATTCCAAACCCATTGACACTCTAATTGAGAAGGGTCGTAATCTGAGCGTTGACTCTTGCCCAAAGACAAATAAGGAAAAGAAACAAATGGCAAAAGTTCTCTATGTGATGTCTGATGTACGCTATGATGTGTACTTGACCAGACATATGTTTTGCAGTGGGATTGGTTAGTTATTACCAGAGTAACCCAGGACTTGTTCACTGGCAAGCAATGAAGAGGATTTTTCGCTATCTTCGTGGGATGATGGATCTCATTCTTTGCTATCAAGGTGGAGATTTGAGACTAAAAGGATATAGTGATGTAGACTGGGTTGCTGATAAAGATGAGCGCAAGTCTACCACCGGTTATTCATTTCTACTTAGTGGAGCGACTATTTCTTGGTGTAGTAAGAAGCAATCATGCATTGCTTTGTCCACAATGGAGTCAGAGTATGTTGTTTGTTCAGTAGCAGTACAAGAGGCTGTTTGGTTGAGGAGATTCTTTCAGCGCCTTGGGATCACGACTCTTGTAGATGAAACCAATATGACCTATGTTGACAGTATAACAGCTTTGGCATATTCTAAGGATCCCAAGTATCATGGTATCTAAACACATTAACATTCGATTTCACTTTATTCGAGATGTGGTTGCACGAGGAGAGGTAATCATACATCATATCTCTATTAGCTGGATCGTGGTTGATCCACTTACTAAAGCCACTTCTAGAGATGTTTTCCAAACTCATGTTAGGAGTTTAGGACTTCGTAGGATTTGATGTTTTTATGGATACCTCATTGACTTTGTTGGATATTTTAGAGTATCTTATGCATAATTATTTATTCATGTGGTTTTATGGTGCAATTGATACTATTAGCACACATTGTATATGATGTCACCAGGCTTAGATCGACCTTCTCATACTGGCAATCACCCTAGCGCTTGTAGAGCGAGCAGGATGAGACATCAATTATCTTGGTGCTTAGAGAGCAAGCGAGGTAAATGTTTTGTAACTTGAGAAGTGAACAAAATTGATTTATTATGTCGCCTTAGCATTGGCTAAGATGAGACTTTAAAAAAGTCAAACATGAAGTTATCCACAACTTTATAAAGCCTAAATATAGCCGAATATAAGGTCTTAGATAAGCGCTTGATGAGCGAATATGCTAAGAAACTTAGGTTAGGTGCTTATATAGAGATTAGAGATTCGTATGGCGTAAGTGAGTGAAAACCTAATTTAGAGGGAGCTCCACCGTAGCATACATATCATACTGTATGTACTACCATCGACCACTTAAGCGAGTGGCTAGATAGATCTCTACTCTAGCACTGTGTGAGCTCTGTTAGGCCAATAATAGGCCTACTTTATACCCTTGAACCTGGAACTATGTCATGAAGTGATAACTTGATGTTACTACTTTAACATGTCATCCAAGGTTCATGATGAATACAATCCAGAAGACTATGTCTAGGAAAGCCGTTAAGTTTGAGTGAATTGACATGAGTGGCTAGGGAAGATTGTTGGAAATCATACCCTTGTATTGTAGCTCATTGCCCGAGCAATTGTGTCGGATTTGAGATCACGATATAATCATGAGTACATATACAGTGTTGAGGTCAAGCCTGTTTGTGAGTTATGACTCGTGAGGGGTTTTTAAATGTTTAATCTAGTGTGATCCAATGAATCTAGGGTGTAGACGAGATATTTCGAGAGATGTGCTATGTTAGTTTATGGTGACTTAATATAGCACTCCTAACTTACACTTTCTCGTCAGGTCTCACGCTCCATTTTTCCATATGAGGGGTGGATTGAATGAGAGATTGAGAAATGATGATTGAGTATATAACACATTATGTGGATGTGTGGATGAGTGGGAGATGTTGGAAACCATGTTGTACACATGGTTTGGCCTAATCTTGAGAGCCACATGGTACACATGGTCCATACACACATGGCCTAACCATGAGGGACACATGGTCTTGGAAACCATGAGGGTCACATGGTCTTGGACATGTGGTACACATGGTGTGGCCTAACCTTGAGGTACACATGATTTTCCATATATGCCTATATAAGGGCTCATGCTCAACATTGTGTAGGCACATCAAAAACAATAAGTTCCCTCTCTATTCATCTATCTTGAGGCTACCATCTTGAAAACCTAAGAATTTGGAGTGTGGATAAATATTGAGAAACTCTAGTAGCTTCTCAATTGACAGGGGTTTTCCAAATGAGACTCGTAATTCAAGCATTCGGTCCAAACTGTTCCGCATTAGGTAATATGATTACCCGTATATTTTTCCTTTAGTGGTGAATCGGTGCTCCGGTTACCGGCAAACGCAAGGAGGTATGACTGGATCTGGATCCTAGTGCAGTGAGTTTTTCTGCTATGAGAATGGTACTCCGACTGCTACGATCTAGATTGTTCGCTAGCACAATGCTACCAATCTTCTTCAATGATGCGTTGGCGAGAAGAAGCCTCTGACGGCTTGGGAAGATAACAAAAGAAGAGCTTTATAACTTCTGGTTGCAAATTTCGGAGGTGGAGTAGTGGGGGCGGTAGTGGAGTGGCGGTGAGAAAATGGGGGGGAGAGGAGCTGTGGAAAGAGAAAGAAATAGAGAGAGAGAGGTGCTGGTTTTTTTAGGGTTTGGTTTCGAAACAATATATATATATATATATATATGGTTAGTTTGGCCAGTTTATAAGAGGTGGTCCTTATTGACAAAGTAATTTAGTACTAAACCTTTGAGTAAAGAAAATTCAAAATTGAATTTATTGCTCGAGCACCCATAAATTTAGCTTAGAGAAAGCTTGGGTTGCCCACAAAAAAATAGGTTATACTAGTGAGCTTAATTTTTTTACAACCATTTAGATTTTTTTGGTAGTTTTTTTTTTTTTTTTTTGTCCCTACAATCCAATGATATGAAAATTCCTAAAATTATAATGTGAATGTTATGAAGCATTCCAGCAATCATTTGAGTTCAGAGCTTGATGGCTTTACTATTTAGGGCTGAGCAAGGAATCCGTAGAATCTGTAATTTGGTTTGGTGCAGTCCAATCCGATAGGTTTGGATTAGTTTTTTTGAATCTGTAGTTTGGTTCCGAATTGAAAAATTAAAAATTTGTAGTCCACGGATTGGTTCCAAATTGAACCCCACGGTTTCGAATTGGACCCCACGGTTTCGAATTGGAACCTATCCGAACCATATACAAATAGTCTATATTTATATTATACACCCTTCTGGCATAGTATCTTCTCTTATTCCATATAAAACCTAAACTCAAATCTAAACCTGTATAATATCTTCTTTTATTGCTATTGTTCGTTAATTTTTAGTTTTAATTTGTAATAGTCTAAATATTTATGGTGAAACCAGTTTTCTTATGGTTGTTTAAATTTTAGAACAGTATGTCGCTATTATGGAAATACATGTTACTATTGTAAAACTATGTTTATGTTTTTATGAAATTGAAATGTTCTATATATATATACATTTTTTTTTTTGTGAATCCATGGTCCTAAACCGATTTAATCCGTGTTTAAATGAATTGGTTCCACAATTTAAACGGATTGGATTTGTTCCAATTTTTCAGGAACCGTAAATAACAGATTGGTTCTGATTTTACCCCAATTCAAACCAATCCGGACCATGCTCACCGTTATTACTATTTATATTTCAGAAAGCACAGAAAACAATCGTCCATATTAGGTGACAAAATGACAATATAAACATGCAGTGTTGGCAATACTGTAAGAATTTTTCCTAAATATGGTTTAATGTGGCTTATACATGATTATACTAGATTCATCTCATTAAGTAAGATACATATACATCAATTAGATAGTGATTAATCATTGATGAATGCGCCTATATATACATGATGTATAGAAGACTAATGGAAATAGTGTCAATGCATTGAATGTGATAGATTCATTATGAATGAATCTTAGAGATGCATTATGTATTTATTATGAATGTAGAATATACATTAATCTATCTAATGAGTTCATTAATATAGAAGATGCATTATGTATCATGAATGTAAAAGATATATTAATTTATTTAATGAAGTTCATTGAATGAATGGATTCATTGATGGTAAGAATACTAGTATAAATAGTGTAAGGTCCCAAACCACACTCTCTATCACAAAAACTCAAGTTGTCACCACAAGAAGGCTCCCATCGCCTAGAGAGAGAGAGAAGTGGTTTGAAGATCTTAGACAAATAAAGAACTTGAAGATCAAGGTCTTCTATTCAAGGTTTCTTTTTCTCAAAAGAGGTTTTCATACTATCATGGATCAATGTATGTATACACTTATTTATATAGTAGAAATTCATATAGTTTTCATGTATAGAATTGAATCCTTAATGGTTTTTAGTTTATTTTCCGCAAAGTTTTCTATCAATTGGTATCAGAGCCATGGTTCTCAATTCGGATGCATGAAACGTATAAGTATGAATTTCATTTTATGATGATGTTTTGTGTAACAAGTGCATAACCTTGATTTACAATTGTCCCATTTTATTTTTATTTTTGGCCAATCTTTTATTCTATTGATATTAAAATAAAAATTGAAAATTATTGAATAATTAAGATAATGTCTTATGCACTTATAATGTTTTGTTACACATGTTATGAGTTGAAACATTGTTAATTCAACACTATGTATGTTTGAACAACCGAGATGATTAGTATAATAAATATAGCAATAAGTTTTTCTGCCCAACGGTGATAAACTTCTTACGTGCTTTAGTTAATAAAATAAATAAGACATTAGTTTTTCTGCCCAACGGTGATAAACTCGTTACGGTCTTAATGATTATTTTATTTTATTTTATGTTGTTTATTTTTTATTAGTCATCTCATTTACTTTTATGAATTGTTAAAATATATTGTTATTCGGCCCAACGGAAGGATAACTTGATTTCGTATCTAACTAATTATGTTTTTTTTAGATATATTTAACTTGTGTGTTATTTTTATTCATGATATGAAAAGTAGTTTTCTTGATTATATTATGTAATGGATATTATGTGTTTGCAGCATTGAATCTTACTGCAATTAATAGTTACTTGTCTAGTATTGAAGCGTTGAGTGGAACTAATTTTAAGAAATGGAATGAACAAATTGGAATTGTTTTGGGAATTATGGATTTAGACTATGCATTAAGAGAGCCAACTCCTACAAAGCCTAATGATACAAGTTCTAAGGAACACATGGCTTTATATGAAAAATGGAAACGCTCTAATCGCTTAATTCTAATGATTATGAAAGGCTCAATTATGCCTACAATTCAAGAAGCAATTCCTGTTTCTGAAAGCGCATTGAGCTATATGAAATCTATTGAAGAACAATTCATTGGAACTTCCAAATCCCTTGCTAGTACTCTCATGATTAAAATGATGATAATGAAATACGATGGTTTGAGTGGTGTTCGTGAACATATCTTAAAGATGAATGACATGGCCTCTCAATTAAAAGGAATGGACATGGAAATTTCTGAAGGTTTTCTTATTTATTTCATTATGACTTCTCTTCCTGTGCAATTTGGTCCTTTTAAGATCAATTATAATACGCAGAAAGATAAGTGGAAGATGAGCGAGTTAATTGCCATGTGTGTTCAAGAAGAAAAGAGGCTTAAAGCTGAAAAGCCTGATATGGCTCACCTTACCACCTTGGGACCAACCAAAAAGATTTTCAAGAAAGGTAAAAGTAAGTAAGAAGAAGAATGCAAATAATGAAACTCACAAGGCTAATGAAGAAAATAAGATTCGATGCCATTTCTGTCGAAAGAAAGGTCACATAAGAAAGACTGTCCAGGTTTTAAAAGTTGGTTGGACAAGAAAGGTAACACTCAATGCTTTGTGTCTTATGAATCCTTTTGGTAGATGTTCCACCAAATTCTTGGTGGATTGACACTGGTGCAAGTATTCACATAACAAATTCCATGCAGGGATACCTTACAAGTCGAAACTAAATAAAGGAGAACGAACCATTACGGTTGGAATGGAATAGAAGTGGACGCTGAGGCTATTGGCACCCTCCGTCTAATTTTAGACTCTGGTTTCATTTTAGATTTAGTAAACACAGTTTATGTTCCTGTTTTTACTAGAAACCTAATTTCTGTTTCACAACTTGATTCCTGTGGTTATGAATTTAAGTTTGGAAATAATAGAGTCTCTTTATTTCACAATTCTCATATGATTGGTTCTGGTACTTTATATGGTAATCTTTATTCATTGAATTTAGATTCCACTTATGCACAATCTCTTTTATCCTTTAATGTAAACGACTTGGTAAATAAAAAGAGAAAGCGAGTGAATGAAAATTCATCCATGTTGTGGCATAAGCGCTTGGGCCACATATCAAGAGAAAGATGGAACGTCTTATTAAAGACGGAATTTTAAGTTCACTTGATTTTTCTGATTTTAGTACTTGTGTGAATTGCATTAAAGGAAAAACACAAAGACAAAGAAAAAGGGTGCTACTAGGACTACTGAATTATTAGACACAATTTACTGATATATGTAGTCCCTTATTATTCCAACTATTTCTGGACATAAATATTTTATTATTTTTATTGATGACTTTTCTAGGTATACTTATGTGTATCTTATTCGTGAAAAATCAGAAGCACTGGATATGTTCAAACTCTATAAAGCTGAAGTTGAAAATCAACTTGGTAGACGGATTAAAAGTGTAAGATCTGATAGAGGTGGTGAATATATAGATTTCACTGAGTCGGGTCAAAATCCAAGTGCTTTTGCTTTATTTTTGCTGAGAATGGTATTGTTGCTAACTACACAATGCCTGTACACCTGAGCAAAATGGTGTAGCTGAGCGACGAAACCGTACTCTTTTACATGATGAGAAGCATGATGAGTAACTCTTCTTTGCCAGATTACTTGTGGGGTGAAGCTTTAAAAACCTGTACATGTTTTAATAGGGTTCCTAGTAAGGCTGTGCCTGTAACTCCTTATGAGTTGTGGGTTGGTAGGAAACCTAATTTGAATTATTTACATGTATGGGGTTGTCCTGCTGAAGCAAAAATTTTAACCACAAATAAAGAAATTAGACCCTAGAACTATAAGTTGTTATTTCATTGGATATCCTGAGAGATCAAAGGGTTTTAGATTCTATTGTCCCACTCATAGCAAAAATTGTTGAAACTAGAAATGCTGTGTTCTTAGAGGATGAAAACATTAGTGGGAGTATGAATCTCAAAAATATTTCTTTGGAGGAAAATCGTGATTTTACGCCTTCCACGATTATCCAAGAAAATGAAGTACCTGAACCTATGGTACACAAGAGATTTCTCACATTGAAAAAGAAGTTGTCCCAGTTGCAGAACAACCTTTACGCAAATCACAAAGAGAAAAGAAACCAGCCATATCAGATGACTATGAGGTTTACCTAAATGAGTGTGATATAGGCTTGGAGAACAATCCTGTTTCTTATGCCCAAGCCATGAAAAATGGAAATGCAACTCAATGGTTAAATGCCATGAAAGATGAGTTAAAATCCATGAAAGACAACAATGTCTGGGATCTTGTAAAATTGCCTAAAGGAGCCAAAACTGTTGGATGCAAATGGGTTTTTAAAACCAAGCGTGATCCTAAAGGCAATGTCGAAAGATACAAGGCCAGATTAGTAACTAAAGGATATACTTAAAGAGAAGGGATGGACTATAAGGAAACTTATTCTCCTGTCTCTAATAAAGATTCCTTGAGAATAATCATGGCCATAGTTGCTCATTATGATTTAGAGTTATATCAAATGGACGTTAAAACAACTTTTTTGAATGGTGACTTCCATGAAGTGGTCTACATGGACCAACCTAAAGGTTTTCAGGATGAAAGTAAGGAAAATATGGTTTGTAGGCTTAAGAAGTCCATATATGGTCTAAAGCAGGCATCTTGACAATGGTATCTTAAATTTCATGAAGTTCTCACCAAATTTGATTTTAAGGATAATGTGGTTGATCAATGTGTCTACCTTAAAATCGGTGGGAGCAATATATGTATTATAGTTTTGTATGTTAATGATATATTGCTTGCTAGCAATAATTTGGGAATGATACATGAGACAAAGCAATTCCTTACAACGAATTTTGAAATGAAAGATCTTGGTGAAGCCTCTTTTGTCATTGGGATAGAAATTCATCGAGATAGGTCTCACGGTATTTTAGGATTGTTCCAAAGAGCCTATGTCAAAAAGGTTCTTAAAAGGTTCAACATGCAGAGTTGTTCAAGTAGTGTTGCCCCTATAGTTAAAGGTGATAAATTTAGTGAATTTCAGTATCCCAGAAATAATTTAGAAAGGGAACAAATGAAAGAAATTCCTTATGCCTCTGCAGTTGGGAGCATTATATATGCTCAAGTTTGTACATGACCTGACATAGCATTTGTAGTTGGTATGTTTGGTCGATACCAAAGCAATCCCGAACTTAATCATTGGAAAGTAGTTGAGAAAGTGTTGTGATATTTACAAGGTACTAAGGATTACATGCTCACTTATCAAAGAACAGACAACCTTGAAGTAATTGGTTATTTAGATGCTGATTATGCTAGATGTAAAGACACTCGAAAGTCCACTTCTGGGTACATTTTTATGCTTGCTAACGGACCCATTTCATGGAAGAATCATAAGCAGTCTCTGACAGCCTCTTCCACTATGGAGGCAGAGTTCATAGCATGTTATAAAGCCACATGTCATGTAGTATGGCTAAAGAATTTCATATTTGGATCACAACTGGTCAATTCAATTTCGAGGCCTTTACAGATTTATTGTGATAATGATGCTGCTATTAGGTTCTCCAATAATAACAAAACTTCAGGAGGATCAAAACATATTGATATCAAGTATCTAGTTGTTAAAGAAAGGGTTCTGAATCAGACTGTTTCCATCTCTCATATTGGCACTATACTCATGTTAGCAGATCCTTTACCTAAAGGTCTCACACCTAAGCTCTTTCAAGAACATGTTGCGCGCATGGGCTTAGTAGAAAGTTTATCATGTTTAGACTTGAAATGAGTGTATTATGTTCGTGATAAATGTTATGTTATAATCATCTTATGTTAGTAATGATTATGTTTGTTATTTTCATTCTTCATACTTGTGCACAATTTAGAAGAAGATGTAAACAACACGACCGTTATAGATGAATTAGCATTAATTACCATTATGTTGCTAATGTCATCTCTGTGATGTAAGATTCACTCATTCATGTTGATGGAAAATATTAACACTATAACCATTGTATAGTCTTCATCAATGTGTAAATCACTGACTGCAATGATTTGGTGCTAATAATTTCATTGAACATTATCTAATGGTGATGGTGCACTCTTCTAGTGGGAGAATGTTGGCCATATTATGATAATCTAGTGACATAATATAATCATGCAAGCCAAGTGAGAGATTGTAAGCATTTTTTTTTCTAAATATGGTTTAATGTGCTTATACATAATTATACTAGATTCATCTTATTAAATAAGATATATATACATCAATTAGATGGTGACTAATCATTAATGAATGTACCTATATATACATAATGTATAGAAGACTAATGGAAATAGTGTCAATGCATTGAATGTGATAGATTCATTATGAATGAATCTTAGAGATGCATTATGTATCTATTATGAATGTAGAAGATACATTAATCTATCTAATGAGCTCATTAATATAAAAGATGCATTATGTATCATGAATGTAAAAGATATATTAATATATTTAATGAAGTTCATTGAATGAATGGATTCTTTGATGGGAAGCATACTAGTATAAATAGTGTAAGGTCCCAAACCACACTCTTTATCACAAAAACTCAAGTTGTCACCACAAGAAGGCTCTCATTGCCTAAAGAGAAAGAAGTGGTTTGAAGATCTTAGACAAATAAAAAACTTAAAAATCAAGGTCCTCTATTTAAGGTTTCTTTTTTTCAAAAGAGGGTTTCATACTATCATGGATCAAGGTATGTATACACTAATTTATATAGTAAAAATTTATATAGTTTTCATGTATAGAATTGAATTCTTAATGGTTTTTAGTTTATGTTCCGCAAAATTTTCTACCAAATACAACATTAGAAGTGTTGTAGCTTTGATGGGCCACCATAAAGAATGAGAGTTGTATTTTGTGAATTTTTTTTTATGGTTGAATCCATTAAAGATTACTCGAATATTTGAGAATTTGATTTATATCTTACATTTGAGCATTAAAAGGAGGATGATGCTTGGTTACATTAATTTTTTATTTAAAATTTATTTTTCTAATGTTTTAAGATTCAAAATTATCAACTAAATTTTTATACTCAAGTTTTGGCTATCCTATCATTTTTAATTGATGGTATAGCTAATACATTTAATTTTTGTTTTGTAGATTTTATCAATTTTAGTTTTGAATTTAATTTTTTTATAGAAGCAATAGTTGAATGTATTGTTAATTTATAATAATCTTGTTAACAATGCATGCATTTGGAAAAGAAACTATTTTTTTTTTAATTTTATAAATTAATACATCAATAAGATATAATAAATTTTATAAAACTTCAAATTATTAAAAAAATCACTTTTTAGGTTTTTTCAATAGCAAGAAAATATTTAAATTATCATATTTTAATGATTTCTTTTTTTAAAAAAAAAATTAAATAAAAATATTACAAATATCTTTGTATATTTGAAATTGTTCAAATCTAGTTTGAAATGAAGATATAATTTAATGTATATAAAATAATTAGTAGTTTAGATATTTCAAGTCCTAGTAAATCATTCTTACTCATCATGAGTGATTCCTCATTTACCATATTATTCATAGGGTTTTTTGATTTTCTAAAATTAATAGACTTAATATTGTTACCCATAATAACACATTGGCAAAATGATATTTTGGGTATGATTTCTTAACGGATCGGACCTTCTTCAGACAAAAAATAATAAATTATATGTGCTTTCAACTATATTATTAAAAACATAAAATAATTAACAAATATAATTTTTATACATAAATCTAATAGATGATATAATATAATATTTTTGCAATTATGAACCACCATTAGGTGTTTTTAACTTTTAAAAAAAATTACAAAATGACATCATTTCGTATGAAATGTGTTAGGTTTTTATTCTTGGCAACCCCGTTTGACAAAACTCCTTTCAGATGTATTTATATTTCAGTGAAGCTATGAGTTTATTAGATGCAAATCCAAACCCGAATCGAGCCATGCAGAGAAGTTTGTGATGTCAATGTATACAAGATTGCCACTTCGCTGATTATTACGGGGGTCGAGCTGCCCGGTCAGCTCGCGGCCCGAAGCAAAATGCAAAAATGCATTCAAAGTTGCCTGTCCGATCATGTTATACTTTTCCAGTTTTTCAAGTTTTGGCCTTCCCGCTCGAGCGGGGAAATGGGCGCTCGAGCGGGGTTTGCGAGCTCACAGTATCTCTGTTTTGCCTGAAAAAATACTGGAAGGTGTGATTCTCCGCTCGATCGGGGAAACGGACGCTCGAGCGGGGAGCCTATATGAAATCACGGAATTTGAAGTCTCCGCTCGAGCGGGAAGACCTACGCTCGAGCGGACCGCGCGATCCCAGATTTCCAGATTCATTATGGAGTTGATTTTCTTTTGCAACAAGGTTTGTTTTGGGTTTCTATAAGAAGTGGGATTACTTTGGAGTTCTGCAAGAAGTTGGTTTTCTACAAACAAAAAGTTGGTTTTCTTTCCCAACTAGGATTGCTTTGGATTTTCTATAAGTAGTTGGTTTTCTCCCAAAACTAGACTGACTAATTCATTGAAGTCCTCCAGATCTTCTTTTTGGTTCTTAAAGGTTTATATCTGGGGATATTTTGTTATTTTTTCTTTGATGTTTTATTGAGTATTCAACTCATGGTTTAAAGAGAGTACATCAAAGATTTGTTTGTTATACACAAAAGAGAGAGTTGTTCTTCAGTTGTGAATTCTGAAGAATTCGAGCCTGAAGCTTTGGAGGGAATCCGGAGTGGCTCATCAGAAAGACAATTCCGTGCTGAAGATGGGGTTGGAAGAGGCACATAGAGGTTGGTTCAATTAGGCGTTATGGCTAGATAATTGAGAGTGATACCTGTGTAATTCCTTTATATCTTCTTAGTGGATTGTTCTTGTGGCAGTTGCCCGTGGTTTTTTTATCACAATTGGAAGATGTCCAATTGTGGTTTTTCCACGTAAAATCTTTGTGTCTCTTTCTCTTGATTGTTTGATTGGGATTGTTTTATTCTGCTTAAAATTGGTACATAATCACAAATCAACATCTAGGGTTTCTAGATTTTTCAAAATGTTTTTGCAAAATATATACATAAAACTTTAATCTTTGTGAAAACCTGTTTTTGTAAACAAAGGATGAGTAATGAGAGAATTGAAGAAGGAAGGTTCTTATAAGATATTTATTGGTGTAAACCCTTCCTTTTGAATCAATATAATAAATAAATTAGTTAATGGGATTGAATTCTCTTAAATTGGCATCAAATTTGAGAGAGTAACTAGACGGATGAGGGGTCACTGCAGTGACCCACTCACTGCTGTGCCTACGGTGTTGTTTGAACAGCACCGTTTTACGTTTTGTTCAATTTTATTTTATTTTTTTAGGTTTACATTAATTCCTGTAACTAATTAATATTAGGTGATATGTTAAAAAAATAGAAAAATACTATAGACCCCAACTAATTTATCAAATTTTCTATCAAACCTCTTATATGGATATGGGACCCACACAAACCTATATGTGTAGATTATTTTGGGTCCCTAAATTATTTAGTAGATTATTTGGGATCTCTAGATTATTCGGTAGATTATTGTGTGTCACCACCTTATTTTTTACCAAATATTAATTAGTTATCGGAATCAATGTAAACCTTAATAAATAAAATAAAATAAAAAATTGAACAAAATGTAAAACGGTGTCGTTCAAACAGCACGGCAGACACAACAGTGGGTGGGTCACCGCAGTGACCCCTTATCCTAGTTGGACTAGTGAGCTCGTTTTGGAGTTAA
Organism: Camellia japonica; assembly: GCA_030407325.1. Taxonomy (NCBI): domain Eukaryota; kingdom Viridiplantae; phylum Streptophyta; class Magnoliopsida; order Ericales; family Theaceae; genus Camellia; species Camellia japonica. The sequence continues at coordinate 82,571,498 of JAPPVO010000024.1, forward strand.
TTTCAGCAATTTGATTTGTTTATTTTTTGGACTCGTTGGGTAAAATATTCATACAAAAAATAAAAATGATTAAACATCAATAGTTACATATTTGAATCGCATTTATCTTAAAAAAATAAAGGATAAATATAATTTTAAAAATAACTATTTATTTTTTGTAATATAGACATTATTCAAACATATATCTTGATATGCGATTATTTTTATTTTTTATATAAATATTTTATCCAATAAATTTAAAAAAATAAACAATTTAAATTATTGAAATCCACCCAAAAAAATATATAGACGCATCAAATCCAAACTGTTCTTTCAAGTTAGATGTTCCAAATCCGCGTGGCTTATCTTTCTTGGATGTTGTGCCATGGTGTTTGTGTGTGTGGGGTGACCTCTGGACTTGGATCAAGATGATTATTCTGGTTTCGACCCATGCTTGAGTTAGGCCGTTCGAGCTCCGGCCATGGTCATTGGGTTGGGCCACCCTCATCTGTATCATTAGTCATCAAAAAGCAACCCAAAAAAAAATTGAAAGCACTTGCCAATCTTATAATTTTCAACTAACGCTTGGTTCTTTGAAATTTCTTCACATATTTAGTGGATGATGTGATCCTCAAATATTGTTTGTATTGATCTAGTTTTCATTTCACAAATTAGTGGATATATATTGGAATTTAATTGGAAGCTTCATGAATTAGAAATTTTTGTTATAAATCTTTAATTATTAAAAAACTTAGCGTGCAAATCTTCCCTCTATGTCACTAACTTGACTATATTATTAATGAGTTAACTTAAGAGTCTTCCGTAAATTTGGCTTAGGTAAGGCTTGGGTTGCCCACAAAAAAATGGGTTGTAGTAATGAGCTTAAAATTTGTTTTTTAACTATTTAAATTTTTTTGGGAGTTTTTATTTTTATTTTTATGTTCCCTACAATAAAAGGAAATGAACCATTTAAATTTAGGACGGTCATGGGTCGGTTTTGGGATGGATTTTTATAATAATCTACTCCCACCCCATATCATATTAGGGGTAGGTCAAATAGGGTGGTGGCGGAAGTGAGACAGGTGCGAGGCGGGAGACAGGATATTAATTTTATAAGTTAAAAGATAAAAATATTAATAAAAATTATAGATAATATAGTATATAACAAATAATAAATTATACTTAATGTTAAGATATAAGATAGAAAATAAATAAGTAAAAATTAATATTAAGTATAATATTTTAATATTTTAATTTATTATAATAAAAAAAAATTAAATTATAACGGATAAGGGAAATGGGAAAAAAAATCATGCGGGCGGGGTGGGGGGTGGGGTGGGGTGGGTGGGGAGCGGGACGGGGTGGGGTGGGGTGGGGATTTAAGTGCGGAGTAGGGAAAATGTCCATCTATAATTTGAATCAATTCCCACCTTGGGCATTCAATATTTTCTATTCACTTAATCCATATACCAGCTTCTCGCAACCTTAGTTATGACAGACTAAAAGAAGATCAATATCAGATGTTATGACCTAAATTGTAACATGAACATCTTTTTTCATACTTCAATACACATAATATGATATTAAAGAAACTTCATCAATTTGCCTAAAGAATCTGTTGGTAGTGTGGACTTGATCAATCTAGAAAATACAAAACCACTGCAGAGAGGGAATAATAATATGATAAAAGTGATATTGAATGAGAGAGACGAGCTGAACCAATCTATCCATCTATCCAGCGGCGGAGTCAAAAAATTAAATTAGGAGAGCATTTATTAATCACAATATCAAAAATTTTTATAAAAATATTTCACATAAGTTTTTACAATTAATTTTAAGAAACATAAAAAAAAATAATGTTATTTACAACTAGTGTATCATGGACAATATAAAAAATATATGGATATAAGTCTTAAAATAAATTATATAATGATAAATTATTTTTTTATACAAAATTTGATTAAAAATTCAATTTAATGATAATATCACATTATCATTAGTATGCGATATCACCAACTAATAGTAAATAAACACATAGAGAGTGAACCTCACATGTCAAATGTAACTAACAATCCAATAAATTTCATATCTTTATAGTTATATTTGCATGTTAATAATAATGACATCGTCAGATTTAATGTATTGGTAATAATGACTCGGATTCTGGTAGTGTAATAGTCAGATTTAATTCTGAATTTTCTACTGTTAATATTGGTAATATCTTGAAGGAGAAAGGCTTGGATCATGTAATGGTTAGGAAAGGGGGTGGTCGAGATCTAGTCCTAACATTTAAATCTCAAGAGGAACTGAAATCAAATCTTTGCAATATCAAAGAATGGTTTAAGGAATGTAGTCAGTTTGTGATGGAATGGAAGCCAGGAATTTTTCTTCGCACAAGAAAGATGTGTGTGGTTGAGGTGTTATGGTATCCCCTTAAACCTTTGGAATAGAGGCACAATCAACAACATTGGAAGCATGTGGGGTACTGTCCTCAGCTTGGATGGTGATTTTTGTCAACCTAAGTCCTTCTCCCACACCAGAATCCGAGTGGCTACATCTTGTATGGAATTCATTAACAAAACTATTTCTTTGGACTGCAAGGGTATATTACACCCCATTCTCGTGTGTGAAGATCTTTCAGCAGAATCTAGTAGCTTGAAGGGAAATGGGTTGGAAGAGTGCAGCTCAAACGAAATCTGTGGCAGTGTTATGGAAAGATCAAGTCCAGAGGAGTGTTCTAGGGAGAAGGAGTCAGACCATGTGATGCAGGTAAACCCAGTCGTTGAGGAGTCAAAGTGGGATAAAGGGTTCATCAGAGAAGAGGAAGAATGCACCAAGGATCCAGATCAGAGGATAGGGTCTAATGATTGTCATTTGGGCGAGGAGTTAAACACAGTTATTGAGGAGACTATATTGGAGGAGTCAGAGCGCAGTCCAAATGTTCTTGTTGAGCAAGTATCTACTCCTGGTTTCATCAAAAGCTTCAGTGGATCTCGCGATGGAAGTGGTCTTGGTATCAATCTTGAAGTGGATTTGTCACAAGCTCTTAGTAAGAATCTAAATAGGAAGGGTCTTTTGAGCCTTAATCAGTCGGGTTTAGTTAGGCAACCGACTTCTGTCCCAAAACTCCCGCGGAATGACAAGAGGAGAAGAAAGAAGAAGGTTCAGCTAGAGGGGTTCACCAGCTTTGCTAGACTCCATGGGCAGAAATCTGCAGCAGTCAGCAAGCACACTTCAAAGTCTGTCATTTTCAGACCAGCAGCAGCTACGATTGCTCGTTCAGATCTGTCGGAGGATATTACTAGTCCGAACAACCTCCTCCTCAATGAAGCTAAAGCCACTATACAATTAGGTAAATCTCTTGGCATCAATTTCAATGGGGAAGAAGATGATGTACTAAACAAGATTATTGAGCTAGAGCTAAAGGACAAAGAGAGATCCAAACAGGAGGGTGTGGTCTCAAAAGGTTGATGGATGGCATCAAGTAAGCTTAGCTGGAGTTTTCTCTTGTGGGCTTAAGCGTTGTTAGTTAGTTTTTGGGTTTTGGCTTCAAGTGTTTGTGGCTTCAAGTGTTTGTGGTCTTGTGAGCTAGTGTTGGTTTCTCATCAACACTATGCTCGGTTTCTTTTCTTATCCTTTCTTCTTTCTCTTCCTTGTTGATGTTTTCTCATATGTAATGTATGTTTCTTCATCAATAAAGGATTTTCTTTGCTGATCAAAAAAAAAAAAAAATAATGACATCGTCGTTACATTTAAAATTTTCATAGATAATATGGTTTATAGTAGTCTCTTCATTTTCAATCAAAACAATCATTATTATTTTCATAATTTTTAAAATATCATTGACATTTCACTCTAATAATGTTTTTGTAATTCTTTTTATTTAAAATATTTTCTTTATATTTGTAAAAAAAAAAAAAATTCACAAAATCCAAGGGGGGCACGTGACCCCCTAGCCCTTACGTGGCTCAGCCACTGTATCTATCTATATATTATATAAGGAAAATAAAGTTTTTAGTGAGAAGTCTTGTAAGAATTTCAATATCTCATACTAATTTTATTGATTTTTTTAATTTTAAACAATTAAGAAAATCTCCATTAACAAACTTTTATTTGATAATCTCACATCGGGAAAAAAAGAAAAAAAAATGAATTATTATACTCATATAAAGTGAATCTTATACTCACATCTTATTTAATATTGTAGTGTTGTGCATTTTTCAATTCAATATAGTTTAAATTTTAAAAGTTTTAATTAATTAATTTTGACCTAGCCAATTAGGCTAAATCATTTTTTATTTGATTGATTCGTTGGTTTAATCACGATTTTAGCGGTTTTATCAAAATATATTGATTAGATTTGTTTGATTTGAAATAAACTAAAAATTGATCTGATTAAATATTGAAAAATTGAGATTACTTGATTAGAAATAACCTTCCGTCCAAATAATTGTTAACTTTTATTTTATAATCTCATATCCAAAAAAAAAAAGTGAGCTGTTTCACTTATATAAAGTGAATCTTAATAGTGTAGTATTGTCTATACTTCAATTCAAGACAGTTTAAATTTTAAAATTAAAATAATATTTAAAAGTTTTAATTAATTAATTAATTTTTGTATAAGTTGATTGGTCATTTGACATAACCAATTAGGCTAAACCATTTTGGGTTTGATCAATTCGTCGGTTTAATTGCTATTTCTCATACTGATTTTATTAATTTTAAACAATTAAAAAAAAATTCATTGACTAACTTCCCTTTAACTATATAAAAATAAAAATTTAATTAGTTTATGATTTATTTTATAATCCCGCATCGGGAAAAGAAGAAAAAAATAAAATTTGTTTCACTACCTATATATTATACAAGAAAAATGAGATTTTTAAGGAGAAACCTTCTTGGAGTTCCAAACCTTCATTTTAAAATTATTGAATTTTCTTAATTTTAAACAATTAACAAAATTCTCATTGACTAGTTTCCATTTACCTTTTATTTTACAATCTCACATTAGGAAAAGAAAAAAAAATTTGAATTGTTTCACTTACATAAAATAAATCTTATATTCCCATTTATATAAGCAAAATGAGATTTTTAATGAGAAGCCTTATGATTAATATCTCATACTAATTGTTTTGATTTTCTTAATTTTAAACAGTTAAGAAAATCCCGATTAGTTAGCTTCCATTTAACTTTTATTTTACAATGCCACATAGAGGTTTTGAGTTTAAAAATAATTTTGTATGAGATTTTGAAACTCTCATAATATTTTTCCTAAAAAGTATTCTTTTGTAAAATATATAGATATATTGATAATCTCAACGTTACTCTTACTGCTCCTTAATACAAAAATTATGAGATAATTATAATAATTTTAAATTTGTATTTAAAACTTATGAATCCTGTGATAGATTATTATAATTTTAAATTTATATTCTGTCAATTTTAAATTTAAATTAATAGATTGCCTTCCATATTTAGTGACAGTTTAAATTTTAATAAAATTAATTAATTAATTTTTGTGTAAGTTGGTTGGTCTTTTGACCTAACTGATTAAGCTAAATTGTTTTTGGTTTGAATGACTTGCTGGTTTAACAATGATTTTAGCGGTTTTACCAAAATATATTGTTTAGATTTGTTTAATTCGAAATAAATTAAAGAACTGAGATTGCTTGATTAGAAATAAGCTTCTCGCCCAAACAATTGTTAATTTTTATTTTACAATCCCATATCGAGAAAAGAAAGAAAAAATGAGTTGTTTCGCTTATATAAAATAAATTTTAGAAAGGGGTTTTGAGGGAGAAGTCTTTTAAAAACTTTAAACCCTCATTCTAAAATTATTAATTTTTCTTAATTTTAAACAATTAAGAAAATTCTCATTGGCTATGTTCCATTTACTTTTTATTTTACAATCTCATATCGAGAAAAAAAAAATGAGAAAAGAAAAAAAAAAAAGTGAATTGTTTCACTTACATAAAATGAATCTTATGCTCCTATTTATATAAGTAAAAAGAGATTTTTAGTAAGAAACCCTATAATCAATATCTCATAACAATTTTTTTTGATTTTCATAATTTTAAACAATTAAAAAAATTCCCATTGTTTAGATTCCATTTAACTTTTATTTTATAATCTCACATAGTAGTTTTGATTTTAAAAATAATTTTGTATGAGATTTTGAAACTCTTATAATATTTAATTTAAAAATAATTACAATCCCACATCGAGAAAAGAAAGAAAAAGTGTCACGCACCCAAAATAATACAATTAACCCATCCATAAGAGAAGAGTGCATAATAGAATGGATATACTTTCATTCATCAAAGTTTATATTACAAAATGTATTACATGCATTTTACATTTATAAATATTCATCCTGAATCTATAGCATGTAACATTAGTTAATAACAACAAAATAAATTCCCTACGGGCTTACATCTTTCCAGGATATCACTTGGTTACAACAAAAGAGAGTCATAAGCTCTATACATATAAAGTCCCTGACTTAAATAAACATCTAAAACAATTAAACAACAAAATAGAGTCTCCAACTCTTAGATCTTCCCAAGTTACGTTCTTGGAGGTAGCATATAACTAGTACCTGAAAATGGCTTCCCAAGTAGCCAAAGCCTAGTAGAAACAGTCTAATACAATGTATGAGGTTTAACTAAGATATGAATATCAAATATAACATATTCAATATTCACGACCACTTCACATCCTTCCCATGACCACATTGTACCAATACTTACATCTCATTCCATTCTCATTTATTCATTTCCAATTAGTACATTTTGTTTCAATTCATAGATCAAATCTATAATTTTTCAAATAATCCAACTGAGACTACAACTCAGTGATTCTCAATCAGCATAACTACTATACAAGCACTTCAACCTTGCCATTTGACGAAAATTTCGTCCACGGGATCGGCACCTACGTATACATAAGATTTCAGGACTTTTACCCTAGACACTCCGGCCAACTTATTTCTCAATGGAATCCATCCCCTATCTTCTCCCAAACAATGGAGTACATCCCCTTTCTTCTCTCCCAAAACATTATACATATACAATGACTATCCATAACACATATCCAATACCTTAATCATACCATCGTATTCAATGGCAAACTTAAAGGATTAGTCTCAATTCACCTAATTCTCATACAGTTTCTACAACCATCATAGCTATCCTCCACCGATAGCTCAATACAGATATTTCTAGACAGATAAACAATCTTTAAAATGGGTAATTTATCAAATTTCCATGAATGAGTGATTAAACAAATCCAACTACACCATTCATTTATACTTTTTCCCAATTTCACATTTCTTACATCAATTTCATTATTTATACAAAAGAATATTCAAGACACATTTAGGGTAAATCTCTCATTTATTCAAATATTAACCCAAAGGCTAAAATTCACTATTTTAACATAAGATATCATCATATTCAAAACCCCATAATCACAAATAACTAGGTTAATACTCATACTAAAGTATAGAATATCCCTACCTCAAAGAGAGAAGATGAGCCGAGCAAGAGAGAAACCCCAAAAGTGCCGAAATTCAACTTTAATCGGTTCAAAGAGAAGATCTAGAGAAGCTCCACCTTTTTATCAAAGGGAATAGGGTGGAGAGATCAAAGGATTTAGGCTAAAATGTAGAGAGATAGAGTATTTTAGAGAGAGAGGCTCTCAACTTTAGGGTTTTAGTTGAAAAGATATGAATAAGTGATGTAAAAAGTGCTTTTCGCGATCTAATATATGTGCAGTCCGCTCGAGTGGTGGGTTTCACGCTCGAGTATCAAACAGAAAGATTTGTTTCTACTCGAGCGCAAAAGTGGTGTGCTCAAGCGTAGAATACACACAACCAATATTTTTTGCAGACGATAGGCAACTTGCTCGAGCGCAAGAAAGCTGCTTGAGCGTCCACCCGCTCGAGCATTGGAAACGCCGCTCGAGCATGAAAAACATTCCTCCAGCACTTTTACAGAAGTACAGGGTACTGAGAGTTTGTAACTCCCGTTCGAGCACAAGAAAAGCTGCTCAAGCGAAGGACCAAAATTTACATAGCCTGCTTGAGCGCAAAAATGGCCGCTTGAGCGTAAGACCAAAAATCTGGGCAACACAAAGTTTGAAAACTAAGTAACTTACCTGTTCCAAACACAATCACAACAACCCAAATACCAATTTCAAAGGTATACAAGGGAAGAAAGAGATAGACAACAATATGAAAGCATTAAACCCGAGCCCGAAACATCACAAGAGTCGGGTAAAAACCGAGATTGCTATAAAAAGTGAGCCGTTTCACTTATATAAATTGAATCTTATACTCCTATTTGAATATTGGAGTATTGTCCATGTTTCAATTCAAGATGGTTTAAATTTTAAAATAAAATTTAAAAGTTTTAATTAATTAATTTTGTTGTAAATTTGTTGGTTTTTTGAGTTGGCCAATTAAGCTGAATCGTTTTCAGTTTGACTGATTCACTAGTTTAATTACGGTTTTAGCTGTTTTATCAAAATATATTGCCCATATTTGTTTGATTTGAAAAAAAACTAATATTGACCTTATTAAAAATTAAACGACTAAAATTGCTTGATTAGAAATGAACTTCCGTCCAAACAATTGTTAACTTTTATTTTACAATCCCAAATCAGGAAAAGGAGGAAAAAATGAGTTGTTTCACCATATAAATCTTATGCTTCCATTTAATACTGTAGTGTTGTATATATTTCAGTTCAAGATAGTTTAAATTTTAAAATTAAAAAAAAATTTAAAATTTTTAATTAATTAATTTTTGTATAAATTGATTGGTCCTTTGACCTAGCTGATAGGGTGAATCCTTTTCAGTTTGATTGATTTGCTGGTTTAACTGCGATTTTTGCCGTTTTATCAAAATATATTGGTTAGATTTGTTTGATTCGAAATAAATTAAAGATTGACCTAATTAAAGATTAAACGATTGAAATTGCTTGATTCAAAATAAGCTGTCTGCCCAAACAATTGTTAACTTTTATTTTACACAATCCCACGTCGAAAAAAGAAGAAAAAAGTGAGCTATTTCTCTTATATATTATATAAAGAAAATGAGATTTTTAGAGAGAAGATTTCTAGGAGCTCTAAACCCTCATTCTAAAATTATTAAATTTTCTTAATTTTAAACAATTAAGAAAATTTTCAGTGACTAGCTTCCATTTAACATTTATTTTACAATCTCATATCAAAAAAAGAAGAGAAAAGTGAATTGTTTCACTTATATAAAGTGAATCTTATACTTCCATTTATATAAATTATTAAATTTTCTTAATGTTAAACAATTAAAAAAAATTCTCATTGGTTAGTTTCTATTTAATTTTTATTTTACAATCCCACATCGAGAAAAAAAAAAGAAAAAGTGAATTGTTTAATTTACATAAAGTAAATCTTATGCTCACATTTATCTAAGGAAAATGAGATTTTTAATGAGAAGCCTTAAGATTAATATCTCATATACTAATATTTTTTTTCTTAATTTTAAACAATTAAGAAAATCCCGATTAGTTAGCTTCCATTTAATTTTTTTTTATACTCCCACATAGAGGGTTTGATTTTAAAAATTTTGTATGAGATTTTGAAACTCTCATAATATCTCTCCTTAAAATATTTTTTGTAAAATATATACATATATATTGATAATCTCAATGTTACTTTGACTACTTCTTAATGCAAAAATTATGAAATAATTATGATAATTGTAAATTTGTATTTAAACTTATAAATTATGGGATAGATTATTATAATTTGAAATTTATATTGTGTCAAATTTAAATTTAAATTAATAGATTACTTTCCATATTTAGTGACAGCTTAAATTTTAATAAAATAAAATTTAAAAGTTTTAATTAATTAATTTTTGTGTAACCTAGTTGGTCTTTTGAAGTAATTGATTAGGCTAAATCATTTTTGGTTTAATTGATTTGCTGATTTAACTGTGATTTTTACGATTTTACATTCTACGATAATTCTTTCTTACTCATTAAGTTTTTAAAATTTCTTTAATTATTTCCCTTTCAAAAATCAATTTGACAATTTTTTAAAATTGATATATTCTTATTCTAAAATAGTGAAATATTAGAACTATGTTATTTTTTTTTTTTTATAACAAAGCATAATTTAATTATTAATTATCAATACATAATTTTAATCTATCTATACTATATGTTATAGCAAAGAAACATTTGAAACAAAATTCTTAAATTATATATAAAATTTTTATTTACGAGAGACAAAATATAAAAAATTAATATAATTATTTTATTTTTAATAAATAATATATTATTTTATATCATGCATAGTAGGGGTGATATGCTAGTTCATATATATATATATATATGCATAACAAGCACTACAGGAAAAGACACCTACAGCGACCACTTTTGGCGACTAAAACAAATTTAGTCGCCAAAAGTTACGGATTTGGCTACCAAAAATAAATTTAGTCGGCAAAAGTCAAATTTTTAGCTACTAATTATTTTTAGTCGGGGAATATTGATTATTGGCGACTAAAAAAAATTTAGTAGCTAAAGATATCACAATTGGCGACTAAAATAAATTTAGTCGGCAAAAATGGCAGAAATTGGCGACAAAAATTTTTTTTAGTCGCCGTAGGTATGAATTTGGCTACCAAATCCGTTGGTCGGCAAATGTTTTAATAAAAAATTATTTTTTGTCTTTGGCGACTAAAAATTTAGTCGGGAAAACATGATTTTCAGTGACAAAAATTCTTTTAGTCGCTGTTGGTACACATTTGGCTACCAAATCCGTTGGTCGGCAAATGTTTTAATAAAATATTAATTTTTGTGTTTAGCGACTAAACATTTAGTCGGGAAAACATGATTTTCAGCGACAAAAATTCTTTTAGTCGCTGTTGGTACACATTTGGCTACCAAATCCGTTAGTCGGCAAATGTTTTAATAAAAAATTAATTTTTGTCTTTGGCGAGTAAACATTTAGTCGCCAAAAGTTGATTTTCTTTTATTTTATTTATTTTTTACACAATTAAATAAATCTATTTTTTTAAATTAAATAAATAAAATATCAAATATATGTTATTTTTTAATTAAAATTAATTAATTTTTTTAAAAATATTAATAATTAAATAATGAAATTAAATAAAATAAAATCAACAAAATTTAAATATTTTGTGGCAGAATTTAAATAATGAAATTAAATAAAATATTACATCAAAAAAAATTAATTAACGGGTTGAGCTGACTCAGAATTTTTTTTAAAAATTTTTTCCTTATTTTTTTTAATTTTCTTTCTTATTTTTTTATATATAAAATATAAGAATATAAAATTAAAAGCTCAATTTGTGATTATATTTTTCAGTAAAAAAAATATTAGGACAAATATTTAAGATAATTTATAATTTTATTACTTATATTTTATTTAAATATCATTTTAATATATTTTTACTTTTATTTGAATTTTTTTGTTACTTTTAATATATTTTTTACCCACTGAATTTTATTTAAATATCTTTCTATCTCTCTCGATCTCTCTCGTCCATTTCTCTTCTCTCTCTATCTCTCTCTTTTTCTGTGTCTCTTTTTCTGTGTCTCTCTCTATCTCTCTCTTAGTTGTTGTTCATTTAATTTTTTTGTAAGTATATTGCTCATTGTTATTAGGGTTAATTACACCAAGACTCTCACAAACAACTATAGGGGAAGGGGGCACTGCATCATTCAGTTGTCAGACTTGAACCCGAGCATCACATCTGATAGAGGAGTGTCTCATCCACCGGGCCCACTGTATATATGTATATATTTTATTTTCTTTTTATGCATTTATATAAATTGGATATAATCTGGTTAAATTCTGGTTAAATTCTTTGGATATAATCTGATATAATCAAAAATTGTTTGTATGCATTTATTGATGAGATATATTGTGGTTAAATTCTCATTCGTTCATCAAAAATTGTTTGTATGCATTTATTCGTTAAATTCTCATTCGTTAATTTTAAATTTAAATTAAACAGATTCGTTAATTTAACCCTTTCGTTAAATTTAATTTAATTTTAATTTAAATTAAGCATAATTATTTACTAAATTTAAAATAAATTCTTCATTGTTATAACAATACGTTTAGTCGTTAAAAATATACTTTTCACCGACTAAATTATGATGTTTGTCGCGGAAAATAATTTATAATTTGTTTTATTTCGTATTTATTTAAATTTTTGGCTACTAATTGTAAATTGGTCGTGGAAATACTAAATTTTTGGGAGTGGCCCACAACCCTCTACCATATTTGCATCACGAGCACACGATAAGGACATGGAGGCAATGCGAGCTGAGGTGGAGGCACTTCGTGAGGAGCGGGAAAAAGATCATGACGAGTTAATGAAAGAGCGAGAGGAGCGCATTTCAATTATCCAATGAGATGTTGAAAGAGCGGGAGGAGGGACAAAAGGCAAAGGGAGGAGACAAATGCAAAGGTCGAGCATCTAACAACGTAGTAGCCAAACTGTCACAACTCTTGGGAATCTAAGTTGGGCATCTGATGTTTGCTTTTTGGTAAGAACAATTTCATTAATGTCACACTTACTTTGTTTAAATATGGTCGCTTTAAGAGTTGAAAATGTCAGCAATTTGGGAGTAAGGGTTGAAAATGTCACAAACATACTCGAAAAGGCGTTCGGGGGTTGAAAATGCAAAACATCCCCGAGCCACAATTTTTTCGTAACGGGAAGCTTCCCGGTGAAAAATGTGACATGTAGGGACAGACGGTATGTAAGTAGGACACATAAGTTGGGAGTTAGAGTTGAAAATGTCATAAACTTAGTCGAAAAAAGGGATTCGGGGTGGGAAATCGGAAACATATAGATTTTGTGCCTTCAATCATACATAATGTCGAAATGAATTGAATATTACACAGTGATTTGACATATATAGCTTTGTGCCTTCAATCATACATACAATATGTAAATAGGAACGCAGGTACTTCCTCTACTCTCAAGGTAAGCAATTGAAAGCAAGGTGAAATTTTAAAGCAAGGTAGAGAGCCAAAAACAGCATACCTGCCACCATATTGAAATGATATCAATAAAAGCAATGACTTCTAATGCAAATGTGTTGAGGAATGCGCAAATGACAGTAAGACCCACATACATACATAAGAACAGCCATTTTGGAGCTAAGTTTTTAGAAACATTTAGTGCACTTGTGCATTCAATATTTACCTTCAGGATCATGCTATAGTTTAATTCTTGATTGTTTGCATAGTTCTCTAGAAGCTATAATTCTCAGCTGAGGTGTTAATAGAGTATTATTTATTCTTTTTTTTTTGTTAATTTGCTGCTGGGTGAGTTTTATAATTGATATATGTTCTACTTCTTAATTTTCTGAATTTCTTTAAGCCAATAAACCCGATTGAAGAAGCCTAATTGTTCTCTTCGGTTGTCCAATGACTACTGTGTTCATGAACTGCCCTTAACTCTTGGCTCTTTATTTTCTGCACTTCTTTAAGCTTCTTAATGTCCTTAATTTCCCACAATAAAAATTGAACAAGACTAGTCAATCTATCCATTTGTCCTACGACTGCTATGTTGATGAAGAACAACCCCAAACTCATGGCCTTGTGCTACTAAGCTCTAAAGCTTTACCTAGTTTATACACCAAGCAAATCCTACAGCTTCATGTATTTTCACCACCCAACGTAACAACATAAACTTATTACAATCACTCTTAAGATGGCCTTTTAACCACTGCCCTGAACCATAGTTACCAAATCTCGTACTAAGGGTATTTCTTTGTTTTCATACTACACCTGGTAGAAGGCACAGTTCTTTAGTCGTGTAAAAGTTGTGATTTGTGAAGTTCTAGTCTCAATGATGAGTTCGGTGTGGAATTTGATTCTCCCTTCCTTCTCTAGGTTAAAAACTAAAAGTAAATAAAAATAAAAAAACACAGAAAAAGAAACCAAGCCCTATGTAGTTCCCTTCACCCATGCACTGTGGTTTTCCTTGGTGGTTGGGACATGCCTTCAATCAATGCTTCAGATGGCTTTGAAAGTACTGCTTTAGAGTCAGCTACTAACCTTGGGAGTTATTGATGTTATTATTAATAACAAACTCGGTGTTTACTTAATTAGATTGAACTTACTTAGCAGTGTGCTTTATTAATCTTGTCTGATGTATTAATATATGTTGTTGGGTGTGAGCATCTGTAGAACATGTATATATATATTTTGGAAATTTTTTACTTAATTGAGGGCGTAATGGTTTCATGTGAATGGTTACATACAACTCAGTTATTAGCTGATATTGAAATTGTACTTGATAAAGAAATCTATTACCTACGGATTTGTGAGGGTGGTTTTCAGCTTGATATCTCAAATATGGTGACTTCTCGATAGAGAATGAGGATATATATATTATGACTTGTTTGTTTGATCATGACTTTGACTTTGATTGCATATGCCATGTTTGGTCTTTGATTTTGTAGGCATTATAATATAACTGGGCCATATGCCTTTTAACCAGGGAACTTTTGTGTTTAACTTAACCATTTATTGCATAAGAGAAATATTGCTTCTTATGCAATGTGAAAAAGCTTAACATTATATTCTCATTCAAAGATTTATATATGACCAGAGCTCTTGGATGGGAACTTATATGAAAATTATTTCGTTTTGCTGGGTTGTTTATTTTGCTTGATAATTTAAATTAGGTTGAGAAACATCTTCAGCTATATCTTATTTAATTACTTCAAAATTATGGTGTGTAAATCTGAAAATATCCGACACAGCCTCTTCATTGATTTTGTATGTAGCTTGAACATAGCTTTTGGTAGCAATATTAGGATATGCATTTATACTAAATGTATGAAAATGTTTTAGTGGCCTTAACCCATTCATTGAACACTACTGAAATGTAACTGCCTTCTATTGAACTCCAATTGAGGAGTAGAGGTGAAAGAATCTGGTCTAAAAGCTTGGTTAAAGTTTAGGTGGGTTAGCTGAAATGTAATATTTTTTTTTCTATTTATTTTATTTTATTTTATTTTTTATGTTCAAGTTTTGCAGAAAGAAATAAATTGTTTGTGAAAGGTTTGAAATGACATGGAGATCTCACCAATTGCGATAGTAAAGAGTGAAACATGAAATAGGTGGGTTCAATGACTAAGTCTCAATAATCATCATGTATATATTTCTGAAACCTATTATTGGTTCTAGTAAAGTGCAAATGATGATAAGTTTCCTTTCTTGGTGCGAGCATTGTAATTTAGTTTCGTCAAGGTCAAAATAGCGCTAAACAGTAGCAGGATTGAAGTGGAGTGAAATATTTATGGTTTATTTTTGTTTTATTTCTGTCAATTTTATTTCCCTCTTTGTCTAATGATGTTTTTCCCCTTTTTTGCAGATGTTTTTTGGACATACAAATGTGGATATGTTTTTGTTGACAAGTACGGGAGGACATTGTATTTATATCTCTATCCGTATATATAGTGGTTTGTACAAAATATTTTTGGATGTAGAGTAAATATCAGCTAATTTCTGGCAGTACAAAATATAATTTTTGTTGTGGTACAGAAGTTCTAGGTGTACAGGTAAATTTGGTTATTCCAGTATTATGTATGGAATTAAATTATTGACGTGTGATTAGACATGGTTTGTATGAAATTTGTAATATATATATAAGTGGACGTTTAGTATTAATTTTTTGGATGGTTGGAAATGAAATGTGTGCACATTGAATGCTTGTAACATATTTACCGTTGATGGATTATATTGTTTATACATGGTACATGTTGTATTAATAATGGATATAGGTGGTTTAGAAAATTTTATTTAAAAAAAAAAAAAAAAAAGATGTTAAAATATTTGGCCACTAAATATTTTTGTAGCCTAAAGTTGCCTTTTGCCGACTACAGACAAATTAGTAGCCAAATGTCTACTTTCAGTGACGAATTATTTAGTAGCTAAAAGTTCTGCCTTCCCCGACCAGAACAGGTTGGTAGCCAAACATCCACAGTCAGCGACTAATATATTAGTCGCGGAAAGATGACTTTGCCGACTACAGACATATAGTAGCCAGATGTCTACTTTCAGCGACGAATCACATAGTGGCTAAAAGTGCTGCCTTCCCCGACCAAAACAGGTTGGTAGCCGAACAGCCACATTCGGCGACTAATATATTAGTCGCGGAAAGTGCCTTTTTGCCGACTACAGACATATAGTAGCCAGATGTCTACTTTCAGCGACGAATCACATAGTGGCTAAAAGTGCTTCCTTCCCCGACCAAAACAGGTTGGTAGCCGAACAGCCACATTCGGCGACTAATATATTAGTCGCTGATTAGATGCCTTTTGCCGACTACATATATATTAGTAGCCAAATGTAGTGACTTTCGGCGACCAAAAGACTTTTAGTCACCAATACTATCGCCGACAGGTTAAAGACGACAAGCTTGGCGACAAAATGTTATGGTCGCTAAATGGTTTCGGCGACAAAAAATGTGACTTTTGGCGACCAATATTTTGGTAGCTAAAAGTAACATTTCTTGTGGTGAAGATTTCAACAATCAAGCCATAATAAGAATCAAAACTGCATAACCTGATTATAAGCAGCTTCCATATTTAGGATGCACCTTAGGCTCAGTTTTTTTTATGAATTTCAACCATTATTATTAAGTAATGCCATAATTTATTTTAGTAAAAATTAACCTACATAATCCGATCAGAGAGAGACGGCAACCTCCTAAAAAAGTTCAATGCCGGAGTTGGCATTCGATCTCTAAAAATAGGATGCCGAAGATAATAGAACCCAAATGCCATTGCCACCATCTTGGATGGTACTAGGTACAAAATCAATGCAACAATTAAGCACAACACCACAAATATCCCCGTGGCATGCGGGTCCCGCCATGTCACCAACGATTGTGCACGCTCCCCTTGCGTGGCGAAATACCCTAATACTGTCTGGACACGTGCCCCAAGCATCCTCAACTTGTCGTACCTCACCCGAACCACTTCATGCGGTCTATTACTCGGCATCCCATCAAACTCTTCATCGAGCTCATCGCGATCGATCGACTCAGCCAATGAGATCTTCGGATCAAAGTGGGGTAGTGGGTCCTTCGACTTGAATCGATAATTCCACACTCCGATCACGAACACGTAGAATGCCAATGTGGGGACAATCAGATCAGGAAACCACACTAACATCACTAGCAGTGCGTGGACTAGCAACGTGGCAGTCGGGTTCTTCCATGCACGCGTGTCATTCACCCATTTGACCACGTCAGTCACCCCAGCTACCACGTTGATGATCCTGCACCAATTGGCACGCACTTTCCGCATGCTGAAAGCGTGCGAGTCCACATCGAGCATACACGTCACCACTTCTCGCCGAAGTGGTGGCTCAGATCTTGCCAAGTGTGCGGCCGTGATCTTCACAGCAGTGGTCCTCAACATCTCTTGTTGTACCTCTCCAAGTGGCTTGATATGGTGCATTAATGGAAACAATGGTTGTGAGTACACGTGTAAGAAATCAAGCGTCGCAGTTTCACGAACAAACCGTACAGCCAACTCCATCTCACCCATTTTCTTCAACCCAGTATGAGTCAACAAAATTAACGGATATGTAGTCTTGTACACCTTACCTTTTTGCAGAGTAGATATACGTATCCGTACCTTCCCAATACGAAAATCTGGACGCGTGGACTCTTTAGGACCGTCCATCTCGAATACTTCCCAACTATCAAACACCCCAACAGTCAACACAGTTGAGGGATCATAGACCTTCCACGTGTACTGTTCGTTCCACTTAGGTTCCAAACTATCAGAGATCGTACGTGTACGTACCCATTTGTTCCCATACTTTGCCACAGCATAGGCGTCAGTGGATCCTTTACCGTTGATTGTCTTCATGGGTAGTAAGTTTTTGCATCCAACGATCCCTAGCTCGACTCTCCCCACCGGGGGTTTCCAAAGTTGCCTCGCGGTCGGACGATAGTCGCTGCATACGTGGGCCGCCTCGTCCATCACGTGATATCCACCGTCAAAGCAGACCCGTAGCTGGATTCTACCTTTGTATTTCTTCTTTTCTTCGTTTGGATCATCGAAACTGAACCACCTTGATGCGACCACGCGATCATCAACACGACGCTCTATGGACATCAGTGGTATGGTAGCAACCCCCAGTCTCACCGATTCTTTTGGTTGCCGATTTTCTAGAAAAATTATTAGTTGGTGGTCTGTGAACGGCTCGGCGGCTACGAACATCAAATCCTCATTCCATGACGGAGATCCGTTACGTGTAATGGAGGGTTTGGTTTTCAGAACTTGAAAACCCAGTTGGGCTTTGATTTGGAGAGACAATTCTTTTGACGGAATTAACGGAAAGATATCTTGGGCTTCGAGCACCGTTAGTCTCAAATACCATAGCTTTGGCGATTGGTACACTTTTGACCGAGAACCGGGGTTACCAGCTGTGTCCGTTTTCCACGCGTCATGAAATGATTCGTCTTCCTGCGTACCAACCCACGTGGCAAGCATGAGATCGCTCATGTGAGGTCCACCACCTTCAGATTCCAATCTGTACCACTGTGGGGCCAAAGGGCTATCTGGTGGGTCTCGCAAGGGGATCTCGGTCACATCAAAACATAACCCACCTAAGAAGTTATGCCCTGCCACGTCGGATCCAAGGTCTGCTGAGCTGGACTTTAGTGGATCCCAAACCGAGACTTCTAAGTCGGAGGAGGACTCATCAGGTGCATCGCGGGCGAAGGCAAACGTCTGGTCCCACTCAAATAAAAGGGTTTTTCGAGCGGGTCTGGATAGTACTTGACAACCCGAGACTCTTATTCTCACAACCGGGTTCCCATTTGTAGGAAGTGAACGGGCTTTCACGACCCGAACAAAGAGGTAATGCATTTTGTTAACAAGATCAAACGAGGACCGTTCGATTGAAATATCCGAAGTGAAGCTACTGACTGAAGCGACTGAAGATAGGCGAGGATAGGCCTAGGACCGTTGAAACCAAGATTGTTAACATCAGACACTGATCTCGTTATTAAAATATCCGGCTGTATTGGCTGTTGCCGCAGTGCTGGTTCCACTGGATTCCCACCTCCTTGTTGTGCCGGTTCAGATTCCGGCGGCTTTTCCACTTCAGCCGCAGCATTTTCCTGTGGTGGAGCTGGCGGCGGTGGCGGTGGCTGTTGTTCTTCATTGGGTTTCTCACCGCCATTCGACGGCGGCTCCACTGTCGGTGCCGGAGCTTCTTCAGCTGGTTTGGGTTCCTCTGCCGGTGGCTTCACTTCCTCCACGGCCGGCGGCGGAGGCGGAGGTGGTGGAATTTCCTCATCGGCATAGTAAATCTTCAAACCCAACTTACCCTTAATCCAATTAAACAAGTGTTTCTTCTCCAGAGTATAATAAATCAAAGCCTCCTCACCACTGCTGACGAATTGACTCGCACTGAGTCTGAGTCGACCCAGAAAGTTGTTCCGACTAGTCGGTCCGATCAACTTGTCATGGTAAACCTCGACCTCGAGCATGTCTTCGAACACGTTGGAGGTTTTTCCAGCATTGAAATCAAGCTTCTCGTTCCACGTCGGGTTGAGGGTTTTAACCGCCGTAAGGGTTCGACGCCTCTGCCCGTAGTAGTCGAGAACTACATAGGGACTCGACGTCCCGTGTCCGTCTTTGGGTTGGAGATCTCGAGCGTCGATCACTTCAACTATCAGTTTTCTAATTTTAGGCATGGTGTGAAGATTGAGAAGAAGAAGTTGTGTGTGTAGTTTGGGTTTTGGGAATTTTAGGATGGATTATCACATTGTTTGTGATATGGGTTTGAGAGTTACAGTGTGTTCATACAGATATATATGTGTCTGTGTGTGTGTATACGCGGAGAGAGAAGTGGAGTTTTTGGCTGGATGATGGAAGGGTAAAGAAAGGAGGAGAGAGACAAGAAGAAGAAAAGTGCTTGACTTCATGTGCAAGGGAGCTTTATTGCTTTAGGAGACCATATTCTTTAGCTAAAACCGACTTATCTTTTGCTGCTTTGCTTTGATTGTTTAGAAATACTTTTGCGCAAGACTTGAAAGATTCTTCGGTGCTTTATTTATTTGTTTAGGATTGTTTTTTTGTTTTGGGAATTTTTGCCATACCTTGAGATTGGGTATGATGAGCTTTATCGGCTTTTAGTTAGTGGGAATTGCTTCCCTGTTATGATGATGTGGCCTCTGATCATGGGATTAGTATCTCTGTAATATAGATAAATGGTGAGTATTATGGGTCCGGATCATCTGTTATGATTTTCTGCAATAGTTCCTACTGTGGTTTAAAACGGTGTTGTTTTGAGCGTTTTTTTTCTTCTTCTTCTTCTTCTTTTGCCCTTTTTCCTGTCTCTCTAAGTTGAGAACTCTCACCCACCTTATGAGCAAGAACAAAGAGACGTTTGAAAAGGACGATGGTAGCAAGGCGAAGTGAGATCGACGGCTATTCTTAATTGAGAGAAATGCATTTCTTTTTTCCTCAAATCACTAGGGCTGTAAGAGCTATTTTCAGTTTTCAGAGTACATAGTCCCATAGTTGGAAACTCTGTTTATTTAGCATAGGGAAATTATTCAATAATCCGAGAGTATCACGTGTTCATACTCCCTAGCCAATTATTATTCAATATGTTCCCTCATGTTCCTCAATCACCCAACATAATACCTCACATATTCACCTTATCCACCAATCACAATGCTATGGAATACCACGTGTCTATACTCCCGAATTACTGAATAATTACCCTTTAGCATATATTGATCAAAACATCATTGTATCAAATTTTTAATAAGAAATTACAAACAAACCATATCTAAAGAACTGAAATAACAACAATTAAAAACCAAATCAACACAATTTTGGCGCCTGAACAATTACCGACTATCAGAATTCTTCAATTCTTTTAACAAATCATGTGAAAATGCGCATATACATATGGGATTTGATGAGCATAAAACCGGAATACGAAACCAGAATCCAAATTCAAAAACCTAGATCGATCTTTGATTGTTTCATTTTGTGGGTTCTGACTTATGCTTTGTAGGATTGGAGATTTGCTGGTTTGTTGGTTTGATTGGTTTGTTGGTTTGCTAGTTTCCTAGTGCTTTGTTCTTCTTCTGATTGTCTTATGGAGAATTGGAGATTTAGGGATCTTGGAGTTGGAGTTGGAGTTGGAGTTGGAGTAAGATATGTGAGTGTGGGATAAGAATCGCCGCCGATCTCACTTCGCCTCGTCTCTCTGTTCTTGTTCTTGCTCACAAAGTGGATTAGAGTTGTCAACTGAGAGAGACAAGAAAAAGGGCAAAAAGAAAAAAAAAAAGAAAAGAAAAGAAAAGAAAGAGGCTCAAAACAACGTCATTTTGAGCCACAACAGGAACCATTGCAGGAAATTATGGCAGAGGATCCAGACTTGAGTATTATATGTCTTAGGCCTTGTTTGAGAAGTTGGCTATTTTAGTAGGCTATTTTAGTAGGCTAAAATTTTTGTGTTTAGGAAGATTGTTGGATTTTTTTTAATTGGATGTGATGTTTGTAGGAGAAAAAGTGAAATGATTATGGGTTTTAAGTGACATTTTGTCTTATTAGCTATTTTAGTCTATTTTGTCTTTTTGTGAATTTTAACCTAAAATAGGCTAAAATAGCCCTTGCCAAACAAGGCCTTAGTTTGATTTTTGTAATTTGTTTTATTAGAGTTAATTATTTAAAAGTCTTATTTATAAATGATATGGTAGTTCAGAGTCTATTTAAGATTTTTTGAACCAATAAGTTATATTTACTAAAGCTGAGAATATTATCAATTTTTTTTTTAATTTTTAAAACTAAGAACATTATCAATTTTGCATAATAATGTTCCAGAGAATTGTTTCACTAATTGATGAAAAAAAATAGAGCATAAAATTAAACGTTTTTGCCCATCTACTTATTGGTTTGAGTCATCTATTCAATAAAAGCGAGAATATTATCATTTTTTTTTTCAGTTTTAAAACTGAGAACATTATCAGTTTCTTAATTTTTGAAGTTTTTTTTTTTTTTTTTTTTTTTGGTGCACATCAATGTTCCATCATTATGCTCCTTTATAGACACAATTTTTTTAGTTTTGTACAAAAAATAATTCAAAATTTCCAATTTATTTTAAAAAAAAACATTAATTTTTTTTTTTTGCACACAAATTTTTTTTTATTTAAATTTTTTCAATTTGAAAGTTGATGTTTTAAAATTTTGAAAATCAAAATAAATATTAAATTATTATGTTCCTTTAGAGATAATCATAAATAATGAACAATCTTTGTTTAAATAGCAATTTTGACTATTAAAAATTTAATGGGACTTGAAGGTCCAAAAAATCTTAGTTAAGACTTAATGGAATATAAGTTCATAAATCAAAACTTGTGTGTAAATGCCATTTTTATCATGATTTATTGTGGTGTTAGATATTATTTTAATTATAATTTAAATGGTTTTTAATTATACTTTATGTGATATTTAATTGTAACTTTTATATACATTTTTTTAGATGCGTACCATAACATTACCTGTTTGATACATTGGTTATACAAAAAAAAAAAAAAACTACACCCAAATTACTTTTCATAAATTTAAAATATTAATAAATGATTCAAATTCAATTCTTAAATAGTAGATCATATATCTAAAATAAATATCCACCACACAATCTATTTTCTAACAAATTCGTGATAAAAAAAATTATAAATTTATAAAAATCTTCATTGCTTTTTTAAAATATAATTTCACTCGTTTAAAGTCATGGGTTTATGATTTATTTCCTTTTATTAATGACATTTGTGATACCACTACAAAAAAATACACTTTTGGCGACTAATGTTTTAGTCGCCAAAAGCATTGATTTTAGTCGCCGAAATGATTTGCCGACCAAAAATTTTGGTCGCTGGCCTTGTTGCGGATACATCGTCGGCGAAGGTTTTAGTCGCTAAAAATCCAACAGAATGGCGACTAATCTTTTAGTAGGCAAAAGAAGCAGCTATTAGCGACTAACAGTGCTTTAGTCGCTGATGATTCATATTGGCGACTAAGATATTAGCCGCCCAAAGGGTACATCAATTCATTTAACTCACATCTTCAGCTACTAAATCTTTTGTTGCCAAAAAATTCAATTATATGTGACGACCAAATTAATAGTCGCCAATAGTGTCATTTTTAGCTATTAAAGATTTTGTCGCGGAAAGGTTATTCTAGTTTAGCTACTACACAGTTTAGTCGCCAAAAGTGTTTTCAGTTTTAGCTACTAAACAATTAGTCGCCAAAACTATTTTCAATTCGTTTTAGCTACTAAATATTTAGTCGCCAAAAGAATTATTTCTTTTTTTTGGCTATTTTTTTGTCACAAAAAATGTCATTTTTTATTTTTGTTTTGTTTTTTTCATTTTAATAATTTTTTTCAAAACTTGTATATATCCACCGCAACCTGTAATAGGTATACAAACAAATCAATATATATATATATATTATCACCTATTCCGTAATGCATGTTTCACTTACAACCATCAAACAAAAAAGAACACCTTACAATGTAAACTTATATACAAACCAACTAATATATTCCAATTACAAATAATAACGTTATACATTCCAACTATGTTACCAAAACAATGTTCTCTATACACAAAACATTGTTACTATACTATGTATTGTAATGGCCATTTGGCATGGTACAAATTACCATGGTAATATATACCACGACAAAAGGTAATCTACATATACCACAAGAGCAATTAATACAAGTTCCAAAAATACTATGTACCCCACCAAAAATTATATGTACGATTCATCCGATTTCCACACAAAAAGCTGAGGACGACCAAAAACTTCCCAACTTTGCAAAACTGTGAATTATCTTCCGGACAAAAAAATAGAGGATCCACATGTTAATGCCAAAAGCCATCTATACAACAAAAATGACACCCATTAGTTCCATTGTAAACAAAAATTTTCAACAAAAAGTATGTACAAACGTTTGAGGGGGCAGGACCCCACTTGATGCGCCTTTCCCTTCGCACTTGGCATGATGTATGTAAGCATAAACAAAAAAAGGATGAACCACATAAGGCTGTCACTAAAACAGATTCTTAGGAGGGCAAAGGTCTAACCATAAAGAAGAAAAATAAAAAAATTTAAAATCGATGCAGAGTGAATAATTACCTATCATTTTGTTTCCACCACAATATATGCTAATACATACCAGTTCAGAAAAATACAAAACTAAGAGGAAGGTTAAAGTTGAATGATCACCACAGATTCACAGTTGCCATGAAAAGATTATGACACCGGTCTCATTTATTAGCTCCAAAAGTTTCTGAATTTTTATTCAGCTTCACAGTCATTCTTTTGTTGAGCACAACACTTAAAATTCCAATTCAACATGACTGCTGTTCAGCCACAACAGTGATCTTGTAACAGATGAGGTCTATATAATCCATGTGTTTTGCAGCATCATACAATTTCAAGATTGTATTTATTACCCAATAACTTGTAAATTTCACATTTCCAAGATTTGTTTCTCACTTAAAATCTAACATCTAAATCTCCACAATGACAATATGTGAAAATGTGGAACGGTATGTACTGTGTACAATATTGTATTAGAATAAAACTTAATGCACTTGGAAACTCAATGCAAAGGTATGTGCTGTGTAACATTTACGTTGGCTTATAGAACAAAGTCTACTTAAATGTGTTGGTATTGTCAAAATCTTGGCAATCATGATCGAAAGTCACAAATAGGTTATAATTCAGATGAGTTCGGTTGAGTTGAGAGTTTATTCAAGTTCAGTGTAAAGTGTAAACAAATTTCCCAAGTCATGCATGAGCCCCAAGTCAAGTTTAGTCTAAAGTGTACACACACACACACATATATATATATATATATATATTTTATTCATGAAACTAAATATATAGAGATGCTTATATAACATATATATTTATAAGCTGTAATATATAAGCTTTAATATATATTTATAAGCTTTCTGGCGTTTGTCACGGAAACCCCCAATGTACGCATGCTAATTATGTCCCACTTGACCCCACAAGTCCTATTTGACATGAGAAAGATACCCGTGGCATCCATAGAGTGCTTCAGGGGCTGTTTTGAATTTCTGGCCCCAAAAGGCATTTTTCGGCTAAGTTTATGGCGTTTACCACGCCAACTCCCAACATACGCGTGCTAATTACGTCCCGTCTGTCCCCACAGGTTGTATTTGAGACGAGGAAGCTACCCGTGCCATCCATAGAGTGCTTCGGGGGCTGATTTGAATTTCAGGCCCCAAAAGGCCTTTTCGGCTAAGTTTATGGCCCTTTTCACGCCAACTCCCAACGTACATGTGCTAATTACGTCCCGTATGTCCCTACAGGTCTTATTTGATGCAACGAAGCTACCCGGTGCCATCCCTACAGTGGTTCGGGGGTTGCTTTCAATTTTCGGCCCTTGAAGGCCTTTTTCGGCTAAGTTTACGGTATTTTTCGCACAAACTCCCGACGTACGCGTGCTAATTACGTCCCGCATGTCCCCACATGTCCTATTTGACACAAGGAAGCTACCCGTGCCATCCGTAGAATGCTTCAGGGGCTGATTTGAATTTTCGGCCCTCAAAGGCCTTTTCGGCTAAGTTTACGGCATTTTTCACGCCAACTCCCAGCGTGAATGTGCTAATTACGTCCCGTATGTCCCCACAGGTCTTATTTGACACAAGGAAGCTACTCGTGCCATCCCTACAGTGGTTCGGGGGCTGCTTTCAATTTTCGGCCCTCGATATAAACTTTTCGGCTAAGTTTACGGTGTTTAAGCAAGCCAACTCCCAACGTACGTGTGCTAATTACATCCCGCATGTCCCCACAGGTCCTATTTGACATGAGGAAGCTACCCGTGCCATCTCTACAGTGGTTCGGGTGCTGCTTTCAATTTTCAGCCCTCAAAGGCCTTTTTTGGGTAATTTTACGGCGTTTTGGTAAGACAACAAATAACCTAGATACTCTAATATTAACTGAACTAACATATTTTTCCAATATGACAATAATGAAACTCATAATTGTCCAACAGATTCAACATGGGCGATAGGGAGAAAAATACCTGGAATTATGTTGATTATAACCCAAATAAAATCATGATTCAATATTGACAACTCCTAATGCACAATGAGGCTTTCATTAATTTATTTCACGTATTAGCATCCTTTTTAGGCAACAAAAATTACAAATTTTTAGTGGAATTATTGAGACGTGGCAAACAAAATACTTGTGCAATGTAAATATTGTTAAACAATTCGGTATATAACAACTATAATTGTTGTGCAGTAACAGACCCCAAAACTCTAGAAACAATGACTAGGTTCCTTGTAGATAGAAGCGTTAAAAAAATATATACCGAATAGTAGGATGAATATCACATCACAATGTGACAGAGGTAAGTAGGAAGTAGGTGTTGGGCAGATTGCCTTAACTTTTTGTATTCGAAATTAGAATGCCAAAATGGCCCACTTTTGGGAAACTTAATATTTCATTGAAATCATGTGGTTACCTTATGGAAATTAGACTACGGTCCGTCTGCTGCAAAGTCTACTCACATTATGCAAAAACCTATTCGAAGCAAAAAAAAACAAAAAAAATAAAATTGCATAGCAACTTTAGAAAACAATTCTATTGCCAATATGATCCATATTTTTTCTAGAACTTGCATTAGCGTATCAATAAAATTATGTTTACCAAATAGTAGGATGACCATCTGAACCCTGCAAGAGGGTTGTGAGCCGTGACACCACGTCATTCAAATGATTGAGTTGTACTTGTTGTGTCTCCCGTGCTTTTTTTCCTTCTTCAATTTGTTTCATCAGCTCCTCTCTTTCCCTCATAATTTCCTCCCTATCTCTTTGGCGCTCCTCTTTCTCCTTGACCAACTCCTCGTGATCTCTTTGGCGCTCCTCTTTCTCCTTCAGCAACTCCTCATGATCTCTTTGACGCTCCTCACGAAGAACCTCCAGTTCTGCTCTCATTGACTCCATATGTTTATCACGTGCTCGTGCTGCACTGGAAGCTGTTGAAGAGGGTTGTGGGCCTATCCCATATCTACGCAAGTAATTTTTTTTTGCCTCGAGCACTTGCCTTGATAGTTCTTTGTGGGTCAATGGCAACCCTGCATCGGTGGCTACGACTTGTAGATTCACCATATCATCCTGTCATGGCAAAAAAACAATAAAGTCAAGATGGTTGAAGGAATTGAAAACAACTTTACTAATTGATATGCAACAAAATTGGTTTCAACATTCAATACTCACATGTAGCTCACCACATTTGGGGTCAATCCAGTCTCCCGTCTTCTTGGACTTGTGTGATTTCTTATAAAATTCAAGGAAATCTATCTCTCCATCCTCATTTTCCTATTAGGGTTGAAAAAATTCCATTGATGAAGTAGTAATACATAGTAATATTCAAAATGAAGAAGAATCAATCGTCCATTACATTACTAAACAAATAACTACTTCTCACCATAAGCGACATTACTATAGGAAATGATCGTGATCCACTTGTATGATTGTAGGGGAGCATACCCCTATTTGCTTTACCAGCTTTAGAGCGTTTCTAACAAGAAAAAAAAAAAAACAAAATTACAAAAAAAAAAATAATTAGTAAAGAATTTTTATTTATATTCACATAAATGAATTTCAAGAATGGGGTTTCTAATTAATTTGTTACCAAGTGAGATTCGTCTTTCCAAGCAACATCAATAAGATATTTCCAGTCGTCCAAGCTCACTCCACTAGGTGGATGACTATAGGGGTCATCAACACCCTTTTCCTCAAGTTCGAGGAACTCTTGCTTTAGATTATACCTCCAATCGTTGTATAGCAAATATGCCTTTCGATTGAGGATTTGTTGAGCTTGTTCATCATTATCAAAATCATCGCCGATAACAAACTTGTCCTACAAACATAATAAGACAATTAGTACATCAATTAATTTAAGCAATTACAAATAACATAATAACGACATTATGGCAAGATGAATCTCATACTAGCACCGCTTGGATGACCGCATCTTTGGTACTTTGATCGATTTTCCTCCATGACTTCACGCTCTGAAGAGGGCACAACCGTCTAATTTGCAATCCCAACTCATTTGTCGTTGGGGTTGCATTCCCTCTTGTGATTGCGTTCAACACCCGATTGACATACACATGTAATTTCTCTCCTTTTTTCCTAACTATTCTTTTTTGCACTCCTTTGCCTAATGTACGTCCTCGTACACGAGTTGACCTTTTCCGCCCTGCTACAAAAGGGGAAGCAAGTCACAAATTACAAACAAATTTAATGAAAGATGTGCGAGTATTGGTTGCTGTTTCATTTATAAAAAAAAAAAAAAGAAACACATATAAGCATTGTAACAGCAAAGACAATAAGTGACTATCAAACTAATACCATTAATTATAAGTGTACAGCCCTTGGTTTCTTTTAAGTTTAGAACTTAACTAAATCAATGAACTTTATGTAAACAAAATTTACATATTTTAATTTTAATATGTAAAGCAAATAAGCTATAATATCACCTCAACCAACTATAGGCCAACCAAAGATTACATGTGTTGCCTCTATTAAACTTGAGGTAAAAATCTGATTCTCTTTCCTTTCTTGGACATAATTGCATAACCATGCACAATTGATCCGTTCCTTACCAATCAGTGTATCTCCAACAAAATGAATTGAAGGGTTGGGCACTATAGGCAGGATATGTGTTCACTAAGGCATTCACATTGACTAACAAGATTAACAAACAGATTAACCTACAGATTAACAAAGGCATTCCTTACCAATCAGATTAACAAGGCATTCACATTTTCTTTATTTTTCTTTCTGTTTATGGGGTTTTCATTGCCTTAAAGACCTGACTTATGCACCCCAAAAAAAAGAATTTTTTTTTTTGTAAACAACTAAGTTCAATGCTCTTACCCACGCCACCTGGTTGTATCTCCTCCACCACTGTTTGTGTATCACCTAGTGGCTGCGTCTCATCAGAGAACGTCAACGGGGTGCCAATAACTGCTGGACATGCTTCGGAGGCTGATAATATGTTGCCACTTGTTGCTGTTTTCCGCCGCCCCGTCTTGATTCCAGGAACCATGGTACCTACATAAAAAAAATAACAAAATGACATGAGTAGTAAACGTCACATACATCATTTACATACATTTACATAAACCTCACATACGTCATTTACATACATTTACATAAACCTCACATACATAAATGTCCAAACATCATTGGATGTTTAAATGTTATTGTTTCTTTGACAACCAATCACAGTTGGACTCTTGTATTAAGCAACCATGAGATTAACCATGAATACAAACATCCCAACTCAGATTAACCAGCAGATTAAGCAACCAGCAGATTGACAAGATTAAGCAGCAGATTAACAAACTTATCAAGTGTTTCAAGTGTATTGCCTAGTGTTTTAGGAGCCACACGATCATGTCAGTTTCTCCACATTTAGTTATTTTATAAGCTACACAATCACATAGGCCACACGCATTTAGTAGGCCCTTAAGAGCACCAAAAGAGCACTGCTAATATATACACAAAAAATATATAAAATAAAAATTTTAATCTATTGTCTAAATTCATTTAAAATATATTTTACAAACAAAATCTCAATTACATATATTTTATGAGTATAATTTTTGCACTTGTAGTATGAGCACATTTGGCTTTAGTTGCAGCGAAATAACTTCTAAAATTAACTCTGGTGATAGTAATGCAACAAAATCATAAAACATAATCCTTGCAGTTTATCAGGAGGTCAAAACTTGATTTTCCTACTCAAAGCTATTGGGCCTTAAAAATACTAATGACACAATAAATCAGTCACCCCACAAATACTAATATTTTATTTGATTTATTGAAATAAAGTAAAATAAAATATTTATTCTGTCAAAATATTTATTTTTAAATTTGGTTGACTAAATGATAACAAAATACATTACAAATGGAATCATCATTAGTTATTTTATAAAAGTTCATTCCATTCCAACTCATTTCAATAAAACCAAATAATACTTAAAAAAGGAAAGCACAGGTTAGGTATGACAGCGGGGGTTAATAATTGCAAAACTATTTAATGTAACGACAGGATTCACTTGAATAAACCAATACTAATGAACAAAAGAAGCAGTAGAGATGAAAAGTTTTTTCCTTTTCATCTGAAATTACATTTAAATTCCAAACAAAATGAAATACAATCAACTCATATATGCCTACTTCTCAGCAACCAGTTTGGCTACAAAGGGTCTTGTTTGGCTGTGCTGTGTGCTTCTGTATTTGGTTCCACACATGCTTTTATTTTCTTTTGCTTGGTACTACATGGGCATTCACTAACAGAACATGACTAACAAGATTAACCTACAGATTAGCAACTAGCACAACATTCGAACTCAGCCAATCAACCATCCTACCATTAGCTAGCACCTAAGCATAGCAGTGAAGCATCAAGCAGTCAAAGTGGAAAAAAACAACAGCAAACTCTCCAAGTCAGCAACCAGAGACAGAGCAGATGAGTAAATCTGCCACAGTTTGTGGGAAAATCTGCCAAATGGGACAGCAGACCGAATGGAAAATCTGACTTCACTATGAATTTGCTTTTCAATTTTCGGCCAAAGTTCCTAGAAATCGTAGAGGAAATTAATTACAAGGGTATTAAGTTCATAGAATATGAATGTAGTTGGGAAATTGGGGTCCAAACAAAAAGAAGAAGAAGATGAAGAAGAACAAGAACAAGAACAAGAAACAAGATATAATTAGTCTACTCACATTTAAAACTAATTTACTCTTTACTTTTTAGCCGATCTTTTATCATCATCCAACTCTTGTCCATTATTGGAACAGTACACATCAACCAAAGATGAACCTGGGAATGGACAGCAACTTGGAAAAATACTTTGTAATGGAAGAGAGCTTAAGTAAGTTTAAGGGTTTGATTAGCATTGCTTTTTGATGTTTACCGAAATAGTAATAACAGATCGAGATGTTTTGCCTATTTGTCAATTGCATATAGTTGACTAATTTCAGTAGTAACTCGGCATGTATTCATACGCTAATGTGACATACATGAACAATTCTATGTGAAGTCATCTTAGAGGGAGACATATAATTATAACCAAATTTAAAGAGAAATTAAATTTCATATTCAATATAGATAGGACATTAATAGATCTCAGAAAATACATGTTGGGTAATAAACAAGATGCGGTTTGAGATGTGTGGTAGTTCGCAGGATCCTAAGGCAAATTGTTTGTGGTTCTCTCTCAAACTATTTTTGCCTACATTATTAAAGGCATTACAGTATGTAACTGAAGCTAACTAAATGGACACTCCCATAATGATATTTGAAGATTGAGGGGCATATATAATACACAAATCTGCGCCATTCCCTCCTAATCTGGGCCATTCACTTAATCTAAATTTTGATGAAGTTGATGTTGGGTTGTTTAGTGACTCTTTGGTGGCTAACAGCCTCTGCCTTCATAATGGAAGTTATCATCATCAGGTGCACCTGTCAAATCTGAGCGACTAGACTACTAGTTTTTTTTAATGGTTGCCACTACTTTGAATGTAAACCTTAGTTATATCCTCTATTTAGTTTTCTTGTTATTTTACTTTTATTTTTCCATATACTACTACTAAATCCATAGTGGATGAGATGGGGTATTGAATGAGCAGCAGGTTATAGTAGGATGGCCGCCACTACCCTGTCCAAGTGCTGCTACTGTATGAAAAAATGGTAGATGTTTAAAAATGATTGGGGCTCTCAAACATTTTTTTATAATGTAGTATTTCATTTTTTGATGATATAATTTTTATTTTAAATTTTTAAGATATCTAACGTTCACAATCAAAATAATTATGATGAAGAGGCAAACTCTTTCTGTCTTGATTGAGAGAAGTGAAGAGGTGTAATGTAGGATGGGACTATTTTTGTATCCACTGAAAGCATATGTGCCCTGTTTCACATTTGTCAAGAGTTTAAGATTAATGATAAAGTGTCTTGTTTGATAATTTACGATGTAACCATTTTCATATATTTATAGAGATATATAGAACCAAACAAATTAAGGAACTTAATTTACTCGATAAGTGCCTTACAAACACCTGCAATGGATCTTATACTTCCTTGTTTGATTTTCATTATGAACGAAGACATCAAATTTAACAAAGAAATAAATTATTTGTTCTATTACTCTAAATTTGAGTGTTTTGATTACATTCAAAACATATGTTGTTGTAAATGATGGGAACAACATAAATAGGATTTGAATCATCAGAGCAAACAAAAACCAAAAAAAAAAAAAAAATTATAAATTATAAGGAAATTAGAATGAATTTTTTTCCAAAGAAAAGTTACCTTAAATCTCCAAAAAGCACAGCAGAAGGAACTGGATTGTCACTTTAAGCTCCTTAGCTTACTTAGACTGTCACTTTAAGCACAACAGAAGGCTTTCTCCTCTCACTAACACACAAAACAAGCTAAAACATTAATTAGATTTCTAGTATTATAGATTACCAATCACATAAACAGAGAGCTCCAACCTAGGAAATATTGTTCCATTGATTATAAAAATTTCTCAATTATCCGAATTCCATAAAAGCAGCTTTCTTCATTGAACCAAAAATAAAAATAAGAACATTCACATAATTGTGGAATTTACATGACGAGGTCTATACACATTGCTTGAATTGAAGATACCAATTATTTAGATTTTGTATCATATCCCATGTTTGAAATGCTTTTGGATTAGGAGGGGATAGTACAATCATATATTATTCTATCACATGTTTGTTTGAAATTACTAGACATTTACCACATGGTGTAAAACATAGATGGGGTCTTTTAAATCTTTTTACATGTTAGTCCATAGTCACTAGGAACAATATATGAACTATATCAAAATTGGGCTATCAATTTGGAACTCAATTTCCCATCAAACAAACATATTACAAAGTATAGGGAAACAGTAAACACAACAATGATCATCACAGCATTCAATTCCAAAAAGAAAAAAATAATAATAATAAAAAAATAAATAAATCAGAAATCGAGAATCAGAAATCCAAAATCGAGAATCATCACAGCATTCAATTTCCCAACAATGCATATATATATATATAGGGTTAGTTTGGAATATTCCTGAAACAGAGGCACATTTGGTCATATAGCTCAACAATCCAAAATCGAGAATTAGAAATCCATAATCTGAAATTTCAACCACCCATTCACGAAATCAGAAAAAGCCCTAAAAAATTGATTACGAAATCGACAGAAAATGAAAGAAAACAAACATTTAAAAACCTTACAGAAATCGTGAGACACGGGGATGGGAGAGACAGCGAGAGAGAGATACAAACAGACAGACACAGATCGACAGAGAGGGAGAGAGATGAGAGAGAAATACCTGTAATCAGTGGTGGGGCCAATTTGCAGTGGTCGTGGTGGTGAGCGCCAGTGGCCAGCGATGGTGATGATCGGCAGTGGTCAGCGGCGCTGAGGTTTGGTATCGAGTGCTTTGTATGCTGGTGTGTGTGAAACAGAAGAAAAACAATTCTTTGTTAAATATAGGCGCCAATATTAATGAGTTTCCCTCTAAAAAAATTTGGAAGCTTTAGCGACTAAATCATTATTTGTCGCCAAATATCGTTAACAGCGACTAAAAATTGGTCGCCAAAAGAACCATATTTTGGCTACTAAATTGAAATTGTCGTCGGCAATGTTTAATATACAACGACTAATTTAGTTGTGGTCGCCAAAAATTCATCAAAATACTCCCAATTTTTGGCGACAAAAATTTTTTGTCGCAAAATGTTATTATACGGCGACTAAATGAAATTTTAGTAGCGTAAAATGGTTGCAAACAACGAGTAAAAACAGTTTTGGTCGCCAATAATACTATATGGCGACTAAAAGAATTTAGTAGCTAAAAAGGTTAAATGAATGCTGACTAAAATTGATTTTTGGTCGCCCAATATACTGTTTTTGGCGACTAAAATTGCTTTAGTCGCCAATTTTAGTCGCCAAATGTGCAATTTGTTGTAGTGTACTTTGATTCATAGTTTTATGTAACGGTATCAAGTATCGATAGTCACAATTTATTAAGATTTACTTTCTTGTGAATGTGGAAAACCTTTGTCTCAATTCATTTGTAGTTTTAAATCATGTGAAAATTTAAATATATACTATGAACATTATACTATGAACATTTGAGTAGGTGACAATCTAATTGAACAATAATACCATGAACATTATATGATGTGATATGTGATATTTTTTAGATAAGCATATAGTTATTTATGTCTAAAAATTATATCTATTATTTAAATTCGATGATGTGACAAAGCATTAAAATTTTTGAAGCAAATCTCTTTCTCTTATATCTTCTCTAATTATTTATTAATAATCTCATTTACACATCATTAAATCTAAAAAGTAAACTTGTATATAATTTTTCTTATTAAATATAATGAAACCTACATGATCAAGGTAATTTAGCATGCAATAAATGTAAGTGTGTTACATAAAATTGTAAACAAAATGTGATGATAAAAATAATAATCCTAGCATTATTGCTAAACAATAAACATGAATTGAAATATTACTTGATTTTTATTTTTTATTTTTCATCAGCAAAAAGAAAGTAATGTATTGATGAAGATCAATGGATTAATAGCCACTTGATGCATGCAGGCCATGTCAGTATCTGTGCTGGGTATAAAAGATGGTGAATCAACGAAACATGGGTATTTCGAAAAATATGTCGTACCTGTACTGAGTACTTACTGACGTATGGTACCTTATATGGTACTTCTGCATACGTACCGGGTACATAAAAAACGTATTCAAAATTTTTATTTTAAATTTTTGGTGTACCTAGACGTACGTAGTATATACTCAAGTCGTACGGTATCTCAGTTGAAACAATATTTTTTTCTATTACAGAGATAAAACTCTTTTTCCTAAACTTTTTTTATTTTTTTATTTTTAGTTTTATACTTAGCATGATTTAAAATTAAACTGTAATTTGTAAGTTATTTAATATATTAACATTTAATTTTGATTTATACCTTTATTTTTGACATTAAATATTAATTATAAGTTGAATCTTAACAAATTAAATTATTTAATTAATTTTTATATTATTTTAAATTAAAAATAAATATTTTTTTATAAACATACCAAGTCATACTTATACTCTATTTTTTTAAAAAAAATTTTTAACGTATCAACGTATTCATATTATATCAATACTAATCCTCACGCCCATACCCGTGCTTCATAGGGTGAATCTATCCTGATTTGGAGTGCATCCCTATCTGCTTGACAAATATATGAGAGTGAGGGTGAGAGAGAGAAGAATGATTTATGGAATGGGAAGTGAGTGGGCTAACTTTTGACAAAGATAGCTATCTTTTTGTGTCACCGACCGTGATTTCGGCATCCAAACATACTTTTTATTTTATATTATTATTTGGACACTTGATGTGTGGAAATTGGGGATTGAGTTTTGACAAAAGCAATAAAACAATGACGAGCACCCCACTATTACTTTCTCGCAATTCTATGAATCATCATCATCATCATCTACTTGGACCTCTATCTTTAGCAATGTCATACGCAAGTGGTTCTTTACTACATATTACATTTACAGTGTATTTTTGGAGGGATTTTTGGTCAAAATTCTTTCATGATTATCGTGTTTTTGTGATAAGAACAATTAGAATTTCATTTCTTTCTAAACTCCAAAAATATAATTAATTTTCATCAGGGACAAAATTTCACACTGCATGATTTTTATAGACGATTTTGCCC
The DNA here is from genome assembly GCA_030407325.1 of Camellia japonica. Taxonomy (NCBI): domain Eukaryota; kingdom Viridiplantae; phylum Streptophyta; class Magnoliopsida; order Ericales; family Theaceae; genus Camellia; species Camellia japonica. The sequence continues at coordinate 82,607,402 of JAPPVO010000024.1, forward strand.
ATCATTATATATTAGTGTTTTGAATCATATCTTTTATTAGATTTTACGTGTTTGTTAAGAAAATTTTTAATTTGTAATTCTCTTTCGTTCATGGTCGACTACTTGCCTTGTGCAAATATATTCGGTGTATTGTAGTCATTGTTTGTATTGCGATGAAATATCAAATTATAAATTTGAGTAGGTTGGAGCTTGTGATGATGTGTTTGTGTATTGTATTAATTGGTTTTTCTGGAACCATTGAGAGTTTGATTGAGTTTGAAGAACTTCATTCAATCACTGTTTGAATTAGAGATAAAGTTTTGTTCGATCACTTCATTCGATCAGTGTTCATGTTAGAGTTGGAGTTTTATTCAATCATTATTTGATTAAATTTATTTTGATTTGCTTTGATAATATATGTCAAGTTTTTCATTTTGTTGATGCTCTGTTTAAAAGTGATAGCAAAATTTTATTTTAATTTGCTATAATAATATGTAATTTGTCATTTATTTGTTGATACTCTGCTTTAAATTAACAGTAAAATTTTACTCTGTAAAAGCTATTATTTCATTTTACTCTGTTAAATTTATGTTTTTGTAATTGTTTATTAATAATTATGGCATTTAGAGATGATGATGGTATTTTACCATTTAAAAAATAAAATTTGTGAATAAGAGTAAAATTTTACTATGAGACAGAGTAAAATTTTACTGTCACCAATTTTATTAAAAGTAACATCTAAATCAAAAGTTATATCATTTTAAAATTAAAAATATTAAATTACTGACTAAATATATTTTGATAATAGTAACACGTGCTGGACTTTTGAAAAAAAAAAATATTTTGTGCTTGTCCTGGAGGCAATAAAATTTTATTATGAGAAGATTTTGATTAAATATATATATTTTTTACTTATTTATTTATTTTTATTTTTTTATGTTTTTTCATTTGGGCCAGGAGTTTAGTTTTCAAATTTTCGGGACAGTTATTTCAAGTTTTTTTTTTTCCTTGTTCATTCAGACATTTTTCTTTTTAAAGGATTCCAATAACGTGGACTCAGTGGCTCTGCTAGTTTAGAATTCCACTCAAGGGCTAGAACTCCTGCATAGTCCGCTTCAAGAACGGGATTGGGATTGTTTGAGATTTACTGATTTAATATATTTTTTAATTTTTTATAAAAAAATACGTAAAAAAATAGAAAGGTAATTTGACCTAGATAAATACACTTATGAAATACAGTCCCGCTACGGACCACTAGAACACGAGCTCTAAAACGAGCTCTAAACAGGTGGCATGTGAGGCGTGAAACGGAAGGCCATTTGCATATTGAGTGCGTGTGTTTCACGCACTGTTAAAAAAAAAAAAAAAAAAAAAAAAAGAAAGAAAATTAAATCCCGCGCAAATGTTGATCATCAAGCTCATGTATATAGAAGAAAAAAAAAAAATTTCCCGCACATTTGATCTGAGCTTCTCTGCCACCGTTCCGTCGCCTCCACCGTCTGGCGTTTGCCCTCTCCTCCACCGTCCGGCGTCAACCCTCTCCTCCGTCGTCCCTCTCCTCCACCGTTTGGCGTTTGCTGTCTCGTTCGGCATTTGTGGATCTGTCCTCCGCCGTTCGTCTCCTCCACCGTTCGGCATCTTCGTCGGAGTTGGACTTCTATCTGGTCAGTTTCTATCTCCTGTTTATAAATACAAAAATGCTTCGATAGGATAATCAATAAAATGTAAGAGGACAAAAAATTTTGGGTTCAGACATAGCAAGAAACAGCTTTGGTCCAAACATAGCAAGAAAAATGTTTACAAGTTCAGACATCTAGGTTTGGTCCAAACAGAGTTGGACATAGCAAGATCGATATGAAAAAAAAAAAAAAAAAAAAAAAGTTCAGAAATCCCCTGTTTATAAGTTAGATGTTTATAACTTCAAGATAGATGTTTAAAAAACAATTCAAGAATGATGTTTATAACCATGTTTAAAAAAATGTGGATAGAACTCAGATGTTTATAACAGTTAAAAAAACAGTTGAAGATAGATGTTTATAAGCTTATGAAACATTTGAGTTAATGAAACCAATGGTGGTTCCTTGAAGACAACCATGGGACTGATTTGCTTCCATTTGACACTGATTTACTTGATTAACTGTTAGACCCACCACTTGATTAACTATCAGATAGATATAAAAAAAAAAAAAAAAAACAACACAACACAACACAACAATTCAGTTTTGGTTTAATCTGTTATACTTCAGGTCCAAACATTAATCTGTTAATCAGTTTTGTTCCAAACATTGGTTTATACTTCAGGTCCATTATTCAACTGTTGTTAATTTTGGTTTATACTTTAGTTTTGGTCCAAACATTGGTTTATACTTGAAGTCCATTATTCAGCTGTTATACTTCAATTTTGGTTTATACTTCAAGTCCATTATTGAAAGTTTAATCTGTTATTAAAACACAATAATCTGTTATTAATTTTTGAAAATAATTTGTTATTATTTCTTGAATAATTTGTTATTAAATCATTTGATTTCATTTTAATTTTTGAATGAGCAGAAATGGAGATTGATTCAAATACTGTTGAGAATCCTTTATTAAATGAGAGTGAAGAAGTTGACGAACCTAAGAGGGGTATGTGTTTTACCTCAAAGCAAGAAGCGTACACATTTTATGCCAAATATGCTAAACATGTTGGGTTTTCTATAGCTTGTAAAACACAAGTTATTGGCGATGATGGGGAATTAAGATACTTTGGGATTGAATGTTCTCGATCGGGATTAAAAAATCAGAAGTAAACCCTTTAAAGCCATCTCTGTCCACAAAAATTGATTGCAAAGCAAGGGTACGAGCAAGCCTACAAAAGGATGGGAGATTTATGTTAACCACAGTTAACCTTGAGCATAATCATGACTTGATCCCCACCGACTCACGCCATTTTGCAATGAATAAGAAAATCCTTAGTCCTGTGAAGAGAAGATTATAAATTAATGATCAAGCAGGGATTGGGGTGTCTAGGAATTATAACTCAATGGTTGTTGAAGCTGGGGGTTATGAGTCTTTAACATTTGATGAGCGAGATGCAATGAATTACATTGAGAGAGCTAGAAAATTGAGGCATGGAGAAGGAGATTCCGATGCACTTCAAAAGTATTTTTTGAGAATGCACGCACAAAATTCGAGTTTCTATTATATGATTGATGTTGATATTGACTTTCGCATAAGAAACTTGTTTTGGGCGGATGCAATGAGTCGGGCGGCTTATGAAGAATTTGGAGATGTTGTTTCATTTGACACAACTTACCTCACTAATAAATATGATATGCCATTTGCTCCGTTTGTAGGAGTTAACCACCATGGACAGTCGATTTTGCTTGGTTGTGGTCTATTATCTAGTGAAGACACTGATACATTTATTTGGCTATTCAAATCATGGTTAAATTGCATGTCAGATCATCCTCCAAAAGCTATAATAACTGATCAGTGCAAAGCTATGCAAAAGGCTATAGAAATAGTCTTCCCTAATACTCGACATCGATGGTGTTTATGACATATCATGAAGAAGATTCCAGAGAAGTTGAAAGGGTATTCCCAATATGAATCCATGAAGATGGATTTGCAAAATGCAGTCTATGACACTTTCACAAAAGATGAATTTGAGATGAAATGGAAAGAGATGATTGCAAAATTCAATCTTTATAAGAATCAGTGGTTGGGGGTGTTATATGATGAGCGACATCGATGGGTTCCTGTCTATGTCAAAGATATTTTTTGGGCTGGCATGTCAACGACACAACGAAGTGAGAGCATGAATGCCTTTTTTGATGGATATGTCAACCCAAAGACTACATTAAAACAATTTGTTGAACAATATGACAATGCCTTGAGAAGTAAGGTAGAGAAAGAGAAGAAAGCTGACTTCAAGTCTCGGCACAAAGTCTTTGATTGCCTAACTGTGTATGGTTTTGAGAAACAATTTCAGGATGCGTACACCAATGCAAAATTCAAAGAAGTTCAAGCTGAGATGAAGAGGTTAGTTTATTGTCAACCGTTTCTTGTCAAAGAAGAGGGTTCAATTTGTACATATTTTGTGAAGGAAGCCGTGGTAGTTTTTGGGAAGATGAAACATGTGGACTTTGTTGTCTATTGTAATTCGACAGAATTTGATGTGCAATGTATGTGCCGGTTGTTTGAATTTAGGGGCATTATGTGTGCTCACTCACTCGTTGTGCTCATTGCAAGATGCATAAATGAGGTTCCAAATAAATACATTCTACCACGATGGAGAAAAAATTTGGATAGAGGGTACACATGCATAAAAACCACATACACTGGCTTTGGGGATGATTTCAATGCAAAGGTGTATGATAAGATGAATAGAAAATTGATTGGCATTGTACAATTTGCTGGAAACTCTGAAGGGAAAATAAAACTTATTGATTGTGGGTTGGATGAAATCAAGGCGAAAGTGATGAAAGATGATGAAGGTGGTGAGAGTAATGCAGCACCTTCGACTAGTAATGTACCACCTATTACTAGTAATGTCCCATCTTCCTCGATTGGCAGCATTAATAGAAAGGCAATCAGTCATACCAAGTTGCTTAGTCCTTTGGTTGCTCGCCGAAAAGGTCGTCCAGTTACTAAAAGAAAGGTCGCCAAAGTAGATCAAATAGTCAATCGGTTGAAGGCAAGCAAAAGAAAACATAACAAATCAAAGGTAAATTGATTGGTTTTTATACATATCCATCCGTTTTGTATCATTACTCTCTATTCAACTCATATTTTATTGTAATCATGTCATACATTTGAGCCATTCATTAACCTTTGTCAATATAGGGTACTAAGGTGATTGGAGGTGAAGGTGAAGGTCAATGTCAATCTCAATCTCAACCTAAAAGAAAGGTCGCCAAAGTAGATCAAATAGTCAATCGGTTGAAGGCAAGCAAAAGAAAACATAACAAATCAAAGGTAAATTGATTGGTTTTTATACATATCCATCCGTTTTGTATCATTACTCTCTATTCAACTCATATTTTATTGTAATCATGTCATACATTTGAGCCATTCATTAACCTTTGTCAATATAGGGTACTAAGGTGATTGGAGGTGAAGGTGAAGGTCAATGTCAATCTCAATCTCAACCTGAACGTAGTACACGTAGAGAGCTTTATCCTTATATGATTGGCATGGAAAATAGTATGTGTGTGCCGGTACGTGTACATCGAGCAAACTGTTTTTCAATAATGTTTAGCAAACTGGTTTTAACATTTCATTTTAATTGAATAGGGACACATGGTCAATGCTATTGGAGGCACATCTCTCACCCCGGCAAGTGTGGACATTATGAGAGGACAAAGTTTCATGAATGCCCCAACTCAAATTTATGGAGTTGGCACATCTCTGACCCAGTCAGACTGTATTGGAGGCACACCGGGATTTATGACAACTCAACAATCCATGATTGCTACGCATCAAATTTATGGAGCTGTACCGTCATCATTTGTTGACTTGAATGTACACATGGACCGCAATGACCATGGTGGTAGTTTTCGTTAGTTGGAAACTTGTAATTGTAATGCCTTTTATGTGACTAAACTTGGAGTTTATTTTGTTTTGAATAGTTTATTTAATGTATTTTTGGTTAAGAACAAATTGATGTTGTTCCCTACTTTGTTGTTATAGTTAATGTTCCCAATTAATGTTGTATTTGTGCTCTGTCTGTTATAAATTTAATGTGTTCCAAAATTTGTGTTCGAAAAAATCTGTCCCATAAATGTGTTCCAAATTTGTGTGAAAAATCTGTTCCAAATCTTCGAATCTGTCTTGAAAAATCAGTGTGAAAAAAATATATTCAAAAATGTGTGAAAAACCAGTGTTCAAAAAAGCTGTCTTGAAAAACCTGTGTGGAAAAATCTGTCTTCAAAACTATGTGAAACAAAACCTGTGTTTGGATCTGTCTTGAAAAACCTGTGTGAAAAAAAAATGTGTTTAAAACTGTGTCAAAAACCAGTGTTCAAATCTGTGTTAAAAATCTGTCTTCAAACCAGTGTTCAAATCTATGTTGAAAGCTAGTGTTCAAACTGTGTCAAAAACCAGTGTCCAAATCTGTGAAGCACCTGTGTTAAAATAGACAAATACATCTTCATACATAATGTGTTCAAAAATAGACAAACAGTCCAAAATCTGTCCACAATCAGTCCATAATGTGTCTAAAATATGTGTTCAAACACACAAAACAGACAAACCAGTGTTCAAATCTGTGTTGAAAATCTGTCTTCAAACCAGTGTTCAAATCTGTGTTGAAAACCAGTGTTCAAACTGTGTCAAAAATCAGTCCAAAATCAGTCCAGAATCTGTCCAAAATCAGTCGAAAATCAGCCCAAAATCTGTCAAAAACATGTCCGAAATATGTGTTCAAACACAAACAAATAACTTTTCATAATAATCAGTCCAAAATCTGTCCAGAATGAGTCCAAAATCAGCCCAAAATCTGTCCAAAATCTGTGAAAAATATGTCCAAAATCTGTCCAAAAATGTGTTAAAACACACAAACAAATAACTTTTTCATAATAATCAGTCCAAAATAAGTCCAAAATCTGTCCAAAATCAGCACAAAATCTGTCCAAAATCAGTCCAAAATCAACCAAAAATCTGTCCAAAATGTGTCCAAAATCAGCACAAAATGTGTCCAAAATCAGTCCAAAATCAACCCAAAATCAGTCCAAAATATGTTCATAATATGTGTTCAAACAGACAAACAAATAACTTTCAAAGTTCTAATCAGATAACAAACAATCCACATGATTACATATTCATACTTCTCAATCCATAATTGTAATATATCATAAATCTTCATACATATCATCTTCATAATTAATACAACACGAATTACATGTTCTAACTTGTATAAAAATTATTACATCTTCATAATTAATGTAACACCAATTACAAGCAAGATGAAGATCCCATTAATGCAACACGAATTTCTATTTATGCCTCTTTGCAAGTTTTGCATCTGCGCGTTCTGAATTTGAAGTTGTTCGCTTTGAAATCGAAGATGTTCGCCTTGAAATCGAAGATGTTTGCCTATACTTTGAAGTTGTTCGGTGACAGTTGGTGTATTGTCCATTCGCACTTGCTCTTCCTCCCTACGTTGTGAATTTGTAGGCAAACACCATCCAATAAACCCACTGCAATCCGGACAACAATAAAAAAGCTTGTTCTTGTTTCGTTCCGTCTCCGAAATTAGAATAATTGCTTTTTTCCGACATTTAGGACAATTTCTGTTGCAAAATGTCAATTGATCTGATGTACTGCCGTTAACACTTGAAGTTGACATCTGCAAAAATATGAATCAAAATCTCAATCAGTTAGTGTATTAGTCTTAGGACTGTTTAAGTTGCTAAAAACAAAGGTGGTTCCTTGAAGGCTAGGGGTAGCCACTGTTTAGGCCATAGGTTATGGCCAATCAGCATGATTATAACATCATGCTGGGCATGCACTTTTAAATGCAATTGGTCTTGTGTGTAGTGGTTGTGAGATGAGCTGTTGGAATATGTCTCAAATTCCCTTGAAGTTGGGAATTTTTTTTTTTTAAAACTTAAACCAAATTGTTAATTCTCCTTCAAAAATAGAAAATTAATGTAAACAGACTCATATGTTTATATTAGGTGAGGTTCAACTGTCCAATGCGGAAAGAAAAATAGCATGTAGCTGATATGTTCCCAAATGGGAACTCAGTTTACTGATATGTTCAGATCAGTTTACTGGAGTTGTGTTTAGATCAATTGAACTCAGCTGATATGTTCCCAAATGGGAACTCTGTTCATCAATGTTTCTGTTTTGCTCCCAGTTCAAAGTTTTAGAGTTCAAAAAAAAAAAAAAAAGACTGTTTGGCTATGTATTGCAGGGTGAGTTTACTGAAGGTCCCAAACCAAACTGAATATACATATATACACACATATATCTTACTCAAGTAAAGAAGGTACAATCTATACAGAAGTAACGCTCAACCTTCTAATAGATTAATAGGACTTTAAGTTAATGGTTAAGTGTACATGTGCTCAAAAAAATGTTGACTATTGACTCCAGTAGTTTATAGGTTGGCATGTCCCTCTGGTTTGTACATTAAAGACTTGTTTAAGGCATAGCATCTTGCCAATTAACAATACAGGGCTTGTATTATTATTTTCTGTTTACTAGTTATGCATGATAATTCCTTCATCCCTTTTATGAAAAGAGAAAAAACCATTATTGTAATATTACTATTTCCAAGAACCTTATTCTTCACCCACACATATCTTTAATTAATATATATGATAAAGAATAAAACAAACACTTGGGTCATGCTTGCTGAATAATCTCTCCTCTTTGTCTCCTTCACTTCCACTCTTCCTCAGCTACTACACATAATGACTAGTCAGTGATCTTGCATTTCCAGCAATCACAAATCACAAATATAATATAATTTTGTAGTTATTGTTTATTGAATTACATATGTTTGGCTAAGCATGATTAGAAATTTACAACTACACAGATGCTCTATAGGTCAGTTCTGTCCAGTTCCTCACTTCAGTACCAAATTTTAAGAGAATATTGTGGTTGTCTACTCATGAATGACTTTCTCATGAAATGGCTGGTTAAATTTACTTTACCTCACCCCTAAGGTGTGTATCAGGCAGAGCAGCTCAAGATTGACTTGAGTTTGACTTGGATACAACTTGTTTTGAAACAAGTCGAGTCAAGCTCAAGCTTGAATTTAGAGCTCACTCGGTAAGCTAGCCGAGCAGGAACCATCTTTGATTCTTGTCACATGAGGCAAATAGCCTAATAAAGTCGCTCTTTTTGTTCTTCATCTTGTAGCAAAACATTAATGTCCTTAATCTTGTTTTCTTTGGGACATTTGACTTGTTTGTTATAATTTTCATCATAATCATATTCCTTCATTTTGTAAGGAATCAAAGACTTTAGAAACTTATTAAAATGGTTACCTAAACATAGGTATGTGTTCAAGAAATTTTTTTTAACAGTTTGGCAAATGGGTTTTCTTTATTTTCTCTGTTTTTTAGAATAAAAATCAGTTTTCAATAACAATACCCAAGTTGACGGTGTTCGGCAGACTTTTAAAAACAATTTTTTCTTCTCGGAGTTGCAAATTAACAAGAAAAATGCACGCTTAGTTTAGTCACCATAGAATGATAGATTGGGTATGGATCTAGCTTTGACATTATTGCACCAAGTCCCTTTGATTCTAACCCACTCATTCAAGATTGGTAAACAAGAGTTTGGCTCATTCTAAGAACTGTTTAGAAAACTGAATTTAAAAATAACTAGTACGAAAGACGACAATGTAAAAGTAAAATTAAGGAGCGTGGTTATTGTTGGAAATTTGAACTCCGAACATAGGTGGAAGAAAACACAAACCAAGAGTAAAAAAAGTGGAGAAATTATGTGGTTTGTCAATATCTTGCAAGATCACTGACTACTCCATATTTGTGATTTGTGATTATAGTCTCTCCAATAAACTCAATTGCCCAAAGATTTCAATACAACACATAATGAATCTAACCCATCAATCCAAAAAATGAGGTAACCCATTATAAACAAACTTTAGACTGTTCTTTTTCCTCTAAACAAACTGACTTCAATTGAAATGTGTTGTGAATTTTTTTTTCAATTAAAGTTGAAATGTGTTGAAATGTTCTTTTTCCTCCAAACAAATTTTTTAGAATTTGACAAACCTTAGGGTCACTGTTCTCTCAATAAGTTGCACAGAAAAAAAAAATTTAAAGTTGAAATTTTTTACAATTAAAATTTTCTATTAAGTTAAAATTATTTTTTTTTTCTGTCCAAAATCACTCCAAAATCACTCCAAAATCTGTCCCAAATCAAAATCAAATTCGTCCTAAACAGATGAAATCAAAGTGAAAGACACAAATCAGGCCGTATATATACATAGATATAAATCAGGGCATGAAATCAAAGTCAAAAATCTCAGCAAATCAGGCCGTATAGATATAGATATATAAATATATATATATATATATATATAGAGAGAGAGAGAGAGAGAGAGAGAGAGAACTGACCTGTGCAGACAGATCTATGAAGACGGAGAGGGACTCGGTCGTCGTCGGTCGTCTTCAGAAGCTGCGCTCGTCGTTCTCGTGAGAAGCTGCGCTCGTCGGGGTTGTAGAAGCTGCGTTCGTCGAGAGCTCTTCGACAAAGAGGCACATCAGAGAAGAGAAGAGAAGGAAGAATAGAGAGAGAGTCTTCAAATGTTTTGGGCAAATGAATTTGAAATTTGAAATGAATAAGAAAGAGGGAGAAACGGGCGAGTTTGCCTCAGCTTTCCACGTTGACAGCCACGTCATTAGTGCCGATTTAGTGGTCACGTTTTAGAGCTCGGAAGCATTTTTGTATGAAATAAGTGCGTTTATTTAGATCATCTCAAATAACTCCTAATAGTGAAGTGGGCTTACAAAAATGGGGAGAATTACTTGACAGTGAGGTAGAGGAAAAAAATTACTACAAAAACATGAGGGATGTAAGTTATAACGATTTTATTTTAGACCCGACCCGTTTATTGTTTTGAATATGAGATTTCTTGTCTTGAATGGTTGTTCATGTCCCTATTCATCTTATTCCTTGTTGAGTTTGGTTGTTTGGTGATTGTGGTTACGTTTGGAACAAGTTGAGAGTCAGTTTTTTTCAAAAGAGTTGTTGCCTAGATTTTGGCCTGTTCGATCAAGCGGTCTTTCTTGTGTTCGAGCGATCTTGGAGATCTCTTAGTATTTTTTTTGCAGGTTTGCAAAACTTTTGAGAGTAGTGTTCTTTTCTCGAGCGGTGTTTCTTGCGCTCAAGCGGTCTCAACTCAAGCGGTCCTTCTTGAGCTCGAGAGGTCAGCTTCTGTCTGCAAAACTTCTAGGAGGGTGTCATTGTACGCTCGAGTGGTGTCACTTATTGTGTCTAGTTGCTCGAGCGGTATTTTGATCACTCGAGCAGTCTGCGGATATATCAGTTCGTAAAAGTCACTTTTTGAATCACTTTTTCATTTTTCTCTCTCTCTCTCTCTCTAAACATTTCAAAACCCTTGTTCTTCACTTTCTCTCTCTCTCTCTAGAACTTGTCTTTAAGCCCCAAATACTCCATCATCCATTGATCTCTCCACCCTTGTCCTTTGGAGAAAAAGATAGAGTACGTCGAGGATCTCGTTCTAATCGGAGCAAAGTTCGTTTTCAGCTCCATCCAACTTCAACCCTTGCTCTCTCTTGTCTTCTTGCTTTGAGATAGAGATTTGTCCAACCTTTTGTATGGTTTTTTAACTTAGTTATTTGTTTATTTTAAGAATCTAGTGATTTGGGGATTTAGAACAAAACCTAGGGTTTGATTTTGAAATTAAAAAATGAGAGTGTTCAAATGAACTTTTGGAAATGGTTCTGGGAATATGTTTATAGTTGAGCTATGTCAAAATGGTGGAAATTATCAATCAAAATCGATTTTGGAAAGAAAAAGGTTTTTGTTCTAAAACTATGGATATTTGGTTTTGTGAAAGGAAATGGAAAATGGTGTTGTATCTGTAAATGGAACGAATGTGGATGTTGATGAGAATGGTCGAGTTGGATAAGTAATATCACTCCCATTTGAAAATGATGAAATTATATCCTTCATTGAGAATTATTTGTTTGAATAAAGATATCTGTTTTGGGCTATCGGTGGTGGATAGCTATGATTGTTGTAGAAATTGCATGAGGATTAAGTGAATTGAAACTAATGTCTTATATATATTGCATTGAGCATTGTTGCATTCTTAAACATTGAAAATGTATTATTTTGAGAAAAATTGGTGAATACCTTGGTGAATCTGGGTAGGGGGTGTGGTTGTGCTTATTATGTTAGCTTGTGTGTCCTTAGTGAAAGTCTAGAAATCCGCGCGGATAAATGTTGATCCTTTCGGTTTGTACCGGTAAAATGGCTTTGGTAGTGCTTGTATAACCTACTGACAAACACGTACCTAGAGATTCCTAATGCTTGTATCCACTGCTTTGTTTTCTGATTTTAAAAGTTATATTCATGAATTGAATTTTAATTTGGCATTGCATTGTGGTCTGAGGGTGTCGGCACTTTTTCTATGTTAGGTGTAGTTTGGCTTGTGTCCATGTCTTTTATGTTAGAAAATTTGGTTTTATAAGGTTTATTTTGAACCAACTTTGAGCCCAAAATTGTGTGGGATCTACACGTCTTTTGAGATGGGTCCAAAGAGATGACGTGTTCCTTGCTGCATGGCAAGTCACACAGTGAAGACGGTTTGTCAAAACCATTTATGAGTGGATGGGAACTTGACGTTGTTTTCGGGTTCGTAGAATGGATATTTAAAGAATTAAATGTGGATTTCCTTGAAATGGGTTGTCACACATTGAAACTTTAAGAGAATTTTTGTGAGTATATAAGCTCTAAGTGTACAATTTTGGATTGGGCCCCAAGGGGCACCCCAAGTTTGTAGAAGGGAAGAGTTATGGACAAAGTGAACTTTAGCCTAAATCGCCACACACGCGTGCGCACCGCTGCCTATTTGGCCGAGCTGTGCTGGCCATCGGAGTGGGTATGGGTGAATCTTAGCCCAAACCACCACATAAGCGCGCGCGCCGTCGCTACCATCCATCCGGCTGAGCCGTGCTGGACGCAGGTGTGGGTTGTGGGTCGGGTCGATTCTAATATTAATTTTTTGGACAAAATTTATTTGAATTTAAAAAAAAAAAATTTATTGCGGGAATTTAATTCCAAATTTGAATTTAATTTTTCTGTCCAATATTACTTCCTCCAGTCCAATTTTTCCAAGCAATTTTTCAAATCTATTGGAACCCGGAAAGATTCAAAACTGGCAAGCAGGTTTTTAACTACTGTAGTTTCAAATAGATAAAAATTGCCCAGCAGTTATTTGTTTGAAACAGTGCTATATTTGTTCAGTTTAATTTTGCATCTGTTCATTCAAAAATAACACCTGTTTGGCAGATTGGTTTGCTTATAAATACCAGTCATTTCAGCAGTCTTTGGCATCCAAAAACAATCTGAAAATTTCATTTTGGAGTCTATTTTTGCTCTCTTGCATAATTTATTCTTCATATTATTTTAGGGAAATATTTAGGGAGTTTAGAACACAGGTTTTATTCGCCGAACAAATTGTTTGGAGTGCTACTACAATTTGTGAAGATCATTGTATCTTGGGGGATAGACGCCATTAATCCGTAAGCACCGAAGCAGGGCGAATCTGTTTCAAGGACAGAGTATCACACACTCGACTTGATTTTTTAAATATTTATCCGGTTCAGTAAAATAAAAGATTGTTAGTTAATTTACAGAAAAGATTGTTCCAACAATCTTAAGAAAGATTAGAATTATTCTGTTTATACGGAATTTTTTTTTTCGCTTCATTTTCTCTTTCTTCTTCTTACGGAAATTATTTTCTGTGGTTTTACAAAATAATATTCTGGTTGGAAAAATAAATAGTTGTAATATACTGTTTGACAGATAGTAGTAATATACTGTCTATTTTCCTTGACAACTAATAGTAATTTATTTGTGTCATTAACAATTCAGAATATTTATTTGTGAAATTAATTTTGATTTTCAGAGATAATTTCTAAGTGTTCATTAATTAAAATTCTATTTTCAATATTTTAATTATTGAAGTGTTACAGAAATTTAATTTTCTGTGTGGAATTAATTTGGTTAAATAAAATTTTATTTTGTTTTCAAATTAATTGAAAATAATTTTTTTGAAAATCATAAACAAACACCATGTTCAAATTAAGCTCTGGAACTAACGTTCTAAACCTCCACCAAACAGAGCCTTAATTATTACAAAATAAAATCCCACTAATCATAGTTGCAAAATCAAATCCCACTAATTATGGTTATTTATGGTTATAAAATCAAAATCACACACGCATGAACGTGCGCACAGAGTGTGAATTTCATGGTAGGTGTGACTATTCACACTTTCAATTAATACAGTAGTGTCAATTTTCGTGAAGTGTGAAATTATGGGCTTTAATATTATTGTAATTTGCAAGACATGGTCAATTGTGAAATTCTGAGTATGGACAATGGGTTTTCCCAACAACTGCTCACTTTAAAAAAACGTAAAACAACCAACACTATCCGATATAGAAACTGTTTCATTGTGGTTTTGATTTAAATTTTCTGTGTAGTATAAAATTTTAATTATAATTTTTTTTTATAATTTAAAATTCATGGCTACAGAAACTGGTCAAACTAATGTTCAAACCAGTACTAGTGTGGTGGCTGCAATTGTTCCAACCCCTCCTGTTATTTATGTGCCAGTCAATCACGGTGAGAAGCCAGAGAAGTTCTCAATAACTAATTTTAAAAGATGACAGTAGAAAATGCAGTTTTATCTTACTACTCTCAACCTGGTGCGTTTTCTCTGTGAGGATGCTCCTACTCTGAAAGATGATGAAACCGACCGGCAAGTGGTTGCTGTGGTCAATGCCTGAAAACATACTGATTTCTTTTGTTGGAACTACATACTGAATGGACTTGACAACACATTATACAATGTCTACAGTCCTATCAAGACAACAAAGGAACTTTGAGAGTTTGTGGAAAAATAGTACAAAACAGAAGATGCTGGCTTAAAGAAATTTGTGGTTGGCAAATTCCTGAACTTTGTGATGGTTGATTTTAAGACTGTGATCAACCAAGTTCAAGATCTCCAACTCATTCTGCATGACATTCACGCAGAAGGCATGTCTCTCAGTGAATCCTTCAAAGTAGTAGCCTTAATTGAGAAATTACCACAAGACTAGAAGGAATTCAAGAACTACCTCAAACATAAGCGCAAAGAAATGTCTTTAGAAGAATTGATTGTGCGTTTGAGGATTGAAGAGGACAACCGCAATTCTGAAGAGTGGGCTGGTAAGCATCCAATAGAGTCAAAAGGCAAATGTGGTGGAACATGCTGCAAAAGCCAAGAAACGAAAGTTTTCTAGAGAAAGTTCCTCACAAGGCTCTAAAGGAGGGGAAACTAAAAAGTACAAGTTTAATAGCAAGTGTTACATTTGTGACAAAGAAGGACATCAGGCCAAAGATTGTCGTAGCAAAGGCAAAAGCAAAAGAACAATAAGCAAGAAGCCTGCTCAAGCTAATATGACCGAAGTGGACAAAATTTTCAATAGTGTTGATGACATAAATCTTTCTGCAATTGTTTTCGAGGAAAACCTTGTCAGAAATCCTAAAGAATGGTGGGTGGATACTGGTGCTGCTTGCCACATCTGTGCCGACAAAAAGATGTTCACATCTTATTCAGTAGTGGACAACGGTGAACAACTTTTTATGGGTAACTCCTCAACTTCTAAAGTTGAAGGACAAGGAAAGATTATTCTGAAGATAACATATGGAAAGGAACTCACTCTCAACAATGTGCTGCATGTACCGGACATTCGCAAGAACCTTGTTTCCAGATCTTTGTTGAGTAAAAATGGATTTAGGCTAGTTTTTGAAAGTGACAAGTTTGTACTTATCAAAAACGGGATGTATGTAGGAAAATGTTACATGTCTGATGGTCTTTTCAAAATGAATGTAATAACTGTTGTACTCTTTGTTATTAATAAAAATACATATTCTTCTTACTTGCTTGAGTCTTCAAATTTATGGCATGGTAGACTTGGGCATGTTAATTATGGATCTTTGCGTAGATTAATTAATATGAAATGTTTACCTAAATTTGACATTGATTCAAATCATAAATGTGAAATTTGCGTTAAGGCAAAAATATTCAAAACTCCTTTTCATTCAATTGAAAGAAGTACGGAACCACTTGAATTAATTCATAGTGACATTTGTGATTTTAAATCAATTCAAACTAGAGGTGAGAAAAAATATTTTATCACTTTCATAAATGACTATACTAGATATGGTTATATTTATTTAATTCGAACCAAGGATGAAACTTTGGAAACTTTCATTCAATATAAGAATGAAGTTGAAAATCAACTTGGTAAGAAAATTAAGAAACTTAGAAGTGATAGAGGTGGTGAATATGAATCACCTTTTGGTGAATTTTGTAAAGAACATGGAATAATCATCAAACCACTGCTTCTTACTCACCTCAGCAAAATGAAATTGCTGAAAGGAAAAATAGGACTTTAAAAGAAATGATGAATGCCATGTTAATAAGTTCTGGATTACCTCAGAACTTGTGGGGGGAAGTAATACTTTTTGCTAATTATATACTTAATAAAGTACCCCCGAAAGAAAGTGAATCAAACACCTTATGAATTGTGGCATGAGAGAGTACCATCCTACAAATACTTAAAAGTGTGGGCGTGTTTGGCTAAAGTGGCTATTCCTAGTCCTAAAAAGACTAAGATAGGTCCTAAAACCGTTGATTGCATTTTCATTGGTTATGCTAAGAATGGTAGTGCATATCGATTTTTGATTCATAAATTAGAACATTTCGAAATGCATGTAAATACTATTATTGAATCTCAGAATGCATCTGTAATAACCCGACCCTCTTATATGCTTTACATCTCTAGTTATATGAGTAATTACATGCTTAATGTGAAATTCCATGTGGAGTTGTGCGTACATACATGAATTATTTAATAATGATATTATATATGTCGGTTATTGGAGAAAATCTATTAAAATTATGACGTTTGGACTTGAAATTGAAAGCCTTAGAAGCGCGATAACCCAAAATTGACTTTACATTAATGATTAGCATAATTTTTAGGACATAATATAAATTTTTGTGAAATTCTGATTCGTAATGAATTAATTGATATAATTTAGACCCCATTAATTTAACTAATGAGCCTTAGTAGATATAAGAAATATATGTATGATTCTAGATGACTTAGTCAATACAACTCTAAATATCTCCTAGGTGAAAATTCTAAAGATGAGAGAGAGAGAAAGAAAAGATCAATCAAGATTTGGAGATTGAAAAACTTGCTAGGGGGATTTGAAGAATACAACTTAAAGTGAGTATAAATCACTAGTAAACTCTCAATCTCTCTTCAATTGGTTTGAATCAAGCTTTGAAAATGTCATCCATGAAAGCTAGGGTTATTATTGTGAATGACCAAGTCTCATAAATGATCATGTATTTCTTGGATGTGTGTGATGGAAAACTTGATCCCTCTATGTTATGTTTAATTTGCTTTGGATTGAGAGAAATTGTGCCTAATCTTACCCTTTTGCATGCTTGAACTCATATAAAAATCGATACACACACACATATATATACCTATGTAAGGAAAATGAAGGAATCATGGAAATTGGAGGTGTAAAGGCCCAAATAAAACAAGTCTTGATCTTAATGGGCTAGAATTTTATGTTTATGTGTTTATATGTTATGTTTTTAAAGTAAATTTCACTTGATTTTGGCTGTGTGTGTGACTATCCCTTGCAAGCTTTAAATTGTTGAAGTTTCGGACTGAAAAATAGAGCTATAACTGCATGTGCGGGGCTCAAAGCCGCACGCACGGAAAATAGGGGAGACAGACTGAAGTATACTATAATAAAAGCATGTGTGGGCTGCACGTATGGCGCAACTGCCCGCACGTGCGGTGGGGACTTCTGTATGTGCGGCGGGGACTTCTGCATGTGCAGCTAAAGCTAGAGAATTCTGTTAATTTCTTTCGCTCTTCTCAACCATCAGAATGTGTTAAAATGTTCATTTGATGTTTCTGTAATGTATTTAATTGCATGGAACTTAGCGAATCGAACATTTGATAAATAAGAGGAAACTAAAGATAAGTGATGTATTTATGAGTTGTGTGCTATGTGTAGGGCACATGCAGGAGGAGACCGTTGTTCATCCACATCACTGTGAGTGATAGTAATGTAATGACAATTTCATTCATGTATTGTACTCATATGTGGTATTCAATACCGTATCCACTCTTCTAGTAAATACCTTATGTTATATGAGTTATGTTTGATAAAATAATTGGAATGATTGAACATTGGCATATGAGATATGGACCCGAGGTCATTCTGTTTTGTTGCGAATAATGGGCCTAAGGCCGTTTTGTATTTTGTTAGGCCCAAGGTCGTTTTGCTATTATAATGGGCCTAAGGCCGTTCAGAAAAGGAAATATGAATAAGACCGACTTTTGTTTTATGAATATGCACTGTTAAAGTATGCTCGTACTCATAATCTTTTTGCATTGCTATCATTCACTAAGCCTTACTCACACCGTTTTTATGGATGTTTTGTGGGTAATCAGCCCATGGGGTAACTTTAGGTCAGCCCAGGAGCCTTTTGCTGGACCTATTTTGCTGAGTCACCCGAAGTGGCTCTTTTGTTTTATTTTGGGGAAATCCATTTGATGGCATGTTTTGTTGGTATTGGAAGAATAGTCGTGAATATATTGCCAATATCTAATTATTGGGTTGCTATCCTTTTTAGAATCTCAGTGGATGTGAGTGGTATATGGAAATGTTATGTACTTTTATATATTAATGTGTTAAGGTCCTAACATTTAGATACAGCTCAATGGATGTTTTATTCTGCTATTATTTTGCTTCCGTTTAGGCCCTAATATTGGGTAAAACTTAAGAAAACTGGGTTTGAGGCCTAAAGTCAGGCCGGTCATGTCCAAACTTTTAGAGGCAGGTTTGGGTCGTGATAGTTGGTATCAGAGCACGAGTTCCTATCTCACACATGAGTTCATTGAGCTTTAGGGTGTCTAGAAAAGACTTAGGTTACATGCATGTGACTTTTGGTGCATACAAAATGATATATGGCAAAGAGATTTGTACATGCAATAATCACTGACATGTATTTGTAATGACTACGGTCCATGCCTACTTGTATATTTTTGTATGTATTATAACTAACCGTTGTGTAGATCATGGTGAGGACAAGAACGGATGATCCGGAAGATTCTATCTCCGTACAGTTGGATATAATGGAAAGGATGATTATGGAGATGGCAGAAACTTTGAGGCAACAACAACAGCAGCAGCAACAACCACCACCACCAGTACCTCTACCACCGCCAGTGGTACAAGGTTGCCAAGCTGAGGATCGAACAATTACGCTCATGAAGGAATTCAAGAAGATGAAGCCACCCTCGTTCAAAGGGGGAATTGAACCAATGAATGTGGAAGCGTAGGTGTTGGGTATAGAAAAGTTATTTGAGGTTTTTCCATGTACTGAAGCCCAAAAAGTGCAACTTGCTGCCTTCACTCTTGAAGATGAAGCACAGAGGTGGTGGATGCTCACAAGAACTGAACATCAAGGGTTAACATAGGCTCGATTTTTGGAGCAGTTCTATGAAAAGTATTTTCCTCAATGTATGCGAGATAAGAAAGTGACTGAGTTTGAGACCTTGAGATAAGGGAACAGGATTGTTGCAGAGTATGAGGCTCAATTTGCTGAATTGGCCCGTTTCACACCACATATGGTGGATACGGAGTACAAGAAGGCAAGAAAGTTTGAAGGAGGATTACAGACTGCTATTCTCGACCGGATCAATGTGCTGAAATTACCTACGTATGTCGATGTGTTAGAAAGGGCAGTAATCGATGAAGGTAATATTGCCGCTCAAAGCCGGGTCTCAAAATGGAAAGGGAAGAAACAGAATACCCAAGCCTCAAGGGGTTCAGTGGCATCCCCAAGTAAGAAATTGAATTCAGGAACTTCTAGTACTTTCGCCTCTATGAGTGACTCTGCACCAATTTGTCCGGATTGTGGAAAGAGACATCGTGGGACTTGTTATTGTGTAACGGGGGCATGTTTCAAGTGTGGCAAGACAGGTCATTTAGCAAGAGATTTCCCACAAAAAGATCGATAGAATGGGAATAGAACTACCACAAGTTTAGCCAGATCAACTCCAACCCCAACTACAAAGGCAGCTACAAAACCCGCTAATGCTAAAGATACCGCTAGGCAAGGAAGAGTATTCGCGCTAATTTCGGGTGACGTGCAGAATATCGAGGCTGTGGTATCAGGTACATTTTCTGTTAATGGTTATTCCGCACATGTGTTATTTGATTCGGGCTCTACCCACTCCTTTGTATCAAAAGCATTTGTTAGTCATTTAAATAGGCCTATGGAACCGCTACCTTATGTCATGTGTGTGTCCTCACCATTGGGGGAGTCTATGGTACGTGCGTCTATTTATTTTGCATGTGAAATCCTAATTGGGGATGTTCGGGTAGATGCCAATTTGTTACCTCTTGACATGGCTTATTTTGACATAATTTTGGGGATGGATTGGTTAAGAGAATGTCACGCGACTATTGATTGTGTGTCGAAACAAGTTACCTTCCAACCCCCGGGACAGTCTAAGTTTATTTTCAAGGGACAGAGGGTGATTTCCCCACCTTATTTGATTTCCGCAATGAAGGCGTGTAAATTATTACAAAAGGGTTGTCAAGGGTATTTATGTATTATTTTGGGTGGACAACCAGTGGATGGGGGCATCGATGCAATTCCAATCGTTCGTGATTATCCGGATGTTTTTCCAGAGGAGTTACCAGGAGAGTTAGTTGATCGCGAAATTGAGTTTACAATTGATGTAGTGCTGGGAACTTAGCCCATTTCCAAAACTCCTTATAGAATGTCACCCACTGAAATGAAAGAGTTAAAGGTCCAGTTGCAAGACCTCATCGACAAAGGGTTCATTCGCCCTGAGTACTTCTTCTTTGGGTGCACCAGTTCTTTTTGTGAAGAAGAAAGATGGGACCCTTCGGTTGTGTGTGGATTATAGAGAGCTCAACAAAGTAACCATAAAGAATAAGTATCATTTGCCTTGGATCGATGATTTGTTTGATCAATTACAAGGTGCACAAGTCTTCTCTAAAATAGATTTGCAGTTTGGGTATCACCAACTAAAGGTTAAAGTTGAGGATATCAAGAAAACTGCTTTCCGAACCCGTTATGGACATTGTGAATTTTTAGTTATGCCGTTTGGGGTTACCATCAGAAAGAGTACCCATCTTCTGCTGGTCCTCAATGGGACGGAAACTGCTAAAGATAAGCAAAAACCAAAGGATGAGCTTTCTTTCATCGGCCTAATGTATCTACAACTACATCCCCGAGCGGTATGTTATAGAAAGGGAAAGGAAGGCCTATCTCCAGAGTCAAAGACAGGATCTCTTGCTACCTTCTTTCTCCGAGTGAACGGGATTGCTATATGCTTAACACATGCAAGTCGAGTCTTCTAATTCTGCAGCATGGTTTAGTTGGGCTCGTTACCTCTCTCGTTTTAGCCCTAAAAAAAGAGAAGCCTGTACATACAAGGGGTTTCCTCCTAGACGTAGGGGTGAAGGAACCTAAGCCAGGGAAAGCCCTATTCCTAACGGGATCTGCCCTACGCTTGCTTTCACTCGCCACTACTGCCCGCAATGACCGCTCTTAAAGCAAGAAATGAAGAAGTTCCAAGCTTGAAAGGAGGCGTTGAAAGATCAGAGGAATAGTGAAAGAAAGAGAAGGGGAAGATGCGCCAGCGGTCTTCATGGATCTAATGAATCGTGTTTTTAAGCCCTATTTGGATGACTTTGTGGTTGTGTTCATTGACGACATCCTCATTTACTCGACAAGTATGGAAGCCCATGAGAACCATCTATGGCTAATTCTTCAGATTCTTCGGGATAAGAAACTATACGCAAAATTAAAGAAATGTGAGTTTTGGTTACACGAAGTGGGATTTTTGGGACATGTAGTAACGAAGGAGGGTGTTACTGTTGATCCGCACAAGATCAAAGTTATTGTAAATTGGCCGACTCCTACTAATGTGTCAGAGGTACGTAGTTTCTTGGGTTTAGCCAAATATTACCGAAGATTCGTTAAAGACTTTGCTAAAATTGCTGTGCCGCTTACCCAATTAATCCAGAAAGGTGTTTTATTTGAATGGTCAGATCAACGAGAATCCACCTTTTAGGAGTTAAAGATGAGGTTAACTACAACACTTGTTCTTGCCTTACCATCTGGTACTGAGGGACTTGTGATTTATAGTGACGTTTATTACAAAGGTTTGGGATGTGTACTTATGCAAAATGGGAAAATTATCGCATATGCCTCTCGCCAACTTAAGCCCCATAAAAAGAATTATCCCATGCACGACCTTGAGCTAGCTGCAGTGGTCTTTGCTTTGAAAATATGGCGCCATTATTTGTATGGAACTACATGTGAAGTTTACATCGATCACAAGGGTCTTAAGTACTTCTTTACCCAAAAGGAGTTGAATATGCGACAAAGACGATGGTTAGAACTTATTAAGGACTATGACCTACAAATTCATTACCACTTCGATAAAGCTAACACTGTTGCAGATGCCCTTAGCCGAAAGGGTACGGGAAATTTAGCGAGTTTACTCACGAGACAGAAGGACTTACTACGTGATTTGGAAAGAATGAATGTGGGAATTGTGTCACATGGTCGAAATGTGATAGTAGTAGTGATATCAGCTCAACCGGCATTTATGGAAAAAATCAAGCAACGACAACTAGAAGATGAGTTCCCACAGAAAATTTGTAATGAAATGGAAACAAAGCCAAAGCCCGGGTTCATGATTGAAAATTAATTACTGAAATTTCAAGGCAGATTATATGTTCCAAATGTGCCAGAAATCAAGAGAAGAATTATGGAGGAAGCAGATAACTCAAAATTTGCAATGCATCCCGGTAACACGAAAATGTACCAAGATCTGAAACAGAATTTTTTGTGGCTTGGTATGAAGAGGGAAATTGCAGAATTTGTCTCAAGATGTTTGCAATGTCAGCAAGTAAAAGTGGAGCACCAAAGACCGGTGGGTTTACTTCAACCCTTTCCAATTCCATAATGGAAATGGGAACATTTGACTATAGATTTTATTGTGGGTTTACCGCAAACTCCACGGGGTATGAATTCCATATGGGTTATTGTTGATAGACTAACTAAGTCAGCTCATTTTCTACCTGTAAAGACTCAATACAATGCAGATAAGCTGGCTACCATACATGTGGATGAAATTGTGTGACTACACGGTGTTCCAGTTTCAATCGTGTCTGATAGAGATCCAAAGTTTGTATCCAGATTTTGGCAAAGTTTACAGGATGCTATGGGAACAGAATTGAAATTTAGTACGGCCTTCCACCCTTAAACAGATGGTCAATCCAAGAGAACCATACAAACATTGGAAGATATGCTTCGAATGTGTCCTTTAGACTTCAAAGGAAGTTAGGAAACTTATTTACCATTGGCAGAGTTTGTGTATAACAATAGTTACCACTCAAGCATAAGAATGGCACCCTATGAAGC
The DNA here is from genome assembly GCA_030407325.1 of Camellia japonica. Taxonomy (NCBI): domain Eukaryota; kingdom Viridiplantae; phylum Streptophyta; class Magnoliopsida; order Ericales; family Theaceae; genus Camellia; species Camellia japonica. The sequence goes on from JAPPVO010000024.1 coordinate 82,630,650, forward strand.
TTTATATGGAAGAAAATGCCCCTCTCCCGTGTGCTGGACTGAAGTCGATGATAAATCATTGTTTGGACCCGAGATTGTTCAATTGACCACAAAGAAAATTAAAACTATCCAAGAAAGGTTGAAGACCGCGCAGAGTACACAAAAGGGTTATGCAGATCACCGGAGAAGGGATTTGGAATTCGAAGTGGGTAATTACGTTTTTGTAAAAGTCACACCAATAAAGGGACACTCAAGATTTGGCAAAAAGGGTAAGTTAGCACCCCGATATGTGGGTCCGTTTCAAATTCTAGAAAGAGTAGGTCTGGTAGCTTATCGTGTTGCTCTTCCGCCAAATATGGAGCAGGTGCATAACGTGTTTCATATATCAATGTTACGGGGTTATCTTCAAGATCCATCTCATATTATAGACTATCAACAAATTGCCTTGGATGATAATTTGATTTATGAAGAGAAACCGATTCAGATTTTGGACCGACAAATGAAGCAACTACAAAGTAAAGTGATCCCTATAGTGAAAGTGGAGTGGCAAGAACATTATGGAAAAGAAGCTACATGGGAGAGAGGAGAAAATGAGACAACGGTACCCAGAGTTATTTTCAACTTAAGGTAAAAAAAGTTTGAGGGACCAAACTTATTTAAAGAGGGGTCAGCGTAATAACCCGACCTTCTTATATGCTTTACATCTCTAGTTATATGAGTAATTACATGCTTAATATGAAATTCCATGTGGAGTTGTGCGTACGTACATGAATTATTTAATTATGATATTATATCTGTCGGTTATTGGAGAAAATGTGTTAAAATTAAGACGTTTGGACTTGAAATTGAAAGCCTTAGAAGCGCGATAACCCAAAATTGACTTTACATTTATGATTAGCATAATTTTTAGGACATAATATAAATTTTTGTGAAATTCTGATTCGTAATGAATTAATTGATATAATTTAGACCCCATTAATTTAACTAATGAGCCTTAGTAGATATAAGAAATATATGTATGATTCTAGATGACTTAGTCAATACAACTCTAAATATCTCCTAGGTGAAAATTCTAAAGAAGAGAGAGAGAGAAAGAAAAGATCAATCAAGATTTGGAGATTGAAAAACTTGCTAGGGGGATTTGAAGAATACAACTTAAAGTGAGTATAAATCACTAGTAAACTCTCAATCTCTCTTCAATTGGTTTGAATCAAGCTTTGAAAATGTCATCCATGAAAGCTAGGGTTATTATTGTGAATGACCAAGTCTCATAAATGATCATGTATTTCTTGGATGTGTGTGATGGAAAACTTGATCCCTCTATGTTAGGTTTAATTTGCTTTGGATTGAGAGAAATTGTGCCTAATTTTACCCTTTTGCATGCTTGAACTCATATAAAAATGGATACACACACACATATATATATATATATACCTATGTAATGAAAATGAAGGAATCATGGAAATTGGAGGTGTAAAGGCCCAAATAAAACAAGTCTTGATCTTAATGGGCTAGAATTTCATGTTTATGTGTTTATATGTTATGTTTTTAAAGTAAATTTCACTTGATTTTGGCTGTGTGACTATCTCTTGCAAGCTTTAAATTGTTGAAGTTTCGGATTGAAAAATAGAGCCAGAACCACATGTGTGGGGCTCACAGCCGCACGTGTGGGGCTCACTGAAGTATACTACAATAAAAGCACGTGTGGTGGGGACTTCCACACGTGCGGCTAAAGCTGGAGAATTCTGTTAATTTCTTTCGCTCTTCTCGACCCTCAGAATGTGTTAAAATGTTCATTTGATGTTTCTGTAATGTATTTAATTGCATGGAACTTCGCGAATCGAACATTTGATAAATAAGAGGAAACTTAAGATAAGTGATGTATTTATGAGTTGTGTGCTATGTGTAGGGCACATGCAGGAGGAGACCGTTGTTCATCCACATCACTGTGAGTAATAGTAGTGTAATGACATATTTCATTCATGTATTGTACTCATATGTGGTATTCAATACCGTATCCATTCTTCTGGTAAATACCTTATGTTATATGAGTTATGTTTGATAGAATAATTAGAATGATTGAACATTGGCATATGAGATATGGACCCAAGGTCATTCTGTTTTGTTGCGAATAATGGGCCTAAGGCCGTTTTGTACTTTGTTGGGCACAAGGCCGTTTTGCTATTATAATGGGCCTAAGGCCGTTTTGCTATTATAATGGGCCTAAGGCCATTCTGTATTACGTTGGGCCTAAGGCCGTTCTGCCTTATATGGGCCTGAGGCCGTTCAGAAAAGGAAATATAAATAAGACCGACTTTTGTTTTATGAATATGCACTATTAAAGTATGCTCGTACTCATAATCTTTTTGCATTGCTATCATTCACTGAGCCTTGCTTACTTCGTTTTTATAGATGTTTTGTAGGTAATCAGCCCATGGGATAACTTTAGGTCAGCCCAAGAGCCTTTTGCTGGACCTGTTTTGCTGAGTCACCCAAAGTGGCTCTTTTGTTTTATTTTGGGGAAATCCATTTGATGGCATGTTTTGTTGGTATTGGAAGAATAGTCATGAATATATTGTCAATATCTAACTATTGGGTTGCTATCCTTTTTACTGTCTTAGTGGATGTGAGTGGTATATTGAAATGTTATGTACTTATGTATATTAATGTGTTAAGGTCTTGGCATATAGACACATCTCAATAGATGTTTTGTTCTGCTATTATTTTGCTTCTATTCAGGCCCCAATATTGGGTAAAAGTTAAGAAAACTGGGTTTGAGGCCTAAAGTCAGGCCGGTCATGTCCAAACTTTTAGAGGCAGGTTTGGGTCGTGATAGCATCTTTCTTTGAACATGTGTTTCTGAATAAGATTGGACAAGAGACTAGTAATAAGAAAAAATCTTTTAATGCTATTACTAGTAATGATCAAGAACAAGATCAAGAACAAGAGCAAGATCAAATTGATAAAGAGGAACCTAGCTGTAGTAAACGTGGTAGAACCTCAAAATCTTTTGGTCCAGATTTTCTAACATTTTTTTTAGAAAATGAGCCATTAACTTTTAAAGAGGCTATGTCCAGTCCTGAGGCTCTTTTATGGAAAGAAGCTGTCAATAGTGAAGTTGAATCCATCCTGCAAAATCACACTTGGAAATTGGTGGATCTGCCACCAGGTTATAAACCTCTTAGGTACATGTGGATTTTTAAAAGAAAAATGAAAGCAGATGGATCAATTGACAAATACAAGGCAAGACTTGTGGTCAAAGGGTATAGACAAAAAGAAGGTCTTGATTATTTTGACACATACTCACCTGTTACTAGAATAACATCCATTAGAATGCTAATTGCTATTGCATCGTTATACAATCTAGAAATTCATCAAATGGATGTGAAAACTGCTTTCTTAAATGGTGAGTTAGATGAAGAAATTTACATGGAACAACCAGAAGGATTTTATGTTCTAGGGAAAGAAAAGAAAGTGTGTAAATTGGTTAAATCATTATATGGTTTAAAACAAGCACCAAAGCAATGACATGAGAAATTTGACAAGGCAATGATGTCAAATGGATTTAAAATTAATGAATGTGACAAATGTGTTTATATTAAAAATATAGACAAAGGTTATGTCATTGTATGTCTTTATGTTGATGATATGCTCATCATAGGTAGTAATAATGACATGATTAAAACTACCAAGAAAATGTTGAATAAACATTTTGACATAAAAGACATGGGGATTGCTGATGTAATTCTTGGTATGAAAATTACCAAAAGATCAGAAGGTTATGTTTTGTCACAATCTCATTATATTGAGAAAATACTTAACAAATTCAGCAAAGATGATGATCATCTTGCTAGAACACCTGTGGATGTTAATTTGTTTCTTTCTAAGAATGTACATGAAAGTATTTCTCAATTAGAGTATGCCCAAATTATTGGAAGCTTAATATACTTGATGAACTGCACTCGCTTAAATATAGCTTATGTAGTAAGAAAATTAAGTAGATATACGAGTAACCCAGGAGTAGAATACTGGAAAGTAATTATAAGGGTTCTAAGATATCTCCGATTTACTCGTAACATTGGGCTAAATTATATTAGATATCTAGCAGTACTTAAAGGATATTGTGATGCAAATTGGATATCGAATACTAGAGACTCAAAGTCCCCCAGTGGGTATGTCTTTACTCTTGGTGGTGCGGCTGTATCTTGGAAATCTTCCAAACAGACTTGCATTGCTAGGTCTACTATGGAATTAGAATTCATAGCTTTAGATAAAGCTGGGGAAGAAGCCAAATGGCTTCGCCATTTCCTTGAAGATATTCTAATGTGGCCAAAATCGGTGTCTGCTATATGCATACATTGCGATAGTCAATCAGCAATAGGTATAGCACAAAGTCATATGTATAACGGTAAGTCACAACACATTCGTCGTCGACATAACACCATGAGACAACTACTCTCTAATGGAATTATTTTCATTGAATATGTGAAGTCTAAAGACAACACAGCGGATCCACTAACCAAAGGGTTAGCAAGAGAGCTAGTTGAAAATTCATCGAGAGGAATGAGACTTAAGCCTATTAAATAAGAGTTACCACAACGGTAACCCAACCTAGTTGACTGGAGATCTCAAGATCTAGGTTCAAAGGGACAACCGAGTTGTGTATGACACAGAAGGATCACTAGGGAGTCTAACTCCTACCCATTTCTATGATGAAATAGTGATGTCTGCAGCATTTTAGGTTAAGTAATACTTTTAATGATTCTTATATCTATGTAAACCTAGTGGAGTATGGCAAGATACTCTTCATAAGAATCATCTATGTGAGTGTGAACTGGGTCAGTTCTATGAGATTTGTGAAGGGCTACAATTCTCTAGAGCACTCATGAAAGACCAGGTTGTTCAGGACCAAAATGAACACAATAGTGAGAACTAAATTGTATCTAGTGATATACTGTGCAAGCTCTATTGTCTTGGTTTACACAAATGGCTAAACAGTTCAAGACATCATGTTCACTGGTTAGCTAGTAAATCCGATATTGTCTTACAAGGGAAGGTTCAAAGCCAAAAGCGGCCTATCTTTTGTAGAATATTCCCAATTTCTGTACTCTCTATAAATAGATCATGTTGTTGCATTTTCTCTCCGTCAAATTCCATTTACGTGGGGGATTATTGGAAAATTTGGTTTTAAAAGGCTTATTTTGGGCTAACTTTGAGCTCAAAATTGTGTGGGGTCCACACGTCTTTTGAGGTGGGTCTAAAGAGGTGACGTGTTCCTTGTCGCATGGCAAGTTACACGGTGAAGACGGTTCGTCAAAACCATTTATGAGTGAGTGGGAACTTGACGTCGTTTTCGGGTTCGTGGAATGGACATTTAAAGAATTAAATGTGGGTTTCCTTGAAATGGGTTGTCCCACATTGAAACTTTAAGAGAGCTTTTGTGAGTATATAAGCTCTAAGTGTACAACCTTGGGTTGGGCCCCAAGGGGCACCCCAAGTTTGTAGAAGGGAGGAGTTATGGACAAAGTGAACCTTAGCCCAAACCACCACACACGCGTGCGCCGCCGTCGTCTGTTCGACCGGGCGCGGGTATGGGTTGTGGGTCGGGTCGGTTCTGATATTAATTTTTTGGACAAAATTCATTTGAATTAAAAAAAAAAAATTTATTGCGGGAATCTAATTCCAAATTTGAATTTAATTTTTCTGTCCAATATTACCTCTTCTAGTTTAATTTTTCCAAACAGTTTTTCAGATCTGTTAGAACCCGGACAGATTCAAAATTGCTAGACAGGTTTTTAACTGCTGCAGTTTCAAACAGATAAAAACTGTCCAACAGTTATTTGTTTGAAACAGTGTTGTATCTATTCAGTTTAATTTTGCATATGTTCATTCAAAAATAGCACCTGTTTAGCATATTGGTTTGCCTATAAATACCAGCCATTTCAGCAGTCTTTGGCATCCAAAAACAATCTAAAAAATTCATTTTGCAATCCATTTTTGCTCTTTTGCATAATTTATTCTTCATATTATTTTAGGAAAAAATTCAGAGAGTTTAGAACACAGGTTTTGTTCGTCGAACAAATTGTTTGGAGTGCTACTACAATTTGTGAAGATCATTGTATCTTGGGAGATAGATGGCATTAGTCCGTGAGCACCGAAGCGGAGCAAATCTGTCTCACGGACAGAGTATCACACACTCGACTTGATCTTTTAAATATTTATCCGGTTCGGTAAAATAAATTCGGTACGTAATTTATTTTAATTGTTTGATTTGTTTCATTATTTAATTGTCGTTTTATCCCGGTATCTTGCCGTTTGTTGCGAATCGGCATCACGTGACCCAAATTACTTTTCCTATTATTATTTTATTAAATACATGTTTTATTTCAAAATTTTAGATTCAGCTCTTTTCCTTTTTTATTATTGCATTTTGGCCCCCAAAATCCCAATATTTTAATCAAATAAGGTACAATTATTTTTATATTGATTGTACATAATATCTACTATATTATAATATACAAAAAAAAATTGATTTCCCACATGTGTAGAAGACCAGCTGGCTGTGAATAGTAGAAGGGACAAGGAAAATTAAATTTTTATTTATAATATCTTGAATTTTATATTAGCATATCTTTGAATAAATAAAATGAAATGACTAGCATTTATTGCAATGTACTCTTGTCTCCCAATTAACTAATAAATATGATTACTTTTTCTTAATCAAGATTAATTAACACTAATTCTAATTGGATCCAATTACAAACCAACCAAACTAGGTCAATTCCATTGAAATTCAACCAAACCATTCAATCATTTTCTCTTTTCTCCTTGGCCTATAAATACAAGGCTCTAGCAACTCATATTCCTCACACTTCACACACATAGCAACTTGCTGAAGAGAAAAAAAAAAAAAGAAAAAAAAAAAGGAGAGAGCTTGTAAGTTTGAGAGAAAGAGGAAAAAAAAAAAGAAAAAGAAAGAAGGAAAGTAGGAAGAAAACTCTAAGCAACTAAGGTAAATCTCATACACCTCTTCTCTCAATGAATGATCATGTTTTCCCCCTTCATAATACATGCTAAAAATGTATTTCATATGATACTAAGAGTAACTACATTTGTTAGATGATGTATGGTTTGAAAATGAAATGTTCTTCTTCTTCCTTGTAATTTCGAACAAGCTTTTCTCAAGGTTTTTGATTTTATTTCCATAGCAAACCTTCACCAACTCAAAATCTATTTTAAAGGGGTATTAATTGACATATATAGAGTATGTGAGAATTTTTTCTAAGACCATAGATGTGTTTTTATGACTCCTTTTATTTTGCTAAATACTTGCTACAAAGAACCTGTTAAAACAGAGAACTTTAGAAAATTTTAGAAAATTTTAGAAAAATGATCTCACATTTATTTTTGTATCAAAATATTCCTCTGAAGGTTAGATTTGAAAAAAAAATTTATTTCAATGAAAATGAATGAGTATTTTAAGAGAAACACCAAATTTTGTAACAGTTGTCAAATTTGGACAGAGTCTGTGTATTTCTTAAATATCTAAAAATAAAAAAGGGCCACCCTACTTCTGTAAAATGATTTTGAAACTAGACTTGATTCTCTACAAATCCTTAAGAAGCCACATTTTGAAACTCTTAAAAAATATTTTTTCTATATTTATTTTTGAACCGATGCAGTGTTGGAAATCTGAACAGTGTGGTTCTTGTTGTAGTTAACGCTTTTGTGCTATCATGACATATTGGTTATAATATATGTTATACTTTCATGCTTGAGTTTGACCTTGAATGGCCTTATTTTGCTCTTACTTGTGCTAACTACTAATGTGTAATGAACTTAATGTAAAGAAAAAGGGGAAAGCCAAATGGGTTGGTAAAGAGGATTGATGACCACACTAGTTATACATAATAAATGATGAGAATGTTAAGTTGATATTAGTAGTGGATTAAAATGAGCAAGTCTTGCGTAAGTGGTTGTTTCGAAACCCTTGAATGGAGCGGTTGTATTCGGACCCTAGGTAATTTGGTGTAAGGAGGGATTTGGGCAAGGCCCATCATTACCATCTCCTTTAAGGCCCTGAGGGTGGTGCTACGTGGTATATAACCATTGGTAGGCATCCGAGGTAAGGTTTGCAACAAAGCAACAAAAGAGGGGGCATACCGAATAATCCGCGTCCAATTCTTGGAGTTGGGAGGACGAAATCTCTTTGGGGGATTTCTAGACTTCTAATAACTAACCTTCTAACCTATGTTATGAACTTAAATGCTATGACCCCCTTTCCTCCGTTTTTTTTTTTTTGTAAATGCTGTTGTGTATTGGACTAGGAAAAAATGGATGGGGTGTGTGTGCGTTTACTAGGCATTCAAAGCTTACAGCGTTTCATGCCAAGTGTCGAAGAGGAGCTTATAGCAAGAGACGACGAGCTAGAAACCTTTGAAGACATTTGGCTATCTTAGAAAAGTTAGAAATTTCCCTTTTGATGTTTTGTAAAGTTCATATGAAATTTTAAATTTTCTTTTGGGATGTAATGTTAATGGAGCAAGCTTTTGTAATCAAGGATATTAGTAATTATTCTATTATTATGTACTTATATCCCAACACCAGTATAATCCCTAACATTGCTTATGAGACCTTGTGTCAATGCCTCTTAAGATTTGTCAAAAAGGTAGTACGTTACCTAAGAAAGATGGACTTAGAAGGGAGGCTAATTTGACTCCTCCGGCAATCTGGGATCTTACTTGGTTATTGGCCATAGGACTCATTAGTGACTTTCCCTTGACTACAACCCTTAGTGTAGATTTGCGGCATCACAAACATCTTTTAGAAACACTCTGTCTGCATTGTTATTACCTCATTGCACAAAACAAGTTTTTTTTTTTTTTTGTTGAAATTTAAGAATGACCGTCCTTTATTAGACCCAGCCAGGCCTCATTATGGAATGGCCGGGCCTCAAAGTGAACAAACGGTGTACTGTTGTTGGCAAAATAAAGCAGTGGCTGAGGGTAAAATAGAGCAGTTCTCCCAAAGGTAGACAAAGCAGTTTTTTGAGGATGTTCTCATTTGCACATGTGTGGTTCTTGTCCCTCTTTTTAATATTTACTACTGTAATTTTTGCAAATGTAATAATTAGGTAATTATTCATTCAGTGAGGTAATAATTAGTTGATTAGACCATTCGAATCCTCTTGTAAGAGGGCAAATTTGTAACACTTGATGTATGTCTTCCAACTCTCATTTCTTTCTCGCTTTTATTTACATACTTATCATCGCTGTTTATAGCATCATGTTTTCGTTTCTATCATTCCCATGTCTCGCATCCATTTTTGCATGCATTAAGGTTTGGCTCATCATACATAGTGCTCTTGCTACTTCCTAAATGATTATGTGTGCTGCCTCATGCTTTGAGTTGATTCATATGTCATGCTAATAGCCAAATCTAATAATTGTATTTTGTATGTGTTGCATTAGTCATGTACATTTTCAGGATCACGCATTTTTTTTTTTTAACTATCTTCTTTTCTATGGCTTGCCACGCATGAGTGCTAGGTGAGCATTTTTTGCTTTAGCATATCATATGTGTGTGTTTATGTTACTATGTTGAGCATACTACCATGAGGCTACTTGCTTACTTGAAATAACTTTATGAATGCCTGTCGATGGAGGTTATTTTCGCTTAAGTTGGAATGACTTTGACTATTGTATATATGAGCTCATTTTTCCTTCGAGTTGTACATATTCAAAACTCTTTCAAAATCGCATAAAGATCAAAGCATTCCAAAGTAAGTGATGTACTCTATACTTGTTTGCTTCACATAGTAATGTTAGCATTATTAATAAATCAGAATATGAGTATATAATGTCTATAAGATTCATATCATGACTTAGTAAAGGCCGATCTTTGATCGGGTGAGTGGGTGCTCAATCCATGACCTTCCCCTCTCATACCTAAGTTCCCGAACCAAGACAATTTTGGTTATGAAGGATAAGTGGCCTTTGACACAACTCACGGGTTTTCTAATTCTCCCAAAAATATTAGGTAGTGATTCTAAAATCTGGCAATGTAGTCCATTTTTAGCATCTCTTGCGATTAGTGGACTTTTCTGGGATTTGTCAGATTTGGACTCTCATTTTCTTTTGTTTCATATTGCACTCGTGAAACCAGGTTAAGAACCATGGGGGTCCAAACTGTAGGGAATTGCATCCGAGGAAACTTAACCCCTTTGAGGAGTGTGAAAAACCAACTACACCGATTGTCAACTTCTTTTTGCTTTTGTGTGTTGAGTTTTGATGTCATTTTGGTTGTCTCCATACTGGGCTATTATAGATGTCATGACCACAACCCCCCTATGGATTAGGGTCATAACCGGCCAGTAATCAAGGGATTACCTGCTATCTCATACCAAATAAAACATATTTTATCAGAGTTAAGGGGCCAAAACAGAAGCAAACTTATGAACTGTCCATAGAGCTGTGCTTACATGGCTTAACCAAACATTCTTATATACTCAAAATAACTCACACCATAAGCATATTCACAAAAAGTATGTCATACATACATCCAGGATTATTCAACCAGTGTTAACAAAAATTCAGATTCTATACATGGTCGGTCAAGGTCAAACTACATGACCACAAAAAGGCTCTAAGAGTAATAAAACAAAAGCAAAGCCTCTGCATGAGGCGACCTTGGATGACGTCACAAAACTTGGTTTCTCAATGCTCACTGGGACTGGGGTTGGACATCCTGCTGCTCACCTATATACATATAAATACAGAGTGAACTGATGCCCAGTGAATAATACCAGAGTAAAGAGGTTAATGAATGAGATTTGTTCATGAATAAGTCATACGTATAATTTAAACATTGAACTACTAGTTCCACTTGTATCAAATGCATAGACTGTAACGTACGGAACGACCTCGGGTCCAACATATCATATCCATGTACAAAACAACCTCAGGTCCATGTCATATCTAAGTACGAAACGACCTCAGGTCCATTGCACTGAAAACGACCTTGGGTCCACCTGTACAAAACGACCTCGCGTCCAAAACTCATTCATAGACCAACTTTAGGTCTAATGGATCCATGTGCCAAGGACCACCGGTCCTCCTTATCACATTACAAAACGACCTCGGGTCCAACATTCTCATATTCATAGTGATGCGCCTTTAATCATGGTCGCATCCGTATTCACACTCAAAACGACCTTGGGTCCAATCAGTTCTTTATTCAAAACGATCTTTTGTCTATTTATCAATTATGCAAAACGGCCTTCGACCCAATCTACATCTTTGTCAAATACACTGAACGGCCTTAGGCCCATTTTCCATTTTCACAACATTCATTTTACAGGTACGGACGGATAAAATACTCATTCATAGTATAATTTCACAAATTTAGAAATTACCACTTTGGCAACATTTAGGAAGTAATGCGTATACAAAAATATCTTTACTAAGATATTACTCACAGTGATTCGGTGCTTGATTCGCCCTTGCACTCGACCCTACATAATTCAAAACACAATGGGTCATATGTTATTCAATCCGTTCTTAACTTATTATTTCTCTTAGGCTTTTTTCTTATCCCTTTAGGTCATATACAAAGCCCAATGCATGCCTAAGAGTGCTTAGAAATGAAAGAGAACGGAAAATGAAACACGAAACATCTTTTCAAAATTTCTAAAACAAGGCTCCCCGCTCGAGCGTGTATTTTTCCGCTCGAGCGGACCCCCATGGTCTGCAAAAAGTACTGGTTGCCTTACATTTACGCTCGAGCACAACTTCGGACGCTCGAGCTGAAGGTCAAACATGTGCCTTGGACGCTCGAGTGTGATTTTCTCTGCTCGAGAGGACGACAATGTCTGCAAAACTGCTGGGAGCTAGCATTTCACGCTCGAGTGGCCATTACCTCGCTCGAGCGGACATGCCGAATTCTGGGTTTTCCAGAATTCTATTTGAGGCTCAAGCTTGCATTCAAACTAATATATCTTGCATTTTATGACCCATAGTTCTCATATACATCTACTAACATGATACAAACACCAATTCATCACATTATGAAGCTCAAATCTCATGAATTAATTACATGCATGCCCCAAATTACACCAAACTTATTTCCAACATAACAAATTCATGTATTCAAAACTCATACCTCTATGAATTGTATTTGCATGTGGGATACAACTCCTATTTCCAACTTAAATGATGTAGATGATGATCAAAGGCATGAATTGACATCAAATTCTTCATGATGGATCATATGTATCATGCTCAATTATACAAATTCATGGCAATTATGCACATGCATGTACATACAAGCTCCATATTCATCAATTACATCTCAGATTATGTTCTCAATTTCCATCTAACTTTGAATCCACAAGATTACAAACTCAAACTTATGAATTTATTTACCTAGGAGCTCTAATCTTTACAAATTGTAGTTAATTCTTGAGTGTAGCTTCCAAATTCACAACTCTTGAGCCGAAATGCACAAGGATGACTTCTCTCTCTCTCAAAGTCGGTTCTCTCTCTCTCAAGAGAGCTAATTCAGATTTTGAGCTCATAAGAATGGGGTTAAGTGTAATAGAGCCCCTTATATAAGCTTCCTAAATCAATTTGATTAGGATTAAGTAATGGTGCTTAATTAATCGTTCTGAATTTAATTATTTTGATTCAAATAAATTTTCAATTAGATTTCACCATAGGCTCTTAAAATTACGCTAATCTCAATGGCGTAATCAATTTCAGTTTTTGTGGCCGATAAGGCTTTCAATTTAAATTCTAAAGCAGAGAATCAAACAGATCTTCCTACAGTGAACATATAGAAATTCAAAATCACATATATTCATATAAATCGCACTCAAAATCATATCAAACACATAATCACAATCATAATTAAGATTAATTAGCATAATACGGACCAGGGTTATCACAATAGATGTTATTGTCAAAGAGTTACAGTGTGCACCTTGAGTGGTGATTGTTTTTATATTTTAGGGATCGAGTTGATAGAGTTTTTTCGCTAGTGTATGACCTGTGTGCCTGGGGCTTGCTTGGCTCCTTTCTTGCAACTTTCTTGAGTAATGAGAGTGATATGGTCCGAGTTGATTTACCGAGGGTAGTTTGTGAATATCCGAACGTCTTTTCAAAAGATCTCACTAGTTTACCACCTCACCGTGATATTGAGTTCTCTATTGACTTAGTGCTTGGCACGACATTGATTTCGATGGCACTGTATAGGTTTGCACCCACTGAGTTGAGTGAGTTAAAGATTTAACTCCAAAAATTGTTAGATAAGGGTTTTATTCGTTATAGTACTTTGGCGTAGGGAGCACCGACTCTCTTTACCAAGAAGAAGGATGGCACATTGCAACTGTGTATCGATTACTGAAAGTTGAACCAGGTAACTGTTAAGAACAAGTACCCACTACCTCGTATAGATAGTTGAAGGGGTCTCGTTGTTTTTCTAAGATTGACTTGAGATTGGGTTATCACCAGTAGAGAGTAAAGGAGGAGGATATTCACAAAACGTCATTCTGTACGCAGTTGTAGACACGCCATTTTTGACCGCCCCTAAGACTTGGGCGTCTCAGGTTGGACACTCAATAAAGAAAGTACGCTGTACAATCGTTCAAGTTCTTCAGCAAAAGGCTTCAATTTTTGAGGCTTTAAATCCCAACCTTACACCCCATTTTTTACCAAAACTATTTTCGACCAAAACAATTTTAGACCTTAAAACCCTCTTTTTCAAAATATTTTTTCAAATGTTTCTACGATGTTCCAAGGCTTCCATTTCGTTTAAAATATTACACTTTTCGGTAAACTGAGTAAGGACAATGTAGAAATAAATGAAAGGGAGGTGAACTCTTTGAAAAATATTTAAAAACATCTTATTTATAGGTCTGGAGTTTGAGGAAATAGGAGGGGAGGGAAGAAAACTAGTTGGAGAAAAGGTTGAGCATTAAACCGTTAAGAGAGAATTGAGTAGCCTTCAGTAAATTAGGCATATCTCTTTGTACACTTAGAATTTAGATGTAAGACTACCACCATTGGAAATTATATTTTTGGGGCTTCAATTTGGACTGAAGAATCACCTATAACCGAGTCCGGATAAGGGAGATATGGCCATTTGAAGTTGGGTATCAATCCGTTAAGCAAGAAATGAGCAGCCTTCACTAAATTAAGAATATCTTTTTGTACATTTAGAATTTAGATGTGAGGTCACCACCATTCAAAATTAGATTTCCGATGCTTCAATTTAGACTCAAGAATACCTAAAATCAAGTCCGAATGAAGGAAATATGCCCATTTGAAGTCGGGCTTGAGAGTAGAGTTTTGTGGCCGACTAGCCACTTTTTGTGGACGAGCTGTACATGTACCTGGCTAGCCGGCCAAGTGTCCCGAGAGGCAGATATTTACAGCCAAGTGTCCCCATAGGACAATTTTAGTGGCCGGCTGGCCAGTAATGTCGGCATAATAGATATTTTGATGCCAGCTGATGCCAGCTGTTCCCACAAGTGCATGCACTGCACCAGTTGTCTCTATACAGATATTTTCAATAGAGGCACATGTTTTTCTATATATAGATGACCACCCCTCTTGAAATTAGGTTAGAAAAAATTCCAAAGGCTCCAATACTTGCATAGCACACTCTCTCTCTATCTTGCAACCTACACTCTCTCTCTCTCTCTCTACACTTCCTAAACCAAAATTTTAGCTCTTCTTGCTGAGATTATTGAGCTCAAATCTCAGCTCTTGAGAGTGAGAACTTGTTGGTTTGTGAGCAAAGGAGTTACATATCTTCAAGAGGTATAATTTTGAGCATCTTTACACTACTTCTCCTCTACCTTTTCTTGCTATTTGTGAACTCTTTTTCAACTATTTTTATGGGCTAAAACTTGTGGCTTAAAGCTATCAAAGATGGAGGGGTTAACCACCCTTCTTTAAACCTTGTTCTCTAAGCTTTTGCCCTTGTGTTTCCCACTTCTTTCTCAACTTTTTTCCAAATTTTTACCACTATTTTTCAGAGTTTTTTTTTTTCAGAGGCTAAATATGTGGTTTTGAAGTGCCAATAGTGGAGGGGTTAGCCACCCCTCTTTAAGCTTGTTTACTAGCCTCATTTCTCCATTATTTTTGCTTGCTTTTCTAGCATTTTTCAACTCAATTCCAGCACTATTTTAGTTATTTGTAGGACTATTTTAAGGTGTTTAGTTCATTCATGCTTTGTATAGTATGCTTGTAATGTAGTGGTCCTCATAGGTTTGGTGGTTTAGGCATTAGCCACCAACCTATTTGAATTGATATCATTTATTTCATGCTTTTCATACTTGTATTCACATATAATCATCTCTGCAATCTCCTTCCTTTCTTGGCTTTTTATTTCTTTGAGAAGTGTTTCAACCGAGTGTTGTTTACGCTTGAGAAAGAGACCATACAATGCTAAATGGTTTAATCTCTTCGGAGGTTCATTACTAGGGCATTACCTCTCTCTTATGCCCAAAACAACTTCTTATTTGACACTCTTCTCCATTTAGTGGACTTAACTATTATTTTTGGACTAAAATGACTAAGGAATGGAAAGGTAATTGAAAGAGGTAATAAAATTGGAGTAAAATTGGTAACAAGTGAATAAAATCAAGTTTGGGGTTCAATCGGACATTAATTAAACCATTTGAGTCTTGAGTCATTTCATACTCTTAGTGATGAAAATGGTTCAATATTTAAGGTCTACCACTTCTCTTGACCAATCCCATGATAGGGAGGAGGTTTGTGAGTCTCTCATTATCATTTATTGAGATTGTGTCCCTTGATCCATAGATCATCACACAATGAATTTGTGTCGATTGATGGTTTGCGAATCAAGCCTACTCCTCATTTGATCTGTTTGATGATAAGGAGAGGCAATGTGGACAAACATCCCCTGAAAATGCTCTTTTTGTGCTTTGTTTCTTTTCTATTGTAGCAGGGGAGAACCCAAAATTAGTGGCTGGCCGGCCACCTCTTTTCAACCAAGCAGTGTTTTTTTCCCTTGCAAAACAAAGCAAAGGTTTAGGCAAAAATAGTTCAATTTTCTGACTGCACAACAGAAGCATTCTGGCAGCAAAATAGAGAGCATTTTCGGGTGGAAATCCGCATTCATACATGAGTTATTCCTCATTTCTCGGGCCCATTACAATTATGTTTAATAGCAGTATGTTGTATTGAAAGTAGTGGACTTGTAACTAATTAGTTAGTTTAATTCTAATTTGTAATTAATTAATTAGAATAGCAAGTTAATTTTTGTGTTGTACTTAATTAATTAGCTAGAACAATTAGTTAATTTGTGGCGTTGTAATAATTAGCTTAATTAGCTAGGACATTTATTTGGACCCTCTTGTGCGAGGACAAATTGTAATAATGTGTATGTCTTCTAATCTCCATTTCTTTCTCCCTTTTATTACTTGCTTATGATGGATAGCGTAGAGCATCATGTTTCTTTTAGCATTTTTCATGATTTGCATCCATTTGTCTTGCATGCATAAGCTTCAGCTCATCATTCTAACGGCATTGTCATTTATTACTTCCTTGAATACGTGCTTCACCGCATGCTATCAAAGTGATTCACATGACATATTAGACAACTAGAACTATTAGCTACATTTTTGTATGTGTTACATTAGCTATATTGTATTGTTAGGATCATACATTTTTTCTAACTCTTTTGTTTATTTTGGCTTGCCTTGGAGTACGAGGTGAAGACTTATTGCTCTAACATATCGCATGCGTGTGATTGTTGCCATATCAAGCATGTTTTCTACAAGGCTAAGTGCTTAAGTGATATACCTATATTGAATGCCTGTGGATGAAGGCTAATTGCTTAAGTTGTGATGATTTGTTTAAATATATATATGAGATCACTTTTTCAAGTGGTACATATTTAAACACTTTTCAAACAAACATAAGATCAAAGTGTTCCAATTTTTGCAAATTAGTCTATACTTGTGTGCAACGCATAGTAAGATTAACCTAAATAATCGGAACAAGAGCATATAATGAAAATAAGAATTACATCATGATTAGTAGAGGTCGATCTTTGATCGGGTGAGTGGGGTGCTCAATTCATGACCTTCCTCTCTCATACCTAAGTTCCCGAGCCGGGACACTTTGGTGATGACGAATAAGTGGCCTTTGGCACGAGTCTCGGGTTTCCTAAATTTCCTAAAAATATTTAGGTGGCGACTCTGTAATTTGGCAAAGCAGTCCATTTTTGGCATTTTTTATTCAAAATTAATTTTCCAAAAGATTTGTCGGATTTGGACTCATTTGTGTTTATCTATTTCACATTGCACTTGTGAAATCAGATTCAGAATCACAGGAGTTCGAATTGTAGGGCTATCGTATTCGAAAGGAGCATGAAAAGCAAGCTACAGCAGTATGGCCACTATGAGTTTCTAGTGATGCCTTTTGGGCTAACCAATGCATTATGAATTTGATAAATCAAATCTTCCGTGAGTTCCTAGACCGTTTTGTGGTTATCTTTGTTGACGACATCTTGACCTACTCACCTTTCGAGGAGGAACACGAGGAACACTTACAAATTGTACTTGAGTTTCTTAGAGCACACCGTTTACATGCTAAGTTTAGGAAATGCGAGTTCTAGTTAAAAGAAGTTAAATTCTTAGGTCATGTGATATCCGGAGAAGGAGTGATTGTAGATTCTTCTAAGATAGAGGCAGTGCAAGATTGGGAACAACTTAAGAATGCCTTTGAGATCCCGAGTTTCTTGGTCTTAGCTGGTATTATCGTCGTTTTGTGAAAGATTTCTCTAGATTAGTCTCACCTTTGATTAGACTAACTAGGAAGGGAATTAAATTTGTGTGGAATGAGACTTGTAAGAAATCGTTTCAAGAGCTTAAGGTTAGACTTACCACTACTCTAGTGTTGATTATTCCGGAGAGGAATTTGGGCTATTCAGTGTATTGTGATGCGTCTCGGGAAGATCTAGGTTGTGTTTTGATGCAAGAGGGGAAGGTAGTAGCATATGGCTTACGACAGTTGAAAACACATGAGAGAAATTACCCTACTCACGACCTAGCACTAGTAATAGTGATCTTTGCCTTCAAAATTTGGAGGCGTTACTTATATGAGGAGAAATTTGAGGTATTTTCCGATCACAAGAGCTTGAAGTATCTGTTTTCAAAGAAAGATTTGAATCTAAGGTAGAGGAGGTGGATGGAGTTTATGAAGGGTTATGATTTTGAGTTGCACTATCATCCGAGAAAGGCCAATGTAGTGGCAGACGCCTTGAGTAGGAAATTCATTAGTAGTGTAGCTAGTATTGTTATCTAGGATTGGGAGATGTTGGGCGCTATTGGCGAGTTTGACTTGTATCTTGGCGAGTCCGTTGAGTTGGCTGCTTTGTTCACTATAGTTGCATTTGTTCACCATAGTTGAATAACCTACACTTGTGAGCCGAGTTATAGTTAATCACGAAATAGAAACTATCTAAGAGAAGATATTTAGTGGAAAGGTAAAGAAAGGCTTGAACGTGTATTCAGACTCAAGTGTGAGGTATCTTGATCGTCTTTTCGTACCAGAATCTTGTAGGGAGGAGGTACTCTGAGAGTTTTGCCATTCTCGCTTTGCAGTACACCTGGGAGGCACAAAGATGTACCATAATGCCAGTTTTGGTGGAGAGGAATGAAGAGAGACGTAGCCTTATTTGTTTCGAAATACCTTACTTGTCAACAAATGAAGGCCGAACATCAGAGACCAGCAGGTTTGTTGTAACCCTTACCTATAGCCGAGTGGAAATGGGAGCATGTCACAATGGATTTTGTTGTGGGTCTTCTAATGACTCAATGAGGTAATGATGTCTTGTGGGTGATAGTCGATCAGTTAACTAAGTTAGCACACTTTGTACATATGTGCATAAGTAACTAGGTAAATTACCTTGCCGACCTTTATGTTAGAGACATAGTTCGACTTCATGGAGTCCTTGTGACTATCGTTTCGATGGAGATCCATGTTTCACAGCTCAGTTGTAGTAGAGCCAACAGAATGCCTGGGGCACTAGATTGACGTTTAGCACCGCCTATCATCCTCAGACTGACAGACAGTCCAAGCGAACCATTTAGATTTTAGAAGATATGCTTTGGGGTTGTGTTCTTGACTTTAAGGGGTCATGGGAGAGGCATTTGCTTTTAGTGAAGTTTGCCTATAATAACAACTTCCATGCGAGTATTAGTATGACACCATTTGAGGCCTTGTATGGATAATCATGTAGGTCCCCAGTATGTTAGGCCGAGGTGGGTGTGTGGACTCACTTTTTTCCCTGCCTCGCCTTTCGAAAAGGTTTGAAAAGAAGGCCTCACAGTTCAGACTCTCGCGGTTCTGAATCTAGTCTCACAAGTGCAATGTGAAACTGATAAATACCAAAGAGTCTAAATCCGGCAAATCTTTTTGGAAAATCGATTTTAAATCAAATAATGCAAAAATTGGACTACTTTTCCAGATTACAGAGTCACTACCTAAATATTTTATTTTTGGAAAAATTTAGGAAACCCTGACTCGTGCCAAAGGCCACGTGTCCGTCATCACCAAAGTTGCCTCGGCTTGGGAACTTAGGTACAAGAGGGGAAAGTCTTGAAATGAGCACCCTCGCTCGCTCGATCAAAAATTGGCCTTTACTAATCATGACATGATGTTTTATAAACATCATGCGTTCTTATTTCGGTTATTAATCTAACCTTACTATGTGATGCGCACAAGCAAATATAGACTAAATCGCAAGAATTGGAACATTTCAACTCATGTTTGTTTTGCGAAAACGGTTTGAATTTGTCACCCTCAAGTGGGCTTAAAGATGCGGATTTGCCACCAAACATAGTGGGCTTAAAACATGATTTTGCCACAACAAAGTGGGCTTAAAACATACATTCGTTGAATTGTTCCAATTCAAACAATAAGCCTTCATCCACAGGCATTCATGCAGTTTAGGATGTAAGCACATAGCCTCATGGTAAGCATGCTATCATAGCATCATACACACATGCAAGTATGCTAAAGCGTAAAAGCTTACCGAGTACTCTAAGCCAAAACAAAAAACTAGTTAGAAAGATGCATGATCCTAACTATACAAGATGTCTAATGCAACACATGCAATAATTTAATTAATAGGCTCGGCTACTAATATGGCATATGATTCGATTTGAACAACATGCAATAAACACGTATTCAAATAAGATATTGAAATAATGCAATTTGAATGATGCACCGAGTCTCGGTGCATGCAATACAAATGAATGGATATAAGCATGCGATATGCTAATTGAAAATGTCCCTAATCTAACCATCAAAAGTGATTAAGTAAAAGGGAGAAAGACGTGGGGTTGGAAAACATACGCACACGCACACACACTTATTACAACATTACGCCCTCGCGAAGGAGGGTCTGAATGAACAAAGCTAACTAACTACTTAAGCTAAGCTAAGCTAATTAAGCTAATCTAAGCTAATTATTACAAAACTTGAATAAATAGCTAAACTAATTAACTAATTTATTACAACACTTGAAATGAATACTAACTATCTAAGCTAATTAAACTAAATTAATTAGTCTAAGCTAGTTAAATATTACAACATCAACTAATTAGCTAAAACTAATTGAACTATTACAACACAATTCATTATACTAATGAAATAATTAAATAACAACGCATTTGATATGGATATCAAGGAAGATGGATGGCGGTTGCATGTACATCGCCTGAAAGCTGCTCTGCCTGCCCCAGACTGCCTTTGTTTCACCTTCAGCCACTGCCTCTATTTCTGCAAAACTGCACTACTAGCCACACACCAAGGGCTGGCCGTGCATTACTGATGATCGGCCGGGTTTACAGAGGGCTGGCTATGCATTGATTTGGTGCAAACTCTGTTTTTGTGTTGTGAGGTGAAATCAGTGCAGATAGAGCATTCTCAAGTTCTGTTTGTCCTTCCTTCCTTCTCTGTCATAGGAAAGCCTCAAGAGAAGGTTGGGATTGACTCCAAAACCATCAATGAGCGATGTGATCGCTTGATGATCTCGGATTCAATTTTGGACCAAAAATCAATGAATACGATGCAAAAAGACCACCCCTCCCCTTTTTGTCATGGAATGAACTCAAAAAAAAGGAAGTTGAGATGCTTCAAGGACATCAAAAACACTATGAATTAATGCTTGATGACCCTTGACACAAAGGAACTTGGCATAATGTCCGGTTAAGTTCAAGCTATTCAAGCCATTTTCTTTACATGTATTAATCCAAGTTTTAAACCAATTTTATTTAACCTTACTATTCTTTTGTCCATTTGTCCATGGTGATGTTTAAGTCCTCTAAACAAGAAATAACGTCAAACGAGAGGTCTCTCTAAAACATGAGAGAAAGGCTATACCGTTGACAATGAATCTCCTAAGAGATTAAGCCATTAAGTGTAGGTCATTCTTACATATTTTGAGCAACCTCGATCGGTTGAAATCATTCTCAAATACAAATGATAGATGGTTGATTGATTACTTAAAATTTGGCTCGTAGACATAGAAATAGATTGAAGAAAAGCTTAAAACAACACAACATAAGCTATGTATTCAAACTAATGAAACAACAAACAAACTAATCAAATCATGAATCAATTAAATAACCTAGGATAGCCCTAAAACAGCCCCTAATAGGCTAAAAATAGTGCTGAAATTACACTACAAAAGCCAAAAAAAAGGAACAAAATATGAGAGAATTAAAGCTAGCAAGCAAGCCTAAGAAGGGGTGGCTAACCCCTCCACTTTTGAAACCTTAAAGCAATATTTTTTTAGCCTCTTTTAACCTTTGAAAATCAGTTTTGAATACTAAAGAAAGAGAGTGAAAAGGAGAAGAGTTTAGGTTATGAAATAAAGGTGTAGAAAGAGCTACCCTTTTGGTAACCCTTTCAACTCAACTCCAACACTTCAAACAAGCTCAAAAACAACCAAAACAGCAAGAATGATGGAGTAAAGAACGAAAATGAAAGCAAGGAAAGAGAAAGCAAGCTTATACCTTTCAAGAAGCTAGCTTACTTTTAGAGTTTCAAACTCAAATTCAATGCACTCTCAAGCTTGAATTACACTTCCTCAAGATCAACCAAGGCTTTAGGATGATCAAACAAGGTTGTATAGGGTGTGTAGTGATGGTGTAAGCAAACTAGGTTAGCTCAAAGGATGCCTTGCAATGGAAGAAAGAGGAGTCAAGGCTCTCGAGGTGTATATCTCTCTCCTAGATATTTTGTTCAACCCTCAAAACAATCTCAGTGCTTCGGTTTTATAGAATTCGAGCTGAAAAGGTGACAAATATCTTAAAAAATGGACAGTTGGTGGCCTCCCGCCCAGAACAGTGTTTATCGCCATCGAAGGCCGGCTATCACCAATGCACGGCTGGGCCTTGATGGCCTCCCCTGTTTTTTTGGTTCAAACTCAACTTAGGGTGAGAAATGGTCCAGAAATGAGACCCAAGGGTCCAAACAAGGTAAATATTGAAGATGTGAAGCTATTTCGGAAGCCTGATTGATTCCGAATCGCTGCGAATTCGCAATTCAACTTTCATCATCGAGTGTACTAAATCAAGCGTCTAAGTCTTGCGGGCAGTCAAAAGTGGGGTGTCTACAGGGTGATGCACCTATGTTGGGTCCTGAATTAGTCTGGAAAACGACGGAGAAGATTGTGCTTATTCATAAGAGGTTGGTTTCGACTCAAAGTCACTAGAAGAGCTATGCCGATCGTAGCAGGAGGCCGTTATTGTCACGATCCAAACCCGCCCCTAGTTTTAGCATCATGACCGGCCAGTAATCCTAAGATTACCGAAGGTGGCCTCTTAAATAGATACATAATATTAGGCGCTAGCGGAAGCAAAATACAAACATACATCATCCACTGAGCTGTGCAGACTTACATTAGACAGAAAATATTTAAACTTCTTATATACATATATTATCACATCAGTCCTGTGTCATCACATATATAGAGGAAACAAAAGGGACTTAGCCCTATATACAGAATAACCAAAAAATTAACTTGAATCACCAAAACCTCCATGGGAGGCACATAGGTTGGCTAACAAGACAGAGTTCAAGTAGAAGCTCTAGGGCTGGTCTCGCGCTTGATCACTTACATACATATATAAAAACATGAGCAAGAGCCAGTGAATAACAACAACGTAAAGAGGTTATCAATGATGTCCTTATTATAATCTGAATCGATCAATTATAGCAGTAAACAGAAAATTAGAATCATATACGTAGCATATCCATATTTCATACAGAAAACATAGTAGTTATACATGGTACATCCAATAGCAAAATGGCACAGACGGTCATGAAGACCAAATAGTCATATATGATGGCCATCAATACAGTAAACAGAAGTTCTAAGAATTGGAACTAATAGAGATCTCTATAACAATAACAGTAAACAGATGCTAAGGATGCCACGAATACAATTTATAAAAGTAGGATGATCATTCATTTAAACAAAAGCACCATTTTCTAAACAGAGTATAGCATAAGTAAGAAAATACTTATAATTAAACATATCTTTACGAGATTGTTACTTATAGTGGTTTCCAGAAATGGTTGACCGGTTCTTGAATCTTGACCTGCAATCACAATGCACATAGCACAACATATCGAAATGTACAATTACTCTCTCGATCAAATTTACTTCCCTTAATCAAATAAACCGATCCCTTATTGTGCTCCTTAACCAATTATTTATGTTGGTTCTAAACTCATTAGTCCTCAATGGGTCAAAAATCATATGTAGGAAAATAGGAAGAAATGAAAGAAAACTGGGTTAGGAGAAAAAATAGCGTGAAACGGTTAGAAAGAAAGTGAACAGCTTTCACAAATTTGAATATATCTATTTTTGTACTAAGAATTTGGGTGTAAGACTACCACCATTAGAAACTAGACTTTCGGGGCTTGGATTTAGGCTCAAGAATCACTTAAAACGGAGTCCGGATGAGGGAGATATGCTTATTTAAAGTTGGCTGAAACAAGGCAATCTGCACGTGCGAAAATCCAAACTGCACATGCGGTTCTGGGCTTCCAGTAGCAGGTCTGAAATTTTAGTATGTTCTAAAATGGTTTCTTTGCATGTTCTTGAGCTAGGGCTTAGTGAAACTTAACATAAACCTTATAAATTCATTGATAAACATGGGAATAAGGTTGTTTTCCAAATCAAAGGCATAAAAACTTGGTTTGTTTTAAAGAATCTCAAGTTTTGCTCAAGTTTTCGTGAATTGATTTCTTTTCTAAAACTCTGATTTTCTTTCATCTAAAACATGAATTCAAGTAACTAAAATCCTTGGAAATCATAAGTATATGTAGAGATAAGGATTCTAATATATCAAGAACATTAAAACTTTAATCAAAAGGATGAATTCTTGAACTCTTTAGCTAATTCTCCAACCTGGCTTAACTTTTCTTACTTCCTTCTTAATTTCTTCATTCTTAAACCAAATTAATCCTAACTTTTTCCTATTCTTAGATGTTAGGAGTGTTAACTATAGGAATTTGGAGTGAAATCTTACCTTGAATTGTTTCCTAGTTTGAATTTGATGAAGTTCTTGGAGTATTTCCCTTTTCCCCTTTTTTTTCTCTTCTTTTCTTCTTCCCTTTCTTCCTTTCCTTCAGTTCTTTATCTTGATGTCTCCAGAACTCTCTCAATCTCTCTCTCTCACACAAATTTTTTGTGTTTTTGTTGAGGCTAGCAAAGCCTATACACATATATCTATATATAATATTTAATCAAATCAATTTAATTCATTCTGAATCAAATTTTTACAAAACTTCATAGTAAGCTCTAAAAATCATGCTGATCATAAATATGTAATCGGTTTTGCTTTCTGGCACCTCTAAGGTCCTCAATTTTCAATTGAAAGCTATAAGTTCAACAGATTTTTCTACAATCAATAGATATAATTAAACTAATCATGACTAATCACAAGTCTCACATAATTTAATTAACCTAATTTGATTTCTATTAGAGCCCAATTAATTATATTTAAATTTATTAGTCTAAATCAATTTTTTTAATCAAACTCCCAAAAGGCTCCAAATATTAAATTAAACTCATTATCATCATCAATTTTGGTTTTATAAATCCCCAAGGCCTTCAATTTCAAATCAAACCCAAAATCTCCGCTAATAAATTACATATTCAATTAAACACCTCATAAATGAATTTAATTCATAATAATCTCAATTCCCAACCTTCATAACTTGATCAACTCTAATTCGGACCCAATTAATAAAATCCCAATTTTACTAAACTGAATCGAATATTTAATTAAACTCCCATATGGTCCGATACTCGAAATGAAAATAATTTAATTTGTCAATTTCACCTTCCTGAGCCACTTAAGCTTTTAATTTCTAATTTCAAAATAACTCTTTTATAAAATTATATACGAATTAACCCCAATATTGTTCATCAATTCCACAATTAAATCG
This sequence comes from Camellia japonica, assembly GCA_030407325.1. Taxonomy (NCBI): domain Eukaryota; kingdom Viridiplantae; phylum Streptophyta; class Magnoliopsida; order Ericales; family Theaceae; genus Camellia; species Camellia japonica. The sequence continues at coordinate 82,656,134 of JAPPVO010000024.1, forward strand.
GAATAATAATTAATTAAAATCTAAATCACCTTGATTAATAAATGTAAAATATTTTACGTTACGGGGTCGTCACAGTTATCTTTTGAGATAGGAGATCACATCTTCTTGAAAATATCACCGAGATGGGTTTGATGAGGTTTGGGAATAGCGGGAAGTTGTCTCCGAGATTTATTGAGCCTTTTGAGATCCTAGAGCTCATTAGGGAGGTAGCTTATCGTCTAGCCTTGCCACCCTAACTTCTCGCGGTTCATGACGTGTTTCATATCTGTATGCTTCGAAAGTACGAGCTTGATCCTTTACACGTGTTGGATTAAACCGAGTTAGAAGTAGATGAGGATGCCTTGTATTTGTGAGGTAAGACTATTCCATTGGTTGAGATGTTGTGGAGATACCATGAGGTTGAGGAAGCGACATGGGAACGTAAGGTAAAAATCCGTGAGAAGTATCTGATCCTTTTTGTTAATGTTTGAAACTTGTAATGAAAATCTTATTCATATTATAATATGTAAATATTGTATATGTTTTGAACAGTGAATTGTGATATTGAAAAACTTTGTTCATCATTGTTATGAGAATGGATGACCGGTGGATGAATCATGGTTATGAGTTGAATTAGTTGTCATTGTAGTAATTCATTTAAATGCTGTGGTTATTAAATTGATTTAAAATTTCAGGGACGAAATTCCTTAAGGGGGGAAGGTTATAACGATTCTAGTTTGGACTCGACCCATTTATTTTTTTGAATATGGGATTCCTTGTCTTGAATGGTTGTTCATGTCCTTATTCATCTTATTCCTTGTTGAGTTTGGTTATTGTGGTTGCGTTTGGAACAGGTTGGGAGTTAGTTTTTTTCAAAAGAGTTGTTGCTCAGATTTTGGCCTGTTCACTCGAGCAGTCTTTCTTGCGCTCGAGCAGTCTTTGAGATCTCTTAGTATTTTTCTAGGTCTGCAAAACTTCTGGAAGTGTGGTGTTCTTCTCTCAACAAATGTTTCTTGTGCTCGAGTGGTTAGCTTGTGTTTACAAAACTTCTGAGAGGGTGTCATTGTGTGCTTGAGCGGTCACTTTATTTGCTCGAGCGGTGTAGACACCTCATTTTTGACCGCCCGCAAGACTTAGGTGCTTGGTTTGATACACTCGATGATGAAATTTGAATTTTGTATTTCGAATTCACAGCGATTCGGATTTAATCAGGCTCTCGAAATGACCTTAAATCTTCAACATTTACCTTGTTTGAACCTGTGAGTTTCATTTTTGGACCTTTTTCCACTCTGAGCTGAGTTTGAACCAAAAAACAAGGGAGGGTATCAAAGCCTGGCCGTGCATCAGTGATGGCTGGCCGTGGTTATGAATGGCCAGCTGGCCCTTGGTGGCGAAAAAAAACTATTATGGGTGGGAGCCCGCCAGCTGTCTATTTTGAAGATATTTATCACCTTTTGAGCTTGAATTCTATAAAAATGAAGCTGTGTGATTGTTTTGAGGGTTGAACAAAATTTGGAGAGCCTATATACACCTCTAGAGCTCCTCCTTCCTCTTTCTTCCATTGCAAACAACCTTTGAGCTAACCTAGCTTCCTTGTGTCATCTCTATACTCCATACACAACCTTGTCTCACCACCTTAGAGCCTTGGTTGATCTTGGAGAAGCATAATTCAAGCTTAAGAGTGGGTTGAAACCAAGTTTGGATCACAAATAACAAGCTTACCCCTTGGAAGGTATAAGCTTGTTTTCTTCTCTCTTGGTTTCATTTCTTTCATTTGCTTCATAATTCTTACTATTTTGTATTGTTTTGAGTCTATTTACAGTGTTTAAGATTGGGTTTGAAGGGCTACCAAAAGGATAGAGAGAGCTTGCTCTTTCTACACCTTTACCTATAGCTCAAACACTTCATTTTCTACTCTTTTTCTTTGATATCTACACTGATTTTCAGAGTTTTCAAAGGGCCAAAAATCATGTTTTGAAGTTTCAAAAGTGGAGGGGTTAGCCACCCCTCCTTATTCTTGCTTACTAGCCTTCATTCTTCTTTTTATTGTTTAGCTTTTTAAGCTATTTTTATGCATGTTTAGCCTCTATTTTTCATATGCTAAGGGCTGTTTTAGGGCTGTCCAAGCCTTTGAAATTGATTCATGGTTTGTTTAGTTCATTTGTTGTCTCATAAGTTAGCATACATAACTTGTTGCATGTTGTTCTAAGCATTCCTTTACTCATTTCCATGTTTAAGAGTCAAATTTTAACAATCAATCCACCATCCCTCTCTTTTTCATTCTTGAGAATGATTTCAACCGATTGAGGTTGTTCAAGACATGTAAGAAAGGCTCTTACTTAATGGCTTATTTTTTTTCAGAGATTCATTGCCAACGGTATAGTCTTTCTCTCATGATTTAGAAGAACCTCTCATTTGACATTACTTCTTGTTTAGAGGACTTTAACATCACCATGGCCAAATGGACTAAAGAATGGCAAGGCTTAACAAAATTGGCTTAAAACTTGGATCAACACACATAAAGAAAGTAGCTTAAATTGCTTCAACTTGGCCGGACGTTATGCCAAGTTCCTTGTGGCAAGAGTCGTCACATGTTAATCCATGGCATTTTGATGATTCTTGAAGCATTGCAACCTCCCTCTTTGAGTTCATACTATGACAAGAGGGAGGGGTGGTCTTATTCTTTGCATTTTATTGATTTTTGTCCAAAATTGCATCCAAGACCATCAAGCAATCATTTTTCTCATTGATGGCTTTGGAATCAATTTCAACATTCTCTCGAGGCTTTCCCATGACAGAGAAGGAAGAAAGGGATAAATAGAGCTTGAGGACACTCTGTCTACATTGGTTCACCTTAGAACACAAAAACAGAGCTTTGCTCCAAATTGATGCACAGCAGGCCATCTGTAGGCCCGGTTGGCCATCAATGATGCACGGCCGGCCCTTAGTGTGTGGCCAGTAGTGCAGTTTTACAGGAAACAATGGCAGTGGCTGAAGGTGAAACAGAGACGGCTTGGGCAGACAAAGTAGCTCTCAGGTGCTATGCATGCAACCTGCATCCATCTTCACTTACACATTTTGTCGAATGTAATTAATCTTGTTGTAATTAATTAGTTGTAGTTAGTTAATTTTGTAAAGTGTTGTAGTTAATTAGTTAGTTAATTATTTATTCAAATTCCGTTTTGTAATTAGTTAGTTAACTAAAATAGTTAGTTAATTCATATTCATTTGTAATAATTAGTTAAGTAATTTAGCTAATTTCATTTGTTTTGTAATAATTAGCTTAATTAGCTTAGCTTTAATTAGTTAGTTAATTAGTTAATCTATTCGGACTCTCCTTCGTGAGAGCGCAATATTGTAATAACATGTATGTCTTCCAACCCCACGTCTTTTGCTCTTTTATTTACTAGCTTATGATGGTTAGTTTAGGGACATCATGTTTTGTTTAGCATAAATCCATGTTTGCATCCATTTGTATTGCATGCACCGAGGCTCGGTTTATCATTCTAACTGCATTGTTAGTTTAATACTTCTTTGAACACGTGCTTAGACCGCATGCTATTAATTTGTTTCATATGCCATATTAGTAGCCGAGCCTATTAGTTACATTATCGCATGTGTTGCATTAGTCATATTACACAGTTAGGATCATGCATTTTTCTATTTTTTTTTTTTTTTTGGCTTGGAGTACTAGGTAAGCTTTTATTTGCTTCAGCATAATCGCATGTGTGAATGTTGTCATATCTAGCATGCTTGCCATGAGGCTAAATGCTTAATTGATAAACTGCTTGAATGCATGTAGATGAAGGCTTATTGCTTGAATTGGAATAATTTGAGTAATGTTTATATGCGATCACTTTTTCAAGTGGTCCATATTTTGAAACAATTTTCAAAACAAACATGACTCGAGATGTTCCGATTCTTGCAATTTTAGTCTATACTTGTGTGTGCGCATCACATAGGAAATGCTAACCTAAATAAACTGGAACAAGAGTATATAATGTACGTAAGATTCATATCATAATTAGTAGAGGCCGATTTTTTATCGGGCGAGCGGGGGTGCTCAATTCATGACCTTCCTTTCTCGTACCTAAGTTCCCGAGCCGAGATAATCTTGGTGATGACGGACACATGGCCTTTGGCATGAGTCATTAGTTTCCTAAATTTTCCCAAAATAAAATATTTAGGTGGCGACTCTGTATCTGGCAAACCAGTCCAATTTTGGCACTTTTGATTCAAAATTAATTTTCCAAACGGTTTGCCAGATTTAGACTCTTTGGTGTTTATCAATTTCACATTGCACTTGTGAGATTAGATTCAGAACCACAAGTGGAGTCCGAACTGTAGGGCTTATTCCGAGCTTCTGAAAAGGGGTGCGAAAAAGTCGAGCTACAAGTGGTGTCACTTATTGTGTCTGGTTGCTTGAGCGGTCTGCGGATATATCAGTTCGTAAAAGTTACTTTTTGGATCACTTTTTCATTTCTCTCTCTCTAAACATTTCAAAACCCTAGTTCTTCACTCTCTCTCTCTAGAACTTGTTTTTAAGTCCCAAATACTCCATCATCCATTGATCTCTCCACCCTTGTCTTTTGAAGAAAAAGATAGAGTATGTTGAGGGCTTCGTTCTAATCAGAGCAAAGTTCATTTTCGGCTCCGTCCAACTTCAACCCTTGCTCTCTCTTGTCTTCTAACTTTGAGGTAGGGATTTGTTCAACCTTTGGTATGGTTTTTAACTTAGTTATTTGTCTATTTTAAGAATCTAGTAATTTGGGAATTTTGAACAAAACCTAGGGTTTGATTTTTGAAATTAAAAAGGGGGTTTTCAAATGAGCTTTTAGAAATGGTTGTGGGAATGTGTTTATAGTTAACCTATGTCAAAATGGTGCAAATTATCACTCAAAATTGATTTTGGAAAGAAAAAGGTTTTTGTTCTAAAACCATGGATATTTAGTTTTGTAAAAAGAAATGGAAATTGGTGTTGGATTTGTAAATGGAACGAATGTGGATGTTGATGAGAATAGTGGAGTTGGATATGCAATATCACTTCCATTTGCAAATGATGAAATTATATCCATCTTTGAGAATTATCTGTTTGAATAGAGATATCTATTTTGGGCTATCGGTGAAGGATAACTATGATTATTGTAGAAATTGCATGAGGATTAGGTAAATTGAAACTAATTTCTCATACATATTGCATTGAGTATTATTGCATACTTAAACATTGAAAATGTATTATTTTGAGAAAAATGGATGAATACCTTGGTGAATCTGGGTAGGGGGTGTGGTTGTGATTATTATGTTGGCTTGTATGTCCTTGGTGAAAGTCCAGAAACCCGTACGGATAAGTGTCGATCCTTCTGGTTAGTATCAGTAAAATGGCTTTCGTAGTGCTTGTATAGCCTACTGGTAGACACGTACCTAAAGGTTTCCAATGCTTGTCTTCACTGCCCTGTTTTTTAATATTAAAAGTTATTTTCATGAATTGAATTTTAATTTGACATTGCATCATTTTGAAAATGAAATGTGGAACGTTTGACAAACGATATGCATGTGCATTCACTTTATAACTTTATTAAGATTCATATACTGTGTTAGAGTATGTCTATGGGGCTTTGGCTCACCTTATGTGGAAAATAACTTTCAGGTGCTAATGATATGCCTTCGCCAAGGACATAGCTTGGGAGGACTTGGAGCCGAAGGCTTCCTTTTTGTTTATTTGATGTAATTATTTTCTACACGGGTAGGGCTTTAACTGTATTGAGTTAAACTCACTTTTGTTGTACCTAAGTATTGTCTTGGAAAGTTGTAGCCATTAAGGCATTAATTTATTTGTTTAACTTTTATTCCATATCGTTCGCATGTGGCGTATGCTATATATTCAGGGTTAGGGCTTATGAATGTATAGTCGCATATGTCACCTTTTGTAAAATGAAATCATATTAATGGAAGGTTATCATTCAGGGTGTATTGTTGTTTATTAAATATCATGGGATGATTTATCGTCATAAATTTCGGGCATTACACATGTGAATCTGTGGTGGGGTGCAAATGAAAAGCTGTGGGGATACAAGTCTCACTTGCACTCTCCGTGTTTGTATATTTTCTTTTTCTCTGTCCAACTGTTAAGTAAGTTCCCCTACAAAACTCCTATTTTGTTTTGAAATACGATTAAAAGTCTTATGGGATTGAGGAGGTGATATAGAAATCAAATCTCATGAAATTGCAGGTAAAAAGACTATTTTGCCCTTTTACAAAAATGAACAAACAAACTCACATTTTATATAATAAGATCTTTTACGTAATTTCATAGATTTAATCTACTAATCATCATATCATATCATATCATATATATATATTATTATTAAAAGTAGTGTTTTTCCCACACAAATCCCAATTTCAATTACACAATACTTCTCTCTTTTCAGAAACCTAAACAAACTCAAAAACTCAATTCAAGTTTTACATAAAATCTAACTACAAAACCTATATGGATTATACTTTAAAAATCTTCCCTATATCATTTTATTCAATCACAACTCACCGATTATATTTTAAAAATCTTCACTATATCATTTTATACAATCAGAAAACTTGCACAAATTATTGGATTCCCTCTCTCACTTCCTCCACCACAGCCCAAACTCCTATTCATCTCTCTATCCGAATCTCCATCACCAATCTCTCGAAAATTTGTATTGTTCGATTTTTGAATTTTTTATTCGAACATAGACAAAGTCTCTCTTCCTCGTAAGCCCTCTCTCTCTCTCTCTCTATTTGCTTCTTGGTTGATTTTTTTAATATGTTTTTTTAAAAGCAAGAAAAAAAAAAGAAAAATATATATTCTATATAAAGTGTTGGGTTTCTATTCTCTGTGAATTCCTTTACTTCTGTTTAGGGCTCAGACTTATAATTTAATTTCATATAAATTTGTTATATATATATATATATATATATTTAAGTTATATTTTTGTAGCACGAAAGGTTAAAATTGTCAAATAAATGTTTCTTTTTTGTGTTATAATTTAATATAATTTAAAATTATTATATATATATATATATATATTTATTTTGTGTTATATCTTTATATATTTATTATTTCGTATTATTGTGTCGTATCATTTTCGATCTGTATTATAATTAGCACGAAGGTTAAAATTATCAAATGAATGTTTCTTTCTTTTCTTTTCTTTTTTTTTTTTGTGTGTTATAATTTAAAATTATTATATATATTTTTTAATTTATATTTTTTTGTTATATTTTTATGATTTCGTATTATTATATCGTGTCATTTTCGATCTATGTCCAGTTCATGTCATGTCAATGTGTCATGTCAAAAAATTTCATTATTAACTAAAAGTATAATAACTAATTTTATATAGATTCTATTTGAGAAATACTTATTTTATATATATTTTTCATCGTGTATTCAATTTTATCATTATCAGATTTTTTTTTAAATATATAGCGCTCCAGGTTTTTCCCCATCATTTATTGTATTTCAGACTCGGAATCCGTGGTTCTATGTTGTTGTCTATACCTTGTTTCCATCCTTTATTCTGCGTATTTGAGTTTTGGGATGTGTTGAATGAGTTTGGAACAGGTGGGTTGTGAGTTGGAACAAATGGTTGCTGTCCAGGTTTTGGCTTCTTCGCTCGAGCAAGGCTTTTTGCGCTCGAGCGAGCCTTGGGTATTTGCTTCTTCGCTCGAGTGAAGGTTCTTGCACTCGAGTGAGCTTTGTGTGGTGTGTCTCTTCGCTCGAGCGAGGGATCTTGTGCTCGAGTATGCGTCTGCGTCTCTGTGAAGACTTGAAAGTTAGTATTCTTTGCTCGAGCAAGCCTTCTTGCGCTCGAGCGAGACCTGTGTTTTGTGTTCCTTCGCTCGAGCGAACACTCTTGCGCTCGAGCGTGCGTCTGCGTGAGTGGCAGACCTGAAGCTTCGCATTGTTCGCTCGAGCGACGCTTCTTGCGCTCGAGCGAAGTATTTGTTGTGTCTGGTCGCTCAAGCGACAAGTCCTTCACTCGAGCGAGCCTCGTGTATATCAGTTCGTAGCAGAGGTGAAATACTTCATTTTTGATCCTCTTCTTCTTCCAAAACCCTAGATCGACTGTCTCTCTCTCTCAAATGGCCATTCTCTCTACAAATACACTTGATTTAGAGTGTCTCTACCCTACTTCCTTTGTAAAAAAAGGTAGAGCATTGCGTGGGCTATCTTTTGATCCAAAAAAGTTTGGATTTGGAGCATCTTGGGTTTTTCTGTTCTTCTCCTTTGAGCTTCTCCATTTGAGGTAGGGATCTTCTACACTTGTTTATGATTTTTAACCTAGGTATTTGTTGTTATGAAAGTATGGTGAGATTTGGGATGTTTGGAGAAAACCTAGGGTTAGGTTCAAATTTATGAAAGAGGGGTTTTTATGTATTGTTGTGTATTTGACCATGGGGATGTAATATAAGGTGGTTTTGTGTTAAAATAGATAAATTTGACCATTGGGTTAGTATTTGGAATAATGGGGAAATTTGCCCTAAGATGAGCTAAATGATGATTTGGTATAAATAATGGAATTGGTGTGAGAAATATGAAATTGGGAAGTTGTGTGATTGAATGGTGTAGTTAGATTTGTTAAATCACTTACTTATGGGAATTTGATAATTATCTGTTTAAAAGATTGTATATCTGTTTAGAAATATCTGCTTTGGGCTATCGGTGGAGGATAGTCATGATCGTTGTAGAAACTGCATGTGAATTACCTGAATTGAAACCTATCGTTTAAATTTACCTCATTGAATATGATGGTATAATTGAGATGTTGAATATGTGTCATAGATAGTCATTGTATATGACGATGCTTTTAATACATTGCATATGTACCATTGTTTGGGAGGAGATAGGGGGTGGACTCCATTTATAATTAAGTTGGCCGGAGTGTCCAGGGTGAAAGTCCCGAAATCATGTGTATATATGGGTACCGGTTCCCTCAGATGAAAATTCCGTAAAATGGCAAATCATGTGCATATATGGGTGCCGATTCCATCGGATGAAAACTCTGTAAAATGGCAACCTTCAAATGTTTGAACAATATTAGTATTGAGTTGTGAATCATTGGGTTGTAGCCTCATTTTGGATTGTTTAGACAACAATAAACTTGTCTCATGAATTGGCTCGGAATTAATTGAAACAGCATGAGTTGGATAGATGGAAATGGAGTTGAGTTATGGGTACAGATATTGAATGATTATGGAAAGAATGTGAGTTGGTTATGAATGTGGAATATCTACCTAGCACTTGTATCTTAGTTAAATCTCATATATTGTGTTAGTCTATCTTTACTGGGCTTTGGCTCACCCTACTTGGGAAACCATTTTCAGGTACAGCTGACATGCTTCCTCTAAGAACGTGGCATGGGAGGACTTAAGAGCTGGAGGCTATATTTTATCTTTCGTGTTTAAATGTTTATTCAAGCCAAGGGCTTTATATGTATAGAGTTTATGACACTCTCTTTGTTGTAACTAAGTATATTTTGAAGAGGTGTAAGCCCCGTAGGGCATTTGTTTATGTTAAATTCTTTTGTATTATTACTTTATGAAATGAAAGGATTACTTACAATCTGATTTATGTAACTGTTATTTATACTGTTGTGAATCATATCTATGATATTATTTTGGGGGTGTTACAAAATAGTTGATATTTTAATTTAATTATTATGACATTTAAAAAAAATTATCTCAATATGCAAATAAATAAATAAGACAAAATGTGCTTAATTATGTACATTGCACTGATCAAATTAATTTTCTTTTATATTTTTTTATTTTTTGTCTATATTATTCATGTCTTAATATTAATTTATATTTAATTTTTTATTTAACATGAAATTATTTATTACAAAACATTTATATTTAATTTAAAATTTATATACCTATATACAATATGTATGAATAATTCAAAAAAAATATTAAAGAAAAAATCAATGCTCTACATAATTAATTTATGTATTTTTTTTCTTTATCCAATCACAACATATTCGTATTTAATCTTTTAAATAAAATTTGGGTAGATCTATTTATACATGTTTTCATTTTTCAAATAAATATAAAAATTAAAATTAAATAATTAGAATAACTTTTAGTTTTAGTTTTAATTCTCTTTCTAATTTAACTATTATTTTCAATATCAAAATGAGTTTTATTTTATTATCTTATAATTTAATATATGTCATATAAAATCATTATATAATAATTACACTTTTATAGCACAATAGAACTTAAATTATCAAAATAAACAAATAATTTAACTAAATTTATTATACACAAGTATTCAAGTAACATTTTTATAGAACGATAAGGCTAAGATTATTAAAATAAATAATTAAAATTAAAATTTTATTTTAAATTAAATTTAATATTATTCTTTTGTGACACATATCATATATAATACACCATGTGTTATAACCAAATCATAATTTTGATATTATAGAATTTTTCGTTGTTTTTATTTTTTTTTTCAGAATAAAATATTTTGATATAAGTAAAATTCATGATTTCTGATAAATTTGATTAACATAATTGAGTACTTGATTTCAGGTTAATAATACATTTTTTTTTATTATAACTTTGAAATAAATTATTTTTTATGAGCCTTTTACATAACATCACACATAATGACAAAAAAATTCATCAGGCATTAGCAAATCTGTTTTATTTGACTTTCAATTGTTAAAATTTTTTACACATAAAGTATTATGACTTAAAATTAATTTTTCATTTTAAAAATAAATTTCCGTGTATCACATGAATCACCTACTAGTATATATTATTAAAAGTAGTGTTTTTCTCTTACTTAGGTGGCATATTCTAAAGGCTTCCTTTTCTTTTTTCTTTTTTTCTAAGAGAGCCACATTAGTATGAATTTTCTATTTACATATAAAGTTTTATACAAACTCAATCTCAATCATAATAACCAATTTTGTATGGACTCTCTTTCTTTTATATTTTTTTATTTTTTGCATATCTCATTGATATCTTAATATTAATTTATATTTAATTATATATATATACATAAAAGTAGTGTTTACCTTCAAAATTTTTCTCTCTTCGATGTGGCATATCTCTCTTCTGTTTTTGTTTTTGCTTTTGTTTTTGTTTTTGTTTTTGTTTTTTTTTTTATTTTTTAAAGTGTCACGTAACATACCCTCATACTTAGTTATTTCAAAAATCTAATGTTTAAAAGATTTCTACTTAATCTAAACTATCTATAAATAAAATTTAAAATAATTGTATGTACTAAAAAATACTTTACAAATTAATTTTCTTCTACTTTTTTCACTTTTATTCAAGTATTCAATTTTTATATTAAAATTAAAATATATATATATATATATATATATTTGTCAGTCTTATTTATATTTTTTTATTAATTTATATTGAATTTCCTATTTAGCATGAAGTTGTTTACTAGGAAAAATTTATCTTTAATTTAAATTTTATATTGTAGAAAGATTGAATCATCATATTTTCATCATGCTTAATCAACTGTTTACATGATATTTATATCGATTCCTAATACATCACTCACATATATATATATATATATATATACACACACATCACCCTAACAGTTATTCTAACAATATTCTAACTAACTCAAGAACCTAACTACTGGAACTTGTACAGCTATTCTTGCTCAATCTTCTATCTATACATGTTTGTGAGGCAATTGGTGTCATAGCCCATTTCTGAGGCTGCAGATGAGCTAGATGAACTACCTTATCAACCCCCCTCAAGCTATTGGGGCTTGGAAGAACTAATAGCTTGTCCTTGTGATAGTGAAATCTAGAAGTGGATAGAGGCTTATTAAACACATCAGCAATTTGGTTAGCAGAAGGCACATAGCGAAGAACAATTTGTTTAGCCACCACCTTTTCTTTAATGAAATGACAATCAATTTCAATGTGCTTGGATCGGAAGTGAAACACAGGATTAGAAGCAAGGGCCATAGCAGAGGCTTGGATCGGGGCTTGGAAGCACCAATAGCTTGTCCTTGAGATAGTGAAATCTAGAAGTGGATAAAGGCTTAGTAAACACATCAGCAATTTGGTCAGCAAAAGGCACATAGCAAAGATCAATATGTTTAGCCACCACCTTTTCTCTAATGAAATGACTATCAATTTCAATGTGCTTGGATCGGGAGTGAAACACAGGATTAGAAGCAAGGGCCATAGTAGATAGATTGTCACACCACAAAATGGGAATCGAAAGAGCAGGAAGACACATGTCTTTTAACAACTGCTACAACCAAGTGAGCTTAGCAGTAGCATAAGCTAATGCCCTGTACTCAGCCTCTATGGAGGACTTGGAAACAGTGGCTTGTTTCTTAGTAGACCAGGAAATTAAATTAGGACTAAGGTAGATACAATACCTAGAGGTGAATCTTTTATCCACAGAGTCACCAGACCAATTGGAATCAAAGAAAGCATGAAAAAAAAAAGGACCTAAAGTAAAATGCAGACCATGAGTAACAGTGCCTTTGACATACCGAAGCAATCTTTTGATAGCTTGAAAATGAGCATTTGTGGGAGAGTGCATAATATGTTGACAAACCATATTAATAGCCAAGGCCAAATCTGGTCGAGTGATAGTAAGGCACTATAGACCACCCACAATAGTTATGTAGAAAGATGCCTGAGAAAAATGCAGAGAATTAGTGAGAAAATTAGAAGTTTTGACAGCCAATGGGGTAAAACATGGTTTGCAGTCAACTAGACCAACTTTAAGGAAAAGATCAGCTGCATACTTTTCTTAAGACAAAAAATAGCCATGGTCTTGAGTATGAACAAGAATACCCAAAAAGTAGGACACAGAACCAAGCTCTTTCATAGAAAATGTATGATGCATTTGAGTAAGAAGTTGAGTAATGAGAGCAGGATCACTTCCGGTCAATAAAATATCATCAACATAAACCAAAAGAATGGTAAGATTGTTAGGTGTATGCTTGATAAATAGAGATGAATCATAATGACTGTTATAAAAGCCATGAGTAACTAAAAGGGAGGAGAAAGTAGAGTACCAAGCCTGAGGGGCTTGTTTAAGGCCATAAAGAGCCTTTTTGAGCTTACAAACTTGAGTAGAATTCTGAACAAAGCCAGGAGGCTCCAACATATAAACCTCCTCTTCTAATTTTCCATGAAGGAAGGCATTGGAGATGTCTAATTGCTTGATAGGCCAATGAAAATGGAGAGCCAAAAATAAAAGAATCGGGATAGTTGGTTGTTTGGCCACAGAACTGAATGTTTCTTGGAAATCAACTCCTTCTTGTCGCAAAATCTTTTTGCAACTAACCTTGCTTTATACCTAGCAATAGTTCCATCGAAATTCCTTTTAATTCAAAAAACTCATTTGCAGCCAATGACTACTTTATGAGAATGAAGAGTAACCAAATCCCAAGTACCTTAATTTTGAAGGGCTTAAAATTCTTCTTGCATGGTAGCAACCCAAACAGAAGACGGAAGAGCTTCTTTAATAGATAGATGCTCAGTTTGAAGAAGAAAAGAGGAGGCAGTAAGGCAAAGAGGATGTCGAGATTTAGATCTAGTCACCATGGGATGAGAGATAGAAGCAAGTAAAGAAGCAGTGGGAGGTGGAATAGGTAAACCAACAGTAGGGGAAGTAATGGGAACAACAGTAGGGGAAGTAATGGGAATAACAGTAGAGGTAGAAGGAGAACACAAAGGGACTAAGGGCAAAGAGGATTGAGAAAAAGAAGAAGAAAACAAAGATAAAGAAGAGGTCTAAGAGAAACAACATGAAGAAAGGGAAACAGATAAAGAACCCCAGAAAAAAAGAAGTAAAAGTAAGGACAGGAAAAGAAGAAGAAGGAGTAGCATAAAAATTTTGGGAAAAAGGAAAACAATGTTCATTAAAGAGAACATGTCTAGAAACATAGATTTTTCCAATGATAGGATCAAGACATCGATATCCTTTCATAGTAGGATAATAGCCTAAGAAAACACAAGCCACAGATTTTGGCTGAAGTTTGTGAGAAGTGTATGGCTTGAGCCATGGAAAACATTGGAAGCCAAAAACCCTACAGTAGGAAAAATTTGAAATGGAATGAAACAAAATTTCATAAGGAGATTTGTTATGAAGGACACTACTAGGCATGTGATTGATAAGAAAGACAATGACAGCCACTGCATCAAACCAATAGAGTAAAAGAACGCAGGAATGATGGAGCAAAGTGATAGCAATATCAATAATGTGTCTATGCTTTCTTTCAGAAATTCCATTTTGAGCCTGGGTATATGGACAACTAGTTTGATGAATAATTCCTTGAGATTGCAAAAGAGAATCAAACTTCTTATTAACAAATTCAATGCCACAGTCAGTCCTAAGAATTTTGAGAGTAGTATTAAATTGAATTTCAGCATAGGCCTTAAAAGATAAAAACATATCAAAGACTTTGCTTTTGTAATGCAAGGGGTAAATCCAAGTAAATCTACTAAAATCATCCACAAATAACACATAAAATTTGCAAGAAGCATTAGCAGAATGAAATGGATCCCAAACATCATTATGAATTAATGAAAAAGGACAATCAACTTAAGTACTGGATAATTTGAAAGGTAATCTATGCATCTTAGACACCTGACAATCAGTACAAGATATCACTTTATTTACAAAAAGTTTATTAGGTAAGTGCACAGCTAAATGATGCAATTTCTTTGTTGAATGATGACCAAGTCTTTGGTGCCAAAGCAAGCCAGAGACTGAAGTAGTAGTAGACTGATTAGCCTTTGCAAAAGTAAGAGATGATGACAGAGAAGACGAAGTAGTAAACTAATAGAGATCATTGACATGAGTGCCTTTATGCAGGACCTGGCTCATGTGTTTGTCCTGAATAATGAATGTGTTAGCATCAAATATAACAACACAGTTATGATCCTTGGTCAATTAATGTACAGAGAGCAAATTAGTTAAAATAGAAAGAACGTGAAGAAGATTTTTAAGATGAAAAGAAAATTGAGGAGTGGGTAAAAGACCATTACCAATGTGCTGAATAGGCAAGGATGAACCATTACCAACTATAGCTTGCTTTTCGTGCTCCTTATAGGGGTTTAGTCTCCTCGGATATGATAGCCTTACAGTTCGGACTCCCGTAGTTCTGAATCTGGTTTCACAAGTGCAATGTGAAATAGTTTAAACAAATAAGAGTCCAAATTTGGCAAATCTTTGGAAAATCGATTTACAATCATAAATGCCAAAAATGGACTACATTACCAGATTTCAGAGTCGCCACTTAAATATTTTTGAGAAATTTAGGAAACCTATGACTTGTGCCAAAGGCCACTTGTCCGTTATAACCAAAGTGTTTCGGCTTAGGAACTTAGGTATGAGAGGGGAAGGTCATGAATTGAGCACCCCACTCACCCCATGAAAGATTGGCCTCTATTAATCATGATGTGATTTTTGTGGACATTATATACTCTTGTTATGATTATTAATGATAACTTACTACGTGAGGCACACAAGTATAGACTAAGTCACTCACTTTAGAATGCTTTGATTTCATGTTTCTTTACAAAGAGTTTTGGCTATGTGCCACTTGAAAAAGTAAACTCATATGTCCATTAATCAAAGTCATCCCAATTTAAGCAAAATAACCTTCATCCACTGGCATTCAAAAAAATATATCAAATAAGCACTTAGCCTCGTAGTAAATATGCTTGATATGGCAACACAAATATACGTGCAATATGCTAAAGCAAGAAATGCTCACCTAGTACTCAACCGAAGCAAGCCAAAATAGAAGATAATAGTTAGAAAAATACATGTCCTAATATGCAAGTGACTAATGCAACACATACAAAATGCAACTACTAGGTTCGGTTTATTAACATGACATATGGCTCAACTCAAACATGCGATAGCGCACGTATTCAAGTAAGTAAGAAATGACAATGATGTTAGAATGATGAACCGAACCCAATGCATGCAAAAATGGATATTTACACATTGTAACGATATGAAACCAAAATATGATACTACTTGCAAGCATTGTAAACAAGTAAATAAAAGGGAGAAAGAATGGGGGTTGGAAGACATACAGAGTATTACAAGTGTACCCTCATACAAGAGGGTCCAGATGAATATCCTATTTTAAACTAATTATTACAACACCAAAAAAATGAATAAACTGAATTAACTAATTATTACAAATTCGAATGAAATTAACTAATTCATTTACAACATACTAATTATTAAAGCACTAATTTAAAGGGCGAGAGGCGAGGAGCCACATGCGCGCAACCAAGAACATCCTCCCAGAAACCTCTCTGTTTGCTACCAGATTCTGTTTTGTTTGCAGTCAGAAAATAATTCTATTTTGGCCTCAAGTTCTGCTCTGTTCTGCCATAAAATGCCACTACCTATACAAAGAAAGGTAGCCGGCTGGCCACTACTTTTGGGAATTGCCCCGCTGCCACAGAATCAAAACAGAGCAAAAACAAAGTATTTTTAGGAGATGTTTATCCTCTCTGCACTTCTTTATCATGAAGATGATCAAATGAGGAGTAGATTCAATCCACAAATGATCAATTGTCGTAAATTTGTTGTGTGATGATCTATAAACCGAAAGGACAAAAACTCAATAAAAGGAAATGAAAGACCAACAACACCTCCTCCCTATCATGGAGTTACCTCAACGGAAATGGTAGACATTGCTTCTTGAATTACTAAACATCACTACAAAGTATGTAATGATTCAAGACTTAATGGGTTCAATATAACGTCAGATTGAACCCAACTCAATTTATTACATTTTTTTACCTCTTTTACTCCACTTTTATTAGCCTCTTTACATTACCTTGCCATTTTCTTATC
Source organism: Camellia japonica (assembly GCA_030407325.1). Lineage (NCBI taxonomy): Eukaryota > Viridiplantae > Streptophyta > Magnoliopsida > Ericales > Theaceae > Camellia > Camellia japonica. The sequence continues at coordinate 82,672,988 of JAPPVO010000024.1, forward strand.
TTTTATTCATTTTGTCCAAGAGTGATAATTACGTCCACTAAGTGCAAAAAGTGATAAAGAGTAGTGTCAAACAAGAGGTTGTGCTTAACATGAAAGAGATGTAATGCCTTGGTAATGAACCATCGAAGAGATTAAACCATTAAGCATGGAAAATCTCTTTCTTATGCTTTGAGCAGCAACCTAGTCTTGGATACAACTCTTAATCAAAGAAATCAAAGAAAGGAGAGAGATTGCAGAGATGATTATTATAAGTGTGAGTACTTACAACTGAGACTATTTGTATGAAAACTATGTAAAGAAAGCTATCAACTCAAATAGATTGGTGTCTAGAGCCTAAACAACCAAATCTATGAGGACTTACAACAATACAAACATAGTATTCAAAGCATAAATTAAATAAACACACTAAAACAGCCCCAAAAACTAAAAAATAATGCTGGAATCATTTTAAAAATGGTAGAAAATATAGACAAAAGTAGAAGAGAACAAAGCTAGGAAGCAAACCTAAGGAATGGTGGCTAACCCCTCCACTTTTTGGACTTTTAAATCACATATTTTAGCCTATGAAAACTCTAAAAAATAGTAGCTAAAAGCAAAGAAACAAGTGGGAAGAACAAGGATATAAGCTATGGGATAAGGTTCAAGAAATAGTGGTTAACCCCTCCACCTTTGGTAGCTTTTAAATCACAAGTTTCAGCAGTTAAAACCAGTCCAAAACAGTGTATAAACAACAAGAAAAAGAGAAGAGAAAAGTAGTGTAAACAAAGCAAAATATGGCAAAGGTTATACCTCTTGAAGAGAAGATACGTTTGGTTAAGCAAACCATAAGGTGAACACTCTCAAGAGATGAAATTTAGGGTCAATAATCTCAGCAAGAGGTCTCAAGTTTTTGGTTTAGAAAGTGTATAAATAGTGTATGTATTTTGCAAGAGAAAGAGATAGTGTGTTGGATAAGTTTTGGCTCTTGGAAAATTTTCTAATCCCAAACCATGAGGGGTGGTCATGTATTTATAGAAAAAAGCCTTCTCACATCGGAAATATATGTATTAAGCCAACTGGTGCAAGACATGTACATGGGGACAACTGGCAGTAAAAAATATCTGTTTGTCGCTAGACATGGTCGACCGGCCTGCTATGAAGGTGGACGGTCGACCACTGGAAAATGGTTTGCCGACCACTTGTTGGCCAGCAGGTCTTTGGGTGGTCAGGCTAGAAAAAATTAGGTTTTGATTAAAAGGGGGTGCAAGGTTTAGGTTCTGAAACTTGAAAACTGAAACCTTTCGCTGAAAAAATTGAACGATGTATAGTTGTAGACCGCCCGAACTCGCTCTGCGCGCGAGGGCGCGAATTGGGTTCTAGCTACTACAGTTCAGACTCCTGTCACGGTTCTGAATCTAATCTTGCAAAGTGCAATGTAAGACTGATAAATCACCAAAGAGTCCAAATCCGGCAAATCGTTTTGGAAAATTGATTTTAATCAAAAAAGTGTCAAACATGGACTGCTTAGCCAGATTTTAGAGTCGCCACCTAAATGTTTTGTTTTTGGGAAATTTAGGAAACCCTGACTCGTGTCTAAGGCCACGTGTCCGTCATCACCAAAGTTGCCTCGGCTCAGGAACTTGGGTACGAGGGGGGAAGGTCATGAAATGAGCACCCCCACTCGCCCGATCAAAGGATCGGCCTCTACTAAACATGATATGTTGTTTTGAAAACACATGTGTTCTTATTCTGGTTATTTAGCTAACTTACTACGTGATGTGCACAGCATACAAGTATAGACTAAATCGCTCGATTTGGAACAAAACATCTCATGTGTTGTTTTTCGAAAATGGTTTGAAAGTACTACTCGCAAGTAGGCTAAAGCGCAAATTTGCCACCAAACAAGATGGGCTTAAAACATGATGATTTGCCACTTCAAGTGGGCTTAAAACTCACGTTTCGATGAATTGTTCCAATTCAAGCAATAAAGCCTTCATCCACAGGCACTCATGCAGTTAATCATTTAAGCACATAGCCTCATGGCAAGCATGCTAAACATGGCAATCACTTACACTCATGCAAGGATGCTAAAGCGTAAACACTTACAGTGTACTCCGAGCCAAAACAGAAGCTAGTTAGAAATGATACATGATCCTAGCTATGTTAAGATGCTTAATGCAACACATGCGAAAATGCAACTAAAATAGGCTCGGCTATCTAGAATGGCATATGAATGCAACACTTGATAACATGCTTTGAAACACGTATTCAAGAAAGTGTATTGAAATACAATGCAGTTTGAATGATGCGCCGAGCCCGGTGCATGCAAAACAAATGAATGATGCATGCATGCAAGCATAAGTATGCTAATTGAAACATGTCCTAAAACTAACCATCAAAAGCTGGTAAATAAAAGGGAGAAAGAAATAGGGGTTGGAAGACATGCACACACACATGCACCCTTATTACAACATTTGCCCTCTCGACGGAGGATCCGAATAAATAGGCTAAACTACGCTAAGCTAGGCTACTTATTACAAAACAAAAATAATTAACTATTCTAGTTAACTAATTAGTTATTACAACACAAATGAATTTGAACAACTAGCTAATCTAAGCTAATTAAAGCAATTAAATTAATTAACTATCTAAGCTAATTAATTACAACACATTTGAACTAGTTAGAAACAACTAACTAATAAAGCAATAAGCAGAAGACTGCCTCGCGGGCGAGGGAGATATGCATTGTCGTGCCATAAGTTGTCTCTGTTTGCACTAACGGTGACCTCAGAACATCGAACGCACTTTCAGGTTGCATCTGCCCCAAAACAGGAGCATTCTGGACAAATTTGCTGCAAGTGGCCGGCCAGCCACTTTAACTGGTCGGCAGGCTACCTCAACTGGCCGGCCGGCCACTTTAAGTGGTCGGCAGGCTAGTGCAAGTGGCCGGCCGGCCATTTTCCTTTCCAGAACCTCAACTTTGCTGCAACAGAGATCAACAAAGGCACAACAATGCATTTACAAGGAAATGTGTGCACAACTACTCTCCTTATCATTTCTCAAGCTCAAAGGAGCGTAGTACTCGGCTCTCAAGCCACTAATCACGCATCTCAATGCACGATGGCCAAAGAGCCAAGCTTGCAAAATATTAGTGAATGCACAAACAACACATAAGAGCCTCCGCCTCTATCATGCATGATCAATAGGGTTGGCGACCAAGAAACGCAACACATTTTATCACTTTGAGTATGAAACGTGCCACATTCCTTGTGTTTGGATTAACGTCTGATCCAAACACAATGCAATGCAAACAAGATGCTTATCCTTCAATGCTAAAGTGGCATGCACAAGACTCTATCAGTTAAACAATGCACGCAAGACATGCTAGAAGACTTAGGCATTAAAGCAAGCAAAGAGCATAACACTAGAGGCATGCAATACATAGCACAAATGACCAAACCAACCCCAGACAGAGGTTAAACTTGGCAAATCAGTGGTCTAAACACATGCTCAAACTAAGGCTCAAAAGAGTAGAAAATCATGCTCCTTTGGTAGCTCACAAATAAGGCACAAAGGTACAACTCTCAAAAGCTCTCACGGAGTGAAAGAAGTGAGAACATGACACATGCATATGCTCTGAAATTACATTCAAAATGATGCCATGACATGCAACCAACACAAATATAGCATACTAAGGTGCTCAAAACTCAAGACTAGTTAAGGCACTTGCACCATAGCCATATCAAGCAAGCCCCAAAGGACCAAGATCACTCAAAACAGTCCTAAAGCATGTCAAAACAATGCTAGAAACATGATGGAGTGTAGCCAAAACAAGCTAGAATGGTAAGCCAAAACACTAAGCATGCAAGGTTAATGAATGGGATTGCACTACAAGTACCAAGACCAGGCAAGAGATGACTCCACCAACCAAAATCAGAGTTGTAACATGGCAAAATAAGACCAAAATATGCTGAGATGGTAGCCCAAAAGCTTTAGCCAAGCATGCATACAAATTAGCCCATGATCAAGACAGAAGGCACAACTCTCCAAAAGCATTGAAAGAGTGAAACATGTGAGAGTATGACTACACTACATACACTGAAATCATGTGAGAAATGAGGCCAAAGAACGCAAACAACTCAAGTAAAGCATGCTAGAGACTTTGAAACTCAAAGCTAGTGAGCAAGATTGCACTATGGCTATACAAAGCAAGTCCCAAATGATCAAGACCACTCAAAACAGAGTTCAAGCATGCTAAAATATGAGCAAAAACATACTGGAGTGTAGCCAAAATGAGCTAGAATAATAGGCCAAAATAGCGAGCATATTAAGCTAGTAAGCAAAATTTACACTACAAGTGTAAGAAGCATGTAAGAAGTGACCAAGCCAGCCACAAATAGAGCTAAAACATGTTAAAAAAAAGTCACAAAAACATGCTTAGATCAAGTCAAGGTATGGTAGAAAAACATGCTCAAGTATGAGGCCATCAACACAAGCAAACAAGACACAAGGAGAGGAGATGACCCCCTCCTATTTGGGGCCTCAAAACTACCTTTCCACCACTGAAATTCCTCTGGAATTCAGTGGTTAAAAGGCCAAAAAGAGATGATCTCAAAGGCCTTAAGAGATGACACAAAGCAAAGCAAAACAAGCCACCAAAGGAGGTAGACCACCCCTAACTCAAACAAGGCCTCAAATAGCATGCAAAGGTGGCTAAGAGAGTATACAAAAACAAGCTTAAAAGGAGATAAAGGGATTACCTTTGAAGCACAGCAACAACAACACCTTCTTGAGCCAAAAACCAGCCTTTTAGGGTCCAAACAAGACCTCCAAGTATCTCAGCAACAAGGTAGAGTGTTTGGGTAAGAGGGTTGTAGGAAAAAATGTGAAGAACACTCACTTTTGAGCACAATGTAACACAATATAGAGAGAGAGTGAAATTTTGCTTCTCCAAAATTCTCAACCCTGGAAAAGGAGAGAGAGCTCTCCTTATATAAACAATGCAAGGGCAAGCTTCCTTAACAAGCTCAGAGCTTGTTTGAATCCCTCCATACACGTGTATGGAGGATGCATTTTGTGCTCACCAGCTAGTACAGCTGGCACCAAAAATATCTACAAAAGCAGAAAAATGGCCGTAGGCCACTTCAAGTGGCCTACAGGGGGAAAAAGTGGCCTAAAACCACCAAAAGTGGCTGACAGCCTCTCCCCTCCCTCTAGGCAAGGAGTAACAAGGTATGGCACAAAAACAGGCCAAAAGGAAGAGATCCAAGAAGCCCCGAGATAAGGCGGTCAGCCGAAAGCCCCCCGAAACTAGCCTACCGGCCACCGCAAGTGGCCTACAATAGAGAAAAGTAGCCTACAGCTACAAAAAGTGGCCTACAGGCCTCTCTCTCCCTCTAGGAAAAGGCACCAAGGTATGATCCAAAAACAAACCAAGAAGAAGAGAGTTACGAGGTCCCGAGACAAGACGCTCAACCGAAAGCCTCCGAAAACTCGAAACGAGCACAAACATGCGCAATCACCGCATGCACAAACGATGACATCTGAGTCTTAAGGTCGGTAAAAAATGGGCTGCCTACAATAGTGTAATAATTCATCATCAAGTGTTCAACGTAAGGGGCCCAAGTCTTAAGAGTGGTCAAAAATAGGGTGTCTACACTAACTTGAACTTGTTCTTGACCCTGATAAGCTTGATATTGATAAAGATTGGACAAATCATTAGTTAAATGATTTGTGGCTGTAAAGTTAAAATACCACGGAGGAGCAGCAGAATTTGGAAAATTCTGAGAAACAAATGCATTATATGCTCTAGGAGAGACTTGAGAGAACTGGTGATAAGGAGAAGAAGAAGAAGAAGAAGGCTGAAAATTATGATCCATACGATACCAGCAATCAAAAGTCAGATGTAACAATTTGCCATAGATTTGGCAACCAGATCCAGATGAGTCATAGAAAGAGTGTCTTTCTCGACTACGATTGATAAATCGACCTCCTCGATAATTAGTAAACCTACCACCTCTAGAACCTCTGTATTGAGAGCGACTTCTTGAACTAGATAGAAAGCCACAATGTGATCCAACATTAAAAATATTGTGAGACTCAAAACAAGTAATTGAAGAAGATTGAGGTCCTTTAGTTGTTGATGCACTATAGGCCACATGGAGATCATGTCCAGTGGAATGTTTGATTTTACTTTCAATATGAATCGACTTTGAACATAAAAAAGAACATAGATTTTCCATCGAAACTACTTCAGAACGAGTTTAAATAAAGGTTTTGAAAGAGTCATAATCTTCTGGTAAGCCATTCAAAGTCAGAAGAACTAGATCTTTATCATCAACTGGAGCAGAGGCCAAAGCCAATTGATCAGATATGATTTTGATTTATGAGAGAGAATCTTCAATCGAAGAAGATTTCTTACTGATACTTTGAAGTTTGTTCTTCAACTGATGTATGTGCGATCTAGAAACTAAAGTGAATCACTTCTCAAGAGCTTGCCATACTTGATCAGTAATGCCCCGAAATAATAGGCAATAGACCATCCATTATATACATTAAACAACTACACTAACATAAGCAATTATCTTTCATTGATTCCAATTGAGTTTACAAAAGAGTGACATATGGCGATATACATTCATAAGTCTATCCCTGAATCTGTAGCATATGTCACAACAAGAGATATGATATGAAAATAAAACAAATAATAAATGCCCTAAAAGCTTACAACTTTCCAAGACAGTGTTTGGTCACAACAAAAGCGGAATTTAAGTCCAATACACTTTAAGCCCTTGGCTTATACGAAAGTAAATATAACAAAATGAAGCTCTTAGTCTACGTCCTCCCAAGCTATTGCCTTGGCGGAGGCATAGCATTAACACCTAAAATGTTTTTCCCACATAGGGTGAACCAAAGCTCAATAGAAATAATCCAACGCAATATATGAATCTTAACAAAGCTATAAAGTGAATACATATGCAATGCTTGTGTCAAAACATTTTATCTCTTTCCAAAACCATAAAATGCCAAATGAATGTCATAGTTCATAAAACATTCTCTTTTCATGGGAAAACAGGGCAATGAATCATATTTCTGGAAATCTCTAAACAGTATCACATTTCACGGAAATTTCATCTGCGGAAAATCGTAAACCGGCACCCATGTAAACGTAGGCTATGCAAGCACTACTGTTGCTATTTTACAGATATTTCGTCTGCGGGATCGACACCCATATATACGCGCAGTTTTCTGGACTTTCACCCTGGACACACAGGCCAACTAATTTGATATAACAACAACCCCTTTCCAAAATCACCCATTTTCTCAAAACAATATACATGTATAAATATGAAATAATAACCGATGCAAATGAATGAAAAAAAAAAAAATAGTTTCAGTTTCCTTAATTCTCATGCATTTTCTACAACAATCTTAGCTATTCTCCACCGACAATCCAAAACAGATATTTCTAAACAAATAATAATATTCCATAAAGATAAGCTTTTCAAATTCCAAGGTGTGAGTGGTAATGCATACCCCAACTCCACTATCCTCATCAAAATCAATCCAATTTCATAATTTCAATATCAATCTCATTATTTATATAAAATTAATATGTGACATAATTAGGGCAAATCCCCTTTTTCTTTCAAAATCAATCTTGTATATCGAAACCAACTATTTCGCCACAACTCAATCTCATTTCCAAACCCACAACCATTTTCATGAAACCATTAGAAAACCCCTCTTTTGGTCTTTAACCCAAAACCCTAGATTTGTTCCAAATCTTCCAAAATCTCAATATTGATTAGAAATAACAAATAACTAAGTTAAAACTCATAAAAAGTGTGGAGATATCCCTACCTCAAGTTTTAGAAGGCGAGAGAGAGTGTGTAGGAAACCCAAAGGCGCTAAAAATCAACTTTGCTCCAATTGGAATGAAGCCATCGCCGGGCTCTACCTTTTTAACAAAGGGACACGGGTGAAGAACTCGACGGATCTACGTGTATTTGTAGAGAGAATATGAGTTTTAGAGAGAGGGGAGTCCCAACTTAGGGTCTTGAAATGTTTAGAGAGAGAGAGAGAGAGAGAGAGATGAAAAAGTGATGTAAAAAGTGACTTTTACGGACTGATATACGCGTAGACCGTTCAAGCACAAGAAGTGTCGCTCGAGCATCCGAATGCAAAAGATATGACCACTCGAGCACAAGAAGTTTCGCTTAAGCGCAAAATATGAACTCCCAGAAGTTTTATAGATAGAAGACCATCGCTTGAACTCAACACTGGCCGCTTGAGCAGACACTGCTTGAGCACAAGAAGCATCGTTCGAGCGCAAGAAGCATCGCTTAAGCGTAGAATACCACTTTCTAATAGTTTTGCAGACCTGCAAAAGTACTGAGAGTTCACAAAGACCGCTCGAGCGCAAGAAATGACGCTCGATCGAATGAACAAAATTATGGGCAGCAAAAGTTTGAAAAATAAGCTACCAACCTCTTCCACACGCAATCAACACAGCCCAAAAGCCAAACTCAAAGAGAGATAAAACGAAACAAGACATGAATAACTATACATGACAACGAAACCCAGATCCAAGACATCAAATGGGTCAGGTCCAAACCAGAATCGCTATATGATCAACATGTTGAAGATAAAGAATAGATGAATAGATTGATGATGACAAAGTGGCAGTGAGACAACTGAGAAGGTGTGCATCAATTGTTTGCCATCGTTGATATTTAGGATTAGAGATTGATTTTCCACCAAAATAAATAATCTCTGAAGAAAGACATAGATTGGATCCATTAATGTAACCAAGAAGACCTGTTGCTCTAAGCACATTGTGCATTTGAGTCTTCCATATCAAGTAGTTAGTTGAATCAAGCTTTACAGTTACCAATGAACTGAAATTTGAAATGAGCAGAGTGAGATTTGAAGGCAGCGAAGCCGAAGCATGATCCTCCATTGATGGATCTTTAGTTGCACGCAAGAGCTCCAAAGCTCTGATACCATGTAGAAAGATTGAATCATCATATTTTCATTATGCTTAATCAACTATTTACAAGATATTTATATTAATTCCTAATACGTCACTCACATATATGTATACATCACCCTAACAGTTATTCTAACAATATTCTAACTAACTCAAAAACCTAACTACCAGAACTTGTACAGTTGCTCTTACGCAATCTTCTATCCATACATGCTTGTGAGACAGTTGGTGTCACAGCCCATTTCTAAGGCTGCAAATGAGTTAGATGAGCTATCTTATCATATATACATATATATAATCAAATATGTAATATGCATAAACAGTTTCAAAATAGATATCAAAGAAAAATCAATACTAAACATAATTAATTTATCTTCTTTTTTTTTTTCTTAATCTAACCACAACATACTTATATTTAATTTTTGAAAATAATTTTTTTCTATAACTTCCATTCCTGCTTTTATTTTATTTTTTTTTCAACTGAATAAAATAATAAATAATTAGAATCACTTTTAATTGTATGTTACTATTTTTCTTTTCAATTTAATTATTATTATTAATGTCAAATTGAGTGTTTATTTTATTATGTTATAAATTAATATCATATAAAATTATTATATATTTATTTCAATTACACTTTTATAGCACAATAGGGTTAAGATTATTAAAATACGCATAAATAATTGAAATAAAATTATTATATTAAATAACAGTTTTATAGAACGATAATGTTAAGATTATCAAAATAAATAATTAGAATTATTCTTCAATTTTAAATAACTTTTTTTTCTCCAATTTAATCATTATTTTTAATATTAAAATGAATATTTATTTTATTATATTGAAATTAAGAACAAAAGTGTCATATTATATATATTATATATATACATTACACTTTCATAGTTTAACAGAACAAAAATTGCACTGCATATTTCGTGATATATATTTTTTAAATAATTCTATATATAAAAAGATATATATTATTCTTTCGTAATGCATATATCGCAACATATTTCTAAAACTAATTTATATATAGGCATATATAAATAATTTTATTTTATTTTATAAAATATTATTTGAAAAGAAAAAAATTAACCCATGCGTCGCACAGATCAACTACTAGTATATATTATTAAAAGTAGTATTTTTCTCATACTTAGGTAGCACATTATAAGGGCTTATTTTTTTCTAAGAGGGCTACGTCAGATATTTTCTTAATTACATATAGAGTTCTACACAAACTTAAACTTAATTTAAATTATACTAACTTTACCTATTTTATATGGACTCTATTTGAAAAATATTTATTTTCCATGTATTTTTCATGGCAAAATGAGATACTCCACAAACCTAATACTAATTTTGCGTTTTACGCTTTTCTTCTTAATTCTTTCAAGGGTATTATGATTTTTTTTTAATGATAATTTTTTTTCTTATTTTCTCATTCATTATTCTATACCCAATAACAATTCTATATTATATTATTCTATATTATGGATTTGTCATTTAAATTTTATGGTGATTATATATATAAAATTATATTTCATTTCCTATATTATTTTATATAATTACAACTCACAAGAAAAAAACACTTGCACAACAATGATACTCTCGAGGAACATCTAAAGTTTAGATTTACTGGTTGAGTTTTTTTTTTCAATTGTTGAACAATAAGGGTTTTATTATTATTATTATTATTATTATTATTATTATATTATTATATTATTATTATTATTATTAATGTTTTGACATCATATTACAAATGATTAATTACTTCACATATTGAGATGTATGTATCTATCATTTGGATATTTTCATTATTTTTTGGATTTAGATGTTATGTGATTCTTTCTTGGTTAATCGTTGTTAAATTTTTTATATAATTGATATTTTAATTTAATTAAGAGTGTTTATTTTACAATCATATAATTTAATACATATATATATATATATATATCATATAAAACCATTATATGATAATCCAATTATAACATATTTATATTTAATTTTTTAATAAATTTTATATAATTTCTATTTGTACATAGTTTTATTTTTCCAATGAATATAAAAGAAAATTAAATTGTTAGAATTACTTTTAATTTTATGTTACTAATTCTTCTTCTAATTTAACAATTATTTTTAATATCAAAATGATTATTTAGTTTACTATTTTATAATTTAATATATATTATACAAAATTATTCTAAGATAATTACACTTTTATAATACTATAGAACTAAAATTATTAAAATAGACAAGTAATTTAACTAAAATTAATATTTATAAATATTCAAGTAACAATTTTATAGAACAATAGTGTTGATATTATCAAAATAAATAATTAAAATTATACTTTAATTTTAATTTTAATTTTAATTTTAAATTAAAATTAAAATTATTCTTTTATAACATATATTGTACCATCAATTTTATTTTTTATTTTTAAAAAAAATTGCATGTAGTATTACTATATAATGAAGAAAAAAACACAATATCTCCAGCTTAATACCACCACATTAATAATCTACTCAATCAATCCTACCGTACTAATAACTCCCTCACTCGAACAAACGAGGTCACAAAGTATTGTAAGGTTCGCTCAATGGGCACTTGAACCGTGAAAAGCGTTAGACCCCCGCTCAACAAAAGGGTTTGAGCCCGAGCCCAGTAAATCTTGAAAGGTGTGCATGCTCAACCAGTATTTGACAGGAGCTCATTTTCATAAATTGGCATAAGAATTTGTCTTTACATACATGAATGAAATCAATCACCATTGTCACTAAAAAAAGGTGGCAAATTGTTAGATAGCATACAAATCAGATTAGTCAAACTAGTTTGTTGACATTTAAGAAATGTATACTCTAATCTTTTAGATTGAAGTTATTGCTTAGGATCCCATCTTGTTCCCCAAAGGTGGTTTATGGTTCATCCAAAATTAACTTGTAAGTTGTAACTAAAGCTTGCAGAGATATAATACAAGGAAATAAATTCTCAAAATCGATTTTAGGAGAGTAAATTAGACCACTAATCTCTTTAACTTTTTTTTTTTTTTTGGCTCAATTTAATTCTTGTAATTCTAATATCATCAATTTTACCACTTAGTTTTTTCACATTATCTTAATTTAGTTCAATTAATAACACGGTCAACATTTTGAGCTGAAATCAAGAACAAAATGATCCCAAAGGAGTAGACCGACAACCCATTACCACCAAATTTGATGGAAACTATCTTAAACCACTTTAATTTGGTTGCACTCAAATTTAGTATTCACCAGATTTTGTTATATTTTTGGATAAATTATATTTTTTACTCTTTAACTTTTGTATAAAATGTATTTTGATCCTCGCATTTGCAACGTTTACATCCTTATACGTCAACTCATGTTTAAACATGATTCTCCTATCATTACACCGTTTAAAATTTGAATAAAAGTTGAAATATTAGAGACCAATATGAAATTTTTTATTTTTATTTTTTGATCAGCAAAAGAAAATTTATTGATGAAAATCAAATGTACATAATACAAAGATAAACATCAATAAAGGGAGGCAAGTGCCAAAACATCAAAGCAAACTAGATGATTCTAACGAGGTTGAGATCGGAAAACAAGCCAATCATCTACTAGCACTACACCATGGCTGGAGAGAAACCAATCAAACAAAATAAAAAGTAAAGGAAATAATAACCACCCCTAATACCCAATACACCGATCTTAACAATCCATCCATCTACACCTCATACCAAACAAAACTCCCTCCCAATTCGGACCCACATCACAAACAATCACCTCAAACCAATACCCCATCTCTTGAATTTTGGAAGTACCATTGATGCTTTCAATAACTTATTGTTCCTTTCTTTATTCCTATGACTCGCATTGTTGAGATATGAGGCCTTATGAACTCCCCCACCGTCATGCCTCTTAGAAGATTCCTCAATTTTGACCGAATTGCTACTCACTATCAGAATAGAAGACTTTTCAACAACGTCTGCTACTCTTTTTGGCCCAAGAGAGAAAAGTGAATTTGGCTCATTGAATACTTGCACTATCTTATTTTTCCAATAGGAACTCCAAGATCTACAGCAGTGGATTTGGGTCTCCAAAATAATGAATGAATACGCCCATATTTATGTTGTGGGCCAAGCACACTCCTTAAATTAAGAGGTTTCATTTGCACCAAGTTTAGCACAGATCCTCCATAAAAACCATTTCTCTTCACACGCTAATTGCTAGTTGATGGTGACTCATTTGATTTGTTTGAATTTGAAGAAAGCATCATTTTTTGTCTCCAAACTCTTTTTTCCCCATTGACAGAGATTTGATCTTTCCCAGCACTAAATTTGAATGCTACATCTTCATGAAAATCAAAGGTTTCACATATCCTAACAGGGTATATGTTTCCTTTGTACTCCAAACTTATCACCATATTTATAGGCTTCATGCTATTTGTTATCAATTTGACCTTGCCATACTTAAGAGAATCTGTATTGTTAACTTCAACAAACTAGATTACCTCACCCCATAAGCTACCAATGCTTTTGAATGTATTAGCATTCCATAAGTTAAAAGGAACTCCATAACAGCACAACCAAGCACATCTCTCCTGACTGAGATTTATCCCTTTTCTCTATAAGTTAAAATTTAGAGGTGAAAGTGTTATTTGTCATATATTTTTCTTCATTGCCACTAAAATGTGTTTACGTGAACAATTTTGTGTTCAAATTTTTAGTAGTGGGTGACGAGAGAATCGTATTGAAACACAAATTGAAGTGTTAATAGTTAATTGTTGCAAATAGAAGATAATAAGGAATTAAAGTGAAATTTGAGTAAAAGTTACGGAAAAAATAAACAAGAACCATGATTATTATTTGATAAACTTGTTTAAAAGCTATTTTAATTTTTTTATATAATAATTGAGTGTGTGAATTCTTATAATTTTGTAGGTGTGAAACCTTATGCCTTTGCGGCTATCTTACGAATTAGTAGTATAATATTTCTTTTCCAAATTTTTGAAAGTGTGGATTCCACCCTTGGATCCATCTTGCACACCCAATAAGTGTGTTGTTGAAAGAAATTTGTTGGCTTTTTGGCTTTCGAAGGGTATTTTCGTAAATGCAAGCGTGCCAGCAAGGATCAATCAGTTCTTACAGAAATTATAATTGTCAACCAATTATCAGACGATTGTATTTTAGTTCTTTCAACCTCAATGAAGAGGACTTTTACTAGTGGTTTGACTTAGGAGAAATTAAGCAAAATAACAGATGAATGACGAACAAATGAAGTATTTCATTAAGACGAAAACGTACAATGATCCAAACTCAGCCTCGTAGAGGTTTACAGCGATAATCTACTCGAAACTACTCCTATGAACGAAGTGCAGTGCAGGAATGTAAAGAACAGGTATTTAAAGTGCAGGAAATGTAAAAACTGGAAATGTAAAACTGGAAAAGAAAATATGAAGTAAATGACTGGTTTTTTTGATCTGAGTCTGGGGCTTTTTTCTGGGGGCTTCCCTGCTATTTATACTTGTCAAGGATGACCTTCGAACTGCACTTCAAACCGTCGAACTGCTCATCCATGATCACTGACCATGTTGCCTTATAAGTAGTTCCACTACACCATCGTTTGTAGTTAGGCTTCCCTCCTATATTTGAATTTGAATGTGAGTAACCGATGGAGCCACGTCACCTTGCATCTCTTTACTGATCCAATGCTACTCAGATCACGTGAGAACCGTTAATTAGAATCTCTTAACTTCACTTGCTGGTCAAACCGTGTATTTTATGTGTGTTGAATGTCAATCAGGTTATACATCGTCGGAGCATAAAATGGGCAAAAAGACAAAATTTGGACAGAGTTGACTTTTTCTGGAAAAGTCAAACTGATGTTTTAAATCTGTTTGGAAGTGAATAGAAGTATAAAAAGAAAATGAGAAGGCTTTTCTAGGGTTCTGAAACTGTTTTAACCTAAGGAGGGGCTAGGGTTTGGAAGGGAAAGGAACTAAAAGCTTCAAGGATGTCTCCAATGGTGGTTTCTTCTCCATCTTCCTCCTTCCACTCCTCCATGAGTGGCTAGTCATCTTTTCTAGGGTTTTGATGAAACCCTAGCCATGTAATTATTTTGTTTTCTTTTTGATTTTAAATTATGTAAAGGTTTGAACAATTGTATGGTGATTTAGAAGTTTCTTTATTATATTTTTCATTATCTTTTCGAATATTTGACTTTCTGTGATTGTTGAATATTATCCATACATGAGTTTTCTATTCCTTCACATTCAAGGTATGGGACGAACCATGCTACGAGGAACGAGTCGTATCACTACCCTAGTTTAGAGTGAACGATTCGTATTACTTGAGATGGTTCGTGCTCGTACATTGAATGTGATAATCTTCTTGTTAAATGCTTCGAACTTGTAGTTGCGGAACATTAATCCGTTCAAACCATAGCATAATTGATTTCAATTAGAAACCCTAATTATGTGGTTAGTGGTGAATTCTCCACCCTAGTTTTTCCCCAATTCAGTAAACCAATTTCATTTATTAATAATTTAATTCCTTAGTTTAATTTATTCGTTATTAAATTAGGTTATAATCATTCAATCTTTTTATCAAAATTAATTTAGGAATTTAACGATTAAATTAGTTTAATTTCACAATAGTCCCTGTGGATCGATACCTGGACTTGCCATTATTCTAGTAGAATTTGGTATAGTTTAGTGATTTTTTTTGGTGTTCAACGACCCATCAAATTTTGGCGCCGTTGCCGGGGACTTCTGGCGAAATTAGTTAATTTAAAGTTATTCTTATTTTAATTTTTAGTTTAGGATTTTATGCTTTTGGTGTTACTAAGTGTGCAGAGTGTTTGAAGTTGGAGCTATCATTGAAGTGCAAGCGGAGCGCAGCCGAGCTTTAAAAATAAAAAAATCGCAGCACTAAAGTGAGTAAACAGAAGCAAACACTCACAAGCAAAGCACCAAAGTGCTAAAACGAAAGTCAAAGCTCAACTGTGGATTGGAGACAACGTCTACACGTCAAGCATCCGCAAGACGAGTAAAGCGTTTTCGTTAAACCGCTGTGAGTATTTCTTCCTTTGGTATTTTGCTTTCATACTTAGTGCACAGAGTCGAACTTATTGTGTGTGTTTGGGTAGTGTATGCACGGGCGTCGTTCTTGTCGCCCTGAATTGTGGAGTTTGGACCTTGAACTAGAAAGGACCCTTAGGAGACTTAGGGCTTATGCCCGTGTTCCTAGGCTTGAGTATTCATATCCATACATTGAGCCATTAGAGATGGCAGATCCTAATGTCCCGAATGTGCCTAACCGGACCCTTAAGGATTATTTTACACCCACTGCATATACATCACCATCGTGCATCCAATTGCCCAACACCACTGCTGCTCATTATGAGATTAAGTCCAGCACTATACAAATGCTCCCATCATTCCATGGACTAACTCATGATGACCCTTATAAGCATTTGAATGAATTTCTGGAAATTTGCTCGACAGTGAGGATCCAGAATTTCACAAATGAGGCCTTAATGTTGCGATTGTTTCCATTCTCGTTAAAGGATAAAGCCAAACACTGGCTAAATTCTTTACCTGCTAATTCAATCACAAGTTGGGACCAATTACAGCAACGGTTCTTGGAGAAGTACTTTCCCATAGGTAAAACCAACCAACTTAGGCGAGCCATCACAAACTTTGCTCAAATGGATGGCGAGCAATTCCATGAGACGTGGGAAAGACTTAGAGACCTTCTCCAACAGTGTCCCCACCACCAAGTGCCTGATTGGCAACTTGTTCAAACATTCTATTATGGCTTAACTGAGCCACACCGCCAAATGGTGGATTCGTCCTGTGGTGGGACATTCATGTCTAAAAATGATGCCGAGGCATGGCAATTGTTTGAGAACTTAAGTGATAATTCCCTTCACCATGCCTCCGCAGCCCGGCAAGTCCGGCAACCCGTAGTTGGAGCCCCGAAAAGAGGGGGCATTTATGAGGTCGGGCAAAACCTAGAGTTAGCCCAACAAGTAGAGGCATTGTCCCGCAAGATGGACCAATTATTAGCTACGGGACATGCCCCTACCCAGCAAGTTCAGCCTCAATTCCACGAGGCATGTGTTATATGTGCGAGCCCTGCTCATGACTTGAGTGAGTGCCCTTCGGCATCACAATTTCCGGAGTTAGTCCAAGAGCATGTGAATGTGGCTCAAGGATTCTCCAACCCGGGTAATGACCCATACTCCAACACATATAATCCGGGATGGAGAAATCACCCTAATTTTTCATGGAGACCCCCTTCACAAGGCACTTCTTATAATCCTCCACCACCAAGGCAGAATTTCAATAATTTTGCCAACCAATCATCCTACCAACCACCGCAACCTTATCGACCCCCACAACCGTACCGGCAACCACAACCCCCGTCTGTTCCTCAGGGCAACTCTGCCTTTGAGACTCAGGTGTTGGAAGTTCTCTCAGAACTTAAGAGGTTAGCACCGATAGTTCACTCCCACACTCACTCTATTGCCAAGATAGAGACCCAATTGGGTCAAATAGCTAACAACATGAATCGGAGAGAGGAGGGAAAATTACCAAGTCAAACTGTGGCCAACCCAAAGGGACAATACGGGGCAGAGAGTTCGGGTGGGAATGGAAAGCAACATGAGCAAGTGCAGGCGGTGGTTGCTTTGAGAAGTGGTAGGGAGTTAGAGCCTCAGTCAGTTGCGTCTGATGCAACTAGAGTTAGGAGGGGTGACCACGGTGGTTCACCCAGTGAGAGCATGGGTGAGGGGGCAACATTTTAAGAGGGATGACTTAGTCCCTAGTACTTCATTTGAGCCCAAGGCACCATATGTGCCTAAGGCACCCTTTCCCCAGTGCCTTGATACACCGTCCCCTTTTAATAAGAAGGCGGCATCTATGAAGGCAATGATGGATGTATTTAAACAGGTAAAAATCAACCTCCCCCTGTTGGAGGCGATTAAGCAAGTACCATCATATGCCAAATTTCTGAAGGACCTTTGTACGCAAAAGCGTAAATCTAGGACACATGTGTCCCAAAAGGTCCTACTCACGGAGCAAGTAAGCTCCATCTTGTTGAATGACACACCTCCTAAGCTTAAGGACCCGGGTGCCCCAACCATTGCATGCATTATAGGGGACCATTTCATTGATAGGGCCTTATTAGATTTAGGGGCTAGTGTCAATTTATTGCCGTACTCTGTGTACGAGGAATTTGGGCTTGGCGAGTTGAAGCCCACTACTGTCACTCTTCAATTGGCTGACCGGTCCCTCAGAGTGCCACGTGGCATGATTGAGGATGTGCTAGTTAAGGTTGATAGGTTCTACTTCCTGTTGACTTTTTGGTGTTAGATATGGAACCGGTAGCCAGTTCTAAGAAACAAATCCGGTGATCTTAGGTCGACCTTTCTTGGCTACAGCCAATGCATGCATCAATTGTCGGACCGGGGTTATGGAAGTTTCATTTGGCAACATGCAAGTGAAACTTAATATTTTCCAAGCATCCCAACAACCTCATGAGAGAGAGGAGTGCTTATTAGTGGATGTTGTGGATGAGATTGTGGAGGAGGCTTTGCCCTCCATTCTTGTAGAGGACCCTTTAGAGGCTTGTCTAGCTCATTTTGAGATTGAAAATTTTGATATTGATGGGTCAGTTGAGGAGGTATTAAAATTGTCGGATACAGGTATTATATACCCCATCTCGGATAGCAAGTGGGTGAGTCCCACACAAGTGGTGCCAAGAAATCGGGCATCACCGTTGTTGAGAATGAGGGAGGAGAGTTAGTCCCCACACGAACCACTACTGGGTGGCGAGTTTGCATTGATTATAGGAGACTAAATTTCCTCGACTAGGAAGGATCATTTTTTTACCCAGGGGTTTGATGGACCCATTTTATTATGCTTGATAGATTGATTCCTTATTTATTTTTATTTTTATTTTTTCTCTTTCTTCTTTTCCTTCTATGCTATTTTGTTTTTCTTTGTTCTCGTCATGTTTTATTAGCGTCTAGGAGACTTTAAATCCTCTAAAGGTGTAATTCCTTTGGTGTTTGCCGTGCCCGAACGGCATCTGACGGTCTGGTATAGCCACCTACCGTGTTTGTAGTGAGTTCCTAGGAGACCAACTGAGACGGTGGAAACTAGAGTTCGAATGGCAAAACCTAGAACACAAAGGTTTGGGATTTCCGAGACTAGAGTCTGGTTTAAATACCCAGGGGTGTGGAGATTGCTTCAAAACTACCTCGGCTTGAACTCTGTATGGTAGCCCCATAGGTTGAGGTAGCTTAATGCGCCTCGATTCTGGATACCGAATCAACCTAGTCTGTCACCCTGTTGGAGAATAGGGAAAGTTACAAACACATGTTAGGGAGAAAAGTAGTACACGTGGTTTTCGTGTGAAGATTATACCTTTAGTGGGCATTCTGTTATGTTCTTATGTGCTTTATTTATTTCGGATGTCAATTGAAGGTAGAAATGATTTAGTATATTTGGGTTGTACTAGCCCGAAGGCTATAAACTACGTTGGGTTTTATTACCTGGGGGATTCTGAAGTGGCAACTTTATGCCATAATTCTGGTGCCTTTTGTTAGGTGCTGAGAGTTAGTTAAAAAAAAAAAAAACACTTGACTTGTTTGGGTTCGTAGCCTTTTTAACTCGAGTTATTAAGCCCGTAGGGGTGTCTCTACACCTAATGCCCTAAAATCGTCTGGTTTGGGAGTCATTGGCCCAAAACTTGCTACATAGGTTAATTAGAAAGCTTAAGGGATTTGGACATTGCACAGTTAAGGAAAAATAAAAAAATGACTTGTTCGGATTCGTAGCCTTTTCAAACTCGAGTTATTAAGCCCGTAGGGTGTCTTTACACCTGGTGCCCTAAAACCGTCTGGTTTGGAGTCATTGGCCCAAAACTTGCTACATGGGTTGATTAGAAAGCTTAATGGATCAGGACATTGCACAGTCATTGAAAAAAAAAAAAAAAAAAAAAGCTTTTGAGAATCTTGACTGCAACAGGTTAGTCTTTCTGTATATGTTGGGTGTTATTATGAGTTACACTGTGCTATTATAGTGGATAGTTAACTAATATGGAGATTGCACTTTACACCGAGGATACTCATGACTTGTCTACTAGCATGCACAAGTATAGGGAACTTTACTTTTGTATTAACTGAATTGTGGTTTCGACTCAATAGGTTCCTTCATGCTTGTCCACTGTGCCTTTAATGATTCATGATGTCTCCATATCACACTGTAGTGGCACATAAGTTGATTGTTAGGTGGAGTAGTGTGATCAATTGTTATTGGAGTATATATGAATATGTTAATGTTTGTGGGTATCATTTCTGGAAACCTCACGAGACTTTACTCGTCCACTTGGGGTAACCTTGTGGTTTAAAGGCTTGTTGCATATGCTAAATGTAACCGTTTTTCCCACGAAAGAGGAAATAGATAGATTTTGTTTTATTCTATTTTATTTTATTTTACTTGCTTGAGGACTAGCAAGTAGTAAGTTGGGGGATGTGATTAAGGCCGAAATGTACATCATTGAGGCCGTTAATTAGAATCTCTTAACTTCACTTGCTGGTCAAACCGTGTATTTATGTGTGTTTGAATGTCAATCAGGTTATACATCGTCGGAGCATAAAATGGGCAAAAAGACAAAATTTGGACAGAGTTGACTTTTTCTGGAAAAGTCAAACTGATGTTTTAAATCTGTTTGGAAGTGAATAGAAGTATAAAAAGAAAATGAGAAGGCTTTTCTAGGGTTCTGAAACTGTTTTAACCTAAGGAGGGGCTAGGGTTTGGAAGGGAAAGGAACTAAAAGCTTCAAGGATGTCTCCAATGGTGGTTTCTTCTCCATCTTCCTCCTTCCACTCCTCCATGAGTGGCTAGTCATCTTTCTAGGGTTTTTGATGAAACCCTAGCCATGTAATTATTTGTTTTCTTTTGATTTTAAATTATGTAAAGGTTTGAACCATTTGTATGGTGATTTAGAAGTTCTTTTTATTATATTTTTCATTATCTTTCGAATATTGACTTTCTGTGATTGTTGATATTATCCATACATGAGTTTTTATTCCTTCACATTCAAGGTATGGGACGAACCATGCTACGAGGAACGAGTCGTATCACTACCCTAGTTAGAGTGAACGATTCGATTACTTGAGATGGTTCGTGCTCGTACATTGAATGTGATAATCTTCTTGTTAAATGCTTCGAATTGTAGTTGCGGAACATTAATCCGTTCAAACCAAGAATAATTGATTTCAATTAGAAACCCTAATTATGTGGGTTAGTGGTGAATTCTCCACCCTAGTTTTTCACCAATTCAGTAACCAATTTCATTTATTTATTAATAATTTTAATTCCTTAGTTTAATTTATTCGTTATTAAATTAGGTTATGATATTCATCTTTTTTTATCAAAATAATTAGGAATTAACGATTAAATTAGTTAATTTCACAATAGTCCCTGTGGATCGATACCTGACTGCCATTATTCTAATAGAATTTGGTTATAGTTAGTGATTATTTTTGGTGTGTTCAACGACCCATCAGGCTTCCTCCTATTTGAATTTGAATGTGAGTAACCGTTGGAGCCACGTCACCTTGCATCTCTTTACTGATCCAATGCTACTCAGATCACGTGAGAACCAATATTAACTGCCACGTGTACGATCAGGATCAAAGACTTGACTAGTCTTCCTATATTACCCTTACTCTGCCACGTGTCGAATTGTGATTGGCTTTTACAAAATATGTAGCCAACATTACCCGCCGCACTAATATACCCAATACTTGGTGATATTAGTGGATCAAAGCTCTTTTCCCACTTTTTTAGAACGTGCATGGGGTCTAAATTCTGGAAATGCAACCGTCATTTATTGATGATCATTTGCATTAATTCACTTTCAATCTTGTGAACGCCCCAATACCTTAGCACTCGCATAGACTGATACTCCTTCTATGGCTGAATCAACTTTCTCCTCCATTGATCGAGCACACGAAGAGTCGTATGATGATGCTGTTCCTCCTCGAAAGAATTTTCATGCATTAATTAGCCACCTTTATCCACCTTTCCATATTCAGGTCATGGATGCCTTTACAAATCATCGACCTTTGGATTACGAACACATTGCCTTAATCTTTCGATTCAGAAACTTGCGAATATAGATACAAGAAGTTCCTCCTCTGACTCACTCTTGTGCTTCGAACAAACTACTCCCAAATCTTTGATTCAGAAAGTTGCAAATATGGACTTAGGAAACTCTTCTTCACCAACCTTTGCATGGGATAAAGCTACAACTTCTTCATCTTCTGGGGTTTCTGGCTGGACAAGTTGGTCAACCCCTGAGACTTATGATTTGAGGGAACGAATCAACCATCATTTTGTTGAGTTCACTGACCCTTTGGAGTTCCCTTCCTACGCTCGAAGTTCAGTGGTCTACCCCTACGTGCCCATTGACCATCGACGTAGTTTGGAGGAGAATCTGCTTGTGGCATGGTATACATCTTCCATGCCCACAACGACAGTGCTTGTTGCCCGACGCCCAGAAGAGGCACAAGGGTACAACCCATCATTCTTAGCCCAGAAGGCGAAGATTTGTTCTTCTGACTGGCTTGATTATATTAATGCCTTTGTTCCTTCCACCCCCGTACCATCTCCCATAATAGAAGCATCCACACATTCTTCTCCATCTTCTAAAGCAGAAGCATCTATACCTTCTCCTCTACCAACTCTTTGCTGGACAGAGAAACTGAGGCTTGCCTTCCCCATGAATGAAGTCTTTCCACCTTACAAACCTCCACCATCCCCTACTCTAGCTGAGCGGAAACAAGCTCAACTTCTGCTTGCAGCTTTCTCTCACTTGCCCTTCAATGTTCTTGAGGACGCAGTCCCTCTCAAGAACTTTCAATGGGTTTGTGATATTCTGACTAGGAGCCATGTCCTTAATCCCCTTGCCCAAGCAGAACTTCATATGTTCCTGGACCAACTTCCATTGCTCCTCTACTGGCATCGAAATTCTATGGCTACACAATCTTTAGACCAACTTTCGTCTCTTCGAATTCATGCCCAGTACGAAGCAGAGAACTTCATCGAAGAATTCGATGATTTCAAGAATAAAGATTCTGCGTATTGGGATGATTTGGTCATAGACGAATGGAACAAAGATTGAGAGAGGAAGCTTCGAAATAAAGGCTGAAGAGCTCTACTACGAAGTGAGAGCACATCAACTCATGCAGCCAACATTAGAAGAATAGAAGATATAATAAGAAAGAAAGAACAAAATTCATTGATCACTGTTGGACCAAATTTCATGATCTTGTTATTTATTCCATTCCTTATTTTTATGAGCTTGAGTTTATACCCAGATAGGGTTATTCGATGTAATTGCCTTGGCTTGAATACAAACAAAATTCTTCTGTATTTGGCATTGTTTGACCCTGTTTCCTTTTGTCTTCAAAAGCCAATTCAGAGCTTCGAACTGAACAAACTCATTCTTCGAAACTGGACACAATTGTTAAAACACTAAAATCAACATGAATTCTTCCAACTTTTGGAATAGAATTGACAATTCTGCTGATTTTCATTTAGAATCAGTGCTTCGAATTTAACAATCTTATCCTTCGAATATAGATCCAGTTAATTCCAATAAGGATGCTGAG
This sequence comes from Camellia japonica, assembly GCA_030407325.1. Classification (NCBI taxonomy): domain Eukaryota; kingdom Viridiplantae; phylum Streptophyta; class Magnoliopsida; order Ericales; family Theaceae; genus Camellia; species Camellia japonica. The sequence continues at coordinate 82,696,652 of JAPPVO010000024.1, forward strand.
ATGAATTGTCCAATTTATGGACTATGGTTACCAACTCTTGTTGATTTTTGTTTGGAATTGGTGCTTCGAATTTTAACAATCTTTCCCCTCAAAGCCTGTTTTAATCATAACCAAAATATAGTCATGGTTAATACTGACTAGTTTTGCAACAGTCCATACTTACAACAATATGGAAATTGCCCTTGGGGTACACTGTTTTAACCGAACAAACAATTCTCTGTGTATATACAAACCAACTATTGGTTTAGATATTTCGAACAACAATTCACATCCTTAAGAGGCCTTAAGTTTTGCCTCAAGGGTATTACTTTTGTTAAGAAACCTATTACAGGTCTTTGATCTCTTCTAAGTAAACCCACCCTTGAGTATTTTTACATCTTTAAGCATCTAGTATGCTTCGAAGAAGGCTTCTGCATTTCGAAGCCGTTGTTGTTTGATTTTTGGCGCCAAAATCTGGTTTCGAAGCCAAATTTTTTCGAAGCTGATCTCAGCATCTGGGCTGTGTTTTCCCTCCAAAAGTATCAATATTGAAGGAAACTTTTCGTATTCATACTTTTAGTACTTAGCGACTTACGCAATATATCTTTCAGACACAAAAGCTTTAAAAACCCTTTTGTTTCGTGCTCTGAAATCACTTGCTCTTTTAACGCACAAACCCTTCTTTCTACCGATCTTCTGTTAACCCTCTCTTCCTTACTGCTTGCTACCAATGGATCCCTCCTCGCTAAAAGTGCTTGCTGGCGACCGTAAGCCCTACCATGGCTTTGAAACGATGTATTGATGAAGAAATCGCCAAACTAACAACTGGTGGGCCAAGCGCCATAGATGGACGTCTCTTTGTTCCTCGTCACAGCAACCAACAAGAGTACGTTCTAGGTCCCATCTTTCGGGAAGCTCCTGACCAACTCCCAGCTTTATACCCTCGTTTGGAGGATCACTTTCTTCTCTACGAAGGAGGGCTTGACTGGAGCAATTGGAGAATGACCCGGCCTCATCGCTGCTGGCCGACATTGAGAGCTGAATGGGAGGAATGGTATGACAGGGTTGTGCCGCGAGAGAAGATGACCTACAGGAGCTCTGCATCCTCGACGCTCTTCGTCTTTCCAGGTTCATCATTCCTGAGGATCCCTTTTTAATCCCTGCTGCTCTATGTTTTTGGAATATGGCTTTTAATTTCTTCCAATTTCGGTGCGGCATGATGGCCCCCACCATTCTTGATATTTGCCATCTTTTAGGGCTTTCACCCCATGGTTCTCCTTTTACTCCCAACTACCCGGACCTCCCTGTCAAATTTTCCCTTCCAGCCTTAAACTCTTCTTACAGCGACTTCGTAAAGGCTGAAAATAAAAGGGAAGGCCCGTGAGAGACAGAGAACTATTTTCCTTCATTTTATACTGGTTGTGCAAATTTCTCTTTTGCACCTCATCTCAGAGGATTATGCCTGAGTTCGCTCCACTTGCGAAGGCACTTGTCTTGAAAAAACATATAGCTCTTGCTCCTTATCTTTTAGGTCATGTTTACAGAGCTTGTTCCCAATTTTGTGAAAAACCTCTTGATGTTAACCAAGGAGGTCCCCTTTGGGTGCTCCAGCTCTGGCTTTTTGCCTATTTCACTGATTTGCACCAAAAATGCCTAAAATTCCTTGTTCAGGACCCTAGCACCTATGGGGAAAAGTATGCTAGGATTGCTCTTTACCCTGCTTCTTTTGCTTATTACTTTGCCTTCTTTTACCAACTCCCTATTTCTCCTCCTGCTTCCCTTTTTTGTCCCTTTGACGCCAATAAAGGACCTGCTTGGCTGCAAACTTTTCTGGCTGATAAAGAGTGCTCCACCTCACCACACAAAGATATGTGGGCTTCAATTTTGTTACCGAGGGAGCTGTTCATTGGCACTTTAAACCCTCGAGGTTATAAATGCATATCTGAGGTGTACTGCCCCTCTCAGTTTGCCAGACAATTTGGGCTCACCCAAGGGATACCTGTTCCACTTTGCAGTCTCTCGAATGTCCACCTTACAGCTAGAGACTTGAGAATATCTAAATCAAAGCTAGAGGCGGCAATACTCAAACTGCTGAAGGAATTGAATGAATTTCAATTTGTCCCTTTTCTCCCATCTGGCTTAGTTTTGAAAAGATTCCAGAACTGGTGGACAGCCAATATGGAAGTGCGCCTATCTGCACACCCTCATGACTTGTTAATAGGGTTAGGAGTGCCTTCGAAGGCTAAGTCAGCGACAGTTGAGAACATTCCTCCCTTTTCTGCAGCTACCACAACTTCTCCTGCAGCCTCACCTCCTCCAGCTAGAGTTACCAGAGCTGCTTCGAAGAAGGGTAAGCATTTCTAAGTTCCTCTTTCCTTCAACTCTTTTATTTGTCTCCTCTATATTCACATATTTTGGTGCAGGATCTCCACAAGAAGAATCTCCCAAAAGAGCTGAAACTCTAGCTGCTCTCAAGGCCAGACAACAGCAGAAAAAGAAAAGAAAACTGGTACTCACTCCTGAAGAATCTGAATCTCAAAATGAAGAGAGAGAGATTGAGCAAGAGCAAGAAACACCATTACAACGAAAGACGAGAACAAGGGTGGTTGCCCCCTCTTCTGATTTGGTCGAAGATCCTAATTTCGAGACAGTTGACAAAGCAATGGAACAGGAGCTTACTTCTGAAGAACTTGATCCCCAAATTGAAGAGAGAGAGGTTGAGAAGGAGCCAGTAGTATCATTGCCAAGAAGGAAGAGAAAGAAAGTGACTGTTCCTGCTACTGACTTGATTGAAGATCCTGTCCATGAAGCTGCTGCCAAGGCAGTAGAACAAGAACATTCCAAAGCAATGATCGTCTTTGAGAGGGCTGAGAAAAGACGGCAGCAACAATTTCTGAGGGATGAAGCTGCTGCTGCTGAGGCACTACAAAGGGAAGCTGCAAGAAGGCAACAGACTGCTGAACATTACTCTCTTCGCAGCTCTCACATCAGTGCCAGCGCTTCTGGAACAAGTAATTTCTTTCATGCTTCTACTGTTTTGCCTTATCAAATTTTGACACTAGAGCTTGACCTTACGTCTCTTTCCTTTTTGCAGCAACAACTACTGAGGCTATACTTCCAATGAGGACTCCCTCAATTTCAATTGAAGTTGATCAAATGCAAATGTGAAAGCCATTCAGATAATACTTCCACTTCCTAGGCCCACATTTCATGTACCCCCTTTGAGCCCTACATTCCTTTAACTCTTTCTTTTGGTTTGACTCCATATCTTCCTCACTTGACCCTTGATACTTCTCTCGAGCCTTGCTCCTTTCTTCTTCCAAGGAAATCCCAACTGCTACTCCGTCTACGATGGCAGTTGATTCCCCTATTGAGGGTGCTGGTAGCTCTCCAATCCGATTATCGTTTACCTAGCTCCAGCCCTTCTTCACTTGATTCATTGGTGGCTAGGACCATGGAGACTGCTAAAGATGCTCCATCTATTTCTCCTATCCCCATGCAGTCCTCTGTGCCTTCCACCACAACTCTTTCTGCGCCTCTCATGTCTATGGATGAGGTTGATGTCTTCGAAGCCAGACTAGCTAGTCTCTTCGACATACCCTCTACCTCTCCAACATTCAATGTTGAAGCTGAGCCATTAGTTTGGCTGACTCCTTACTGGAAATTTTTGAGAGTTCTTCTTCCTCCAGCAGCAAGCCTTTGCACCTTTGATAGACCTGGACACATGCCTGGAACTGTTTTTCTTTTTCGAGGATTCCCTTCGAGGCTCTGCAAAGGCCTATAATCAGAAATGGGTTCCTCCAATGCTGCAAAGTTGCTGAGCAGTCCGGCATGAACTTTTCAAGTCACCTATCTCAAGCAGCAGCCACTGTCGATTTCTACCTCAACATTTGTCATGCTGCCAAGGCTGCGGATGAGAAACTGGCTAGAGATCAGAGTTTTGTTTCCCAAGTGCATACCGAAGTATCAACTCTGAAAGAACAACACTCCTCTGCCTCCCACTTTCGAGTCCAGCTGCTGGAAAAGAAAGCTCAGCTTGAAGAGGAGCTGGCTGCAGTAAATCAAGCCTTAGTCCGAACTGATACCAAATTGCAAATCACCAACCAAGGACTGGCTGATCGAAAAGAAGACATGGCTGCAGCTATTCAATATTTTCCTCACTTAACAATAGGAAATCGGTTGTACAAAAACAATTAAGACACTGTAACGATTTTGGGCCAATTTGTGGCAATGTACTTAATTCTTTATGAAAGAACAAATTTTTGTCTATCATTTGAGCAGTCTTATGTTCTTGTACTAATGTTCATTTTATTCCTTGTGTTTCCCAAATGGTTGGAAAATAAGGCTTCAAATATCTGCCATTAATCTTTTTGGGATGTATATACCCATTCAAATTTCTCAAATGGTACGCTCCAAAAGGCAGAACTCTATGAATTTGATATGGTCCTTCCCAGTTAGGTGACCATTTGCCAAACTTGTGGCTTTTAATTCCTATTGGGAGTATTGTTTTCCATACCAAATCACCTTCATCAAAACCAATGTGCTTGACTTTCTTATTATAATTCTTGGCTGCTTTCTTCTTTTGGAAAAGAATGCTATTTAATGCCAAAATTCTGGCTTCATCTATGCCTTCTAACTCCAAGCACATACTTTGATGGTACTGCTCAGGATCTAACTGATCTTGGCATCTTACCCTCAAAGATTTAACATTAATTTCCACAGGTAAAACTGCATCATGCCCATATACTAAGGCATAAGGAGTGACTCCTGTGCTTGACCTTGGGGAAGTTCTGTAAGCCCACAAGACATCCAACAAAAGGTTATGCCAATCCCTGGGATTATCCTCCACAACTTTTGAATTCCTTTTTTCAAGGACTTGTTGGATGATTCAGCTTGACCATTGGCTTGTGCATAATAGGGTGTGGAATTAACAAGGCTAATTCCAAACTCTGCCACAAAAGACTTCACCATTTCCATCGAACACAGTCCCATTATCCACAGTTATAGTTTGTGGGATGCCAAATCTATGGATTAGATCTTGATAAATCCAATGACCTCTGTCTGGTCTACAGCTTGTATGGCTTAGCTTCGACCCACTTAGTGAAGTAATCAGTGGCCACTAGAATGAAACAATGATGCTTCGAAGAAGGTGGGTGTATTTTCCCCATCATATCCATAGCCCACCCTCTGAATGGCCAGGGCTTCACTACTGCATGTAGGTCAGTTATGGGCACATGCCTTATTGTGCCATGCTTTTGGCATGCCTGGCAACCCTTTGCATACTCTATGCAATCTTTAAGGATAGTTGGCCAATAGTAGGAATGCCTTCGAAGCAACCATCTCATCTTCACACCAGGCTGATGAGCACCACAATGCCTTCATGAACCTCAGCCATAGCTGTTAATGCTTCTTTTGGGCCTAAACATTCCAGCAATAAGCCATCTCCCCCCCTTTTGTAGAGAACATTGCCATTATCATATTTGCATAGACTGTAATTTAATTTCCTACTGGCCTTCGAAGATGAACGCCAACTACTGCATTATTGGATGCCTCCAATCTTGTTCTTGTAAGTCATTTTGATTGACTTCCAAGACCACATTCATTTATTCAAAGGTTGTATTAATCTTTGATATGTTGTTTGGCTCATGTCCCTTGGGTATTATCCCTTCTCTTGAAGTTCGAAGCTTTCTGAGCTACATCATTAGCTCTATTGTTCAAGAATCTTGGAACATGAGTTACATTTGCTATTTGAAACTGAGAAAGCAGATGTAATGCAACAACAAAGTATGGCAAAATACTTATGCTTTGACACTTGAAAATCCCTTTCACTTGGTTAACCACCAATTGAGAGTCCCCAAATATGTCAACTACGTGTACTTGTAATCCAATAAGAATTTCTAGTCCCACTATTAAGGCTTCATATTTAGCCTGGTTATTGGAACAGGTGGCTTCATCCACTCTGAAACCATGTGTGGTTTCTACCCCTTGTGGAGACTTAATCACAACACCAATTCCAATTAAGCCATTGGCTTTCGACCCATCGAACCACATCTGCCATGGCTCAATACTAGCCATACCAAGTTCCATTATCTCTTGGCTCTTTGTTTGAGATGGATGGTCTGCCAGAAAATTGGCTAAAACTTGCCCTTTTACTGCCCTTTGGGGAACATACTCTAGATGAAACTCTGATAAGGCTAGTATACACTTACCAATTCTCCCCCTTAACATAGGTCTAGATAACATGTACTTGACCAAATCTGTGGTTGCAATTACCAAGACAGTCGTAGGTAAGAGATAATATCTTAATTTCATTACAGCAAAATACAAAGCAAGACACAGATTTTCAACAGCTGAATATTTACATTCACAAGAATTTAAAAACCTACTAAGGTAATAAACAGCTTACTCATTGCCTTCTTCATTATCTTGGGCCAAAAAAGCTCCCAATGAATCTTCTGCTGCAGCTATGTACAACTTCAAGGGCTTATCACCCTTTGGTGGCATCAGCACTGGAAAGTTGGCCAAGTAGGCTTTGATACCTTCGAAAGCAATTTAATGCTCTGCTGTCCACACAAATTCCTCTTCATCTTTCAGCCTTAACAAGGAAGAAAATACTTTAGTTTTCCTTGCAGTGTTAGAAATAAACCTTCGAAGAAAGTTAACCTGTCCAAGGAACCTTTGTAATTCTTTCTTACTTAATGGATGCTTGGCTTCAACGATGGCTTTGGCTTTATTCTGATCAATCTGTATTCCTTTCTTGTGCACTACATAACCCAAGAAGTTTCCAGATGATACCCCAAAAGCACACTTAAGAGGATTGAGTTTCAACTTGAACTTCCTCATTCTTTCAAAAGCTGCTTCTAAATGAAATAGATGCTCCTCCATGGACTGGGATTTCACTACAATGTCATCAATATAACACTCTAGATACCCTCCAATGAGGTCATGAAAGATAGTGTTCATAGCCCTCTGATATGTAGCCCCAGCATTCTTCAGGCCAAATGGCATTTTAACCCATTCGAATGTGCCAATATTCCCAGGACATCTGAATGCTGTCTTGTGGATGTCCTCCTCTAAAATGCAGATCTGGTTATAACCAGAGTGTCCATCCATCATTGATAAAACTTGATACCCCGCTGAACTGTCTACCAACAGATCCACTATAGGCATAGGGTACTCATCTTTTGGAGTTGCTAGATTTAAGTTTCTGAAATCAATGCATACCCTCATTTTACCATTCTTCTTAACTACAGGCACAATATTAGATAGCCATTCAACATACCTAGCTGACCTAATAAAGCCTGCCTTGAGTAGTCTAAGAATTTCTTCCTTAACTTTTTGAATTACTTCTGGACTCATTCTTCTTGGTTTCTGCTTGTAGGGCTTGAAGTTAGGCTTCATAGGGAGCCTATGTTCCACTAATGACCTATCCAATCCTGGTAGTTCATTATAAGACCATGCGAAGCAATCTTTGTATTTCTTTAGAACAACCAACAACTGGTCTCTGTCCAGAACATTCAAACAAGCACTTATATAGGTGGGCTGTTGCATAGAACCTTCCCCTAAATTCACTTCTTCTAAGGGGTCTTGTGTCTGAGAACTTATTAAAGCTTCTTCTTTGATTTCTTCTACCTTCGAAGCAACCTTCTTGCTTTGTTCTGCTCTTAGATTCTTTAATACAACATCTTTGCCCTCTTCCTCATAGACAAAATCTGTCCATAAGGCATCCTCTTCCTGTATCTCCTGGACTTTTGTTTCAATGTCCAATGCACAGCATTTACCAAGGGTCAAAATTCTAACCTGTGGCTGCTCCTGTTTGCAGCTAATTATCATGGCTTCTCTCTCTTGCTCCTGTACTTTCTGGACTATAGCTTTTACATCCAATGTTGAGAATTTAATCAGAGCCAAGGACTTGGCTTCTTGTTTTTCATCTCTTTGCCTATAACCAGGCATCATTATTATTCTTAACGACAATCTCTTCATCAGCACTCTCTTGGACTAAGTGCTTCAGGTGTGTCACTTCCTCATCAGCCGTCACTTCGGCTGAGCCATCAGCTTTCCTCAATATACTGAGTGGTGTCACTCCCTCAATATACAACTTGGCCTCTGCAAAGTCTGCACAGGCTATGAAGGGTTGAGGATCTGCATCAATTTCCTCCGTCTCTCCATTGCCTAAGGCCATCATAAGTTTCTGATGCAAAGAGGAAGGCACACATTTGTTAGTGTGGATCCAATCTCTCCCAAGTAAAGCATTGTATTTAGCATTACTGTCGATTACGAAGAATGCTGTCATGCAATCCCTGGTTCCCACACTCAAGTTAATGGGTAGAATCCCCTGAGCCATCTGTTTGTCTCCAGCAAAACCAGCGATGGTTGTGCTGGTTGGGATCAACCTAGGATTCTTTTTCCCTAGTTTCTTCAAAGAAGATTTCGGTAGTAAGTTCACTGCTGCCCCATTGTCTATCAAGACTCGGTTCAGTTGTATCCCATCGAAGAAAGCCTTGATGTACAAAGGCTTGACATGTTGTGTCATAGAATTCGAGGAATACTCGAAAGGATACGAGAGATTAATGCTCACCTCTTCTTCACTCTCATATTCAGTCTCCATTGGGGTAGTGTAGACGTCCCCGAACGCATCTCGGGGAAAAGGAGTGCGAGTCCCCCCCGTTCTGGTTCGATATTGGGTCACTACAGTTCGAAGGACTCAAATGTCACGGTTCTTAATCTTGAACTAAAGAGTCCAAATCTGGCAAATCGTTTTGAAAACAGATTTTTTGAAAGAAGTGCCAAACATGGACTGCTTCGCCAGATACAGAGTCGCCACCTAAATATTTTATAATGGGAAATTTAGGAAACCCTGACTCGGTGCCAAAAGGCCACGCGTCCGTCATCACCAAAGTTGCCTCGGCTCGGGAACTTGGGTACAATTGGGGAAGGTCACTTCGTGAGCACCCCCGCTCGCCCCGTCAAAGACCGGCCTCTACTAACCATGATATCTGTTTTTGAAAACATTGTGAGTTCTTATTCCAGTTATTAGCCTAGGTTACTATGTGATGCGCACAGCATACAAGTATAGACTGAATCGCCTGAATTGGAACAAAACATTTCATGTTTGTTTGTTTGAAAATGGTTTGATGGTGCTACCCACAAGTAGGCTAAGACGCGGATTTGCCACCCTCAGGTGGGCTTAGAAAACATGATTTTGCCACTATCTAGTGGGCTTAAACACACATTTGATGAATTGTTCCAATCCAAGTAACTCAACCTCCACCCACAGGCATTCAAGGCATTTATATCACATAAGCATTTAGCCTCATGGTAAGCATGCTATTCATGGCAATCACTCACACGCATGCAAGGATGCTAAAGCATAAAACTCACCGAGTACTCCAAGCCAAGACAGAAACTCATTAGAAATCAATGCATGATCCTAAATATACCGTAATGCCTAATGCAACACATGCAAAGATGCAAACTATAGCAGGCTCGGCTATTCTAAACATGGCATATGAAATGCTACAACTAACATGTATTCAACTTGGAATTGAAATACAAATGCAGTTTGTATGATGCGCCGAGCCCAGTGCGTGCAAAACAGATGAATGATGCAAACATGCTGTCATACTGTATGCTAATTGAAATATGCCCTAATCTAACCATCATAAGCGGGTAAATAAAAGGGAAGAAAGACGTGGGGTTGGAAGACATACATCACACTCACCCACACTTATTACAATTATGCCCTCGCGCAGAGGGTCCGAATAGATATACAGTCCCGAATAAAAGAATAGTACAGTCTAAATGATACAGTCCAAATAATGTACAAATTCCTAATTAATTAACAAAATTTAACTAAGAAGAATAATAAACTGGCATGCAAGCCAGGGACTGCCTTGATTCTGATGAATGATGTATGTTTAGGCTGCCTTGCGCGGAAATCCACTGGGATGCCCCAATTAGCCTCTGTTTGCACCTGTTCTTGAAAAGCGCGCCAAGCCTCGGAAGACTGCTGATTCTTGATTTTGCTGCAACAGAGAGCAGGAAAGGGGCATAGCAACGTATTTCACAAATATATGCATGCCTCGATCCTCGTGCCACCAATCACGCATCTCGATGCATAATGGCCAAGGAGCCGAATTGCACAACTCAATATAGGATGAATGCATATGAATGCTACAACAAAACCTAACTCCATCATGGATAATCCGGAGTGTCGGTGACTTGGGAATTGAGACCCGTTCCGTCACTCGGAGTACGAAACGTGCCTCGTTTCCCGTGCCCGGGCTAACTCTTATCCCGAACATGATGCAATATGCATGATATGCATGAATGCAACTAAAATACAATCCTAGCATGCACAATGCTATGAAAATGAGATGCCTCGAAATGCGTGCACACGGGCACGCAAACCGAGGCGATGATCCTAAGGCATAAAATGGCATACGCAATGCAAATTGGACTAACACTAACACGAGTGGACCTCAGCTACACTCACATAAGAGGCCGTGAGATGAAAATGAAATGCCTCGAAATGCGTGCACACGGGCACGCAAACCGAGGCGATGACATAAAGGCATGAAATGTCATGAAATATGATATACAATGAGACTAAAATGAGATGTCTCGAAATGCGTGCCCACGGGCACGCAAACCGAGGCAATGGCATACGCAATGCAATGAGACTAAAATGACATACAGAATGCAAAATGGACTTACACTAACATGAGTGAGCCTCAGCCACACTCACATAAGAGGCCGTCGGATAAAAGAAGAAGTGCCTCGAAATGCGTGCACACATGCACGCAAACCGAGGCAATGGCCCTAAGGCACAGAATGACATGGAAATGAGACGTGGCATATGGCATATGGAAAATGCAAGTTTCAGCAGCCAAAATGATGCAAAAAGCCCCCGAATTATGGCAAAATTACACCCGATGCCCGAAATGCTATGCTAAGTACCCGAAATGACTTGCAGCTATGCCAAACATGCACAATATGGATATGAAGTGTAAAGACAGATGCTAGGCAGCCCCTAAACTAGCATTTTTCCAGTACAAAGCAAGGCCAAACAACAACTACAAGTATGGTAAAAATAGCATGCAAAAATGGGGGAAAAGAGGGGAATAATGAAGAAAATGGTATACACAATGCTCAAACTGAAAAATACAGTTCTACAACACTGAAGAGGGACCAAAAATATGAACATTTACAGCTTATGACAACCCTCAAAACAGTGTGTAGATATGCTCAACATAGTATGCAAAATATGAGCCAAAAGAGGGCTATAAAGAGAGGTATATCAAGCATTCACCAAACAGCCTAAGACCCTTAACAAAACATGAAGAGTGGGTCATTTTAAGACTATTTTCAGTTCTGATCATGGCCAAAAACAGAAGCAAGATAGGCCTAAAAATTATGCAAAGATGGGGGCCAAAGAAGGATATAAAGACAAGCATAACATGGAGACCCCCAACAAGGTTGGTCCCTTCTACAATGTTGTAGAGGGACACGAAATAAGCTTATTCACAGTTCACGAAATTCCCCAAAACAGACTACACGTAGGTCAAACAAATCATGCAAATTTACGGTAAATATGAGAGATTATGAAGCAAGTGCATGATAGAGAGGCCAAACAGGGTTGAGCCCTTCTTCAATGTTGAAGAGGGGCTCAAAATAGGCCTACTCACAATTCATATCAGGCTCAGAAACAGATCACACACGAACTAAAAATAGCATGCAAAATAATGGTATTCAAGGTGGTATTGAGGCAAGTACCAAATGGAAAACTCAAACAGGGTTGAGTCCTTAAACAAAGATGAAGAACAGCTCAAAAAAATGATATTTTCTGTTTTGGTCGGAGCTCAAAACCACAAGCAAAGAGGCTAAAAAAATGAGGCAAAAAAAGAGATCAAAAAGAGGGGAAATGAACTTACCTTTGTAGACCAACCCTTTTGTTGCCTCTTGGAGCAAAAATGTTGCCTCCTAAGCTCTGAAAACCACCTCCAGCCGCTGGAAATGGAGTGGTGATGGTGGTGTTAGGTGATGATGAAGAAATGGTGTAGAAATGGTATAGGATTTTTAGGGTTTTGGTACTTAGAATATAGAGAGAGAGAAAGATATAATGTAGGAGCTCAAAACAGAAATTTCTAACCCCTACAACAGATCTGGAGGGCTGTATATATAGGCAAAAAGGTGTAGAAAAATGGAGGGAAAAAAAAGGGGGGAAAACTAGTCAAGTTTCCCGCCAAAAAAAGCCAAAAGGGAAAGTGGTAGCTACGTTTTTCAAACGGCTGAGAGTCCTTCAACAAAGTTGAAGAGGGGCTCAAAATAAGACACTTTGTAGTTTACGACCAAGTCCAACACTGCCCACAAGTACGCCTAAAATACCGTGCAAAATAGGCCTAAAAAGAGGCAAAGAGGCAAGTGACAAATGGAGATGTCAAACAGTAAAAAGTCCTTAATCAAACATGAAAAGGACCTGAAAATATGACTATCTCAAGTTTGGGTCGGAGCCCAAAAATGTAGAATGAAGGTTCGGGAGCCAAAACACGCAGTTCGAGGCCCCGAAAGTGGACTGTTAGGCACCGGGAGTGGTGCTCGACCACGAAGTTGGTCTCTCGGACCCCAGTGTCCCTCGAAAGGGAGGAAATAAGGTGTGTTCCAAAAACCGGAGCAAACGGAGGTGGTTAGGCGGTCCCGAACTGAGGCACACGGCCTGACGGCTCCGAAAACCGGGAACCGGGCTCCGAAATGGGAAAAATGGCCTGCGACCACGAAACGTAGCCTACGGCCACTGAGAGATGATCTACGAGACCTCTCCCTCCCTTCGGGAAGAGAAAACAGAGAAAACGGAGCCTGGTTCGCAAACCGAGGCAAAGCACAAAAGAGTCCGGAAGTCCGGAGGCAAGGCTCGCAACCGGGACTCCGCGACCTCAGAACGAGCACAATATGCAACATCACCAAGCGCTCAATCAGTGACGTCTGAGTCTTAAGGTCGGTCAAAAATGGGGTGTCTACAGGTAGCCATCCCAGGATCATCTTGTACCATACTTACTTGTGAGTCTTCACTAGAGACAGGAATAGGATCCATGTCTTGGTCATCTTGGTCCTCATTTCCAGCTTGGAACTCATGAGGCAGTATATGTACCATATTAACTGATACTGGAGGAAATGAGCCAAATTGGATGGCTGGCTGTACTTGCTTCCTCCCTTGGCCACCTTGTTCAGTTACTTCAACAGCATTCTCCATGCTGCACTCTGGCACCTCATTGTTAACTGATTCCCTCGAAGGATCTTTCTCAACTGGTTTTTCGACCAAAAATGTTTGTTCAGCCATGAAGGCTTCGAACATTTCTTCCTCCACCAATTTTTTCTTTTGGCTTATGCCAATCTCTTCTTCTGTCTCGCTATCACTCTCCATCAGAGCTTTCTCCAACCCTGCTAAGCTAGACTTCTCTCTGGCTTTTAGTTCAGAATGAACATTGGCCAATTGTTCTCTGCTGCAACCCACTTTGCTTTGTAGAGTTGGCTTTGGAGTATGGTCTGACTTTGGAGTTTTCTTTCCTTCTGTCTGGACCAATGAAGAGCTCTCTCCATTTTCTTTCATATCGTTCTGGTACTGAGTGTACCTGCGCTAAATCTTTCTCCTTTATGATCTCGAAATGACTGGGACCATATCTGGTTCCTTTGTCTTTAGGTGTTTAAGCAATACCTAATTGTTCGGAGCCACCAAAGGAGGCTTGACCATCCTGCCTTGGATTCCAACATCTCTCCGAGCAGGCACTTCCCTAGGTTTGTTTTGCATTACAAACCAGTCTGGGACTCCAGGTACCCACGAACTTGCTGACTCAGATGTTGAACTGCTTTTTCCTACCTTCAAAGCCATCTTCGAAGCTGGCTGTGAAGGTAAGTGTTTGGCTCTGACCTCATGTTTTGAGCCTGATTCAGACCTTCGATGAAGGTGGCCACTTTCTGTTCTGCGTGAGGTTGGTCTAGGGGGCCAATCTCTGGCTTTGGTCCCATAACCTGAACTCCTCTCCAGTCTTCTTTCAGAATGACTGCTCTCCATTCTGTAGTAGTTAGGTGGCCTAGACTCATACAAGGGCCTCTTGCCTTTAGCATGCATTCTGTCCACTGCAGGCTCAACCACTAATGGCCGCTGCCTATCACTAGCCGGATACAGCCTTTTGTTGTAAGCATTAGTTGATTTAGGACGTCTCTGTACATCCCTGTAATATTGCTTCCCATCGATTAGAAGCCCTTTCAACCATTTATAACTCAGTCTACACCTGGGACACATCCTCTGCATTACAGCTGCTTCCAAGGAATCATCATCCAGTGCTTCTTCATCAGAGTGTTCCTTCTAGTGTGAGAAACCTTGTCCAATAGCTGGTGGGTTTCTAGTGTCCTTCTTAGTAGTTGTCTGGTTGGCAATATGCATCTGCACATTGACCTCTTCCAGCTCTTGCAGAGATAGATTCTGGAAGTTTGGTACAACCACATTAGCTGTGCTTTCTCCAACTTCTGGAAACGGATTACTGTCAATCCCCATGGCCTTTTCTGTTTTGGCTGGGAATTTCAAACTCCCTTTTCGAATTTGTTCTTGGATCCTGTCTCGAAAAACAATGCAGTTTTTAGTCGAGTGAGACCAAGAGTTATGCCATTTACAATATACTTTTCCTTTAAGTTCATCTGGAGATGGCAGTTTTACTCCTTTAGGTAACTTAAGGAAGTTGGCCGCAAGCAAATGATCAAAAATGTCATCTGCTTTTGTTAAGTCGAAAGAGTACTTTCTGTGAAAGTCTTTCTTTTTAAACTGCTGGTCAATTGTTGTATCCTTATGAACTAATGCCTCACAGATCACAGGTTCTTTGTCCACAATCTCTGCTGCATCGATCTCATAATTAGGATCTCTATAATATGTCTTGTACGATGCATTATTTCGATCTTGTTCCTCCTCTAGTAATGCTTCGTATCTAGACACCTTATAGGTTAGTTCTACCAAATCTCTGAATTCAGTCGAGTCAAACTTTTTTCGAAGCCTGAACCAATCTTACGAATTCTGACTCTGGCAGGATGACTCTACATTTATTTCGAGCCCTTTTAAATCTAGCAATAAACTGAGTAGCCTTTTCTTCAGGCCTTTGACTCAATCTAGCCAAGTCTGCCATAGAAACCTCTGGCTCCGATTGGAAGAATTGGGCATGAAATGCCTTTTCCATTTGTTGCCAATTTTGAATGGAGCCAGGTGTAAGGTTGATGTACCATACAAATGCTCTCCCGGTTAAAGAATTCGGGAATAATCTCAGTTTCATATAGTCATGATTAGTAAATTCACCGCATTGAGCAGCAAACCTAGCAATATGCTCTATTGTTGACTGATTTCCAGTCCCATAGAAAAGAGTAAAATCTGGTATCCTGAACCCCCTTAGGTATTCATGTACCCTATCTACCCATTCTGGGTATGGTTTTCTGTATACAGGAGTCTGGACCCCCCGAGCCATTGGTCCACACATCTCCCTAACAATATTAGCAATTTGGTCCCTAGGGACCATATTTTGTGTCTGCTGAACCACTACTGGAGAGACAAACACAGGATTTGGTGGACAAACTTGTGCTTGCGGTCCTCTTGGTCCATAAGGTGGTACATTTGGGACTAGTTGCCCCTGTGGTGCAGGTTGCTGTTGGGGGTGTGGGTAACCCCTTTGAGTCTGTCCTGCGAAAGGACCTGCGAAAGGTGCTGGAACAGGTGTTGTGTCCCTTCCATTTGCAGGCCAACCTTCCAACCCCCCGGGTATAAATTCGAATAAGGGATTATTATACCCCCTAGTGCCAGGTATGGCTTCGAACATAGGATTTGTAACCATTCTTACGCCAGTTTCTTGTACTTGACCAGATCCACCAACTTGTGTGGCTTCATTGTTAAGTACTGAGGCATTTTGGCTTGCTATAGGCCTCGAAATGGGTTCATACCAAGACTGAGGTGATGGTGTTTCATAATTCTGATTACTAGTTTGACCATTAGAATGTCCATTAACTTGCATAGGCTGTTTGTCTCTAGCCAATCTTTGCTGAGGGACATTAAAAACTTCCTCTGTGTGTCTTGTGTTTGTTGGTTGATGGTTATTCATTCGATCCAAAAAGGATGTTGCCCACCTTTCCATTGTGTTCATTAATTGTTGTCCCATAGCATCTACTAGGCCATCCCATGGATTTGTTGGCTAAGTAGATGGAACAGTGGATGGTCCAATTCCTTGGTTTCGTCCAATATTATGAACATATGGTTCTTGTCCCGAAGTACTGGTCTGTTCGACCATAGGTTCTGATAACATGGGAGTTTCCACAGGATGTGTTACCACATTATCCTCTGGATTAGGTATTTCTACCTCTCCTTCTACGCCTTCTTCCAAGCGTTCATTTTCTCCTTGTCGTCTTCGTCTAGCCATTTTAACAAGTCCTACCGAGCGTGCCAAAAATATATGTTGGCTTTTTGGCTTTCGAAGGGTATTTTCGTAAATGCGAGCATGCCAGCAAGGATCAATCAGTCCTTACAGAAATTATAATTGCCAACCAATTATCAGACGATTGTGTTTTAGTTCTTTCAGCCTCAATGAAGAGGACTTTTACTGGTGGCTTGACTTAGGAGAAATTAAGCAAAATAACAGATGAATGACGAACAAATAAAGTATTTTATTAAGATGAAAACTTACAATGATCCAAACTCAGCCTCGTAGAGGTTTACAGCGATAATCTACTCGAAACTACTCCTATGAACGAAATGCAGTGCAGGAATTTAAAGTGCAAGAATGTAAAGAACAGATATTTAAAGTGCAGGAAATGTAAAAACTGGAAATGTAAAACTGGAAAAGAAAATATGAAGTAAATGACTGATTTTTTTGATCTGAGTCTGAGGCTTTTTTCTGGGGGCTTCCCTGCTATTTATACTTGTCAAGGATGACCTTCGCACTGCACTTCAAACCGTCAAACTGCTCTTCCATGATCGCTGACCATGTTGCCTTATAAGTAGTTCCACTACACCATCGTTTGCAGTTAGGCTTCCCTCCTATATTTGAATTTGAATGTGAGTAACCGTTGGAGCCACGTCACCTTGCATCTCTTTACTGATCCAATGCTACTCAGATCACGTGAGAACCAATATTAACTGCCACGTGTATGATCAGGATCAAAGACTTGACTAGTCTTCCTATATTATCCTTACTCTGCCATGTGTCGAATTGTGATTGACTTTTACAAAATATATAGCCAACAAAATTATAAAATTTGAAATCAGCATAGGAGCCATTTAAGAATGAGAAAAGTGTGACAAAGATTCAAAAGGGGCTATACACTTCACATGATAGCCCAAATTAATTAACATAAAGCAATAGCATTCCGGTTAAGTATATAGTCTGCAGACTATACAACTTCAATAACCCTATGTTTTCAAATTTTGTTAAAAAATAAAGAATAATAATTTTATGAAAATAAATATTAATATATATATATAATTTTAACAATTACATTTGTTCCAAAAAAAAATAAGAACAAAATGGCAAGTGTTTTTTTTTTTTTTCACCAAACTAATTTTTATTTTAAAAAAATGATAGTGGGTTTGCAAGCAGGGTCGGAAATTGGTTTTGGTGTAATAATCAATAAATAAATAAATAATGAAGCCAAAAAATAAATATGAGTAATAATCATCACCAAAATTTACATAGTTTGACAAATTTTAGCTACATGCACCGATCTTTCATCCATTATATCAAATATGCACTTACACAAAATCACCCACTATTACTAAAATAATATTGACTACATTATATCTCGAAATATATGATTATACACTATTCATATTAAGGTGTGACAATCTCGGTTTCTTTAAGAATATTTAAGTTTTTCACGATTGGCAAAGCGTTCACACCCCATTACCAATTGTAGAACATTTTACATTAACATGTCTGTCTCAAGATACAACCCAACTTATGATCGTATTATTCTGACCAATTGATTTCAAATCTCTACTATATAAATACCTTTACAAATTAACCTGCAAACCTCTCCCTACAATACACAAATATTAAAAACACCATTACAAATTACATTACAGAACCACTAGACTATCCATTTAATTATGCCCCCAAAAGCTATTATAAATCATGTCCCTGCAAACCTCATTTCTATCCATTTAATTATGCCCCTGCAAACCTCATTGCTGAAGAATTATTTTGTCTTAAATCATTGTCACTTCAGTAAATACTAAACCCTTGTAGGAGCTTTATCTCACTCCAAAATGAACAACTTTGTTGATTAGAACGAAAGAAAATTAGAAAAGAATATTCAAATTTTTAGCTTTCATGTAAGAATAAGTCTGGGTTATTAGTGTGGAGTCTATATATAAAATAAATCTGAATAACATAATGATAATTTTAGGTAATTTTTAAGCTGATAAGTATAGATTTGTAATATTACTATTTTTATAAAATGATTTTTTTTTTTTAAGTATTTTCTTTATGAACTAAATATTTGAGAATGGACATTAAAAGATAGATTCATTATTTCATCTTATTTCATTCTAATAAACTAAAGGGCAAATTACACCGATAGTCCTTACATTTTGACCTTTAATTTTAAATTTTGTGTCAATTTGGTCTAATTGATAATGTTGTTAGTGTTTTCAACGGAAAATAATCACTGAATTAGTTGAGATTAACTTACCGAGTTTATAAAATTTATAATTTTACTCTAAAAAATATGACACATACACTTTTATAAAAAAAAAATGTTATGAGTTGTAATTAATTTGACCAAATTGAAACCAATTCATAAATTTAGAATCAAAATCGAGTCAATTAAAATTACAAAGTCCAAAATAACACAATGACCAAAGTACATAAACTATTGTCACAATTTACCCTAAACTAAACATAACAATGTGAAAGACATAGATTTCATAAGATAGTCCATAAATTTTAAAGTGACATTGAACAATACTCCGTAGCTCGAAAAAGTTGGCTCGAATGTCCAAAATGACGTCATTTTGGATTTTTTTTTTTTTTTTTGTTGCCCTTTTTCTTGCTTTTGAATACAGACAGAGGGAAAAGAAAAGGCGAGAGAGAGAGAAGAGAAGAGACGAGAGAAAAAGGAGAAAAGATAGAGATGGCGGTGATGGCGAAGGAGGAAGAGAAGGAAGATCGACGAGATGGAGGCGTCCATTTTCATTGATTTGTTCATTTCCCTTTCTCCGCACTTAAATCCCTTCTCTGCACTCAACTTCCAGAGCTCTCTTTTTTAAAAATTTGTTTTGCCCCAATTTCTTAAAATAAACAAAATCCAAAAACAGTTTTTAAAAATCTTGCTTTCATTTTTTTATAATTTTCTTGTTTTTTCTTGCTTTTGTTTCAGATCTACAAATTTTATTTTATTTTTTTACAATTTTTTTTTTTTTTTTGGTGGTGATTGTTGGTTGTTGATGATGATGTGTGCTGTTGTTGTTGATGATCTCTAGTGGATCTGGATCTGAAGATGAAAGAAAAAGAAAAGAAAAATTTTTTTTTGTTGATGATGATGATGTGTTGATGATAATGATGATGATGATGTGTTGATAATAAGATGATGATTGATGATGCCCAACACCCACTTCTCTCTTTCTTGTCTCTTCTTTTTCTCCTTCTTCATCTTCAGAAAAATGAAAAAAAAAATTTCAAAACCATGTCGTTTTGGACTCAAGCCATTCGAGCCTTATTATTTTCGAGCTACCAATCAGAACTGAGCAATATTACATCTGTTGAATTTTTTCATAAAATTTAATGAGACATATAAATATGTGATTCAGATTTAATTTATATATATACTTTACAATACACCAATCTTAATCATGCAGTTTCATTCTAGATAATATTCGTTACAATTTTTTTCTTTTTAATACACAATATTTGGGATGGTTTGTAACATTCTAAATAAGTATATTTTTTGACTTTTTATAATAAAAAAAATATATAGAACAATAGAGAAAGTAAGTAAAAAAGTAAATAATAGATGTTAATAGATATTGATTGATGTGACCTAAATAAGTATATATATACAAAAAAATTATACTGTCTAGCACATGTTAAATACCTACTAACTCAATCATACACTTAAATCTTAATCATACAATTTCGTACAAATTAAAATAATAATTCTTATATTTTGATTTTTATATTATTTTAATTCTTATAATTTTAATTAATTTTATTTTAATTTTAAATTTATAATTTTATCTCAATTTAATTATTCTATTGCAATGACATCAAACCAGCTTTTTCACTGTGCATGTGCATGTTGTCTCTCACTTCTCTCTTGCTTTTTGGGTTGACAATGATGACTCAGTCCATTGCCTTAGATGACTGACAAATATGCATGTATAGCAGTGTAACGTGGTTGTTTGGAATGATTTAAATAAGTATATTTTTTAATTTTTTATAAAATATGAGTTGAGTTTGGATTGAATTTAAAGTGATGTGTTAAAGAGGTGATGTGACTTAAATAAAATGATATGACTTAAATAAAATCATGACTTTTTAACTTTTTAACTTTTTTTCAAACATATCAAACCAAGCCTAAAATTTCTAAAACACACATGAGCCTGAAAAGAAAAAATAAAATAAAATAAAATAAAATGTCAGACAATAAAAGAAAAAGAGAGGGAGAGAGTACAATCTCAGAAACTACAGAGAAATTACTGGTAACTTAATTTATTGTTTGAATCTAAACTATCTCACAACACACTAAACAAATCTCACCCACAGACGATTATTTTAAACAAAATTATGAGATCACTTTTTGAGATTTTAATTTTTCTATATGTAATGAAAACTGTAGAAATATTGAACAAAATATCAAAGGAAAATGTTAATTATATTTTTGATTTTCAACGTATTGTAGACTCGTCTTTTTCCGCACCCGCGCCTTTCAAAAAGGGTTTGAAAAGAAGGCTTCACAGTTCGGACTTCCGCGATTCTTAATCTAGTTTCACAAGTGTAATATGAAATAAATAAACACCAAAGAGTCCAAATTCAGAAAAATTTTTTGAAAAATCGATTTTAAATCAAATTATGCCAAAATTGGACTGCTTTCCTAGATATAGAGTCGTCACCTAAATATTTTATTTTTGAGAAAATTTAGAAAATCCTGACACGTGCCAAAGGCTACGTATCCGTCATCACCAAAGTTACCTCAACTCGGGAACTTAGATACAAAAGCGGAAGGTCATGAAATGAGCACCCCCGCTCGCCCGATCAAAGATCGTCATCTACTAATCATGATATGTTCTTTTATAAATATTATGTATTCTTATTCCGATTATTAGACTAGTTTTACTATGTGACGCACACAAGCAAATATAGACTAGCCGCAAGACTTGGAACAAATTCAACTCATGTTTGTTTTCGAAAATAGTTTGAAGTTGCCACCCTCAAGTGGGCTTAAAGACGTGGATTTGCCACCAAATACAGTGCGCTTAAAACATGATTTTGCCACAACAAAGTGGGCTTAAAACGCACATTCGTTGAATTGTTCCAATTCAAACAACAAGCCTTCATCCACAGGCATCCAAGCAGTTTAGCATTTAAGCATATAGCCTCATGGCAAGCATGCGAAACATGGCAATATGGAAATCACACTCGTGCAAGTATGCTAAAGAGCAAAAACTCATCGAGTACTCCGCGCCAAAACAAAAGCTAGTTAGAAAGATGCATGATCCTAACTTTATACAAAATGCCTAATGCAACACATGCGATAATACAATTAATAGGCTCAGCTACTAATATGGCATATGAATCGATTTGAACAACATGCGACTAAACACGTATTCAAATAAAATATTGAAATTGTAATCCAGTTTGAATGGTGCGCCAAGCCTCGGTGCATGCAAGACAAATGAATGGATGCAAGCATGCAAGCATAAGGTATGCTAATCGCAAATGTCCCCAATTTAACCATCAAAAGCGGGTAAATAAAAGGGAGAAAGACGTGGAATTGGAAAACATACACACGCACACGCACACGCACACGCACACGCATACGCACACTTATTACAACATTACGCCATCGCGAAGGAGGGTCCGAATGAATAAACACCAACTAGCTACGCTAAGCTAATTATTACAACACTTGAAATGAATTAACTAACTATTCTAAGCTAATTAATTATTGCAAACCAGAATCGAATAACTAGTTACACTAACTAATTAATTACAACACTTGAATTAACTAGCTATTCTAAGCTAACTAAAGCAATTAAATAATTAACTATCTAAGCTAATTAAATATTACAAAACAACTAATTAGCTACAACTAATTAGACTAATTAAATATTACACCACAATTAATTTATGCTAATGAAGCCAATAAACGATCAAACGCATTTGACATGAGCACCAAGGAAGATGGATGGAGAGTGCATGCACATCACTTGAAAGATACTCTGTCTGCCCAGATTGCCTTTGTTCCACCTTTAGCCATTGCCTCTGTTTCTACAGAATTGCTTTGCTGACCAAACACCAAGGGTCGGCCGTGCATCACTGAAGCTCGGCTGGGCCTACAGAGGGCCGGCCGTGCATTGATTTTGTGTACAGTTCTATTCTGTGCTCTGAGGTGAAACAGGACAGGTAAAGCATTTTTCAAGCTCTGTTTGCCCTTCCTCCCTTCTTTGTCATGGGAAAGCCTTAAGAGAAGGTTTGGGATTGACTTCAAAACCATCAATGAGCGATATGATCGCTTAATGACCTCAAATGTCAATTTTGGACAAAAGTTAATAAATGTAATGCAAATAGCCCACCCCTCCCTTTTTGTCATGGAATGAACTCAAAAAAGTAAGTTGAGACGCTTCAAGGACATAAAAAAAAAACACCATGAATTGATGCTTGATGACCCTTGACACAAGGAACTTGGTGTAACGTCCGACCAAGTTCAAGCTTTTCAAGCCATTTTCTTTAAGTGTGTTGAACCAAATTTTAAGCCAATTTGCTTTAGTCATATCCATTCATTAGCCCATTTGTCCATGGTGAAGTTAAGTCCTCTAATCAAGAAATAATGTCAAACGAGAGGTTTCTCTAAAACATGAGAGAAAGGCTACACTGTTGACAATGAATCTCATAAGAGATTAAGCCATTAAGTGTAGGCCATTCTTACATGTTTTGAGCAACCTCAATCGGTTGAAGTCATTCTCAAATACAAATGATAGATAGTTGATTGATTATTTAGAGTGAGACTCTCAACATGGAAATAGAGCAAAGGAAAGCTTAAACCAACACAATACAAGCCCTGCATGCAATTTATAAGACAACATGAACTAACCAAAGCATGGAACAATTTTAAAGGCCATGGAAACTCTAAAACAGCCCCTAATAGGCTAAAAACAGTGCTGAAATTACACTACAAAAGCCAAAAAAAAAAAAGTAAGCAAATTAGGAGAGAATTAAAGCTAGTAAGCAAGCCTAAGAAGGGGTGGCTAACCCCTCCACTTTTTGGATCTCAAAACCACATATTTTAGCCTTTCAAAACTTTGAAAATCAGTGGCCAAAAGTTGAGAAAGAAGTGGGAAACACAATGGCAAAAGCTTAGTGAACAAGGTTCAAAGAGGGGTGGTTAACCCCTCCACCTTTTGATAACTTTTAGCCACAAGCTTCAACCCACAAAGACAATCCAAAACAATCCCAAAACAGCCCAAAAATAGTGGCTAAAAGTAAGGAAAAGAGTGAGAGAAAAGTAAGGAAGAAGATGCAAAAGTTATACCTTTGAAAAAGAGGTAGGCTCTTAGTTGACAAACTTGATTCCAACACCTTCAAGTTTATGAAGCTTAGCTTGAAATCTCAGCAAAAAGCTCCAAGAACAAGCTCTAATGGTGTATGTATTGTGTATGTATAACTTAAAAAAGGTTTGCGGGTCCAAGGAGGAAGGAAGAGGGAGGAGGCTCTCTTTAGCTCTCCAAAGCCTTTGGAAAATTTTGCTAACCTTGAATTCTGAATGCAGGAGCTCTACTTATAGAATTTAAGCCAAAAATATCAAAAATATCTTCAAACAAAGATATTTGTTCAATTCCCGCCAGCTGTCTGCCTGACGCCACTGCGACCTGGTCGACCCTCCAAACACATGGCTGGGCCTAAAAGAAGTCAAGGCCCAGTAGGGCATCGGTGAAGCTCGGCCGGTTATACATAGACCCGGCCGGCCCTCAAAATCTGCATTCAGGCCCAACTTCAAACGGGCATATCTCCTTCATCCGGACTCCTTTGCTAGTTATTCTTGAGTCTAAATTGAAGCCCCGGAAGTCTACGTTCCAATGGAGGCAGCCTCACATCAAAATTTTAAGTGTGCTAAGAGATATGCCTATTTTAGTGAAGGTTGCTCAGTTTTGGCTTAACCGGATTGATGCCTTTCTTCAACCCCAACTAGGTTTCTTCCTTCTCCACCAATTTTCTTCAACTCCAAACCTATCAATAAGATATTTTGAAAGATTTTTGAAAGAGTTCACCTTCCTTCCATTGATTTCCACTTTGTCCTTGCTCGGTTTACCGAAAAGTGTAATTTTTAACGAAATGCGAGCCTCGAAACATTGTAGAAGCATTTGCAAAAATATTTTGGAAGGAGGGTTTTCAGGTCTAAAATAGTTTGGCCAAAATGAGGTGCAAGGTTTGGGATTAGAGCTTGAATCCAAATTTCTTCGCTGAAAATTCAAAAGATTGCACAGTATAACTTTCATTATCGGGTGTTTGGAATCAAGCGCCCAAGTCCTAAGGGCGGTCAAAAATGGGATGTTTACAGTTGCCCCTCTTTGATAGAGCTCAAATAGTCATGAAATGACGTGAGTGAATGTTAAAGCCCGAAGACGACCCATTTTGACAAGGCCTTAAGACTTGGGCAAACAAACAAACAAAATGCAGATGTAACTGGTTAAACCTAAAGGTTGCCTACGTATCCCGTTGCAAGGAATCAAACCAGCATAGTTCAAGGGCAGGACGCAAATGATACACAATATAACAAAATAATGTAAATGATATACAATGTAATGAACTAATCAAATGACACAAATACCATAAAGGGATGGAGACACAAATCAAACTACGTTTTATATGGAAAAGGTGCCGGAGCGCTCTAACCACAATTCTTGCGGAGTAGGCGCATGTATATGCAGAACTATGTTTTTCGTAGAAAGAGAAAGAGTACAAGTAATTGGGTGGTATGATATAAGTGAGGAGTGATCTACTGAGGAAAGATCGTGATCTTAAATGCTAAATGCAACAAAACAAAGTACAATGCAATGGATGTAGTGAATAAGGCGTAAGCTGAACCACATTTTACCTAGAAAAGGTATGGACATAAAACAGACCACGTCTAATACAGAAAAGATGTCGAAACCCTTAGACCACAATTCTCTTAGTGGAATAGGCGCGTACACATTATCATAGAACCATGCTTTAACACTGGACAAGTATGAGCACATGCCAGACTAAGCTTAACATGGAAAGGATGCATGATGTAATGGATAATGCAATATATGCATACGATAGATGCAATATACAATGCAATAGACGAAATATCTGATGATAAATATGATGTAGCGGCTAGGAAATGGAAGTACCTAACAGGGGCAATTGGTAATGGCTCACCTCATGCTCCTCGAATTCTTCCGTTTCTACATCTTGCGCTTCCAAACCACAGTACTACTTTTCTTCCTAACTATGTTCACAACTTTCCCTATTCTTCAACAGGGTGACAAACTAGGTTGGTTCAGTATCCATAATTGAGGCGCATACACACTACCTCAACCTATGGGGCTGCCATACAGATTTCAAACCGAGGATACACCCCTGGGTATTTAAACCAGACTTTAGTCACGGAAATCCCGAACCTTTACGTTCTAGGCATTGGCCATTCGAACTCTGGTTTCCACCGTCTCAGTTGGTCTCCTAGGAACTCATCGCAAACATAGGCAGGTGGCTATACCAGACCACCAGAAGTCGTTCGGGTACGACGAACACCAGAGGAATTGCACCTCTAGAGGATTTAAGGTCTACTAGACCAAGGGAGTGCACAAGACAGTACGAGACAGCGTGAATGCACAAAACATTGCTATACAGGTGCACAAGACAGTGCGAATGAAAGTGAATGCACAGAACAGTGCTATGCAATGCACAAAACAGTGCTCTGTAAGATGAAATGCACAAGATAGTGCAATGCGGGGTGCACAAGATAGTGCGATGCGGGGTGCATAAGATAGTGCGATATAGGGTGCACAAGACAGTGCGATACAAAGTGAACGCACAAAATAGCGCGATACAGGGTGCACAATACAGTGCGATATAAAGTGAAATGCAAAAACATAGTGCAAGTACGTCCAAACGTGCCTCATGCAAATGGAGAAAGAGTGAATAAATGCGTAAGAAAGCGTGAGTGTAAATTGCACAAGAAAGTGCGATGCGCAAGAAAACGTGAGTGTAATGCACAAAATAGTGTGATATAGGGTGAAATGCACAAGACAGTATGAGCAATGCACAAAATAGTGCGATACAAAAGAAATGCACAAAACAGTGCTATACAGGTGCACAAAACAGTGTGAGTGAAAGTGCACAAGAGAGTGCGAATGAAAGTGAATGCACAGGACAGTGTGATGCAGGTGTGCACAAGACAGTGCGATACAAAGTGAAAGCACAAAATAGCACGATACAATGCACAAACAAGTGCAAGTAAGGTGTACAAAATAGCACGATGCAATGCACGAACAAGTGCAAGTAAGGTGCATAAAATAACGTGATGCAATGCACGAACAAGTGCAAGTAAGGTGCGTAAAATAGCGCGATGCATGTTCTATGCAAAAGATATGAGCATTTTCTATGCAAAATGAGAGCATGTAATGAGATGCACAAGATAGTGTGATGCGCAAGAAAGCGCGAGTGTAAATTGCACAAGAAAGTGTGATGCGCAAGAAAGCACGAGTGTAAATTGCACAAAATAGTACGATGCGCAAGAAAGCACGAGTGTAAATTGCACAAAATAGTGCGATGCACAAGAAAGCGTGAGTGTAAATTACACAAAATAGTGCGAACAAAACAAATGCACAAAATAGTGCGAACAAAGAAAATGCACAAAATAGTGCGAGCGAAGTGAGTAATTGTGTGTAATAAATGTACTAAGTAAGATTATTGTGCGATAGATGCACAAAAGTGAGATTATTATGCGATAGATACACAAAATGACGGATTGGTTCAGAATGCAATATAATGACCATACATGTTCTATGTGAGAGAGGAGCATATTCTATGCGAAATTGAAGGCATGTTCTAAGAGACAAGAATATTCTATGCAAAATTGAAAGCATGTTCTATGCATGAATGAAAGCATGTTCTATGTGATATCGAAAGCATGTTCTATGTATGAATGAAAGCATATTCTATGCATGATTCATAAACGATGCGCGGCACGCATGCAACAGAAGTGTATCTGAAAATGCACATTCTATGCAATAGAAGGGCATCAAATATGTACTTTGGTGCCTCCAATTTACCTCTCGAAGGACTTTGCAACATGCTTAGCTCAAAAAGGATACATCCCGTTCATATTGGCAAGGGGTAATATCTGCATGTTAAAACCACGGGCTGCTTGGACTGCCATTCTAACTTGAAGCAGGCTTAAACTTGGGGTCAAAATACATTTATACTCCAGAGAAATGGCGAGGCCTGAGAAGGTGCACCTGGAATGCAGACTAGGAATTTGCTGAAGTTGAAACACACTCAGGTGCTTCGATTTTCCCTCTTTTCTTTTGCTTTATAGTCTAGAACCCATATAGCTTTAGATAGGTCCTGGTTCGGTTGTTCTCTTTATTGATCGAGGTTGGAACCTGCAGTTTATGAAAGAAAGAATCCTGTTTTATACAAATGTGGAGAATGGCACAGCACTCTGAGCACAAAATGATTTATTTTTGAAATTGAAATTGAAATTGAGAAATGTGTTCTTAACCGGGTATTGAGCTTACGACTAACCACAGTCTAAACGACTCAACAAAAAGAAAACAAAGGTAAAACAACCTAAACACATCTATTGACACTCGAAACGACTCAAAACAAGAATCGAGACTAACAAAAACAACAAACACAACACTTGGATATTCTGCTATCCATCGGTGGGAGACCTCTCGATTCACGAGGAGCCTGTTTCTTTAGATATTGTTTCCCACCCTTTCTCATTTGTGATTCTCACATCACTCTGGCACTTAATCTCTATTTTTCTGAAAAAGCCATTTCCTCACTTTTTCTCTCAATGCACATCTCTCTCTTCTTCTTCTTTTCCCTCCCCTGGATAGTTGATGGATAAGCAGGAAGTTATGGGCTTTTGCCCCTAGTATTTTGCTAGATTTTCCTTCTTTCGCTCACAACTAGTGAGCTTTTCCATAGAGGGGTTGTGCCGACTAGATGTGCAGCAGATTTGCAACTGACATCAGTTGACGACACCCCTAGCTTAGCTTGACCGAGATGAATTACAGCATGTCCCACCAGCCAGGTATACAATTGATTGGTTTCACACATTGCGTTTTCTACGTCCCCATTCTGAGTCAAATGCCAATTTAGGTGTAATCATCCAGATGAGGGAATCGAATATCCAGCTTCATTTTCAATCTGTGTGTAGACACTCCATTGTTGACCGACCTTAAGACTCAGACGTCATCGTTTGTGCACGCGGTGATCGCACATGTTTGTGCTCGCTTTGAGTTTCTAGAGCTTTCGGCTGAGCGCCTTGTCTCGGGACCTCTTAACTCTCTTCTTCTTGGTTTGTTTTTGGACAATACCTTAGTGCCTTTGCCTGGAGGGAGAGAGAGGCCTGTAGGCCACTTTTTGTAGCTGTAGGCTACTTTTCTCTCTTATAGGGCACTTGTAGTGGGTCGTAGGCTAGTTTCGGGATCTTTCGGCTGAGTGCCTTGTCTTAGGGTCTCTTAGATCCCTTCCTTTTGGTTTGTTTTTGTGCCATACCTTGTTGCCTCTTGCCTAAGGGAGGGAGAGGCCTTGCCGGCCACTTTTGGCATGTACCGGCCACTTTCTTCCCTTGTAGGCCACTTAAACTGTCCGGCCGGCTAGTAAAAGTGGCCGGCCGGCCACTAAACTGGCCGACAGCCTTTTTTTCTCCTTTTTAGATATTTGTAGATATTTTCAGCCAGCTATGGCTCACTGAACTCAACATCCATACACGTGTATGGAGGGATTGAGCAAGCCTTTTGGCTTGCATTGCCTATATAAGGGGAGCTTCCTCCCTCTTAAGGGAGGTTTAGCATTTTCAGTGCAAAAATATCTCCTTCTCTCTAGAATTCTCACACTCTCTCTATATTTGTGCTATTTTGTGCTTAGAAGTGTTATTTCTTCACACTTTTGCCCACAAACACCTAGTCAAGCACCTTAACTTTGGAGGTGAGGCACCTTGGAGCTTGTTTTGAGGTCTTAGCAATGGTTTTGGTCCAAAATTGTTGTTGAAGTTGCTGCCTTCTTGCTGTGCTACAATGGTAAGCTTCTTCTCCTCTTAAGCTTGTTTGTTGTATACTAGTTGTAACATGCCCGGGGGGTACCCGCGCGCGTTAAACAGTTCGGACTCCCGAGATCTCTTTGATCTAGTCTCACGAGTGCAATGTGAAACGTAGATGAGAGTCCAGATTTGGCAACTTTTATTAAAAATCCATTTTATTGCAATTTTGTCAAAAATGGACTGCGTCATCAGATCTCAGAGTCGCCACCTAATATTTTGGGAAATTAAGAAACCCATGACTCGGTGCCAAGGCCACTATTCGTCGTAACCAAGGATGCTTGGCTCGGAACCTTAGGTATGAGAGGGGAAGGTCAATAATGAGCACCCCCGCTCACCCGATTAAAAGATCGGCCTCTACTAAACCATGATATGCCTTTTTATTTTCTTTTATATGTTCATATTCTGATTATTGAATAAATCCTAAAATTTACTAGGTGAAGCATACAAGTATAGACTAGTTTGCTCAAATTGGAACAATTCAATTTCATGTTTGTTTTTCGAAAAGGGTTTGAATTTGCCACTTGACAAAGTGGGCTTAAAGTTTGTGGATTTGCCACTGCAAAGTGGGCTTAAAACGTACATTTATTGAATTATTCCAATTCAAACAACAAGCCTTCATCCACAGGCATTCATACAGTTATATCAAGTAAGCAAGTAGCCTCATGGTAGAATACTAACACATAGTAAGAAAAACACGCACAAACGGGATGCTAAAGCATAAAAACTTATATATTTACCGACGTCCCGCGAACAGCTACAAAACAAAGTTAGAAAATATGCATGATTCTATATACAATGTCCTAATGCAATTCACTCATGAGATGCAACTAAAAATTCGGCTTCTAAGATATGACATGTGAATCATCTTAAGAACATGAGGTAGCGCACATAATCACATAGGAATTGATTAAATCCACAAATGTAAACTTAGCCGAATCAAGATGCATGAAACATGAATGCAAAGCATGAATATGATGAAAAATAAATATGATGTTTATGTACAAATAAAGAAAGCAAGTAAAAGAACGGGATAGAAAAAAGCGGGGCGGGGAATTATTATAACATTTTAAAGAATAATTACAAACCAAATTAGAGAGGGATAAAGAGAATATTACAACAAAATAAAAACCTCACAATACACTCAAAATTAAAAAAATAAATAAAATAAAAACTTAATGTTCTTTGGAACCGCCACCGGAAATTGGTCAACATTGGGAGATTACGCCATCTTGTCTGGAAGAAGCTAACCGACCGGCCAAATAGGCCGGCCGGCCGCCTAGGCCAAGCAAAACCTGTCTTGTTGCGAAACCAAGAAAAGGCACAAACAAAAAATATGTAGGTGGCTCAACTAACCACTACCGGTTAGATTAAAAACACGAAAACAAATATAAAATAAAATAAAAAGTGCAAACTTACAACATAAACCTAAAACAATAAAACAAATATAAGATAGAACATGCAAGATTACAACAAAACTAATATGAGACTAATACAAGAAAAAGAATAAATATGAGGTAGAACATGCAAGATTACAACAAAACTAATTTGAGACTAATACAAAAAAAAAATAATTATAAGGTAGAACATGCAAGATTACAATAAAACTAATATGAAATTAAAACATGCGAATAATAAAATAAATAAATAAATAAAATAATTATGGGCTAAACAAACCACTATGATTATAACAACACACTATGAAATAAGAAGTAAGAAAATAAATATGAGATATAAAATATAAGAAAATGAAAGACTAAAAATTCACCTTCCAAAGAAAGATTGAACTTCTTGATTCCCAAACTCCCTCTTGATCACCCTCAAGTGTAGGAAGTGTGTTCTCAAATTCTCAATTCGAAATTATGGAGTTTATGGAGTTTATGGTGTGGAAAGTGGCTAACTCTCTAGTTTTTCACACTTTCAATCACTAAACACTCTTCCTTATGATCAAGGCAACTGATCTTTTGCTATATCAGAATTTTTGAAGTGGTTTTGGTGTATGGAAATGAGGAATTTCAGTAGCTATGGAAGGTATGGGATGTATATGGAAGATAGGAATATTTTTGGCTCAAAAACTCAATTTTTCTCTCTTTTTTCACTCTTTTCTCACCCCTTTTTCTTCAATTTTGTGGTCTCTTCTCTCTTACAATATGATCATTCTATATAGGCAATGAGGGAGAGTAAAGGTCAAAAAGAAGGTGGGAGACAAGAATGTGATAGGAGGGCAAATTTTCAAGGTGGTTGCATGGGATACTCCTTTATGAATGCAAACAAAACCTCTTTTTGACAATGGGGGATGATTAGGTATAATGGAGGATGAGTGGATGCACTTGAATGGCTCAGAAAATAGGTAAATGGGTTGTCCCAACCGAACCAAAACCAAGAAAAAATGGGCTATTGTTGTTTTGGGCCGAGTCAACAAAATCTGCTTTTAAGTCCAACTTCAAATGGGCATATCTCCCCCATATGGACTTGGTTTTAGGCAGTTCTTGGGTCCAAATTGAAGCCCTAGAAGTATACTTTCCAATGGTGGTGGCCTCACATTTAAATTCCAAGTGTACAAAGAGATATGCCTAATTTAGTAAAGGCTGTCTCGAGTTGGGTCAACAAAATCTACTCTTAAGTCCAACTTCAAATGGGCATATCTCCCTTATTTGAACTTGGTCTGAGGTGGTTCTTGGGTCTAAATTGAAGCCCCAGAAGTCTACTTTCCAATGATGGTGGCCTCACATTTAAATTCCAAGTGTACAAAGAAACATGCCTAATTTAGTAAAGGCTGCTCATTTCCTTCTTAATGATTTGATACTCATCCTTTTCCTAAACCAGTTTTCTTTCATCCCCTCATATTTCCTTCAACTCCAAACCTATAAGAAGATGTTTTTTAAATATTTTTCAAAAAGTTTCACCTCCCTTCCATTTATTTCCACTTTGTCCTTACTCGGTGCAATATTTTAATCGAAATGGGAGCCTCGGGACATTGTAGAAATATTTTTAAAAAAAACATATTTTGAAAAGAGGGTTTTAAGGTCTAAAATAGTTTGGCCAAAAAAATGTGTAAAGGTTGGGATTAAAGCTCAAATTCCATTTTTCTTGTTGAGGATTCTGTGAGAAACACATTCTAATTATCATCATCGGGTAATCAACAGAAAGCGCCCAAGTCTTAGGGCTGGTCAAAATGGGGTGTCTACACTAGTTTAAGCCACCTTTGCATGCTTATTTTGGCCTAGTTGTCAACTACAAAAAAACTCTATTTTTAAGTGTTAAAAATGGTTGTTTAAGGCTTTGTAGGAGTTGGGGGTGTTTCACCCCCTTGTATGCCTTATTTGCTAAGCTTTTGAGCCATCCTTTGAAGCTTTTGTTTTAGCCTTTGCATGGCCTTTATACCACTGAAACTCAGAGGAATTTCAGTGGTGGAAACTTGATTTTGTGGCCCAAAATAGGAAGGGGTGGTCCCCCCCCTCCTCTTGTCTTGTTTCCTTACCTTGTTGGCCTCATACATGAGCATGTATTTCTCTCATTTGCTAGCATAGTCCAAGCATGATTTTGTGACTTTTTGGACCTTCCTTAACTCTTTTTTTGGTTGGTTTGTTCATTGGTTGCTTGCATCTTATACTTGTAGTGTAATCCTACTTGTTGGCCTAGCATGATTCATGCCTTATGCCTCTCATCCTAGCTTGTGTTGGCTCCATTTCAGCATGTTTTTGCCATTATTTTAGCATGCCTTAGCTCTGTTTTGAATGGTCTTGGCCATGTGAGGCTTGCATTGTAGGGTTGTAGTGTAAGTGGCTTTGACTAGTTTTGAGTTTCAAAGTCTCTAACATGTTGTGTATGTGATGATTGCATGCCTTGGTCTCATTTCTCACATGATTTCAGTGTATATGGTGTAGTCATACTCTCACATATTCCACTCCTTCATAGCTTTTGTGAGTTGTGCCTTATGCCTCGCTTATGAGCCAATCCATATGCATGCTTGCCTAAGCTTTTGGGCCACCATTTCAGCATGTTTTACCCTTTGTTTTGGCATGCTTGAGCTCTGTCTAGAGCTGGTTTGGTTGTTTAGGCCATGTATTGCATGCTTTTTATGTGGTGCCCTTTACTAGCCTTGTACTTTAGGCCTTCTAGCATGCCTTATTTGTAATATTTGTATGATATGGCATCATCTAACATGTAATTTCAAAGCATATAGCCTTGCCATACTCTCATGAATATCACCCTTTGATTGTGTTTAAGAGTTGTGCCTCATGCCTTTGTTGATGAGCCAATGCATGAACATCTTTTCCTTGCCTTTCATGCTATCATTTCAGAGCATTTCGGCCACTGTTTTGGCATGCATGAGGTCTGTTTAGGGTTGGTTTGATCCATTGAGCATTGTATTACATGGTCCTTGTGTTGTCTCTTTCACTAGTTTCAATGCTTAAAGACCCCAACATGCTATACTTGTGTTGTTTTCATGATATGGCATCATTTGATATATGATTTCAGAGCATGTTTCACTGTCATACACTCATATGTATCGCTCTTTTAATGCTTTTGAGAAGTTGAGCATCATGCCTTGTTTGTGAGCCAATACTTGAGCATATTTTTCTTGCTATCTATGCTACAAGTCTAGCATGTTTTTGCTACTATTTTGACCTACCTTAGGTCTGTTTTGAATTATTGAGGTCATTT
The DNA here is from genome assembly GCA_030407325.1 of Camellia japonica. Lineage (NCBI taxonomy): Eukaryota > Viridiplantae > Streptophyta > Magnoliopsida > Ericales > Theaceae > Camellia > Camellia japonica. The sequence continues at coordinate 82,730,837 of JAPPVO010000024.1, forward strand.
GAGCATTGCTTAGTATGGTTGTAATGTAAAGGGCCTTGCCTAGCTTTGGATTTTGAAGCCTTCAACATGATATGCATGTGATGTTTGCATGGTATGGCACCATTTAGCATGTAATTTCAGCGCATATAGTGTAGTCACACTCTCATATGCTTCACTTCTTCATTGCTTTTGAGGATTGCGTATTATGCTTTGCTTAGGGGCTAGTATGTGTGTATGTTCTCTTAGCCTTTTGAGCTTCTACCTCAGCTTGTTTGGACTATTATTTTGGCATGGTTTAGCCCTATCCATGGCTGGTTTAGTCATTTGAGATTGATAATGCATGCCACTTGAGTGATGCTCTTTACTAGCTTAACGTATTTGGCATTTGAGCATGCATTACATATGTTGTTTGTATTGCATCGTGTTCAACCGGACGTTGTGTTGAACACAAGGTGGATTGGTCCACTTCATACTCAAAGTGATGAAAGTAAGCCAATCATCTTTGTCTCCATTGCCTTTGATCACTCATGATAAAGCCGTGGTCTTAGAGTCTTGTGCATGCCACTTTGGCATTGAAAGATGAGCATTTGTTTGCATTGCATTGTGTTTGGATCGGACGTTAATCCAAACACGAGGAATGTGGCACGTTTCATACTCAAAGTGATGAAACGTGTTGCGTTTCTTGGTCGCTAACCCTCTTGATCATGCATGATAGAGGCGAAAGCTCTTATGTGTTGTTTGTGCAGTCACTAATATTGTGCGAGCTTGGCTCTTTGGCCATCGTGCATTGAGATGCGTGATTGGTGGCTTAAGAGTCGAGTACTACGTTCCTTTAAGCTTGAGAAATGATAAGGAGAGTAGTTGCGCACACATTTCCTTGTAAATGCATTGTTGTGCCTTTGTTGATCTCTGTTGCAGCAAAGTTGGGATTCTAGAAAGGGAAGTGGCCGACCGGCCACTTTACTAGTCTACCGGCCAGTTTAAGTAGCCGACCGGCCAGTTTAAGTAGCCTGCTGACCAATTTAAGTGGCCTGCCGGCCACTTGCACCAAATTTTCCAAAATGCTCCTGTTTTGAGGCAGATGTAACCTGAAAGTGTGTTCGATGCTCTAAGGTCACTGCGAGTGCAAACAGAGGCAACTCATGGCAAGGCAATGCATTTTCCGGGCGAAGCAAACTGAGCAAGCAGCTCTCCCTCTTTTCGAGGCCATTTTAACTGCTTTGTTTAGATAGTTAATTTGCCGGTTTTGTAATTAATTAGTTAATGTGCTTAGCTAATTTAGTTCATCTTTGTAATATTCTAATTAGCTTAACATAGCTAGTTTTCAATCTGGTTTGTAATTAATTAGCTTAGCATAGTTAATTAATTGGTTTGTAATAAGTAGCTTAGCGTAGCTTAGCCTATTTATTCGGACCCTCCGTCGAGAGGGAAAATGTTGTAATAAGCGTGCGTGTGTGTGTGAATGTCTTCTAACCCCATGTCTTTCTCCCTTTTATTTACCCACTTTCAGTGGTTAGATTAGGGCATATTTCGATTAGCATACCTTATGCTTGCATGCGTGCATCATTCATTCGTCTTGCATGCACCAGGCTCGGCGCATCATTCAAACTGCATCGTATTTCAATACGCTTTCTTGAATACGTGTTCAAAGCATGTTATCAAGTGTTGCATTTGTATGCCATTTTAGATAGCCGAGCCTATTTTAGTTGCATTTTGCATGTGTTGCATTAGGCATTGTTGACATAGTTAGGATCACGCATATTTCTAACTGGTTTCCTGTTTTGGCTCGGAGTACACTGTGAGTATTTACGCTTTAGTATACTACATGAGATGTGTATGTTTCCATATTTAGCATGCTTGTCATGAGGCTATTTGCTTAAGTGCTTAACTGCATGAATGCTTGTGGATGAAGGCTTCATTGCTTGAATTGGGACAATTCATCGAAATGTGAGTTTTAAGCCCACTTGAAGTGGCAAATCATCATGTTTTAAGCCCACTTGAGGGTGGCAAATCCGCGTTTTAGCTTACTTGCGAGTAGCACTTCCAAACCATTTTCGAAAAACGAACATGAGATGTTTTGTTCCAAATCGAGTGATTTAGTCTATACTTGTATGTTGTGCGCATCACATAGTAAGGTTAGCTAATAAACCGGAATAAGAACACATGTGTTTTCAAAAACAACATATCATGTTAGTAGAGGCCGATCTTTGGTCAGGCGAGCGGGGGTGCTCATTTCAGGACATTCCCCTCTCGTACCCAAGTTCCCGAGTCGAGGCAACTTTGGTGATGACAGACACGTGGCCTTAGGCACGAGTCAGGGTTTCCTAAATTTGCCAAAACAAAATATTTAGGTGGCGACTCTGAAATCTGGCAAAACAGTCCATGTTTGGTGCTTTTTGATTAAAATTGATTTTCCAAAACGATTTGCCGGATTTGGACTCTTTGGTGATTTATCAGTCTTACATTGCACTTTGTGAGATTAGATTCAAAACCGTGACAGGAGTCCGAACTGTAGTAGCTATGAACCCAATTCGCACCCTCACGCGCGGAGCGAGTTCAGGCGGTCTACACTGTGCTTCGCACTTGGCTTGGTACCTCGCTGCTTGGAGATGAGAGAGCTTTTGGCTCCTACGGCTAACTTCAGTTGTGCCCTTTCTTGCAAGTACGTTGATAACGGGGAAAAGATAGAAAACCTGACTCAACCGTGCCCCTAGTTCATCATTTTGACCATTTTTTGTTTTTAGCTTTCTACTAAAACAATTTTGATCAATATGAGAGTTAGATTAACATGCTTGTTCGATTTTCTGATTTGACATCATGCAAGTTAGGTTGTGAACACTAAAAATTTTCCTTTTTTCGATCCAAGAAATGGTCCAGTTTTGGAAAAATGGAATAATTTTTTAGAGAATTAGTCAACTTCACTAAAAATCTTCAAAACTGTTTTTGCAAATAGCCATTGCTCAACCAACACGGAATCTAATCTTGAGATGCACAATCTCATATCTAAATTTGATTTGTCTTGCAGCTGAATCTTGTAACGAAATAGGGCACCTGAATTTGAACAAAGACAAGCCAATTTGCACATGGATAAGATAGCCGAGTTTGAACAAGGATAAACCAATCAACATGGATGAGCCCAGTAAGCTAAAAATGGTTGGGGCCGAACTTCAGGATGAAGTTGTCTATGTATCCCAAACATGAGAATCAAGTTGTACGTAGTTTCGGGTTAAGGTACACTCAGGTATTAACACTCTCCTTTGCGCTCTAACTTTTGCCAATGTCGTTCTTTCGGGTTTTCAACCTTGCGAGCTATATTTTTCTTTTCTTTTCATTTCGCTTTATTCCCATTTTTTCATTTTTATTCTTTTCTTTTCTTTTTTTTTTTTTTTCATTTCTGTTCTTTTCTTTTTTTTTCTTGCTCTAACTTTTGCCTAGGTCGCCCTTCCTAGTTTTCAGCCCAGCAAGCCTCTCAAGGATAGAAAAGTTTAACTTGTCCATGTTGATTGGTCATAGGATCTCTAAGCCATCTAAATCTAGGAGAATGGCTGTTGTTTGCTGATGATGTAGGAGCCCATCCAATCAGGTCTAAATTTGTCCCTAGTGTTGTGGATAGGAACTCGATTGTCCTTTCCGCAATAAATTTTCTTCTTTCAAATTTTGGGGTTAGGCTTTCTTGCGAGTCTTCATTAGTTTGAGAGATTACCCAATTTTGAATCTTCGAGCACATTTGACCTTTTTGCCCCTAGTGCAAGGGATGCTTCTCTTCCAGCTTTGTAAGCTTTCTTTGATGACATCTGACCTTATTGCCCCTAGTTCAAGGACTGCTTCTGATCAGGCCATACAAGCCTCATGTTGTGATTGATCGTTTTAACATTTTGAGTCAAGGTTCAAAGTTTGAAAGCAAAGGGGTCGAGTCTTAAGGCATGAGAGCGATCCTATGCTGCACAATCTCAAAATCAATTCTAGGCATGTCTTCGCAGAACCACGCAAAACATTTTTTGAAATCTTTTAATAAAGCGACTAGTCGCTCGCGTCGCAGACAATGTAGAACCAGTCTGGATCAAGCCAGGATCCTTCTCAGTACTCATATTAACAAACATGATCTCATTCATTAAGGGCTTAGTATGCCTCTCTTCCTCTCAGTTGATCAAATTTTTACAAATCCCGAGGAATTCCTCCTTCTTTGTTTTCATCACAGTGTTAGAAAAGTTTTTGAAAAACTTAGGTCAATGCAATGATTTCAAGGCACAGAAAAGTAGGTGAAAATCTCTGCCGTTATATTCAGATCTTCTGGCACAACTGGCTCAATGGCAGAAACAAACGCAAAAGAAAGAGTGTAGAAGACAAACACAAAACAAGATAGTGATGTCCGAGGTAACACTCCTGAAATCACCTGACTCTAACACAACAGGACTGACTCAATATAACAAGACAAACTCAGTATAACACAACATAATTGACTTAATACCCAAGTCAGAAAGTAAAATAACCAGCATTTGCACATTCCTCAAAACAATGCGTGCCATCCACCACATCTAGAGTAAAAATGAGCGCCATTGGCAGGTGGTTCATCCTCCGATCACATAGTCACATTATCTCCTAAGTTCATCGATCCAGTGCCGATAGACTTTGCAGAACCTGGTACGGCGATGACCTCTTTATCAATCAGATCTTGTATTTCATGGCGAAGATGAAAACAACTGTTAGTGTCATGACCAATTTGTTGACGGAAGGCACAGTACTTGGTAGCATTATGCTTGGCTGGAAGGGGATCCGGGAGAGGCCGAGGCTCAAAGGGTTTGAGATGGCCTTTTTTGATCAATACGCCCATGGCTTTGAATAAGGACATGTAAAGTGGGGTGAAGACCCTTTGGCCTTGGGCCTGATGGCTTGAGGTTTGTGGAATTATGTTAGATGTACCGGCAAAAGGGATAGCAGATACTGACTGAGTTTGATGATCTCTTCCGAGTATAGGATTGGAGCTGAAAGGGGTGTTTCTAGTACGACATCCCTTTTTCCGACTTGCCCCTTAATTCAGAATGCTCTCATCCTGAGTGGCAAAAGTGTCATCCACAGTCTTTGCAACAATTGGGAGCACTCGCTGTTTGTTCAGTCCTTCAGCCTTCAAAGCCTCAACAGCCCACTGAAGATGTTCATATGGACCAATTCCTACCTTATTCTTACCACTTGCCTCCACTTTGCCAAGGGATTGGGTCACTATATCAGAGCGGAGCCCAGTTGTTGTCGACATGTCATTGCCCAGACCTAAGATAGCTTTAGGTTGGCCATTTTCAATTACAGCTCGCCCCAAGATTGGGGAGCCTTTTAGCGTGAAATTTCTGGCATGTGATATGGTCGATGATGGAGCCAAAACCCCAAAGGCTAAATCTGCCACAGTTCTCTGCAATTCTTCAATCATGCTCATCAGCTCAAAAGTAGTGGGTTCATGGATTTGAGATGTTTGGGGTTGAAGTGCATCCATCATGCACAAGTCCGTGCTTTCTGGAATGAACACCTCAGGCTTGGGTAAATGAGCTGGGGTGATGTATATGCTAGGGTTGTAGGTAGGAAGTAGTATATGGATTAAATTGAGATGTGGAGGTGACGGGTTAGTACTAGCCTGAGGTCCTTTTGGTAGAGCTATGGTCCCTTCGTCAATAAGATCTTGAATCTTATGACGAAGGCAGATGCAACGGTTTTTATCATGACCGTGTTGTTGATAATAGACATAGTATTTAGCTGGGTCATATCTTGGTGGAAAAGGATTTGGGAGGGGTCGGGGTTCTAGGAGCTCTAGGCACCCTTCTTCTCGCAGCATTTTCAAAGCTTGAGAGAGACTCATAAAAAGATGATGGAAAGTTTGGGCTTGGGGCCGAGTTGAAGTGGTTGGTCTTTGGCTATTATCAGGAGAAAGGTTTTTGATAGGCATGGTGGCAGTGTTTACTTCTTCTAAGCATTTCATAACTGCGCTACCACTGATAGCAGCATCGTATTTACAAACAACATTCTTCATCATAAGCTCATTACCTTCCACAATGAGCCCTTATTTGATGGCATCCTTGATTTGAACCCCAATGTCATGGAGGTCTTTAAAGTTGAATATCATATTCTGCAATATCTCGGCTTGCCTAACCATATCTTGTTGCAGTGAATCTACTGATTGCTGAAGACGGATCAGTAAATCCTCTAGATTCGTCGGAGGCTGAGCCACGATAGGGGTAGATGGTCGTGCTCTGAATAGAGGTGATCCAACTGGTAAATGTCGGAACAGTGGAACCGATGAGCCCTGTTTGGCCTTTCTTTGCCTTGCCACTGGCGAAGGAAATACTGGTTGCCCTTGAACTAATTCTCTGACCTAACAAAGTCTATCAACATAAGTCTAAAGTACCTGGGGGATATCAGAGCCTTCTGAAGCTATGGTTCCAAGACTACCTAGCAAAAGAGAAAATAGGCAACACCTCAACCTGATTTCACTAGAACATATATGAGCATAGCTGAATGACTGTACTCTTTACTGAATTTTGCCCCAATATCAGATACCAAACTCGCAACTAATATGTAGATTCCTGCAAAGTTTCACTCCAAAAGCACATATCAAGCAAGTGAGAGCCAAAACACCCCTATGATGGGGTAAGGTTACCCTGTCCGAATTTCGTCAGGAGCTAGGGTTTCACTATGCACAACAAGTGGTTTCACACGATCCTGCATTCGGGTAAGCAACCTATCCTAGTCTGGAACAATCTCTATGGCTTCTGATATGCAACTAGGCCGATTGGTCAAAATGGGTACCTCAGCAAGACTACCTAATATACCTCTCACACCTAACACCGAGAAGTGAAAGGAGAATCAAACGGCACAACAGTAGTCCAGATCCAAGGGTTGTGTTCCCATCATGGCAGAGCCCACAACAGGTTAGCCTTTTGGCAAGCTTTTCCAAGCAAGCCGCCGATAAACCGTTCAGGAATAGCAGATGGAAAACACTGGGACTTAGGCGCACCAATGCAAATGCAAATCCAAATGCAAAGAAACACATAAGTGTAGATAAAACAATATATCATGAGTTCGAGTCAAGTTGTCTAAATCTCCAGCAAAGTCGCCAGAAATTGTGGATTCGCCTTTTTCTACGCCCCCGCCTTTTGGAAAGGGTTTGAAAATAAGGCCTCACAGTTCGAACTCCCGCGGTTCTGAATCTAGTCTCACAAGTGCAATGTGAAACTGATAAACACCAAAGAGTCCAAATCCGATAAACCTTTTTAGAAAATTGATTTTAAATAAAATTATGCCAAAATTGGACTGGTTTGCCAGATACAGAGTCGCCACCTAAATATTTTTTTTTTGGAGAAATTTAGGAAACCCTGACTCATGCCAAAGGCCACGTGTCTGTCATCACCAAAGTTGCCTCGGCTCAGGAACTTAGGTACGAAGGGGGAAGGTCATGAAATGAGCACCCCCACTCTCTCAATCAAAGATTGCCCTCTACTAATCATGACATGTTCTTTTATAAACATTATGTGTTCTTATTCTGGTTATTAGACTAGCTTTACTATGTGACACACACAAGCAAGTATAGACTAGCCGCAAGACTTTGAACAAATTCAACTCATGTTTGTTTTTGAAAATGGTTTGAAGTTGCCACCCTCAAGTGGGCTTAAAGACGCGGATTTGCCACCAAACATAGTGGGATCAAAACATTATTTTGCCACAACAAAGTGGGCATAAAACGTACATTCGTTGAATTGTTCCAATTCAAACAACAAGCCTTCATCCACAGGCATTCAAGCAGTTTAGCATTTAAGCATATAGCCTCATGGCAAGCATGCAAAACATGGCAATATGGCAATCACACTCGTGCAAGTATGCTAAAGCGCAAAAACTCACCGAGTACTCCGAGCCAAAACAAAAACTAGTTCGAAAGATGCATGATCCTACCTTAATACAAAATGCCTAATGCAACACATGTGATAATGCAATTAATAGGCTTGGCTACTAATATGGCATATGGATCGATTTGAACAACATGCGACTAAACACGTATTCAAATAAAATATTGAAATTGCAATGCAGTTTGAATGAAGCGCCGAGCCTCGGTGCATGCAAGAAAAATGAATGGATGCAAGCATGCAAGCATGAGGTATGCTAATCGAAAATGTCCCTAATTTAACCATCAAAAGCAGGTAAATAAAAGAGAGAAAAACGTGGGATTGGAAGACATGCACACACACATGCACACGCACACTTATTACAACATTACGCCCTCGCGAAGGAGAGTCCGAATGAATAAGCACCAACTAGCTACGCTAAACTAATTATTACAACACTTGAAATGAATTAACTAACTATTCTAAGCTAATTAATTATTACAAACTGGAATCGAATAACTAGTTGCACTAACTAATTAATTAGAACACTTGAACTAACTAGCTATTCTAAGCTAACTAAAGCAATTAAATAATTAACTATCTAAGCTAATTAAATATTACAACACAACTAATTAGCTACAACTAATTAGACTAATTAAATATTACACCACAATTAATTTATGCTAATGAAGCCAATAAATGATCAAACGCATTTGACATGAGCACTAAGAAAGATGGATGGAGAGTGTATGCACATCACTTGAAAGATACTCTGTCTGCCCAGATTGCCTCTGTTCCATCTTCAGCCACTGCCTCTGTTTCTGCAGAATTGCTTTGCTGACCAAACACCAAGGGCTGGTCGTGCATCACTGAAGCCCGGCTGGGCCTACAAAGCGCCGGTCGTGCATTGATTTTGGGCATAGTTCTGTTTTGTGCTCTGAGGTGAAATAGGGTAGATAGAGCATTTTTCAAGCTCCGTTTGCCCTTCCCCCCTTCTCTATCATGGAAAAGCCTTAAGAGAAGATTGGGATTGACTTCAAAACCATCAATGAGCGATATGATCGCTTAATGATCTCGAATGTCAATTTTGGACAAAAGTTAATAAATGTAATGCAAATAGACCATCTGTAAACACCACATTTTTTACTGTCCTTAAGACTTGGACGTCATCGTTTGAACACCCGGTGATTGTGCACACTCGTGCTCATTTTTGAGTCTCTGAAGGTCTTGACTAAGCATCTTGTCTTAGAGCCTCTCAACTTGTCTATTTTGTGCTTGGTTGTGGACCAAGAGCTTGTTGCTTTGAACTTGGATGAGAGGATGGCTTGTCGGCCATCCCTAGTGTCCATCGGCCATGGCTTGTGCCTGCTGGCTATCAGTGGTGGCCGATCGGCCACATTGATGGCCGATCGGGTACATGTGTGGCCAGTCGACCACTACTGATGGCCGACGACCATTTTTCTCCTTTTTAAGATATTTATTTGCCAATTGTGCCAGCTATTGATCACTGAATGTATCCTCCATACACGTGTATGGAAGGATGAAACCAAGCTTTTGGCTTGTTTTTCTATATAATGAGGGGTCTCTCCCCTATTTTGAGGGTTGAGAAAATTTGTGAGCAAAATTTCACTCTCTCTCTCTCTAGAATTCTCTCTCTCTTCCTATTTAGTGCTTGAAAGTGAGTTTTCTCTACATATTTGCACCAAGACCCTTAGTCAAACACCTTCACCTTGGAGTTGAGGTCTCTTGAAGCTTGGTTTGAGTTCAGAATTTGTGTTGTTTGTTGCTGTGCCTCAAGGGTAAAGCCTTACCCTCTTTAAAGCTTTGTTTTAGTTGCTTGTTTGGCCACCTTTGCATGCTAGTTTTAGACTGGTTTTAACCTCCAAAAAACTCTATTTTTAAGGTTTTAAAATGGTGGTTTGAACCTTGTTTAGTTAGGGGGTGGTTTCCTCCCTTTGCTCTTTGGCTTATAAAGCCTTTTGAGCCATCTTTCAAAGCTCTTGAAACACTCTTTTCTTGGCCTTTTAACCACTGAATTCCTAGGGAATTTCAGTGGTAAAAAGTTGGTTTTGAGGTCCAAAAGAGGAGGAGGTGGCCTCCCCTCCTTGTGTCTTGTTTGCATGTGTAGTTGGCCTAGCATGTGAGCATGTTTTTCTACCTCCTTATGACTTGATCTCAGCATGTTTTAGTCATTGATTTAGCATGCTTTAACTCTATTTTGGGTGGTCTTGGTTATATGATTCATGCTTTGTATAGCTATAGTGTTAAGGCCTTCACTAGCTTTGTGTTTCAAGGTCTCTAACATGCTTTGCATGGGTTGTTTGCATGCTATGACATTGTTTTGCATGTGTTTTCAGTGCATGTAGCTCTGTCATACTCTCACATATATCACTCTTTCATTACTTTTGAGGATTGTGCCTCATGCCTTGTTTGCGAACCGACACATGAGCATGATTTTCTTGCTTTTTATGCTTCAATCTCAGCATGATTTAGCCACTGTTTTGGCATGTTTAAGCTCTGTCCAAAGCTGGTTTGGTCATTTGAGCTTAATATTGCATACCTCTAGTGTAGTGCTGCTTTAATGCTTTTGGCTTTTGAACATGTTGTGCATGTGTTGCTTGCATGTTTAGCATTCTTTTTCATGCCATTTCAGCACTGAAAATTCTGCAACCTCCCTCATTTCTTCATTTTTCTATTTGTTCTGAGGGGTGGTTGACCTTATGATTGTGTTTAAGCTTGAGATAGAGTTTGTGCTCAATGGCTTTAACTCTCTCTTTAAGGGTTTCTCCTAGCTAAAGGCATGATCTCTCTCATGTCTTAAACCATCCTTTGGTTGACCCCTCTCTCATTAGAGGACTTTCACATTGTACTTAACCGGTTAAAGGACTAATTGGTAAGCTAAAATGTGTAAACAAGAATTGGACAAGTAAAACATGACTAAGATAAGCATGTTGTTTGCATTGCATGTGTTTGGATCGGACGTTAATCCAAACACAAGAAGTGTGGGACGTTTCATACTCAAAGTGATGAAACGTGTCACATTTCTTAGTCGCCGTCACCCTTGATCATGCATGATAGGGTGGTGGCCATTTGAGTCTTATGTGCACATTCACTAAGCTTGTACAAGCTTGGTTCTTTGGCCATCATGCATGAAAATGCTTGATTGATGGCTTAAGAGCCAAGTGCCATACTCCTTTGAGCTTGAGACATGATAAGGAGGTGGAAGTACACACATTCCTTGAAGAATACACTACTTTTCCTCTGTTTGCTCTCCATTGCAGCAAAAAAGAGAATTCCAGGGAAAGGGTGGCCGACAGCCACAAATAGTGGCCAACCGGCCACTGGCAGTGGCCGACAGCCACCTATGGTAGTCGACCGGCCATCAATGGAAAAGTTGTTCAAAGTATTCCTATTTTGGAGCAAAGGCAGTCTGTTAATTGGTGTAAGGTTCAAAGATCAAAGCAAAATGCAAACAGAGGCATCCAAAGGCAAGGCGGTAGATTTTCAGGAAGAAGCCAACCGAGCATGCATACGTCTCTCACCCTCAAGGCCATTTTAATTGCTTTATTAGCTAGTTTTAGTTAATTAATACATGTGTTGTAATTAATTAGCTTAATCTATTTTTGTAATATTCTAATTAGCTTAGCATAGCTAGTTATTCAATCGTGTTGTAATAATTAATTAGCTAAGTTAGTTAATTAGTTGTTTTGTAATAATTAGCTTAGCTTATTCATTTGGACCCTCCTTCGTGAGGGCGTAATGTTGTAATAAGTGTGCATGCATGTGTGCATGTCTTCCAACCCCACGTCTTTCTCCCTTTTATTTACCCGCTTTTGATGGTTAGATTAGGGCACGTTTCAATTAGCATACCTTATGCTTGCATGTTTGCATCATTCATTTGTATTGCATGCACCAGGCTCGGCACATCATTCAAACTGCATTGTATTTCAATACTTATTTGAATATATGTTTTAAAGCATGTTATCAAATTGTTGCATTCATATGCCATCTTAGATAGCCGAGCCTATTTAGTTGCATTATTGCATGTGTTGCATTAGACATCTAGCATAGTTAGGATCATGCATATTTCTAACTAGCTTTTGTTTTGGCTTGGAGTACTCGGTGAGTCTTTACGCTTTAGCATACTTGCATGAGTGTAAGTGATGCCATGATAGCATGCTTGCCATGAGGCTATTTGCTTACGTGATTAACTGCATGAATGCCTGTGGATGAAGGCTTTGTTGCTTGAATTGGAACAATTCGATAAATGTGAGTTTTAAGCCTACTTTGCGAAGTGGCAAATCATCATGTTTTAAGCCCACTTGAGGGTGGCAAATCCACGCTTTAGCCCACTTGAGAGTAGCACTTTCAAACCATTTTCAAAAACAAACATGAATTGTTTTGTTCATATTCTTGTGATTTAGTCCATACTTGTATGTGTGTGTCACATAGTAAAGTTAGCTAATAACCGGAATAAGAACACATGTTTATAAAACAACATATCATGCTTAGTAAAGGCCGATCCTTTGATCGGGCGAGCGGGGGTGCTCATTTCAGGACCTTCCCATCTCGTACCCAAGTTTCCGAGCCGATGCAACTTTGGTGATGACGGACACATGGCCTTTGGCACGAGTCAGGGTTTCCTAAATTTCCCAAAAATAAAATATTTAGGTGGCAACTCTGTAATCTGGCAAAGCAGTCCAGTTTTGGCATTATTTGATTTAAAATCTAATTTTCCAAAATGATTTGCTGGATTGGACTCTTTGGTGTTTATCAGTCTCACATTGCACTTTGTGAGATTAGATTCAGAACCATGACAGGAGTCCGAACTGTAGGACCAATTCGCGCCTCTCCGAAAGGGGGCGCATAAAGAAAGTCGAGTCTACAATTTCTGGCGACTCTGCTGGGGATTTAGAGAACTTGACTCGAACTCATGATATGTTGTTTTATCTACATTTATGTGTTTCTTTGCATTGCATTTGCATTGGTGCGCCTAAGTCACAATGTTTGCCATCTGCTATTCCTGAACGGTTTGCCGGAGGCTTGCTTGGAAAAGCGTGCCATAAGGCTAACCGGTTGCGGGCTCTGCCACGATGGGAATACAAACCTTGGATCTGGATCACCGTCGTACCGTTGGATCCACCTTTTACTTCTCGGTGTTAGGTGTGAGAGGTATAGTAGGTGGTCTTGCTGAGGCACGCTTTTTGACCATTCGACCTAGTGCATATCGGAAGCCATAGAGACTGTTCCAAACTAGGACAGGTTGCTCACCCGAATGCAGGATTGTTTGAAACTGCATGCGTGCGTAATGAACCCCTAGTTCCTGAGGAAACTAGGACAGGGAAACCCTACCCCATCATAGGGGTGTTTTGGTTCTCACTTGCTTGCTATGTGCCTGTTTGGCAGAAATTATTTACAGCTTATTTCAACTTTCAGCTTAATTTAAGCTATTTTGATGTGTTTGGTTTAGCTTATAGCTTATAGCTTATAGCTTTGTGGAAGTCAGAAATCAGCTTATTCTTTGAGTGGGGCAGGAGATGCTTTAAGAATAAGTTGGAAATCAGCTATAAGCTGAAAGTTATAAGCTATAAGCTGTTTAGGCATAAGCTATAAGCACTTTCCCACAGCTCTACCAAGCATTGATTATGTGCTGTTAGAGTGTGTCTCTACAGGGAATGCATATATCAGTTGCAAGTCAGGGAATTAGTTTGAGAATATTAGTTTTGAGATTGAAATTTGGGGACAGAAATCAGTGTTTGAGTACAGATTGTCCAGCTTATGATTTCAACTATGTGTTGTCTTTATCTAAGCCGAGGTGCTGTCCGTTCGCTGATTGTTGTTTCCTTTTTGCTTTATTTTTCTTTTTTGCAAGGTAGTATTTCACAATTGCTTCTAACGAGGTAGTTTCCCCCCCGAGCACTCTAGATCAGAGGTAGAAGGCTTTATCGATCTGAGGATCTTATTGCAGGACAACCAGTGTTTGCTTCACTACCCCTGGTTACAAGACAGAGGACGATCAGGCATAGATCACCGGTTCAACATTCGCCAGTTCAGCGGTCATTATCTGCTTCACCTGTGCGCAGTAGGGCTCAGTTTTCTGCTTCCACCTCAGAAACAGAGTATACATCTATTCAGATAGATCAACACCCCACAAACAGTATGGAAGAAATGATGCATCAGTTTCAGGAGACTATCGAGGCCATGCAACGGGATGCTGCTCGCCAAGCGAAAGTTACCGCTCGCCAAACAGAGGTTGTAGCCCAACAGGCGAAACTAATTGCTAAGCTTCAACAGCAGCAGCAACCACAACAAGCCGGAGCTTCTACTTCGCACCCACCCCCACCTAGGGTTTCAATACCCGGGGATACAACTACTGTCCAGGAGAATATGGACACTCCAGTAGGGCCAGTCCTACCACAGACTTGCAAAGCACCGGCCTACCCAACTGATACACCATTTGAGTTTGAAGTCGATCCTACTGCTTTGAAAGTAAGCAAGCTTAAAAAGTTGTTCAAGCGAGCTCAGGGAGTTGACTCGATCCCAAATAGAGAGGATGGCTACACAGATTCGGCGGTAACATTGCTGGATAGATTCAAAATGCCTCACATAGACCGCTTCGACGGCTCGAGTGATCTTATGGTCCACTTGAGGCTGTTTTCTGTTTTCGGATATTCTGCGGCCAATGGGCTTGACTAGGTTGCAGAAACTATCCCTCTTTGGTCGGACCCTGTCGGGTATTGCGGCCATCTGGTATGCCAAACTGGAGGATTCCGTGAAAAGGACCTAGGAGGAGATGGCTGAGGCCTTCATTGCCCAATATTCTTGTAATACTCAAATCGAGGTCACAACCTGTGATCTCGAAGCAACTAGGCAAGAGCCGAATGAGGGCTTCTCTGACTTCGTCACTCGGTGGAGGGCTAAGGCCTCCATGATGACCACCAGGCCAGCTGAGAAAGACCAGATAAGAATGGTCGTGCGAAATTTACAGCCGAAGTTGTTGCAGAAGATGATTGTCTTACCCTTCCCCACATTTGCTGACTTGCATGAGATAGGGGTACAGATAGAAGATGCTATGAAATAGGGTCTGATTGACCATGAAAAGGATTAGCCCAAGAGGGCGTTTACACGCAGTTCAAATGCGGCTACGAGTAGCAACGCAGCTGCGAGAACTTCTGATGTTAGTATGGTCACCACCACGCCAAAAACAGCCACACCCTTTACTGGCACATTTGGAGCCACCCCACAACCTGCAAAGTACCCACCCAAGGTCCAGGGGACTTTCACCCCACTTTACATGTCTTTGTCCAAAGCCTTGGGGGTTCTAATCAGAAAAGGACATCTAAAGCCCCTGGAACCACGCCCACTGCCAAATCCCCTCTCTCCTACACACAACCCGGCCAAGTATTGCGCCTTCCACTAGCAGCACGGTCATGATACCGACCTCTGCTTTATACTCCATCATGAGATCCACAATCTCATTGACAACAAGATGATAGCGCCCCCTGAAAAGCCAAACGTCACCACAAACCCTCTCCCACCACATAACCAACCCCCTCCTCCACCCAGGCAAGTAAACCTGATCCAAACAATGGCCGTCCCATACGACCCCAGCATATGCATCACTCCCTCCCACCTGCCTAAGCCGATACTGTTCATCCCAGAAAGTACAGACTTGTGCATGATGAGCACGTCCCTACCCTAACCTGAATCCATGGTGGTGGCTATGATAGAAAAAGGACATGCCTGAGGGCTCTGCGAACCTAATTGAGAAAGCATACAACCCTTGCTGTTACATCGTGCCAACGAGCCAGGCTAAGTCGATGGTGGAATTACGAGTAGGGATGGAGGTAAATGTAGTCCGGGAGGACGGGCCAAGCCAGGGGTTAGATGATCTAGCTGAGCTTGAGGAGGATATCAGCAACCTGCAGTTATTTGATGAACAGGACTAGGGGGATGTGCAGATCGGTTGGTTTGTTGCAAATAGATCAATAGATAATACAGGGTGGCTCAGTGACGAGCCAGATGTTGATGAGGGATCTCAGCCAAAGCAGGGACAGTCAGAAATAAGAATGTCTGCAATGGCCGGAATGGTCGAGAACAAGAGGAAGCTGCCGGAGAGCACCAGTATGGAGAATTTTGCTCGAGAATTAGGCAGTTTGTGCATAGTTGACACAGAACAGGAGGTCGCGCTGAAGCAGTTCAAACAAGAGAGGATTGAGAATTATCAGAGGGCTAGAAAAGCCAAGGGTCCTGCAGGGACAGAATGTGTTAAGAATACGTGAACAGTTACAGTTACAGCGGAACCGGACAGATGTTTGTCGGTTGTCGAAGGGATGTGTGGGAAGACGATGATTTGCGTCTCGTCCATACTGACGAGGACTGGGGACAGAATCAACTAGACGATACTTGGTACACCAAGGAGGTTGATCACATGACCCAGAGTGGGCAGTACTTCAAGCCCCCACCCTTGGACCAGCCGGAAGCGTCAGGGAAAGACAAGGAAGCAGAGAAACAGAAAGATAAACTGCTAGAGGAGGAACCTGTACTAAAGCAACTGAAGAAAATTCAAGCAGACATCTCCATCTGGGGATTGCTCATGGCCTCACGGGTGCATAGACAAGCCGTCTTATCAGCGATGGACAAGGCTAAGCTTTCTATTGACACAACCCCGGAGCAGTTAGTAAGACTGGTGTTCCCGAGTGGCATTTCACCGACCTTGACATTCACAGATAAAGAATTACCGCCTGAGGGCTCTGAACATAACAAGCCATTATACATCTCTGTGGAGTATAGGGATAAGTGGATACCAATTGTCTTGGTTGATACGGGATCTGCAATTAATGTGTGTCCGTCACGTACGGCCTATGCCATCGGTTTGAAGCCGGCAGATTTCGCACCAACAACCCAGGTGATTCGGGGCTTATGACAACACAAGTCGGGAGGTGATAGGGACAGTACGGATCAGAACTCACATTGGCCCGGCACAACAGGACATTGAGTTCCATGTCTTTGATGTTCCAGCCACCTTTAATCTAATCCTTGGACGACCGTGGCTGCACCAAGTGAGAGCTGTCTCTTCCACTTTACATCAGATGCTGAAGTACCCCCATAGGAAGGGGGTAGCAATTGTTTTTGGGAACTCTTCCGTACATCCGCCTCCGGAGGTTTCTACGTCGGTCTTGGAAATTGAACACGGCGAGGAGGATGTCTTTTTGTCAGGATTCACCTTGGCTGAGGCTCAAGTAGTGCAGGATATGCTGGCTGTTGATGAGGGACTGTATGTCAGTGCGCAATCTATCTACCTTATGAATAAGCTTCAACACATGCCCAGAATGGGATTGGGAAGAAGTGGCCGGAAGGGCCTCGCTGCATTGGCCGAAGTGCCACACAACCCTTATACCTTTGGTTTAGGTTACATGCCTACCAAAGAGGATTGGGCAAGGAAGGGAAAGGAAATGGCTGGAAGAGCCAAGGCTAAGCAAGCCGGGAAGCACTATGAGCTAGTGCACAGACCTATCCAAGGAACCCTGAACGAACGCTTTGTCCGGGAGGGAGAAGATTTCCCGTTTTGCAGCTTTCAGGAGCCATGGTTGAATTCCGAGAAGCGGCGTTTGCCCGTCTTCGAGATATTTTTCGATCTTCAGTTGCAAGGGAATGAAGTTACGGAAGAGCAAATTGACCCACTAGCTGTGGCTGAGCAGTGCAAAGAGGATCCGGTCCGATGGCACAAAACTTGAGATAGGAGCAGCACTAGCTTGTCTCCTCTCAGATCCTCAGATCACACCGGAGTGCTTAGGGGATGACTTCTCTGTTTCCATGATTGGAGATCAAACGGTTGTGGGCCCTTCTTCCGGCATTCTGGACGCATCTATCGCACCCTCCCTCGTTTGGCAGTACGAGGAAGGCTTTTTGTCAAGCAGTTCTGGATCGGTAGCAAACCAGAATCTGATTCCACAGAGTCTGTGGAGTCGGAATCAGATTCTAGTTCTTCTGAGTCAGAGTCCGATATTCCAAAGGTTGATAACCCGGATGCCGTTGTTTTGTCCAGGTCGTCTTTTTCATTTTCTTTTGAGACGGTTGTAACAGAAGAATCAGACGAATTGGAAGTTGTTAATGAGAAAGATACCGTGGTTTCTGAGTACTTTTCTGTGCCGCTCGTTTATTGCATTAATTAGGACTTTCAAAACTTTGATGAAAACGACGAGGAAGAAATTCCTCCGGTTTTGAAACATTTGATTGATTGAGAGCAGGAGAGGTTTGTAAAACCTTTGGTTGATGAAATCACTTCAATTAATGTTGGTACTGAGAAGGATCCACATCTAGTCCAGATCGGGTCGACGTTGTCTTCGGAGGAACGCGAGCGCTTAGTCGCTTTATTAAAAGATTTCAAAGATGTTTTCGCATGGTCCTACGAAGATATGCCTGGAATCGATCCTGAGATTGTACAGCACCGGATCCCTCTTGACCCTGAGGCCCGACCCATTAAGCAGAAGCTTCGGAGAATACGCCCGGATTGGGCTCTGAAAATCAAGGAAGAGGTTACCAAGCAAATAGATGCAGGGTTCCTGTTAGTATCTGAGTATCCTACTTGGTTGGCCAACATTGTTCTGGTGTCGAAGAAAGATGGCAGAATTCAGGTGTGTGTGGACTTCAGAGATCTTAACAAAGCTAGTCCGAAGGACGACTTTCTTCTGCTGCATATCGACGAATTGGTGGACTTCACCGCGGGGCATGAGCTGCTTTCCTTTATGGATGGGTTTTCCTGGTACAACCAGATTATGATGGCACCCGAGGATAGGGAGAAGACTGCCTTTACCACCCCATGGGGAACCTACTGTTACAGGGTAATGCCGTTCGGTTTGAAGAATGCTGGGGCTACTTATCAACGAGCTGCAACCACTATCTTGCACGATATGATCCACAAAGAGGTTGAGGTGTATGTAGGCGACATGATTGTCAAGTCCAAGGAAAGGCTGGGCCACTACACCGCCTTGAAGAAATTTTTCCAACAGATCAAAGAGTATCGGTTGTGACTGAATCCTCAGAAATGTACTTTTGGTGTCACAGCAGGGAAAATGCTGGGGTTCTTAATTACACAAAGGGGCATCGAAGTCGATCCTTCCAAAATCAAGGCCATCCTAGAAATGCCACCACCAAGGACTGAAAAAGAGGTGCGAGGCTTTCTAGGTAAAGTGCAATTCATAAGACGGTTTATTGCAAAATTAACCTTGACTTGTGAACCACTACTTGGTCTCCTGAAGAAAGGAAAGAAGTTCCAATGGGATGACCAATGCCAAGTTACTTTCGAGCAGATCAAGCACTATCTACAGAACCCGCCCATGTTGTCGCCGCCAGAACTAGGGAAGCCATTGATTTTATATCTGTCAGTAACCGACACGACAATGGGCTGCATGCTTGCGCAAGAATCTGAGGATAAAGTGGAGAAGACTATCTACTACCTGAACAAGAAAATACTAGAATATAAGACCCATTACACTCCGCTTGAGAAGGCTTGTTTGGCCTTGGTATGGGCTACCAGGAAGTTGAGGCACTACCTGTTAGCTCACTCCGTAATACTGGTTTCGAGATTGGATCCCATCAAATATCTCTTTGAGAAACCAGCGTTTACAGGTAGGCTAGCCCGTTGGTTGCTTCTTCTCTCCGAATTTGATCTGAAGTACATGACTTGCAAGTCTGTGAAAGGGAGAGCGGTAGCGGAGTTCCTAGCCAATCACCCAGTGGAGGGAGATGAAGTAGTAAAGTATCTGTTCCCGGATGAGGCCATTCTGCAGCTCGAAGAAGAGATTTGGACGATGTACTTTGACCGAGCGTCTAACCAGTATGGGTATGGGATAGGGGTGTTGCTGATAGCACCCGACAATTCCCACATACCCTTAGCTTTCAAACTCCAGTTCAAAGTATCAAACAATGAGGCAGAGTACGAGGCATGTATCGCTGGCCTAGAAGCCACCCTGGAACTAGGGGCAAAAAGGTTGGACGTCATTGGGGACTTGAACCTAGTTGTGTCTCAAACGAAATGAGACTGGAAGGTTAAGGAAGAAAGGATGAAAATTTATCACCAAACCCTGGATGTTCTGATTCCTAGATTTGATAAGCTAACCTTCACGCATCTATTAAGAGAGAGCAACAGGTTCGCAGACGCTTTATCAACTCTATCTTCCATGATAGACATCCCTTTGGGAGTCCGGATGCGTCCAATCATCATTGAACAGAGGTATGTGCCGGCCTACGAGCTGATTGCCGCAATAGGCGAAGTACAAGATCAGAACCCCTGGTATCATGACGTTTAGAACTTCTTGGAAAAAGAGGCTACCCAGGGACAAATGCCAAAGATAAGAGGGCAATACGACGAATGGCTGCTCAGTTTATCGTCTGCAGGGGTAAATTGTACAAACGGGGCCATCTTGGGATGTATAAACTGTGCGTTGATGCTGAAAAGTCAAAGCGCCTAATGGAGGCCATCCACGGAAGAGAGTGCGGAGCGCACATGAGCAGAGTGATGCTAGCTCAAAAAATTCTCAGACAGGGTTACTATTGGTCAACCATGGAAGAGGATTGTATTGGTTTTGTTCGGCGATGCCACAAATGCCAGATCCATGCAAATCGCATGAACATCCCGCCGTCGAAGCTGTACAACATGACTTCACCGTGGCCATTTTCAGTCTGGGGGATTCATGTTATTGGGGCAGTTACTCCGAAGGGGTCAAATGAGCATGAGTACATTCTGGTGGTGATAGACTACTTTACAGAGTGGGTCGAGGCCCAATCTTATGCAATGCTGAAAACGTCGCATGTAGCCAAGTTCATCAGGAACAATATCATCTGTCGCTATGGGGTCCCGAATGAGATCATTTCGGACAATGGTTCCCACTTCAAGAAGGAAGTGATCGATTTGTTAGAGAAATACAACGTGGCTTTTCATAAGTCATCCACATATCGGCCGCAAACTAACGGAGCTGTTGAAGCCGCCAATAAGAACATCAAGCACATTCTATAGAAAATGGTGAAAACTTACATGGACTGGCCAGATAAGTTGCCATTTGCTCTTTGGGGCTACCGGACATCAATTCGGACTTCTACTGGGGCAACTCCGTATTCCTTGGTTTACGGGATGGAGGCTGTTCTACCGATCAAAGTTGAGGTTCCGTCGCTGCAGGTAATGGCTGAGTGCCAGATAGCGGAAGCAAATTGGCAGCAGAGCAGGTTCGAGGAACTTATGTTATTCGACAAGAGAAGGCTGAAAGCACTGTATCACGTCTAAGGTTATCAACGCAAAATTGCCAAGGCTTTCAACAAGAAAGTTAAGTCCAGGAATCTGAAAGAAGGGGATTTGGTGCTCAAAGACAACCAAGCTCCCATCCACGACCCTAGGGGCAAGTTCAAACCTAATTGGACTGGTCTTTACATCATCTAGTCTATTTGGTCTGGTGGAGCTGTCATTCTTATGGACCTAGATGGCCTCGAATTCTCCCAACCAGTCAACATGGACAAGTTGAAAAAATACTACCCCTGAGTGGCTCACTAGGTTGAAAACCCAGAAAGCGCGACCTAGGCAAAAGTTAGAGCACAAAAAATTTGAAATAAGAAAAACTGAGCTCGCAAGGTTGAAAACCCAGAAAGGGTGGCCTTAACAAAAGTTAGAGCGCAAAAGGAGAGTGTTAAAATCCGAGTGAACCTCAACCGAACTACATAAGGCTTGATTCCTATCTTCGGGATATGTAGGCAACTTCATTCTAAAGTCCAGCCATAAACACTTCCAAATCAACTGTGTCCATGCGATTGTCCTGGTCATCTTTGTCTATTCCACATCCAAGAGTTCGGTTGTGATCTTCAATACACTACAGTGCTATTCAGACACGGGGCAACTTTCTAGTTATTGGATTTGGGGTTGTACATCTCAAGGATAGATTCCGGGCGTGTCCAGTTGTGATCCATATCGAAAACGGTTTTGAAAAGTTTTAATAAAAGTTGATTTTGTTCAAATTAATCTTTTTACAACTTAGACCATTTTTGGACCAAATGGAAAATTTTCAGTACTCACAACTTTTAATTTCATCGATTTCAATACAGAGTTCTCTGACTCTCGATACAAATTGAAGTTGCTTTTTTTATTACATTTAAAAAGAAAACTTGAAAGTATAGATTAAAGCAATAAACTTGGGGCATAGTTCAGTCAGGTGTTCCTGCGCCCCCTCCCAGAGCTTGTGGAAGCTTTAGATGCCAAAGTAGGCCCGATTTGTGCCTCATCTTCAAGCCAAGCTATGCATTCGCCAAAAAGGGCATAACAGAAGGTGGGAGCGGGGGCCAGAAGTTCTCTTGTCCTCCATGCAGTGGAATACCGAGCTAGCTGTGCGCCTTGAATTAGAAATGAAGCTGGGTACTCTATCTCTTTTTCCAGGCAAGTCTGGTCATGTCCGAATTGACGCCTGAATCGGAATGGGAAGTAAAAGACACAGTGTGTCAAGCCAACCAACTGAATGCCAGGCTGCCGGGACATGCTGTAACTCATCTCCGGCAGATCAAACAAAGGGCAATGCCAAGCGATGTCAACAGCAGACTTGCTGCACATCCAGTGGCACCACCATCCCTCGTTTGGAAAGTCAACTAGTCGAGGGCGAAAGAAATAACCGCGCATTGAATATGCAGGGCAAGAGTCCACCACTTTCAACTTATCCATCAGCTATACCTAGGAAGGGATAAAAAATAAGAGAGATTAAAGAATAGAGAGGTGTACGTGGAGAGAAAAAGCAAGAAAAGGGTTTTTTTAGAGAAAAACAAAGCCTGAGGGCTGAGTGATGTGAGAAACACATGTGAGAAGGGTGGGAAACATTACCTGCAGCAGTAGTGGACTCCCTACAAACTTGGTTGTCTCCCGGCGGTGGAAAACATCCAAGCCCATCAAAGTTTCGGCTACTGTCAACCCAATGCAACTCTTGCCCTCTTTCAAGCTTTGGGCAACTTCAATCAAACGAATGCTAGACCCACCAAAGCTAGGGGGAAGCAGAAAATGGGCCAACATACATAAGCAGAGGGCATGTTACCGAAAACCTTGCCAGAGACGGTCGCTGCAGTCGCTGCAGTCGCCGACATCAGAAAACCAATGAATCAAGCTTGGAATGTCCAACTCTCCGTTATGAACCAAAGATCGGGCATTATGTAAAGTGAACCCGCACATCCTTCCTAAAGCTTGGATGCGGCCAAAACGAGACTGGGGCAAGATCTCCTTATCACGCTGGGACTCTATCAAAGCTTGAAATTCTTCGATGGTAGGACACATCTCTTATCTCCCGAAGCTAAACACATGTGTAACCGGGTTCCAACATCTAGCCGCGGCATGGAGGAATAGAAAACACAGCAGAGTACAGCTCAGCGGGAATAGTGCGTTTAGCCCAAAACCTTGGAAATTCAACTTTTCTGAGCCATCTAAAGTCGCAATCCAATTGGAGTGTTTTCGGGGAAGAATGGTTCCATTTGGGGCAAAAATAGAGCCGAAATGAAGAAATCACGAAGCTAGAGCTTTTGTAGAAGATAAGGAAATGAGTGGAAGACAGGTGGCAACAATCTGGAGGTTCCTTACACTAATGGCCGACCGGCCAATGTTGGTGGCCGACCGGCCAATGTTGGTGGCCGACCGGCCACTTTTGTAGCCGACCAACCATTACTAGTGGCTGACAACTGTTCTTTATGGCCGGCAGCATCTTTTTGTGGCTGGTGGCCTTCCATTTTGCCTTCTGATCCTTCCAAGTGTTGAAAATGCCAAAAAACTGTGTTTATTCCACTCTTGGTGTATTTTCTCCATAATTTTGTCAAAATTGCTTATCGAGTTGTAGTTTTGCTTATCGAGTTGTTGCTTTGTTTATCGAGTTGTATTTATTTTGGTTGTTAAGTTGTTGTTTTGTTCATTGAGGTGTTTTGTGTTAGTTGGTTTACTACCTGACTAAACAATTGCCAATACAATTTTCGATTTCCATCAATCTTGTTTTCATGAAAAGGTGTGATGTGATACGATGCTCAGAATATAAAATGCAACACTCTTTTTAATCAAAAGTTGTTTTCATTCCAGTCATGGTTTCTTTTTACAAAAAGAGTACAAGTTTTAAAGAAAATAAAACTGCCTATGGCTGTACAATGTGCTAACTACTAGTAAAAAGAAAACTAAAGCAAAAAAATGTCTGAATCGACGCCAGCCACCTCAGGATTGAGAGGCCCTCTTCGTCCTGTTCCTCAGCTGGGCGGACTCAAAGCTGTCGCCATCGGCCCTGCTATCTAAATCTGAGCCGGAGCCCGATCTAGAGCTACCTCCGCTCCCCTCCTCAGAGCCCTCCTCAGTGCCGCCACCGCCCTCAGAACCCGAGCCGGTGCTGTCACATCCACCCTCAGATGACTCTGACTGCAGGCTCGCTGGTTCCTCATCCTCATCTGTCTCATCATCCTCAAGGATAGGCTCTGGTGGATCGCTCGCAACATGAGTACGTCTGGCTCCACATCGGCTGTGCGTCGGAGTCCCTCGTCTCTCTCTTCCTGCTGTCGGAGGAGGCACTGAAGGTCCTGCTGTAGCTCCTGCTGGGGCGCCCAGAGGAACTGGCATCTGAAAAGGGACCTGAAAAGGACAGTTTGTCAAATGCATCAATTATGGTATGCGAAAATGAGTATAATGATGAAATGTAGTGTGTGAGAGCAATATATCAATGTAGTGTTCTCAATGTAATAGATTGCAGTTGAAATGCTAATGTATCAGCAGAAAACTTTGTGAAGTACAAACTGAAAGAAACTTACCAGCATCCTGTACAGGCTGAGTAGGTTCAGACTAGTCTGAACCATCCCCATAAGAGAAGTTGCCAGCTCGAGAGCTTGTCCGGTGTACTCTATGGAAGCCTGCAAATGTTTTGAGATGATTAGTGGTCTGTAAAGCGTAATTGAGATGAATTAAGTGTGCAAAACATAAATTATGATACATACCGGAGTCGGGCCTCGAACTCCGACGAGCTCGAGACCAGCTGGTGCAGGCTCAATGGGAACCTGATAAGTCTCCCCTCTGGATCCCCAACAAGTCAATGTGGTGGGCAGCTCCGGCCACCCCGCTATCTCTCTCTCTCTCGTCTGGGAACTCCTCCTCTCATGAGCCCAGGGTGCCCTGGATCCCCCGGCTCTCCCCCTCACAGCTGGAGCTCTGGCTCTTCCACCTTCACGAGCGCCGGTCAGCGGTGGCATGAGGTATGTCTCGATGAAGGCAGTGTAATCGCCCTCAAGCCTGAAAAAGTCTGCATCTCAACCTCTGGTGAAGTTGATCATCTCCTTCGTGGTATACCTCTCCGTGATCCTCATGTATGAAGGAGGCGGCATCGGAACCACCGGCTCAGGAAAGCCGAGGCTCTGTCGCAGGAAGCGCTCCCCCAGGAACCACTCTCGGCAAACTGGGCCCTCGAGCAAGATTCGAAATCGGGAAGCCTCTCGAGCATCCGCAAACTGATCTCTAACCCCGGCAGGCATCACTGCCCACGGCTGCCAGGTAATCTGCAAATAGCGAATATACAGACTGTTAGCTGCCATTGTATATGCAATATGAAGTAAAGCTGAAATGACTGTAAGGTTTGAGTTACCTCTGCGGCGGTCACGATGTCGAAGACACGGCGGAAGAATGAGAATGACTCTCGGGGCCTCCACTGGCATCTCCCGTCATATCTGTGTGAGTATGGCACCATGGGTGGTATCTCTACCTCTGGCTCTGGGGCGAGCCTCGGAAAATAGGCATACACCCATAGCTGCAAAAAGTGGAAGGATAACAGTGAGTATATATCAGATGTGTACAGAGAATGTAAAGCAGTGCAGCATACAGTGTGTGCAGTGTACAGAGAATGTAAAGCAGTGTAGTGTACAGAGACTGTAAAATAGTGCAGTGTACAAGTAGTGCAGTGAACAGTGTGTGCAGTGTTCAGGTAAAGCAGAAAGTAGATTGTATGCAAAAAGTGTACGTTGTGTTTGTAGTATGCAGGAAATGCGAGGCAAAAATGTAAAGTAGAAGGGGGGGGACATACCTCGCAGGCCCTCCAATAGCCTCCTAGCAGATGCCCGCTCCAGCGAGAAGAAGAGCTCATGTATCCATACAGTGTGGCCAAGCCTGCGCCGCCCTAGTCGTAGAGTCGGACGCGAGACAGGTCCACTAGTGCGCTCGTGAGGTAGAGCCCGACGGTGTTCGCCAGGTCGGTAAACAAAGTAGTACCAAACAGGAACATAAGGAAGCCCCGTGCGTAGTGCTCAGTCTCCTCGCAGGTCGTCAATGTCGTCCCTCTGAAATGGTCAGGAAACCAGGTATATCGCACCATCCCTGATCAGGAGATGGGTGGGCGAATCCCCAGCAAGTAGATCTGGACGGCCTCCAACTCGCCCATGTTGGTGTCATAAGGAATCGGATGACCCCCTACTGCTATGCCGGTGAGCATAGAGAAGTCGAAGGGAGACATCGTCATCTCCCTTGCTGTAGAGAAATGAAGGGAATCGGTGGTATCCCACCACCTCTCTACTAAAGCGCCCAGTAAAGGCCAGCTCGCAATGAGACGTGTGAGGCCCATGCAAAATGCGCTGAAGCCAGCCTCGTCGACGATATGACGGACGGTGTCAGGAAGCTCCATATACCACTCCCTCGCGGAGATGGTCCCGTATCCGCGAAATGCATGTGAATCCCCCTGTAAGTAGGACAAACAGATTCAAGGCAGTGTGAGAAATCCAGTGCAGGGGTATGGGATGAACAGGTAAAAGGCAGTGTAAGCTATGCAAGAAATGTGATCAGCATTGCGGAAAATAAAGAGGAAGTGTATACCTTAAAGGCACCGTAGGATAGATGTGACTCCGGCTCGCGTAGCAGGAGGTCCTCCGGTGCACCTCGCGCAAACCCCCTGAACTGGCGGATACCATCGGGAGGTAGCACGTGTACCTCGGGATGGTACATCGCTGGGTCAAATGTTCGAATGCTGAGCTGCAATGGCTCAAACTCGGGATCCATCTCCATCCCCGAAGGAGCTCCGTCGTGTGGGATGTCGTCCGCCATCTCGAAGAAAAGAAAAAAAAGAGAACATATCACAACTACATCATTGTACAAAATTCATCAATGTACAAATAAATAATTACAAACATCAATGTACAAAATTCATTCTTGCACATCTACTGTGAAATTACACATAATAGATACACGAACTTCTTGACTCTCTAACCAATCCATCCGAATTCTCTTCATATAAGAAAAATGAAACAAAAAAGGATGAGCACAATTGCCTAGTAGGAATCTCATAGTTCTAAAACAATAACCATCCTATAGCTAGAAATGATCATGCATGCAGGGTGATACCATATAGTATGTAACGTTTTATAATTTCAAAATATCATACGTAGAGTACCTTTTTCTCAAAATTTATTTAAACATATAGGGAAAATCGTCAACCATAAAAATTATCTCTTATCATCTGAAAACTATAAATCTTTTTTGGAAACAAAGATGTTTAAGGAACAATATCATTTTATATTTATTAACCCATTCCAAAGTATTCCTCATTTAATTTCTATCTTAACATTCCTCTTTTTATTTTCATTTTCCCTTTTTAGTAATTACATTTATTATAACATCATAACCTCAAGTTCAAGTTCCCTTAATACTCCAAAACAGCCCTCATACACTCTATTCCCACTAATCTATTCATATTTGCTATAACTCCTTAATGTGGAAATCCAAATCTCCTTTATATTCAATAATAGTTATCCTACACTCAACTCCTACTTGTCTAACAACTACATCACATCCACACTTGCATTATTAATTATAATTCAACATATCACAACTACGTTACATCCACAATTGCGTTATCAATTATAATTCAACATATCACAAGGATAATAAACCCTTTTAATTCAATTTTTCCATTAATTACAAAACAAAACTCTTAATCTTTCCTTATAGTTACAAACAACCCGGTGAATTCATTATCACCAACCCCTTATCCAATTACTATACCCTTATCCATTTCTTTTTCAAATAACCTCTATATACATTCCCCTTCCATGCCAAATTACACACCAAATCGTAATAGCATAAGTTCATCACAAGTCACACTTATCATCACCGATTCAATATGTAAAACCCAAGTTGTGTGTAGGATTATTTTATTGGATAGATTAGTAATTAAATTAATTTATATGGGTCATTTAATATCAAAGAATTAATTATGAGATGGCATTATATTTCCTATTACCTAGATGGGTAATTTTGTAACTTTGAGAAATTAGGTTAATAAGCCCACCTATTGTGGCTTTAAGTCTTGGAAAACAAGCAAAACAGAGGCTGTGAATTGCTCCATAGCCGGCTAGGGTTTGAGAAGGTAAAAGAAAAAAGAAAAGAAAAAGAGAAGAGAGGTTCAAGTGAGGCTACAATAGGGATTGGAGGCAGCACGTTGGTGATTTTGGGACACCCATTGGTTAAGGTAAAATCTGTCTTTACTGTTAATTATTAAGTTTATGTTGAGGAATTTAACAATCAATGCATTAAGGGGATTTGGAAGATCTATAGGTGCCTACTTAGGTTTTGAGAATTGGGTGCAATGTATAAGTGTAACTTTGGGTGGGTAATAGAAACAATGGAGTTTTGTATCATGGGTAAAGGTGTGTTTGGCTTTAAAGTTGGGTTGAATGGTTTGATCTCTTGGATATTAAAGCAATACATTAATCTAATATAGTGGGGCTTTTGTGGGTGTATGTAACACGTAAAAAATATTAATTTATTTGAGGTTTTATTTATTAGGTTTGTGTGAATGAAGTGGTGGAGTTGGGTGTTTGGAGTTGGTGTTAGAGTGTTATTTCTAAGCTTTTGAGGTAAGTAACCCTCTATCATTGTTGATTCATTTTTATTCCTATCGAATCGTTTAAAATCATAAATATTTATTTATAGCCTTCATGTTCTCTTAAAATAAAATATGGGTCAAGTATAAAACAGCATCGAAAATTATTATGAAAATTATTTGAATATTTTGTGGAACTATTATGAAAATTGTACTAAATGTTTATTCTGAAAATATCGAATATTTCATTTAAAAGTTGTGTATTGTTTGAATTTTGAATATCACTCTAGTCTGACTATGATTTGGACCCTAGCCAATACGGGTTATTTATTGGCACAGAAACTAGTCTCTTTTGGGGTTTTACCACCGGCCTATGTGTGGTTCTGGGCCTTGTCACGGGCTAAGTGACCGTAGTCACCAAGACTTGGGTTTTGTGAATTGCATCATTGAACCATTTGAATATCGAACCATCAATTTTGAACAACGAAATTTCATCGAATTACCTCATTGTCTTTTCAATTAAAATGTATTGCTACACTGTTTATTTTCAGCTACGAAACCATCTTACAAAATAATTGTTCATTTATTGAATGGTAGCAAAAAATATATGTATTGGTTATCGACTATTTTGTTTTGTATACTTGATCCAGCTAACAGTGATGGTTGGTTATTTACTAGGCTGTCTAGCTTACCCTTATTTTATTTTTTTCAGATTCTGAGGAGTAGAGCTGTGTAGGGTTTTTACTTGTGGGAGTGCCGAGAGTAAGACTATGATTTAAGTACTTGGATCATTATTATTATTATTTTTATTAGTGGACTTGGTGGACAATTTCATATGATAAGAATTATCTATTTGTATGGTTTTTAGCATTATGATATTTAAGGATTTAATTTGAGTATTTTACATTGTTGGTTATGTATTGGACTCTTAGCCTTGCATGCTCACTTAAATGAGTGTGCGGCGTTGTCACGGAGCTTGGGGCATGACACAATACATTTCACAACACATTCCACCTTTTGCCGACTTGATATGGCAGGATAGTGGACACCCAATTCATAACACCCTTCATATTTTGCCAGCTATTATACGGCGGGAAGTGAACTCCCAAAAATCATTTTTTGTCAAAAACCATGTTTTTTTCACATTTACCACCTGTCATACGGCTGGAGGTGGACCCCCAAAAACATTTTTCAACTTTAAAACCATCCCCATATTTGCCGGCTATTATACGGCAGGAAGTGAGCACCCAAAAATATTTTCAAAACAATCCATT
This sequence comes from Camellia japonica, assembly GCA_030407325.1. Classification (NCBI taxonomy): domain Eukaryota; kingdom Viridiplantae; phylum Streptophyta; class Magnoliopsida; order Ericales; family Theaceae; genus Camellia; species Camellia japonica. The sequence goes on from JAPPVO010000024.1 coordinate 82,760,792, forward strand.
TTTTCACTTTTGTCAGCTATTATACGGTGGGATTATATGGATACCCAAAAATCATTTTTCCACTTTTGCCAGCTATCATACGGCAGGACTGTGTGGACACCCAAAAATATTTTTCCCATATTCGTCCAGCGATAAGCCTAGACAGGGCATTTTGGCACCTTTAATTCAAAACCACCCCCACATTTTTCAACTATTATACGGCGGGACATGGGACATGGGCCCCCAAAAACATTTTTCAATTTTGAAACCATCTCCCATATTTTTCGTCTATTATATGGCGGGACGTGGGCCCCCAAAAATATTTTCGACACCCCGCGCGGGTAACATAATTTAAAATATCAACATTAAGAGTTCAATTGCAACTTTTATATAAATTTTCAAACTCTTTAAAATTTCAATTAAACTTGTACATGTATAATTTGACGCCTCAATTTCATGATACTACTTTCAATTTAAGCAAAACCGTCATATATCTTCATGGACCAAACTAGGATTTTTAAGAGAAATTAAAGTTTTTCACAAAACACATTTTATTCCAACCCTTCCATTGCTTTTACACCCAAACTCATAACCCAAGATCACGACCCAACTCTTCAAACCCTAACCCCCAATCTCATGATTAATCACAATATGCATAAAAATATAAACTTTGTATTTATATAAAGAAAATACTACAAATCTATCTATAAATAAGGGTATTGAAAGAGAAACTAGAAACCCCTACCTCTTAAAGCAAAGAGAGATGACAACCCAAAAATCACCGGCGACGAAACCACAAGCTATTCGAATCAAAAGGAAGCCCTTGACAAGATCTACAATCTTTCTCAAAGGACCTTGGTGAAAAGATCACTCTAGGTGAGTAGATCTAGAAATCTTAGTGAAAAGGCTTGAGTTTAGAGAGAGAGAGAGAAGAGAACTCACAGTGTAGAGAGAGAAAATAGGAGAAAAAGTGAAATGAATATATGTTTGGAGCCTATTTATAGTAGCAAGGTAATAATAGAACAATAGTCCCAAAGTCAAATGAAAAGAACAAGTCAAAAACCCCCCAAAAAGTAGGGCCCAAACCAACCCAAAAATCTGAAAATTACACGCAGGTGTTAACCCTTCCGACAGAGGTGTCAACCCTTCAGGAAGATTGCTGAGACACTAATGTTTGCAGACACTAATTTCAGTAAGCAAACCCCAGATTCAGCAATAGACAAGGGTTAACCCTTCCCAAACTAGTGTCGACCCTTGAGGTCAACAACAAAAGACAAGTGTTGACAATATCAAGATTGGTGTCGACCCTAGAATAAGATTTCTAAGTTCCCAAAAAACTTTTCAACATAAACAAGCGTGAATGAACAATCCCAACAAGTTTAAATCGATTTATACTCCTCCAAAACCAAGATACAACAACACCAAAGATTCTCAAGATAAAATAAAGGATTCAAATACGCTTGCCAAAAGCTTTAAAGGGTATAAGTGCTACAACTACCAATGTGCTAAATAGGCAAAGATGAACCATTACCAACTTGAATTTGTTCTTGACCCTGATAGGCTTGATATTGATGAAGATTGGACAAATCATTAGTTAAATGATTTGTGACTGTAGAGTCAAGATACCATGGAGAAGTAGAAGAATCTAGAAAATTCTGAGAAACAGATGCATTATATGCTCTAGGAGAGACTTGAGAGGACTGGTGATAAGGAGAGGAAGAAGAAGAAGGCTGAAAATTAGGATCCATACAATAACAGCAATCAAAAGTCAAATGTGATAATTTGCCATATATTTGACAACCAGATCCAAATGAATCATAGAAAGAGTGTCTTCCTCGACTGCGATTCAATAATTGGTAAACCTACCACCTCTGGAACCTCTGTATTGAGAGCGACCTCTTGAACTAGATGGAAAGCCACGATGTGATCCAATATTAGAAATATTATGAGACTCAAAACCAGTAATTGAAGAAGATTGAGATCCTTTAGTTGTTATTGCATTATAGGCCACATGGAGATCATGTCCAGTGGAATGTTTGAGTTTACTTTCAATATGAATCGACTCTGAACATAAAAGAGAACACAGATTTTCATCGAAAATGCTTCAGAACAAGTTTAAATATAGGTTTTGAAAGAGTTATATTCTTCTGGTAAGCCATTCAAAGTCAGAAGAACTAGATCTTCATCATCAACTAGAGTAGAGGACAAAGCCAATTAAACAGATATTGTTTTGATTTGTGAGAGATAATCTTCAATCAAAGAAGATTTTTTACTGGTACTTTGAAGTTTGTTCTTTAACTGATGTATGTGCGATCTGGAAATTGAAGTGAATCACTTCCCAAGAGCTTGCCATACTTGATCAACATGTTGAAGATAAAGAACAAATGAATAGATTGATGATGACAAAGTTGCTGTGAGACAACTGAGAATGTATGCATCAATTGTTTGCCATTGCTGATATTTAGGATTAGAGATTGATTTTCCACCAAAATCAATAATCTCTAAAGAAGGACATGGATTGGATCCATTAACGTAACCAAGAAGACATGTTGCTCTAAGCACATTATGCATTTGATTCTTCCATATCAAGTAGTTAGTTGAATCAAGCTTTACAGTTACCAATGAATTGAAATTTGAAATGAGCAGAGTGAGATTTGAAGGCAGCGAAGCAGAAGCATGATCCTCCATTGATGCATCTTTAGTTGCACGCAAGAGCTCCAAAGCTTTGATACCATGTAAAAAGATTGAATCATCATATTTTCATTATGCTTAATCAACTATTTACAAGATATCTATATTGATTCCTAATACGTCACTCACATATATATGTATACATCACCCTAACAGTTATTCTAACCATATTCTAACTAACTGAAGAGCCTAACTACTAGAACTTGTACAGTTGTTCTTACGCAATCTTCTATCCATACATGCTTGTGAGACAGTTGGTGTCACAGCCCATTTCTAAGGCTGCAAATGAGTTAGATGAGCTACCTTATCATATATACATATATGTAATATATATAAACAGTTTCAAAATAGATATCAAAGAAAAATCAATACTAAACGTAATTAATTTATCTTCTTTTTTTTTTCTTCTTTAATCTAACCACAACATACTTATATTTAATTTTTGAAAATAATTTTTTCTATAACTTCCATACCTACTTTTATTTTATTTTTTTCAACTGAATAAAATAATAAATAATTAGAATCACTTTTAATTGTATGTTACTATTTTTCTTTTCAATTTAACTATTATTATTAATGTCAAATTGAGTGCTTATTTTACTATGTTATAAATTAATATCATATAAAATCATTATATATTTATTTCAGTTACACTTTTATAGCACGATAGGATTAAGATTATTAAAATACACATAAATAATTGAAATAAAATTATTATATATATTTGTTTAAATAACAGTTTTATAGAATGATAACGTTAAGATTATAAAAATAAATAATTAGAATTATTCTTTAATTTTAAATAACTTTTTTTCTCCAATTTAATCATTATTTTTAATATTAAAATGAATATTTATTTTATTATATTGAAATTAAGAACAAAAGTATCATACATATATATATATATATATATATTACACTTTCATAGTTTAACATAACGAAAATTGCACTGCATATTTTGTAATATATTTTTTAAAATAATTCTATCTATATATAAAGATATATATTATTCTTTTGTATTGCATACATTGCAACATATTTCTAAAACTAATTTATATATAGACATATATAAATAATTTTATTTTATTTTATAAAATATTATTTGAAAAGAAAAAAAATTAACCCATGCATGCATCGCACGGGTCAACTACTAATATATATTATTAACAATAGTATTTTTCTCATACTTGGGTGACATATTATAAGTGCTTACTTTTTTCTAAAAGAGTTACGTCAGTATATATTTTCTTAATTATATATAGAATTTTACACAAACTCAAACCTAATTTAAATGATACTAACTTTACTTATTTTATATGGACTCTATTTAACAAATATTTGTTTTCCATGTATTTTTCATGGTAAAATGAGATACTCCACAAACCAAATACCAATTTTGCTGTTTCATGTTTTTCTTCTTTATTCTTTCAAGGGTATTAGGATTTTTTTTTTTTAATGCTAAATTTTTTTTTTTTTTCCTTATTTTCCCATTCATTATTCTATACCCAATACCAATTCTATATTATATTATTCTATATTATGAATTTGTCATTTAAATTTTATAGTTATTCTATATATGAAATTATACTTCATTTCCTATATTATTTTATATAATCACAACTCACGTGAGAAAAAACTTGCACAGCGATAATACTTTCGAGAAACCTCTAAAATTTAGATTTACTGCTTGAGTAACAATAAGTTTTTTTTTTTATATTTTGATATCATATTACAGATAATTAATTACTTTACATACTGAGATTTATCTATCATTTGGATATTTTCATTATTTTTTCTTTTTGGATTTAGATGTTATTTTATTCTTTCTTGGTTAATCGTTGTTAAATTTTTTTATATAGTTGATATTTTAATTTAATTAAGAGTGTTTATCTTACAATCTTATAATTTAATATATATATCATATAAAATCATTATATGATAATCCGATTATAACATATTTATATTTAATTTTTTAAATAAATTTTATATAATTTCTATTTCTACATATTTTTATTTTTTAAATGAATATAAAAGAAAATTAAATAGTTAGAATTACTTTCAATTTTATGTTGCTAATTCTTCTTCTAATTTAACTATTATTTTTAATATCAAAATGAGTATTTATTTTACTATTTTATAATTTAATATATATTATACAAAATTTTTATATGATAATTACACTTTTATAATACAATAGAACTAAAATTATTAAAATATACAAATAATTTAACTAAAATTAATATATATAAGTATTCAAGTAACAATTTTATAGAACAATAGTATTAATGTTATCAAAATAAATAATTAAAATCATACTTTAATTTTAATTTTAATTTTAATTTTAATTTTAATTTTGAATTAAAATTAAAATTATTATTATTCTTTTATAACACACATTATACCATCAAATAATGTTTGGAAAAAAAAAAAAAAAATTTGCACATACATTGCACGGATCAACTGCTAATATTACTATATAATGAAGAAAAAAATACAACATCTCCAACTTAATACCATACTAATAACTCCTTCACTCAAACAAATGAGGCCACAAAGTATTGTAAGGGTTTGAGCCCGAGCCCAGTAAATCTTGAGAGGTGTGCATGCTCAACCAGTATTTGACAGGAGCTCGAGCACTGGCTGCATTTTGATAAATTGGCTTAAGAATTTGTCTATACATGCATGAATGAAAGCACCATTGTCACTAAAAAAGGTGGCAAATTGTTAGATAGCATACAAATCAGATTAGTCAAACTAGTTTCGTGACATTTAAGAAATGTGTACTCTAATCTTTTAGATTGAAGTTATTGCTTAGGATCCCATCTTGTTCCCCAAAGGTGGTTTTGGTTCATCCAAAATTAACTTGTAAATTGTAACTAAAGTTTGCAGAGATATAATACAAGGAAATAAATTCTCAAAATCAATTTTAGGAGAGTAAATTAGACCACTAATCTCTTTACCTTTTTTTTTTTTTTTTTTTTTGGTCAATTTAATTCATGTAATTCTAATATCATTAATTTTACCACTTAGTTTTTTCACATTATCTTAATTTAGTTCAATTAATAACACGATCAACATTTTGAACTGAAATCAAGAACAAAATGATCCCAAAGGGGTGGACCGACAATCCATTACCACCAAATTTGATGGAAACTATCTTAAATCACTTTAATTTGGTTGCACCCAAATTTAGTATTCACCAGATCTGGATTTTATTATATTTTTGGATAAATTATATTTTTGGATAAAAATAATAAAATCTAGATTTTATTATATTTTTGGATAAATTATATTTTTCACTCTTTAACTTTTGTATAAATTGTATTTTGATCCTCACATTTGCAACATTTACATCCTTATACGTCAACTCATGTTTAAACATGATTCTCCTATCATTACACCGTTTAAAATTTGAATAAAAGTTGAAATATTAAAGACCAATATGAAATATGAATAAAATTTAGAGGTGAAAGTGTGATTTGTCATATATTTTTCTTCATTGCCACTAAAATGTGTTTACGTGAACAATTTTTATGTTCAAATTTTTAATAGTAAGTGACGAGAAAATCATATTGAAACACAAATTGAAGCTTCAATAGTTAATTGTTGCAAATAGAAGATAATAAGGGATTAAAGTGAAATTTGAGTAAAAGTTAAGAGAAAAATAAACAAGAACCATGATTATTATTTGATAAACTTGTTTAAAAACTATTTAATTTTTTTATATATAATAATTGAGTGTGTGAATTCCTATAATTTTGTAAGTGTGAAATCTTATGCCTTTGCGTCTATCTATAGTAGTATAATATTTCATTTCCAAATTTTTGAAAGTGTGGATTCCACCCTTGGATCCATCTTGCACACCCATTAAGTGTGTTGTTGAAAGAAATTATAAATTTTGAAATCAGCAACATAGGAGCCATTTAAGAATGAGAAAAGGGTGACAAAGATTCAAAAGGGGCTATTCACTTCACATGATAGGCCAAGTTAATTTACATAAAGCGATAGCATTCCTGTTACGTATAGAGTCTGCAGACTATACAACTTCAATAACCCTAAGTTTTCAAATTTTGTTAAAAATTATATATATATAGTTTTATGAAATAAATATTAATATTATATATATATATATAATTTTAACAATTACATATGTTCCCAAAAAAAAAAAAAAAACATAACAAAATGACAAGTGTTTTTTTTTTTTTTTTTTTCATCAAACTAATTTTTATTATAAAAAAAAAAAATGATAGTGGTTCGTAAGCAGGGTCGGAAATTGGCGTTGGTGTAATAATAAATAAATAATGAAGCCAAAAATAAATATGGATAATAATCATCACCAAAATCTATGTAGTTTGACATGCAAGGATCTTTCATCCATTATATCAAATATGCACTTACACAATATCACCCACTATCACTAAAATAATATTGACTACATCATGTCTTGAAATATATGGTTATATATTATTCATACTAAGATATGATAATCTCGTTTTCTTTAAAAATATTTAAGCTTTTCACAACTCACAAAACGTTCACACCTTATAACCAATTGTATAGAACATTTTATATTAATATGTCTCTCTCAAAATACAACCCAACTTATGATCCTGTTATTCTAACCAAGAGATTTCAAATCTCTACTATATAAATACCTTTACAAATTAACCTGCAAACCTCTCCTTACAATACCCAAATATTAAAACAATCCCAGTATGTGCCCCGAAATTCAGGGGCACCAATGCCCCGAATTTCTATATAAGGCAAAAAAAAAAAAAAAAATTACCAAAACTGAAAATTAGGGGCATTAGTGTCCAGTTTTTTAGTGTCACAAAACATTTCTGATATTAAAAACACCATTACAATTACATTACTGAACCACCAGACTATCCATTTAATTATGCCCCGAAAAGCTATTATAAATCATGTCCCTGCAAAACTCATTGCTATCCATTTAATTATGCCCCTGCAAACCTCATTGCTGAAAAGTTGTTTTGTCTTAAATCATTGTCACTGCAGTAAATACTAAACCCTTGTGGGAGTTTTATCTCATTCCAAAATGAACAACTGACATAATGTTTGTTGATTAGAACGAAAGAAAATTAGAATAGAATATTCAATTTTTTAGCTTTCATGTAAGAATAAGTCTGAGTGATTAGCGTGGAGTTTATATATAAAATAAATCGAAAAAACATGATGATAATTTTGGGTAATTTTTAAGTTGAAAGTATTATTTGTAATATTACTGTTTTTATAAAATGATATTTTTTTAGTATTTTCTTTATGAACTAAATATTTGAGAATGGTCATTAAAAGATGAAAAATGTTTGGAAGTTCTAATAAAGGAACTCCAGTGGGGGTGAGCCTCACTCTGATGTGATGTTTTGGCCTTGATTTTTTTTTAAAATTTTTTTTTTATTTCCTGTCACATCATCAGAGCTCAATTAGAGCTCCAAAATTAGAGGTATGTATCATTACTCTCAAAAGATAGAATCATTATTTCATCCTATTTCATTCTAATAAACTAAAGGGCAAATTACACAAATAATCCTTACATTTTGACTTTTAATTTTAAATTTTGTGTCAATTTAGTCTAACTAATAATGTTGTTAGTGTTTTTAACGAAAAATTATCACTGAATTAGTTGAGATTAACTCACTGAGCTAGCTTTTGGGAAGCAAATAAAAAGCTAGCTTTTAACTTTTTACCCATTTTGAGTCACATTACCTCTTACATTTTTTATTCACAAAAAGATAAAATAGACTAAAAAAGTCAAAAAGTCAGTTTTTTATCAACTTTCCAAAACACTAAGTTTAGCAAATTTATAATTTTACTCTAAAAAATATGACACATGCACTTTTATATAAAAAAAAATGTTACAAGTTGTAATTAATTTGACTAAATTGAAACCAAGTCATAAATTTAAAATCAAAATCGAATCAATTAAAATTATAAAGTCCAAAATAACACAATGACCAAAGTAAATAAACTCTTGTCACAATTTATCCTAAACTAAACATTGTTGACAGACAGAGGTTTCATAAGATAGTCCATAAATTTTAAAGCAATATTGTATCCGTTGAATTTTTTCATAGAATTTAATTAGACATATAAATATGTGATTCATATATATACCTTACAATACACCAATCTTAATCATTCAATTTCATTTTAGACAATATTCTCGACAATTTGTTTCTTTTTAGTACACAACATTAACTCAATCATACACTTTGGGTGTGTTTGATTGAACGGACTGGATAAGGGGGGATTAGAATCCATCGGACTTGAGTCCTGGAACTATGAATCCCCCGGACTATTTGGTTGGATTGGATATGTATCCTATGTTTGCTTTTTCATGGAATTAGATGTCTGGAAATGATTATTTTTAGTGAATCCAACATTTGGTTGGATGGATTAGATAGGATAAATGAACAAAAGACTATTTTAACCTTTTTAATTGTTTACTAAGTAATAGCAATATTAAACATATCTTTAATTTTTTAATTTTTTAGCTAGATTAAATAAAATTTTATTTTATTTTATCTTTTACACAATTAAATAATTTTTTTTAATTAAATAAATAAAATATCAATAAAAATATATGTTATTTTTTAAATTTAAATTTTCAATAAAATTATTTTTAAAAATAATAAAAATTAAATAATGAAATTAAATAAAATATCTATTAAAATTTAAATAATGAAATTAAATAAATTATAAACAAAATTTTAAAATAAAACATCAATAAAATATCTATAAAAAATTATTTTAAAAAATTAAATAAACAAAACATCAATAAAAAGTTAAACAAATTTATTTTATTTTTAAATTGAGACATTTAAATTTTATTAAATTTTACTAAATATAATACATAATTAAATAGTAGATGGTCAAAATGGTCATTTCATCACCTAATCCCAACAGTGGATAGTCCCCAGAAAATTGTCTCATAACCCCCTTAGGATACAATAGTCCCCCATATGGGGGATAAGGAATCCGGCCGGACTCCATGTCCCGCGGACTAAAAAAAAAAGGCAAAAACCGGATAAAGAGCCTCCACCGGTGTGCGGGGGTGATTTCCGCACTATGAAGAAGGGTTGAACTCCGTGGATGAACAGCGTGCTTTGGGAATTGAAGATCTGCACAGAGTAACAAACGGTGAGGCTACCCGACCGGAGTTTGGTCGGAAACCCCTCCGATGGTAAAGTCAGGGACTTAGGGAAAAGGAGAAGAAGAGAACACAAAGAGTATATATGTGTTAAGTGTGTGGATTTTCGGATCCCTTGAGAGTGAATAGTGTTCACCTTTTATAGGAGAAGGTTGTTTGTCGTTCAAGTCATTCTCTCTCCGCCATCTGTCCAATGCGTCTTATTCGTGGTCGTCTCCCATTAGAGGAGGACGACCACTCCGCCTGACACTCAGGTGCAGGTCTGTTTTGTTTGTCTCATTAGCGGACATCTCTCATTGGAGGAGGACGACCACTCCGCCTGCCATTCAGATGCAGGTCTGTCATATGTGCACCTTGTCCCTCTGCACCTCCATGTCTCCACGTTCTGTTCATACAGAGGGAGAGGAGCAGAATTGTTTGTCTCTTGTGAGCCCAAGAAAGATCTTCAGTGAATTGGCCTTCTCTAAGTTGGTCTGCTCTAGAACGGTTGTCCAACCAGGAGGTCCAACATGTTACTCAACCCACTTCGGAGTGGTTCTGTCCAGCCAGAAGGTCCACCATGTTGCTCGGCCCACTTCGGAGTGGTTCTGTCCAGCCAAAAGGTCCACCATGTTGCTCGGCCCACTTTGGAGTGACGCTCATACATTGGGCCGAACTCCTATAATTGTCTTGCTTCAGAGCAAGTGTTGGCCATAGGGTTGAGGTCCGACCTAGCTCCACCTTGGAGTGAGTATCGCATTAGGCCTAGCACCAAGACTTGATTAATTTTTTTACCCACTTCATTTGCCCCCTGGCTTGCGCTTACGTTTGGCGAAGCGGAAGCCAATTCTGTCACAAACTTCGAAGTTTGGTTGATCACAACTTAATTTGAGCTCCATGAGTTGGATTAAAAATTATTGTTCGGTCCAACATTTGCGTCTGCCTAATGTTTCGTAGCTCAATTGTGCTCCCAAACTAAATGTGTGTCTTCACTAGCCTTGTAATTGTCTAGCTTGGTGCTCTTTCAGTCGGCTGAGCGTCGCTGCTTGACTTGAAAATATATATGCAGAATAGTATATATATATTTTTTGCAGTGTTCGTCAACTGGGCCGAGCGACACAGCGATGCTTCAAAGCAGGCCAAGTGTGCTTTATCTCAGCTTTGTTCTAATTTGAAAGACATATTCGCTATCTTTTTGCTCGGTCCTACTTGTAGGAGATAAATTGGTGTTGGTCTTAATGCTTGGTCGGCCAAGTCCTATCCCTCCACTCTGTTCGGTCTCGAAGCATAGCTTGCTAACATTGCTCGGTCATGCGGATCATGCACCATTTTCTTGTTTGGATATGATTAGCATGTCTATTTGTTCAGCTCGTTTCTTCATATATTGGTCGGTCATTTTACCTTCAGCTTAAGAATTGTCCGTCACTTAGTTAGTCGGCCGTAGCAGCTTGTTTGCATAGTTTTTATTTTTCAACACCGAGTTGCTTGGTCGGCCCTGCAGCTTTGGCGTTGCGAGTTTGCATTTTTTAATTTGGTTTCTCTACCACCAAGCTACTGTCAACCTTAGCACCTCTTATCTTGAGAGTTGTCTAGCACATAGTTGTTATAGTCTTGGTATCAACTTCGATAATATTGACTCTCGTCGGGCACTGCACTCCTTCGACCTTTGCTTGTTGTTTGTAGTGTATTTATTTGGTAGAATGTTGCACTTCCAACTTTGTTTGTTGTCAATCTTTTGGTTGTTTACTCGAGCTATGAAACTTGGTTTTGCTTAGCTAGTTTTGACCCGCTTCCTTCGCTCGGTCCATTTTGGAGTGGATGTTAGGCGTCCAATCAGCCACTGTTGCTTGGTCCACTTTGGAGTGAGCATTGAGCGTCCGACCAACTTTCATTGCTCAGCCTACATCAGAATGGGTATTGGGTATCCAATTAACCTCCGTTGCTCGGCGTGCTTCAGAGTGGGTGTTGGGCGTCAAACCAACCTTTGTTGCTCGGCCTAGGCATTGGGTGTCTGACCAACTTCTGCTGTTCAGCCCAGTCGTTGGGTGTCTGACCAACTTTTGTTGCTCGGCCCAAGCGTTGGGCGTCTGACCAACTTCTGCTACTTAGCCCAGACGTTGGACGTCCGATCAACTTTTGTTGCTTGGCCTAAGCGTCGGGCGTCCAACCAACTTTTATTGCTCGGCCCAGGCATTGGGCGTCCAACCAACTTCTGTTGCTCGGTCCACTTCAAAGTGAGCATTAGGTGTCCGGCCAACTTTCGTTGCTCGGCCCACTTCGGAATGGGTGTTGGGCGTCCAATTAACATCCATTGCTCGGCGCGCTTAAGAGTAGGCGTTGGGCATCCAACCAACTGCTGTTGCTCGGTCGAAGCGTTGGGCGTCTAACCAACTTCTATTGCTCGGCCCAGGCATTAGGCGTCCGACCAACTTTTGTTGCTCGATCTACTTTAGAGTGAGCATTGGGCGTCCGACCAACTTCCGTTGCTCGGCCCACTTCAGAATGGGTGTTAGGCGCCCAATTAACTTCTGTTGCTCGGCCCAAGCTTTAAGCGTCTAACTAACTTCTATTGCTCGGCCCAAGCGTTGGGCGTTTGACCAACTTTTGCTGCTCGGCCTACTTCGAAATGGACGTTCAGAGTCCAACCAACCTCCATTGCTTGGCGCGCTTCAAAGTGGGCGTTGGGCATCCAACCAACCTCTGTTGTTCTGTCCAAGCATTGGACGTCTGACTAACTTTTGTTGCTCGGCCCACTTCGAAGTGGGCGTTGAGCGTCCAACCAACCTCTGTTGTTCTGTCCAAGCATTGGACGTCCGACTAAGTTTTGTTGCTCGGCCCACTTCGAAGTGGACGTTGAGCGTCCAACCAACCTTTGTTGTTCATCCCTCTTTGTAGCTCTTCTACTTCGTATCACCTTCGTTAGGTTGAGGTCCTTTTGTAATGAAACTTTAAGTTAATAAAGTATCTTCGAAATTTGCCAAGTGTTGGACTTGTAACTCGAACTTTCAATTTCTTCATGTTTATGTTGTTTGCCCCCAGCCGAGCAACAATGATGTAGCCCTACATTGTTCGTTGTTCGGCTAGACTTCGCCTTATGCCTTTGAAAAATTGAGTTGCTCTTCCAGTTGAGCAATAATAGGGAAACCTTGCAAGATTTCCCGTTTGGCCTTAATTGAATTAGTTGTCTTGCCCCCAATCGATCATCATTGTTCGACCGTTACTTGACTCGGCTACGCTTCTGTTTATCCCACTTTGGAATGGAGAGCAAGCTTTAACCCAGCTTCTGTTCAGATTTCATTGTAGAGGGCTCGGTTTAACCTAGCTCTTGTTCGGTCCACTTCGGAGTGGCATTTGTTCGGCACACTTTGGAGTAGACGGCTAGGTTGAAACTATCTTCTTTTTGGCCTACGTTGGGTGGCCTCTATTGAACCCACCTCGTAGTGAAGGACTAGCTTCGATCTAACTTCTGTTTGGTACATTTCAGAGTGGCCTTTGTTCGTCGCACTTCGAGGTGGACAGTTAGGTTCAACCTAGCTTCTATTCGGCCTATATCGGAGTGGCCTTTGTTGGGCCCACATCGAAGTGGTCAACTAGGATCAACCTAGACCTTTGTTAGGCCCACACTAAGGTGGTCGGCTGGGATCGGTCCAGACCTTTGTTAGGCCCACGTCAAGGTGGTCGACTGGGATCAGCCAGAACCTTTGTTAGGCCCACGTCAAGGTGGTCGACTGGGATCAGCCCAGACCTTTGTTAAGCCCACACTAAGGTGGTCGGCTCGGATCGATCCAGACCTTTGTTAGGCCCACGTCAAGGTGGTCGACTGGGATCAGCCCAGACCTTTGTTAGGCCCACACTAAGGTGGTTGACTGGGATCGGCCTAGAGCTTTGTTAGGCCTACATCAATGTGGTCGGCTAGGATTAACCCAAACTTATGTTCTGGTTGTACCATACCCTTGTTTGTCGTTTTCTCCATCAATGGAGTCTTTCCTTCCAATAGGTGGAACAACTCAATTGCGAGGATATGGTAGAGCTTCACCACATCCAAACTTTGTTCGTCAATACAGATCTCATCTTTCAGAAGACTCAGGAGCATCTATCCTTTGTCATTCGTCTTCTCCATCATTGGAGTTCTTCCGTCTAGTCGGTGGGACAACTGAATAGTAGGGATTCGGTGGCACTTTGCCACATCTAGACTTCATTCATCGATATAAATCTAGTATTCTGACACTGTTAGGATTATTGGTTCTTTATCATTCGTCTTCTCCAATATTGGAGTCCTTCCGTCTAGATGATGAGACGAGTCAGTAGCAATGATGCGGTGGTGTTCCATCGTATTTGGACTTTGTTCTTCGATGCAGATCTGGTCCTCCAACACTTTCATAAAATATAGTCCTTTATCGATCATCATCTCTTTCATCGAAGTCTTTTAGAATGAGGCATTAGAACGACTAAACAATAGTGCAGTGGTGTACGCCGTGTCTGGACTTCATCTGTCGGTGCAAATCTAGTCTCTCTATATCCATTAGTGTAGATCTGGTTTTCCGACACTCTTCAAAGTGTTAATTTGTTATCCTTTGTCTTCTCTGTCAATAGAGTCCTTCTCCACGGTGACAACAAAGGTATCTCTTTCGTTCCCCTCACCAGAGCTTGTCATAGAACAGTGTGGTACTCTCTTCCTTTGGTCGCGGTTGTCTCTATCAAGGGAGCTATGTTGGGGTGACTCGCCGACGATGACATGACGTTGCTCTACTACATCGGTGGTCTATTCGTTAAGGTCTGCAAGGTCTTCATGCCTTCTAGGGAATGCTGGACCTTTATCTTTGGTTCTCTCCGTCATTGGAGTCCTCTCTGCTAACTCAAAATATGGTGTATCTTCGATTCCCATCGCCGGAGTTTGACACGAAACAAGCAGTGGTTTTCCCACAGACGGCGCCAATTGTGCGAGGGTGATTTCCGCACTATGAAGAAGGGTTGAACTCCGTGGATGAACAGCGTGCTTTGGGAATTGAAGATCTGCACAGAGTAACAAACGGTGAGTGTCACGCCCCGAACCCGCCCCTAGAAGTTCGGTAACGAGACCGGCCAGTAATCCTCGATTACCACGGCCTTCCTGTACATAACATAAATAAACGGGGCTCGCGGAAGCGAAATAAAGAACCTAATAGTTCAAAGAGCTGTGCATTTACATGAACATACATTACATGCCAAAAATGAGTTAATTTACCCGCTATCTATACATATGATCAGAAATTCATTTACAAAACATAGTTACATGCCACTGATGCAAAATCAAAACAAGCTCACTAAACGGCCTTCCAGGCCTAGCCCCAACTCGGAGGCACACAAAACATCTGGTTAGGCTTCAAAACGGCGGCTCAGCTAAACTCCGCCTAGGCTTGACTCCCAGCATGCTCACCTATAAATACATAAATACAAACAATGAGCTAAAGCTCAGCAAGTAACATTAAAGTAAAGGGTTAGTGAACGAAGTCTGACATTTCCATAAAACCATAATAAAACAGTCATAAACATACTTCAGTCATTCGTCATAATAAGAACATACATAATGGCATACTCCATAGAACATAACATGTGTCGACTAACGACTAGAGTAACTGGTCCCGGACACCGATTAAACACATACCGAGATCTCGTAAACTGGTCATGGGCTTGTCCTTCCATGCCGTCCCCCATGACTCATGACGCATGGGCCTGCATGTTCTCGCCCCCATGACTCAACTGACTATGGATGCCATACTAGGTTTGCAATAGAACATTCGTTCACAGAAAACATTCTCATTTCAAACGTATCATATCATAGCACTTTAGAACATAATTTCGTAATAACATATCTTTACAGAAATGTCACTTACAGAGGGTTTCCGAAACCGATGGCACGGTCTTCTCAATTTGACCTGCAACAATAACATTATAGCACATTTCTTAATATACGTTATCCTCCATCATGCACTTCATTCCTTTCTTTACTTTATTTCATGTTCATTCATTTCATTTCAATCTCATGTAATTCATGTCCGTTTCATGCTCATAAGGTGATAAATGATGCTGTTAACATGTAAAAATCATGTAGTTCATTTCCCCCAAAATTTCCTGAAAATAGCCTTCCCGCTCGAGCTCCCACATGTCCGCTCGAGCGGACTGTAAACTGTCCGAAAACTGCTGGAAGGGTGATTTCTACGCTCGAGCGGGCTTACCTCCGCTCGAGCGGAGACTGCGAAATTCTGAAAATCTGGTTCTTCTTCTCCAATTCTTCCCTTTCCTTGAAACATTACTTTCAATACATCAACCCAAATCCCAAAATGCTTGAAACTCATCTCAAATCAACATGGAAATTTTAATTCAAAACCCATTTAGATCATTACAAAGTCACACCCATGAATTAAGATGAAAAACCATGAACATACACATTTAAGCTTCCTTTCATACTTCCATGGAGGTCACCCTCAAAAATACCAATAAACCATAAATCATATCATTTTAAGGCCATAATCTGGCATTCAACATGCTAGAGGTCGAAGATCAACAATTAATTTCATGGAAATCTTACCTTGATCTTTGATTTGGAGGAACTAGACTTGATTTCCCTTTCTCTTCTTCTCTTCTCCCTTGGTTTCTCTCTTCTTCGAACTCTCTCTCTTTTTCTCTTCCAGACTTTTCCTCTCTCTTTTGTTTAAGTCAAATGAGTCAACAAAGTCTATCCTTATCTATATATAACATGTATTATAAAAATCAATTTGAGCCAAAAACATGAGCCAAACAAGGCTTAACGATTCAGACGAAATTCAGTCCTCAATTTAATTTCTCATCTGGTTCTAAAAATTCCCGGTATCACATAGACGTGCTCAATTTCATTTTCTGAACCCATTATGGTTGTCAATTTCAGTCCCGAAGTCGTACTTCCAACAGATATTTATCTAATTCGAACAGATTTTTCTCAATTAAATCACGTAAACACATAATTAATTACTGAAAATGACATCATACGGTTCTGGGTCGTTACACTCTCCCCACCTTAGGAAGTTTGGTCCTCCAAACTTAATTTATTCTGACAAAAGTTCAATCAAAAATCTGCGTTACACATTCTTAATTTCCCCCGTCATAAATGTTCCATCCATGCAAAGGTGATATCATAACATAACAATCCATAGCAAAGGTAATAATAAATAAAATTCGTTCTATCATCAGTTAAATATTCCACGTTCAATAATCTCCATTGCATAGGTAATAATGCTATCTTACTAGATAGTAAAATCATACCTGTCTTCGCTTTTCCAGTATTTTGTGTCTTTTCGGGAACTAAGCTATAAACTCTTGCTTGCCTGAGAGTATTCCCCTCGGAAGCAGACGTTGCAATCGTCATCGGTGTCGTTGTTGAGTTAACTCCACTAGCAATAGGTCTCTCATTCCGTGAGTAAACTTGTGGACAAGTTTTAGCTAGGTGTCCCCTCTGTCCACATTTGTAACAGGCTCCAGATCCACGGCGGCAAATACCCCAATGTTGTTTCCCACAGTCTTTACACGTAGGCACACCTCCCTTTGTAGTATCATTAATAGTTAGATTTGATTTATCATTTACGGAGCCCACTGATTCACTAATCACTTCCACTTTCTGTTTCTTAAATATCTTACCCTCCCTGTCAGTCATTGTCGTTGATTTGGACATTTTCAAAGCCGCAATATTTGTCTCGGACATCAGAGCCCTATCCAGTACATCAACATATTTCTCCAATTTTAGCACATTTACTCGGTCAAGCACTTCAACCTGTAGACCACCCTCAAATTTCCTTGCCTTTTTATATTCGGTATCTACCATATGAGGAGCGTAACGAGCTAGTTCAGTGAATTTACTTTCATACTCTGCTACTGACATTGCACCTTGCTTCAGCTGCTCAAATTCAGATATTTTCCTGTCTCTCATGCATTGTGGGAAATACTTTTCATAAAAGATCTCTTTAAATCGATCCCATGTCAAATCCCTATTCTGATCCCGTACCAACATCCACCATCGTCTAGCTTCTTCTGTCAGAGTAAAGGTTGCTAACAACACTTTGTAAACATCATTACACGGAAATACTTCAAAAATCTTTTCTGTTTCTAAGACCCAAGCCTCTGCCTTTAAGGGTTCAATACCCCCTGCAAACTCTGGTGGTTTCAATTTCTTGTATTTCTGTGTCAAACTGATAATGTCGTCATTGTTCATCTGTTCTACTTGCACTGGTGGTGGTGGAGGAGGCGGAAATGGCTGTCTCTGCTGTGATTGTTGGTTTTGTTCTAGCTGTTGTCTAACCAACCCAGTCAAAACTTCTACCATTCTTTCTAATCGGTTCATTCTTGCATCAGACGGTTCTGTTTCATCTACGTTTCTTGCATTGGTACCTTCCATTGTCTATAGAACCCATAGCAAATACAACATTTCATTTTCTATATACTGTTTCCTTTACTGCCTCATCATCGGTCAATTCTGATTTCTCATATACCGAAACACACATACATGCACATATGCTCATGCTATGCTCTATATCTTTTCTAATGCACCCTACAGCTCTTATGGACACGTGTGTGGGTAAATTAACTCGTGCGCTCTGATACCACTCTGTCACGCCCCGAACCCGCCCCTAGAAGTTCGGTAACGAGACCGGCCAGTAATCCTCGATTACCACGGCCTTCCTGTACATAACATAAATAAACGGGGCTCGCGGAAGCGAAATAAAGAACCTAATAGTCCAAAGAGCTGTGCATTTACATGAACATACATTACATGCCAAAAATGAGTTAATTTACCCGCTATCTATACATATGATCAGAAATTCATTTACAAAACATAGTTACATGCCACTGATGCAAAATCAAAACAAAGCTCACTAAACGGCCTTCCAGGCCTAGCCCCAACTCGGAGGCACACAAAACATCTGGTTAGGCTTCAAAACGGCGGCTCAGCTAAACTCCGCCTAGGCTTGACTCCCAGCATGCTCACCTATAAATACATAAATACAAACAATGAGCTAAAGCTCAGCAAGTAACATTAAAGTAAAGGGTTAGTGAACGAAGTCTGACATTTCCATAAAACCATAATAAAACAGTCATAAACATACTTCAGTCATTCGTCATAATAAGAACATACATAATGGCATACTCCATAGAACATAACATGTGTCGACTAACGACTAGAGTAACCGGTCCCGGACACCGATTAAACACATACCGAGATCTCGTAAACTGGTCATGGGCTTGTCCTTCCATGCCGTCCCCCATGACTCATGACGCATGGGCCTGCATGTTCTCGCCCCCATGACTCAACTGACTATGGATGCCATACTAGGTTTGCAATAGAACATTCGTTCACAGAAAACATTCTCATTTCAAACGTATCATATCATAGCACTTTAGAACATAATTTCGTAATAACATATCTTTACAGAAATGTCACTTACAGAGGGTTTCCGAAACCGATGGCACGGTCTTTCTTCAATTTGACTGCAAATAAATTATAGCTTTCTCATATCGTTATCCCCATCATGCACTTCATTCCTTTCTTTACTTTATTTCATGTTCATTCATTTCATTTCATCTCATGTAATTCATGTCGTTTCATGCTCATAAGGTGATAAATGATGTTGTTAACATGTAAAAATCATGTTAGTTCATTTCCCCCAAAATTTCCTGAAAATAGCCTTCCCGCTCGAGCTCCCACATGTCCGTCGAGCGGACTGTAAACTGTCGAAACTGCTGGAAGGGTGATTTCTACGCTCGAGCGGGCTTACCTCCGCTCGAGCGGAGACTGCGAAATTCTGAAAATCTGGTTCTTCTTCTCCAATTCTTCCCTTTCTTGAAACATTACTTTCAATACATCAACCAATCCAAATAAAATGCTTGAAACTCATCTCAAATCACATGGAAATTTTAATTCAAAACCCATTTAGATCATTACAAAGTCACACCCATGAATTAAGATGAAAAACCATGAACATACACATTTAAGCTTCCTTTCATACTTCCATGGAGTCACCCTCAAAAATACCAATAAACCATAAATCATATCATTTTAAGGCATAATCTGGCATTCAACATGCTAGAGGTCGAAGATCAACAATTAATTTCATGGAAATCTTACCTTGATCTTTGATTTGGAGGAACTAGACTTGATTTCCCTTTCTCTTCTTCTCTTCTCCCTTGGTTTCTCTCTTCTTCGAACTCTCTCTCTTTTTTCTTTTCCAGACTTTTCCTCTCTCTTTGTTTAAGTCAAATGAGTCAACAAAGTCTATCCTTATCTATATATAACATGTATTATAAAAATCAATTTGAGCCAAAACATGAGCCAAACAAGGCTTAACGATTCAGACGAAATTCAGTCCTCATTTAATTTCTCATCTGGTTCTAAAAATTCCCGGTATCACATAGACGTGCTCAATTTCATTTTCTGAACCCATTATGGTTGTCAATTTCAGTCCCGAAGTCGTACTTCCAACAGATATTTATCTAATTCGAACAGATTTTTCTCAATTAAATCACGTAAACACATAATTAATTACTGAAAATGACATCATACGGTTCTGGGTCGTTACAGTGAGGCTACCCGACCGGGGTTTGGTCGGAAACCCCTCCGATGGTAAAGTCAGGGACTTAGGGAAAAGGAGAAGAAGAAAACACAAAGAGTGTATATGTGTTAAGTGTGTGGATTTTCGGATCCCTTGAGAGTGAATAGTGTTCACCTTTTATAGGAGAAGGTTGTTTGTCGTTCAAGTCATTCTCTCTCCGCCATCTGTCCAATGCGTCTTATTCGTGGTCGTCTCCCATTAGAGGAGGACGACCACTCCGCCTGACACTCAGGTGCAGGTCTGTTTTGTTTGTCTCATTAGCGGACATCTCTCATTGGAGGAGGACGACCACTCCGCCTGCCACAGATGCAGGTCTGTCAAATGTGCACCTTGTCCCTCTGCACCTCCATGTCTCCACGTTCTGTTCATACAGAGGGAGAGGAGCAGAATTGTTTGTCTCTTGTGAGCCCAAGAAAGATCTTCAGTGAATTGGCCTTCTCTAAGTTGGTCTGCTCTAGAACGGTTGTCCAACCAAGAGGTCCAACATGTTACTCAACCCACTTCGGAGTGGTTCTGTCCAGCCAGAAGGTCCACCATGTTGCTCGGCCCACTTCGGAGTGGTTCTGTCCAGCCAAAAGGTCCACCATGTTGCTCGGCCCACTTTGGAGTGACGCTCATACATTGGGCCGAACTCCTATAATTGTCTTGCTTCGGAGCAAGTGTTGGCCATAGGGTTGAGGTCCGACCTAGCTCCACCTTGGAGTGAGTATCGCATTAGGCCTAGCACCAAGACTTGATTAATTTTTTTACCCACTTCAACCGGATTACAATCCCAATAGTGAATTGGGGAAGGGGGGGGATTATTCACTATTGGGATTGTAATCCGGTAGAGACTCTTTATCCGGTATTTTTTTTTTTTTTTTAGTCCGCCGGACATGGAGTCCAGCCGAACTTCTTATCTCCTATATGGGAGACTATTGTATCCTGGAGGGGGGGGTATGGGACAATTTTTGGAGGACTATTTACTGTTGGGATTAAGTGATGAAATAACCATTTTGACCATCTACTATTTAATTATGTATTATATTTAGTAAAATTCAATAAAATTTAATATCTTAATTTAAAAATAAAATAATTTTCTTTAACTTTTCATTGATGTTTGATTTATTTAATTTTTTAAAATATTTTTTATAGATATTTTATTGATGTTTTATTTTTAAAAATTTTGTTTATAATTTATTTATTTCATTATTTAAATTTTAATAGATGTTTTATTTAATTTCATTATTTAATTATTATTATTATTAAAAATAAATTTATTGAAAATATTAATTAAAAAAATAACATATATTTTTATTGATATTTTTTTATTTTATTATTTTATTTTTAAAAGAATAATTTAATTGTGTAAAAAATAAAATAAAATAAAATTTTATTTAATCTAGCTAAAAAATTAAAATATTAAAAATATGTTTAATATTGCTATTACTTAGTAAATAATTAAAAAAAGGATAAAATAGTCTTTTATTCATTTATCATATCCAGTCCGTCCAACCAAACGTTGGATTCACTAAAAATAGTCCTTTCTAGACATCTAATCCCATGAAAAAATAAACACATGATACATATCCAATCCAACCAAATAGTCCGGGGGATTCACAGTCCTAGGACTCAAGTCCGATGGATTCTAATTCTCCTTTATCCAGTCCGTCGTGTGTTTGTTTTGAAGGATTAGGATGTGGGATTGGACTATTAGTCTCACCAGACTAATAGTCTATTGTTTGTTTCAAAAGTTTTGCTCCGGACTATCCGTCCCATATTTATGAGACTATCCTATCTCATGGAGGGGGGTGGGATAGAAATCATGGAATAACTCATCCCATGAGATTAGACAATGAAATTACATTCTTGCCCTCTAGTATTTAATTATGTATTATATTTAGTAAAATTCAAAAAAAATTAAATGTCTCAATTTAAAAATAAAATAATTTTATTTAATTTTTATTTTTGTTTTATTTATTTAATTTTTTAAAATATTTTTTTATAGATATTTTATTGATGTTTTATTTTAAAATTTTGTTTATATTTTATTTAATTTCATTATTTAAATTTTAATAGATGTTTTATTTTATTTCATTATTTAATTATTATTATTATTTAAAATAAATTTATTTAAAATTTTAATTAACAAATAACATATATTTTTATTTTTATTTAATTTATTTAATTTTTTAAAAATAAATTTATTTAATTGTGCAAAAATAAAATAAAATAAGTTTTTATTTAATATAGCTAAAAATAATTAAAATATTAAAGTTATCTTTAATGTTGCTATTACTTAGTAAATAATTGAAAATGATAAAATAGTCATTTGAGTATTTATCATTCTCCATAATATCCCAAACAAACATTGGATAACTAAAAATAGTCCAATCCAGACATCTAATTTCATGACTAAACAAACATAGGATACAAATTTTGTGCAACCAAATAGTCTGGGGATAATGTATCCCAGGACTAGTAATCCGATGGATTACAATCTTCCCTTATTCAGTCCGTCTAAACAAACACACCCTTAAATCTTAATCATACAATTTCGTGCAAATTAGCATGGTACTTCTTATACTTTGGTTTTTATGTTATTTTAATTCCTATAGTTTCAATTAATTCTATTTTAATCTTAAATTTATAATTTTATCTCAATTTAATTATTCTATTGCAATGACATTGAGGTCTCGTTTTATAACATCACTTTTTAGTCTAAAAATCAAAAAGTCATTAAAAAAATAAAAAAACAAGCAAGATATACCAAAAAATCAAAGATTTTCTTTTCTCTCTATTTTTTGCACATCATTTCATAAATAATTAAAAACTCATTCTAAACATACTAATTTTTTTACATCATATTTTAATTAAAAAATCAAAATATTATTAAAAATATATATTCTCAAACGAGGCATAAACCAGCTTTTTCACTATGTATGTGCATGTTGTCTCTCGCTTCCTCTTGCTTTTTGGGGTTGATAGTGATGAGTCAGTCCATAGCTTTAGATGCCTGACAAATATGCATTGTATAGCACACTGTAGTTGGAGAGTAAATTTCTTAAACACACATGAGCTTGAAAAAACAAGAGTAAAAGAATGTCAGAAAATAAAAGAAAAAGAGAATTGTACTCTCCCTCAGAAGCTACCTAGAAATTTACTGGTAACTTAATTTTATGTTTGAATCTAAACTATCTCACAAATTTCACCCACACATGATTATTTTAAACAAAATTATGAGATCACTTTTTGAGATTTTAATTTTTCTGTATGTAATAAAATCTGTAGAAATATTGAACAAACTATGAAAGGAAAATGTTAATTATATTTTTTATTTCAAAGTATGAGATTTATGTTATTTGGTCTCTAATATTTAAATTGTATTAATTGATTTTTGTATTTTAATTTGGTCCCCAACCAAATTCCATCAATAAACAGGGTAAAGTCAAGAGTAAATGTGAAAATTAATGAATTTCGAGTGGGTGTTGTGACAGCACGGGAGGCTTGTTTTGATCATATTTTGATGTTTTTAATCATTCATATTATTGGATTTGTTGAACATATTATTTATATAAAAAAAAAATGAGATTAATCTGACAAGTATAGCCCCATGATCAAGTCCTAATTATTTTTAAAAAAATATCAAAATCATGTTAACCATTTATTTTTCTTGGACATAAACACGGTCTTGTTGTGCTCTACAAATACTTAATTAACATTAATTATTTCATAAATAATCTACTCAACAAACTTTACACTATGAATAATTCAAATCATTAAAATGAATTTGGAACACACCCTCACGGGTTCACAGAACCCCAAGTTCAAAAACTAACTAAAACAATTACACTTTTTGTCCAAGAAAATACGCAATGTGTCATTAATGTGAAAAATCACTCAAAAAATTATGCTTTTGGTCTTCAAATATGTGATCAATGTTAATTTGATCTCCAAAATTACACATTTATCACTAATTTTAATGGCATCTACGAAATTTGCTTGAGAGACCTATTGAAACGTTTTTTTTACACATTGGAGATCGAATTGATATAATTTCAATATTATAAACCAAAATGACACAAATATCATATTTTGAGAACAAAAAATGTAATTAATCCAATAAATATAAAATATAAAAATATATGGGACAACAAATTTATATGACTGGGCCATAATCGTTATGCGGTTCAATAACACTATTTTCCAGTCAATAAAATAATTACAGAATACAAGACATTTAAGGCTTGTATTTTTGGATGAATTATAGTATAAGATTCAGATTATTAATATATGAGACTCATATTTTATTGTTTAGCTACAAATTTTATTTTTTGGATTAGATTCCAATGGTTATTCTATTTAATAAAATTGGCAGATTTCTTAATTAGTTTGGAGCGTTTAAGTTTGGTAGGCCTATTTTGGAGCTGATTTTGATAATTCGAATGGTTCACATTTTAGGACTTGTTAAGTGAAATATCCATGCAAAAAATAAAGATGATTGGACATTGGTATCTATATGTTTGAATCATATTTATTTTAAAAAAATGGATGACAAATATAATTTCAAAAATAGCCATTCATTTTTGTAATACAAATGTGATTCAAACATATAGTCACCTATGTTAAATCATCTTGCTTTTTTTTCATAAATATTTTATTCAATGAGTCTTAAAATAAATGGTCCGAATCACCGAAATCAATCCCAAAACGAGCCTATTAAGCTCAAATGCGTACGCTCCATCTCAAGTTGATGGCCAACTTAAAAGAAGCCAAATCATTTTTTAATTCTACTTCTATAACGCAAAACATACAAATAATTAGAATTGTATATTTCCATATCTATTGCAAATCAATTGTGGATAAAAAGGAATTATGTATCTCAGTAATT
The DNA here is from genome assembly GCA_030407325.1 of Camellia japonica. Classification (NCBI taxonomy): domain Eukaryota; kingdom Viridiplantae; phylum Streptophyta; class Magnoliopsida; order Ericales; family Theaceae; genus Camellia; species Camellia japonica. The sequence continues at coordinate 82,786,098 of JAPPVO010000024.1, forward strand.
CAACTTTTTTTTTTTTGATCAGCAAAATAAAGAACTTTATTGATGAGAAAGCATACGATACATATAGGAAAACATCAATAAAAAAAGGAGGTGCAACAAGCATCAAAGTACACCCCCCAAATCCCAACTCAGTAATTCAACTTGATAATCAATTTTACACTAATCTTATGGATTACTATAATATCTTTAACTATTAATCCTACTAGTTAAGCTGGCCGTTATAGATCAATAGAGATAGAAATTAAATTCTTTAAATATTTATTATCTCTTAGTGGAAAAGTCTAACAATCCATAATTATGTACCAAAAAATTATCCAAAATATAAATAAAGGATTCAGATTCAAATAGTATGTTGCGAGGTCCAAGTGTAGACTAAATTTGAATCACATTCAAATTTTTTGAGCAAAATTATGAGTATAAATTCTGAATATGTATTGTTTTTAATCTCTTAGTTGATCCGAATCTCTTGATCGCTAAAGATAAATGATCATTTTTTCTTTTCTCTCTTTTATATATTATACTAAAATTGAGAAATCAAAAACACAATGCAATAACTAAATCTTCAACTGTGATTTAGAATCCAAATTGTGGAAAATGCAAACGTTGCTAACTACACTGCTTATTTTGGTGTGCAAATGAAACTATCCACCGACCATGATACCATGTAAAAATATAAAATTTAAAAAATAAAAAGCAAGTACAAGAGGTTTACATGATTCAACCATAATGGCATATGTCCACAGGGGGATGCCAGTAGCACTATTTTTTACACATTATAAATATTCTCTCTAACAACAACAATGTCATGAACTAAAACCAAAACAAAAATAACAAAAAGGTTGTCTGTACAGATTAGATGTATAATAGTGTTTTTGCAAATGCAAATGAATATGGGCAGGAGGATTCATCACACTCCAATGCATAAAAATCCAAGCCAACCAAAACAACTGACAATTTCTCTGAATTTTTATTTTTTTGAAGCTTTTTTTAGTGTAAAATATACATATAAACCCTAGCTGATAGTATGGTTTTAACGATATCAAGATATGTATTGGTATTGCTTTATATAGTCATTTATCGGAAAATAATAGTATTGGCTAATATATCAATAAATAGCTATATTGAAAAGTCAAAATCCCGTTATATAACGGATGATACAATATGTAATGAGCGATATTTAAATATTTTGTACTCCTTCTGATTATTGAATTGATTGTGGATAAGGAAAAGGAAGAATCAGATCCAATTGATTGTATAATAGATATGTAGACAACCATATGCTACAACAAAAAGGAAAGAAAAATAAATAAATAAATAAAACAAATGCTGCTAGGTTTTACTTAAATAACCTCATAGATAGAGAGGATCTGTGTTAACCCTTTGAAAACATACTTGCCATGATACTTCTTTTTTTTTTTTTTTTTTTTATCAACAAAAAGAAAATATATATATATTTATTTATCGAAGCATGCAAGAAAATACAGCCAACATACTTAATACATTAATAAAAACATCCATGAATACTTAGAGAGAAAAACTCAAGAACAATGATAGTTGTATGGCTTTAAATATTGGTCGATACAGTATGTACCTGTCAATAAATAACAATTTTTTGGCTTCTTGACATTAATATTTTTCAGTATACTGATTAGAATGAAAATCATATATATCAACATGTCCACAAATATGTATGAGTTCATACTGATTAGACTAAAAATCATATATATCATATAGTTTTTTGGCTATGTATGAGTTCATAGTTACAAAACCCAATTAGGTTGTTTCACAGCTGATACAATTGATTTGGCTGTATACACTACATAGTGTGATATTGATTCATCTCGTGACACTGCTATTTAAAACCTTGATTAGTTGTTTATGTTACTACTAGTAAAGAAAGGGAATAGATACATCAAAGAAAATCAAATTCTTCTTTTGTCTTATAAAAACCAATTATACTGTTTATTTATGAACTGCTTGAGAGAGAGAGAGAGAGAGAGAGAGAGAGAGTGATAATCTCTGAAGATTCATAATACTGTTTATATATGCTGGTTGGCTGCATATGTTCTCCTACACATTTTTTGTGTTTCTCAAAACTTCTAACTTGATTGAGTAATGATATCTAAAGCAGAAAAACTTGTACAGAATATTTGAACAAAATGATGTGGTAACAATATTATTCGTGTCAAAGCATAAAATTCATTAACATAGTTTGTAATATTTCAAAAAATTTATCGCTACATCATTCTGAATGAATTTTGTATATAAATTTTTTATAAAATCGAATTTTACAACTTAATTAAGGTGAGAAAACTTACCTCAACTATCTGTTCCATGGTTTTTTTGCGGAGAAAAGTTTGGTGTGAAGAATGAAGCCTGGTCCGAGATCGATCCATGATAATTCATCAATTACAATAACATCAAAGGATCGATCTTGGATCAGACTTCATTCCAGACACCCCTTTCCTTTCTTCAAGAAAATCCCCTCTCTCTCTCTCCCCCTTCTCTCTTATGATTCAACAATCAAAAACCCACAAGAAGGCTGCTGCAAGCAAGCAAGCAAGCAATCAAGTTCTCAATTTTCCCACAAAATGATCATCTCAAATAGGGGGAGAGTGAGGAGAGAGAAAATGAGAAAGAAATGAAAACATGTGGAAATGCACATGATAGACAGGTAATGTTGACCATAAAACAAAGAAAAAAGCTGGTGGGTTTTGGAGGGATGGTGTTGTCTTGTTCTAAGGCTTTAAACTTTTACAGGCCACCTCTGAGGAAAAGAGAGCACTGAAAATAACGAGGACCAAATGGAGGGGGGACATGGTCCCATTTAAATAAATATAAAATAAAGTTGTTGGGACTAATATAAATTAGTTAAGAACAAGAAAAAGCTATAACAAGAAGGAGGATATCTCCATCATGAAGTAATGAAAGTGTCACCGCCAACATCAAAGCATGATCTCATCACCACCCAACCATTATTTGGAGAGAGAGTTCATCGGAGCATTCTTTTTCTATTTTGCGAATTTCTATATTTGATTTTTATTATTATTATTATTATTCTAATTCATTAAATCTTATTGTAATATCTTCTGTGAAAGAGAAAAAAAAAAAGTGGGTATGAGATCCTCACTTTCAAAGCTTCATATTTTTTACAGGAATGTTATTGTCTCAGACATATCATCTCATATTTTTTAGGTGATGTATTTGTGTGATAGAAATTGAATTGATGTAATGTAAAATTCACATATAATTGAATCTAAGCTATAAATTGATGTTTTTAGATAAAATTTTGAATAAAATTTCTGAGTTTATAATATTATTTATTCTTTTATCTCAAAGTTTATATGAATTAAATAATATTTTGAGACAATCGCACTTTAAAATTTGTTTCAGGATTTCAAGATTATGAGTGTTTTGAATTAAAAAGGCAAAAAAAATCTATCATCAGTTTTACTTTAATAATTTGATCTGTTCATTCTATAAATTCTTATATGTGGATCATTAATATAAAAAAATAAAAAATAAATAAAAGAAATTTGAGTGATCCAATCTTTATAACCACATGATTTCATTGAATTGGTATTCAACAAAAAATATAATTTTGAAAATATAATATTCATATTTTAGAGATAAATATGATAAAATCACGTGACTATGAATTAGTGGATTAATAATTTGATATTCAAATCAAATGATCCATACATACGAGACTAAAACATAAACAAATCATATTATATTAAAATAAAACCTGTGATGGGCCACATACTAGGACTGCACGGTCTAAGTCCTCTTAAAGATTGGAGAGGAGTGTCCTTAAACAACAACGGCTGACTTGCCTTATGGTTGAGCTAGCTTTGCCAAAGATGTCTACCTGTGATCATGTTCTCCAATTTTAGATTGAACAACTTTGAATCATCACGCAGACACTTAACACCAGGGAATTAATATCGAGGCACCATATATTATTTTGAACTTAAAATTGGTGAGTCTAAACACAAGTAATAATCAATGGCTCAATCTGTTGAAAATAAATGTTAAAATCCACACACTTAACAATAAAATTAACATATATTATTTAGAACTCATAGTTAATTGGAAACTTAAGCTTATGAATAAAAAGTATATCTAATATCCTTTTTACTTGATATTTGACAATACACACACTTAACAATATCGAGTGTATTTGACAATACACTCGATATTTGCAACCAAAGTGACTGGATTTTGTTAAAGATTTAAAAATAAAGTAATAATAGAGAGACATGGACACTTGGAACAAAGTGTATTAGTGGAAAATGTAGATGATTTTCCTCTCTTACTATTATGTCGTAGTCACATTCTTGTCATATGATTAGATTATGTTAAAGATTTAAACAATTGAGTAACATAAATGAGACATTGACACTTGTGTAGGAATTAAAGTGAGATTTGACCAAAAATACAAAGGGTTGACTGTCACAATTTCATGTATAGGGACCAAAGTGGGATTTGACCAAAAGTGCAAGGGGTTGACTGTCATAATTTCATATGTAGGGGGCCAAAGTGAGATTTTGTGCAAAGTGTAGGAAATACAAAGTGTAATTTATCCAATTTTAATAATTGAAGTGATAAATTTTTAAACAATGTTACAATGTGCACCCTCAAAAACATGCATTACATATGGTATATCTTTTATAATTTTTTCATAAAATTTCATAACTTAAACACAAAATATCATAACTTTTTCACTACAAAGTCATAACTTTTTTTTTTCAACACTATAAAATGTCATAATAAAATCACAAAGTGTTAAAACAAAAATCACAAAGTATCATAATATTATAATCCCTAACTTTATGGTGCACATCATAAATTAGCGAGTAAATTACACTTTGCACCCCTACATTTTGCATCAAATTTCACTTTGGCCCGTACACATGAAATCATGACAATTAACCCCATACACTTCTGTTCAAATCTCATTTTGATCCCTACACATGAAATTATGATAGTCAATCCCCTGTACTTTTGGTAAAATCTTACTTTGGTTCCTACACAAGTGTCAATGTCCACTTTCTGTTACTCAATTGTTTAAATTTTTAACATAATCTAATCATGTGATAAGAATGTGACTACGACATGATGGAATGAAAGGAAAGTCATCTACATTTTCTACCAATACACACTTTATCCCAAAATTTATATCAAAATACGACTATATTAGGCTAAAACAAACCGCAGATTGTGAACCATTAAGAAGATATGAGGGTTTTGCATAAATTGAAATCACGAAACTCTATTTTTCATGATAAAACAGTTTTCTATCTACTAATATTTCTCTCTTTGATTTTTTTTGTTGCTTTTTTTAATTATTTCAAAAACTCTACTTTCTTTCCTTTTCATCTCAATTTTTTACCATACGAATATATATATATATATATTATATAACTCTCATGTACTTATCCGGTAGAACAAAGTGTATTGGTTGGAAACATGGATGATTCCCTCTCTCGTAGTCATATTTTTGTCACATGACTTATTAAAGATTTAAAAATGAAATAACAGAAGATGGACATTGATACTTGTATAGGAACCAAAGTGAAATTTGAGTAAAAGTATAGGGGGCTGACTATCACGATTTCAAGTGTAAGGACCAAAGTGGAATTTGACCAAAAGTGAAGGGGTTGACTTTCATGATTTCATATGTATGGACTAAAATGAGATTTGATGCAAAGTGCATGGTGCAAAGTGTCATTTACCCTAAATTGGCTATTCATAATTTTACTACAAAATATCATAACACGCATCACAAACAATCATAACTTCTTTTTTTTTTTTTTTTTTTGGTAAACAAAAAAGGGGTGACGCAGGCTTCGTCAAACCCTATGCCCAGGCTAAGACATTGCTTAGGGCAACGTTTAAGGACACCACACCAAGGGACGACGGAGAGTCGAACCCAGGTTGAAAGCATTTTTGGGCCGACCATTTCCGTTGAACCCACCCCCATGGGCTCCAAACAATCATAATTTTCATCATAAAAAATTATAACTATTTTACGATGTGTATAATTTTAAAGGATGTAAGTTGTAGATTTCTCCTAAACGTTTTCATGATGTTGTAATTATTTTTTTGATGTTACTAATTATTTGCAATTTTTTTTTATCTTTTTCCTCTGTTGACAATGTCACTTTTTAATTGTGTCGACTCTTGAAGGAGAGTAGTGTTATAGATTAGGATTGGTTTGAGGGGCATTTTGGGTTGTGTCTTGAAATACTTTGTATATGATTTTTATTTTTAAATAATGAATTGCTTCAGTCTAAGGGTGTAACTTAGGCGAATTCAACCCGAGTAATTCGAGCCCGGGCTGAATTTTTTTATGATTTGGATAAGCTATTTTTTAATTTAGTATGGGTTTAGACAAAAATTCATAAATTCAAATTAAATTTGGACGGGTTTAGACAAAGACATTACATAACCCGAGCAACCTGAAACTCGAATTATATATATTAAATATAAATATAAATTATTAGCCATTACATGATATTAAAATAATTTAGATTATTAAATCATATTGAATATATATTATAACAAAGTAACACAAAATCTTACCTTTTTATTCTCACTCATAAGTTGCAAAGATTGCCATAGTGACATCTCTCTTAGATTAGATAAATTATTTGTTTTGATGTTATAAATTAATAATTTAGCTACAAAAAATAAAATAAATAAATAAAACTGAAATTTATGTACAATTTGAGCAATTCAGATTTAACTTAAGTCGGGCTTTGATAAACAATCTCATATTACAATTCAGGCCTGAGTAGATCTTAGCACAAGTTAGACTGGATTTAGACAATCTTCCAACCTAACCAAACCCGCATAAGTTACACCCATAGTTTAGCTCCCCCAAAAATAACATTTTTTTTGTAACAAAGAGAGTCAAAAAAATTACATTGAAGAACTTCTAGCCATTGTTTATGAACATAAGAGCTTATCTATTTATCTTCTATCTATCTATACTATTGATATGCGAAGCCTTCTCATAGTGGTGATACAAATATATCTTATATTTTGAGTTTTTCCAAAATATCCTTATAATAGTTATTTAAAACAAAAATTTATATAGAAGTGAATGGCGCTTGAGAACCCATGACGTTGGATTTAAGAAACAATATCTTTGCCACTTCAACAATACACAACTTTTTTTTAAAAAAATCAAAATTAAAATTTATGTTTTATTGATTTAATAACATAGTCATCAGGTGAACACACACCAATTAGTTATCTATATAACCAAGTAGGCTTAACCTAATTGGCCACCACAACTCTCCTAAGGGTTTAGTGCCAAAGAGGAGGCTATTAATGAAACAACTTTTCTTTTGCTGCTGCATTTGCTTGACTCATGCATGCCAATATGCTTCTAGCATGAATCATCCTGCCAACAAACGTAGTTGCAATCCAACTCCATTTAGATTTTCTTTCTTTCTTTTGCTTTTCCGATAATGTATTTCTAACTTTTCTTTCTCTCTCTAGTTTGAGAGCTTCTCTCTCTAAACTTTTCTTCCCCTTAAGGTTTCAAAGCTTGCAATAGCCGGCGGTGGGGAGGGGGTTTCCGGCGGCCTCCGGCCTCCTCTCCCCCTCCCCTTACCCCTCATTTCTCTCTCTTTTACTTGCTTTGCTATCCAATAACTTGAAAGCTCTAGCTTTCCACCCTCTCCCTCCTTTGTGAGGTGTTTCTCCCCCTCCCCTCCATCAACTCAGGGGGTGGCTTCGCGGATCCGCCATCACCACCTCTTTCACATTTGTCGGACTTGCCAACGCCACTGCTGCCGGTAGTTTGCTTGGATGTGGTTTTGGGTCTTGTTTTGTTTTCTTTTTATTTTTCTTCTGTTTGTTTGTTGTTTTTGGGTTTGTCTGGTTTGAAACCCTCTGTTTTGGGTTTGTTTGGCTGATTTTCTTTGAGTCCATCAGTGCAGATTTGTTTCAACTTACCCTCTTTGTGGTTAGGATCTATGATATATCTTGAACATGCTCTATTGCTGAACTTTTATAGTCGGCTCTACTTTGTAGTACGAGCACAGACACGAAATGTGGGTTCAAATATTTTCATAGTTTTTTCTTCCTCTGTGCTTCTCGCTTTATTTTCACTTTGTTTGGTCTAAGTTTTGGGTTGGATGGACTCATATAAATGCCGTTTAGCTTCTTAAATGAAACATTTCTTCTGATCAAAAGAAAAAGAAAAAAAAAAGACTAATGTATTTCTCTATCAACCTACTTGCCCTTGTGCATCGACTAGGTCAAAGACAAAGAAATCAATAGGATTCTTTTTCTAAAATATGAAATTGTTACGAGGATATCCCAATTGGATTTGAACCCATTCTAAGATCAACACGGAAAGAAACTGATTTGGGACTACATGCTACCTCTACTAAAATATTTTATAATCCGAATGCATTAGCAAGCAAACCCTTTTTCCTAAATGAGTTTTTTTTACTCTGCCCAATAGTGAGAAATGAAGTAATTAAGCCCTTCAAGTCATGGGTTCAACTCTTCCGAAGGAGAGTTAAATTATGAGGCAAATACTTAGTACTTTGTAGTGATAGGAAAGTCAACTCTCATAAGTGTTAATTTAATAACTAACAATTAACTTTTGTAGATTAAAAAAAAAAAAACTAGTTATCTACATATATATACATTGTAGAAACACCAAAAAGGTACGTAGTGTTATTGTCACTAATATGTTAATTATTGATTTTACAAGGACGTTTTTATCTTTTACTTCATTTTTTGATTTAGAGGAAACCCATATTTTATGACCTAACATTACTGTCAAGTCCAGCTAAAAATAAAAATAAATTTTAGAAAAAGAACCCCTTAAATTAGGTACATGTCATGAAAAATAGACCACATAGCTGGCCAAGATTAAGAGACTATTTAATAACATTATTATTAGTATATCGAATAATAGTTGGTTCCACCAAAAGCTCATATGGCTCTTTCATGGGGTCGTGGCCCATTCACATCAAACTTGAATTTTCACCTTTAACTTTTTTTCTCAACCTTCCTCACATCACATGACCCCATTACATTTCCCAATCCTTTTGCCTTTCCCTTCTTTTCACTTCCTCATCAATCAATCACACACACCCACACACATATACACTCTCTCTCTCTCTCTCTCTCTCTCTCTCTCTCTCTCTCTCTCTCCACAAGGGTCTCCTAAAATAATAGAAAATATTTGAGATCATAAAAAAAAAATTAGTAATAAATATCAACTTTTAATTTATTAGAACATCTCTAATTTTTTCATCAAATTTGAATAAAAATTTCATTTGATATCAAGTACTCCAACGAAAATTTTCGAAGCTTTATCAGAACACCGATTGACCGGCCAGTATAAATTTTTCACAAATTTTTGCCTTGAAGTGATCATCCGAAGGGTCGGTCGGGAGGACGACCAAGGGATTGACCGATCAGTATAATTTTTTCACAATTTTTTGTCTTCAGGTAGTCATCCAAGAGGACATCCAGAGAGACATCCGGGGGACATTCAATGGTGAAAATCAAACGGCTATGAACAATGATTTGATGAAAGGTACATTAGTTCTCAGTTTGATGAAAAAAAAAGTAAAATCTTGGATTTGATACCTATTTGATGAAACCGTTGGAAAAAAAATGAGTAATTTTTCACCAAATTCAAATTTGATGATAGATTTGAGTAACAATTAGAGATGGTCTTATACATCCAATAATACGAGGCATGATAAACTCCCCTCCATACCTCATCTCTTCATAGACATTCATACTCTTATTATGGGTCTCAATTCGGACTCACTTTGATAATCCAAACCGTCTACTTCATAGGTTTCATAATAAAAGTTATTCATACAAAAAATTATATTTATCGGACAACTATAAACACAAAAACAAATCGCGTTTTGTTTTACAAAATGAATAGTTTATGGTTATAATCATATTTACTATTCATTTTATAAACAAAATGCAATTTGTTTTTATGTTTATAAATGTCCGATGAAACTAATTTTTTGTATGGACGACATTTATTACGGAACTTAAAAAATAAACGGTTTGGCTCATCAATGTGAACCCGAATTTGGGCCCCACAAGAAAAGTATGGATGAGTATTAAGAGATACAAGTATAGAGGAGAGCTTATCCCATACAAAGCCCAAGTCCCTAACCACATCATTATGAGTGAATTTGTGAGATTAAAAGTGTGAATCTCTAACATTTCTCTAAAGTAATAATAATTATAATAAATTATGCAAATTAATAATAAAAAACTTGTTATATTTGGAGAAAAAATTTTACTAATTAATGTATTATGTAATAATAAATGTAATACAGAACTCACTTAACCCTGTGATAGGTGTCATGCCACACCAATAAGGAAAAAGGCAAATAACAATTATGAATTTGAAAAACAAAAAATTAAATCTGTAGTAATTTATGAACTTTAATAATTAAAGTGTTAAATTTTTTCATGAATCTATATTTATTTTTGAGAGGTGCCACTGAGATATAATTTTTTCTAAGAAAAATATATAAGATTATTACTTATATCTCCAATTCTTGTCGACCAAAAACAAAAAAAAAAAACCAATAGTCAAAGCTCCCAACTTGTATCAGTTCGAAACTTTTTTGTAAATCAAACACTTAGCGCATCTCCAATGAAACTCTTAAAATACTTATCAAAGTTATAACATAGTAATAGTGAGAAAAAGTGAATTTTTAATAACTTGTTATTTTACTTGTCAAAGATAACATATGTCATATCTGTTTTTAAATTTGACAAGTAAAATAGTAATTGTCAAACATGTCACATCAGTAAATATGAACATATTTGTGACTCTAAATTTAGTTAAAAAAACAGAATTGAAACAGTAGAAAACCAAGTAATTTTTCAAATTTAATTTTTCTATTTAATTTTTCAAATTGAATTATATTTTTTTATTTTTTTCTAATTTTTCAATTTTTTTATTTTTTATATTTGTCTAGTCGGGAATAATATAAGTATATAATTTTTTTTACAAATAGTTAAAAAAAAATGTCATAAAAGACAAAAAATAAACAAAAGTAAAATCACAAAAAAAACTTATATCCCAACAACACCTACAAACTTGGAGAAAAAGTTGGTTGAGAATTGTTAAAATAGCAAGTGACCATTGGAGCAACATTGCTATAATTTGACAAATTAATACTATTCATTGCCAAATTATAATAATAACAAAGATATTATAGCAATAACGATTGAAGATACTCTTATAAAATTTTGAAAACCAAAGGTTTAAATTCGACCTGTTAACCCATTAGATATTGTCCCAGTTTGCTATCACTTACAAGTTAGTTTTTATAATTATAGATTTTTAAATTATTAGCTTTAAATTTTTTTGATGCAACTTCTAATAATGAGTAAAAATAAGTAAATTTGTTTAGTGAAATACGTTATCACATAACTTTTTAGTTATGCATACATTCAAAATGTCCTTAAAAATTATAATTAAAATAAAAGAGATTACTTTTCTTCTTCTTTTTCATACGTATTTAAGGTTTCAGATAAACTATATAAAAAAAACTAAAAATTATAACTTAAAAAACTCACTTTTTTTTTTTTTATAAACCAAATAAGCAACAAAAATTTAAATAATTTATAATTTATAATTTATAATTGGAACCACACACCATTGATTAACTGTCTTTTGAACAAACTTATAAATGTTATTAAATAGAACTATTGAATCTCTTTTTCTTTTTTGTTTTTTTACTTAAATCTAATATGAAATTTATAAAGGGGTAATTATGCTCCAGTGAAAGTAAGAAAAAAATATACACGTATTAATGAAAAAATTTATAATTTTAATTATTAATATTTATGAAGACAAATTTACTGATTTATAATTATTTTTTTAAAACTCCACTTATATTTTCCCATTTATCAAAGAGTAGAAAAAAAGTTGAATCATTAATTTAAAATGTATATATATGTCGACATGACAAGCATTCTTTTATAAGATTGAGCATCCACATTGGATATCCAATTGGGAACTAGGAGACAAACTTGGCTCATAATAAAAAAAATAGAGAGAATCGGATCTCGCATTATTTTTTGACCAATTATGTCCCCTCTTTTTAGTCCAAATGAATTTCAAGATCCATTGGCATTTGTATGATTTTCTTGTGTTTCTCAATTATTAGTCTCCTTGGTACCGACCCGCTTTCTCACTTATTTGGTACATCATTGATTGGTTTTTCCCCAACCACTTTGGCCCATCGAATGGATTAAAAATAAATCGAGTTGAACAGAATAATAAATCAACCACTTTCCTCATTCCAAGTCTTTCATTTGGTTAGTTGGGCACGTTTAAAAATAGAGATCAGTGTGTTTGATTTGAGTTTTCTGCATTAAATTTTTTGAAAACTAAATTTTTTGTTTTTCGTATTTTTTTTGTTTTTAATGACTATTTTTAAAATTTTAAGCATTTTTTTTATTTTTTTAAGATGTACCTTACTTAGATGTATCTAAAAAGTAAAAAGATCGTAAAAAAATATTTTAAAAAATTAAAAAATACATAAAAATACAAAGAACATACTAAATTTTTGTATTTTTTTTATATTTTTGGTATTTATTGAATTTTTAAAAGATTTTTTCACAAAAATTATACTTTTTATGTGTATTTATGTTAAGTGTGTTTAAAAATTAAAAAAAAATTACTTAAAATATTAAAAAATTCAATAAAAACAAAAAAAAAATACGAAAAATAAGAAAGTAGAATTTTTTAAAAACTGTTTTCAGAAAAACAAAACCAAACAAGCTGAATGTGATTCCTAATTCAGTATTCAAGGCAAAATGAGATTAGCAACCTATTTCCAAAATCGAAAGATATTTTAGTAGAGATTTGAAGGGAAAAAAAAAAAAAAAAAGAAAAATGCGTGTGAAATGTAAATGATATGATCAAAACACAGTCCAAGGAAATCTCCTATTCCTGAAAAAAAATGTGGCTCATTTAAAAATTCAAACAAGTAAATGGACCCATAAATTTTATATTTATATCATATTCCTAGCCAAATCAAACACTTGAATTACATTAATACATAAATATTACAAAAATGATAGAGATCCCATTTTTGGCCACATCATGAGTGGTGTGGATCACTTTGAGGGTTATGAGGGTCCTTCAAAAAAGAGATTTCACTCATTTTCCTAAATATTATTACCAGTAATTGTAACAAGCCCGCGGGGGACCTCGCTACAGCTCGGACTCGATTTGTGTCACGGTTCTTAATCTTGAACCAAAGAGTCCAAATCCGGCAAATCGTTTTGGAAAATAGATTTTTTGAAAGAAGTGCCAAACATGGACTGCTTCGCCAGATACAGAGTCGCCACCAAAATATTTTATTTTTGGGAAAATTTAGGAAACCCTGACTCGGTGCCAAAGGCCACGTGTCCGTCATCACCAAAGTTGCCTCGGCTCGGGAACTTGGGTACGATTGGGGAAGGTCACTTCGTGAGCACCCCCGCTCGCCCGGTCAAAGACCGGCCTCTACTAACCATGATATCTTACTTTGAAAACATTGTGAGTTCTTATTCCGGTTATTAGCCTAGGTTACTATGTGATGCTCGTAGCAAATAAGTATAGACTGAGTCGCCTGAAGTGGAACAAGACATTTCATGTTTGTTTGTTTGCAAATGGTTTGATGGTGCTACCCGCAGGTAGGCTAAGACGTGGATTTGCCACCCTCGGGTGGGCTTAGAAAACATGATTTTGCCACTATCTAGTGGGCTTAAAACAAACATTTGATGAATTGTCCAATTCAAATAACACAACCTCCACCCACAGGCATTCAAGGCAGTTATATCACATAAGCATATAGCCTCATGGTAAGCTTGCTATTCATGGCAACACTCACACGCATGCAAGGATGCTAAAGCATAAAACTTACCGAGTACTCCAAGCCAAAAAAGAAACTCATTAGAAATCATGCATGATCCTAACCATACAGAGATGCCTAATGCAACGCATGCAATAATGCAACTATAGCAGGCTCGGCTATCCTAAACATGGTATATGGAATGCTACAGCTAACACGTATTCAATTTGGAATTGAAATACAAATGCAGTTTGTATGATGCGCCGAGCCCGGTGCGTGCAAAACAGATGAATGATGCAAACATGCTGTCATACTGTATGCTAATTGAAATATGCCCTATATCTAACCATCATAAGCGGGTAAATAAAAGGGAGAAAAACGTGGGGTTGGAAGACATACATCACACTCACCCACACTTATTACAATTATGCCCTCGCGCAGAGGGTCCGAATAAATATACAGTCCGAAATGAAAGAATAATACAGTCCGAATAATATACAGATCCCTAATTAATTAACAATTTAACTAAGAAAAGCTGTAAACTGGCATGCAAGCCAGGGGGTGCCTTGATTCTGATGAATGCTGCAAGTTTGGGCTGCCTTGCGCGGAAATCCACTAGGATGCCCCAATTAGCCTCTGTTTGCAATGTTCCTCGAAATGCGTGCCAAGCCTCGGAAGACTGCTGATTCTTGATATGCTGCAACAGAGAGCAGGAAAGGGGCATAGCAATGTATTTCACAAATATATGCATGCCTCGATCCTCGTGCCACCAGTCACGCATATCGATGCATGATGGCCGAGGAATCGGATTGCACAACTCAATATAGAATGAATGCAGATGAATGCTACAACAAAACCTAACTCCATCATGGGTAATCTGGAGTGTCGGTGACTTGGGATTTGAGACCCGTTTCGTCACTCGGAGTACGAAACGTGCCTCGTTTCCCGTGCTCGGGCTAACTCCTATCCCGAACACGATGCAATATGCATGATAAGCATGAATGCAACTAAAATACAATCCTAGCATGCACAATGCTATGAAAATGAGATCCCTCGAAATGCGTGCTCGCGGGCACGCAAACCGAGGCGATGATCCTAAGGCATGAAATGGCATACGCAATGCAAATTGGACTTACACTAACACGAGTGGACCTCAGCCACACTCACATAAGAGGCCGACGGATAAAAAATGAGGTGCCTCGAAATGCGTGCACACGGGCGCGCAAACCGAGGTGATGGCCCTAAGGTATCAAAATGGCATGAAATATGATATACAATGAGACTAAAATGAGATGTCTCGAAATGCGTGCCCACGGGCACGCAAACCGAGAAAATGGCATACGGAATGCAACAGGACTAAAATGAGATATGCGATGCAATATGGGCTTACACTAACATGAGAGAGCCTCAGCCACACTCACATAAGAGGCCATGAGATGAAAATGAGATGCCTCGAAATGCGTGCACACGGGCACGCAAACCGAAATGGCATACGCGATGCGATGAGGCTAAAATGACATACAGAATGCAAAATGGACTTACACTAACAGATGAGTGAGCCTCATCCACACTCACATAAGAAGCCGTTGGATGAAAATGAAGCGCCTCGAAATGCGTGCACACGGGCGCGCAAACCGAGGCGATGGCCGTAAGGCATGAAATGACATGGAAATGATATGCAAGCATGCAAATGAATTTCAGCACTGAAATGTGAGGGAAAACAGCCCCGAAATGAGGCGAAAGTACACCCGATGCATGAAATGATGCCGAAATGCGATATTAGGCGCCCGAAATGGCCTATAGCCATACAATGCATGCACAATATGGGTATGGAATGAAAATACAGTAGCAAGGCAGCCCCAAGACAAGCATTTTTCAGTCATAAAAAGGGCTAAACAGCAAGCACACATAGGATTAAACAAGAATGCAAAAATGGCCCCGCAAGAGGGGTATTGAAGCAAGTGATACATGCGATGCCCAAATGGAAAAGTACCCTTCTACAACACTGATGAGGGACTAAAAATATGAACATTTACAGTAGATGACATCCCCCAACTCAGTATGAAAACATGCTAAAAATGTCATGCAAGAACTAGGATATATATGAGGTACCCCAAACATTCATCAAACCAGCAAAGACCCTTAATGAAATATGTCAAGAAGATCAAAATATGACTCTTTCAGTTCTGATGATGGCCGAAAACAGAAGCTAGATAAGCCTAAAAAAAGCATGCAAGAATGGGGGCCAAAGAGGGATATAAAGACAAGCACAACATGGAGACCCCCAACAAGGTTGATCCCTTCTACAATAGAGGGACATAAAATAAGCTTACTCACAGTTCATGACATGCTCCAAAACAGACTACATGTAGGTCAAACAAATCATGCAAATTTACGGTAAATAGGAGAGATTATGAAGCAAGTGCAAGATAGAGGGCCCAAACAGGGTTTATCCCTTCTTCAATGTTGAAGAGGGGCTCAAAATAGGCCCTCTTAAAGTTTACATTATGCTCGAAAACAGATCACTCATAGGCTAGAAATTTCATGCAAAATAAAGGCATATCAAGGGGTATTGAAGCAAGTACCAAATGGAGGGCTCAAACAGGGTTGATCCCTTAAACAAACCTGAAGAATAGCTCAAAATAGACCTAGTTTCAGTTAAGGTCGGAGCCCAAAACAATAAGAAAATAGGCTAAGAAGTTGGTGCAAAAATGGGCAACAAAAGGGGGAAAGTCTACTTACCCTTGAAGACCAATACTTTTGTTGCTTCTTGGACCAGATTTGATGACTCTAAGCTGCTGGAATCCCTTCCTTTGCTGCTGGAATGGAGTGGTGAGGGTAGAGCTTGAAGATGATGAAGAAATGGAGCCTAAACTTGAAGGAAATGGAGTTGTGTGTGTGTATATGCTCAAGCCAACTCTTGGAACCTCTTCTCTTGAGTTGGGAGGACACCAATCTAGACAAGAGAGGGAGAGAGGAGTCCTTCTCAAAATGGAGGGAAATGAGCTCTTATTTCCCTCCAAAAGGGTCCCCCAGATAGAGATATTTTTTGGGGAAAACCAAGGCACAGCTGGAAAGTACACAGCATGAGGATCAGGGCCGGCCAGCTTTTTGGGCTGCAGGTGACCGGCCGGCCACCCCCTATGGCCGGCCGGCCAAGGGGAAAAATGGTCAAAAGAATTAGTGGCCGGCCATAGCATATTAGGGTCCTCCCATGTGTGCACAACACAAATATGTGGTTGAAAGTTGGCAACTGTGAACCAGGAGAGAGAACAACCCACTTTTCAAAGGGGTTCAAAAGGGTCAAATGGAGTTAATGGCCGGCCATATGATATTAGGGTCCTCCCATGTGTGCACAACACAAATATGTGGTTTGGGATTGAAGAAAATGGCCCTAGGGTGGTCAACATTGGCTCGGAAGTGAGAAAAACGGGCGTCGGAGGGCGCCGGAGGAATATTACTGGTTGCTGAGACAATTGTTGGCCTCCCACCCTCCAGTGACCTTCCTTATGATAAAACAGAGGTACCTGCCAAAAATGAACAAAAACCGATGCAAAACGAAAGCTCGGGGGCCAAAACACGCAGTTCGGGATCCCGAAAATAGGCCGTTAAGCACCGAAAGTGGCATTCGGCCACGAAGTGGGTATCTAAGACCCCAGTGTCCCTCGAAAGGGAGTAAATGAGATGCATGCCAAAAACCGGAGGAATCGGAGATGGTTGGGTGGTCTCGAACCGAGGCACACGGCCTGACGGCTCCGAAAATCGAGAACCGGGCTCCGAAATGGGCAAAATGGCCTACGGCCACGAAATGTAGCCCACGGCCACTGAGAGATGGTCCACGGGACCTCTCCCTCCCCTCAGGAAAGAAAACAGAGAAAACCGAGTCCGGTTCGCAAACCGAGGCAAGGCACAGAAGAGGGTTCGGAAGTCCGGAGGTAGGGCGCACGGCCGCGACTCTGAGACTTCTGAACGAGCACAATATGCAACATCACCGAGCGCTCAATCGGTGACGTCTGAGTCTTAAGGTCGGTCAAAAATGGGGTGTCTACAGTTGCCCCTCTTTGACAGAGCTCGGAAGTCACAAGTGACGGGAGTGAATGTCAAAGCCCAGAGACGACCCATTTTTGACAAGGCCGAAGACTTAGACAATCATACAAGATGAACAGAGATATGCGCCCGCAGGCGTGCCCGCAGGCAAGGGGGGGCAAAATGCAAAGCAACATGCACAGAGCCAAACGATCATGCAAACGCAGCAAGCTGTAATGAAGCAAGTATGCAAAATAAATGCAACATTTTAAGCGAATGCTAGGCAAGCAGGTAAACTCGAGCCAAACTACACCTCGTGCAGAAAGGGTGTAAGAAAATTACTGCAATTCTCATTGCGAGTACAATGTGCATGTGTGATAGATACACAAAGCGAACGTGTGTGATAGATACATTATATGAACAAAGTGTGATTGATACACTAAACGAGCAAAGTGTGATGGATACACAAAAGACAAGCACAAAGTGTGATAGATGCACTTAGTGAACAAGTATAATAGATATACTAAAGGTGAACACAAAGTGTGATAGATGCACTTAGTGAACAAAGTATGATTGATATACTAAAGGTGAACACGAAGTGTGATAGATGCACTTAGTGAACAAAGTATGATTGATATACTGAATGCGAACACGAAGTGTGATAGATGCACTTAGTGAACAAAGTATGATTGATATCCTAAAGGTGAACACGAAGTGTGATAGATGCACTAGTGAACAAAGTATGATTGATATACTGAATGTGAACACAAAGTGTGATAGATGCACTTAGTGAACAAGTATGATGATATACTAAAGGTGAACACGAAGTGTGATAGATGCACTTAGTGAACAAGTATGATTGATATACTGAATGTGAACCAAAGTGTGATAGATGCACTTAGTGAACAAGTATGATTGATATACTAAAGGTGAACACGAAGTGTGATAGATGCACTTAGTGAACAAGTATGATTGATATACTAAAGGTGAACACAAAGTGTGATAGATGCACTATGTGAACAGAGTGTGATTGATACACTAAAAGGTGAACACAAAGTGTGATAGATGCACTATGTGAACAGAGTATGATAGATATACTGAATGAATGAAGTGTGATTGATACACTAAAGTGAATATATGCGTGGTAGATACACAAAATGAATGAAGTGTGATTGATACACTAAAAAATGATCTCAAACGGAACTTCTTTGAATGAACCGTACATACAATATCATGCATGACTGAGAAAGAAACTTGATAGGTACAATGCATTACAATGCATGATGCTTAAGGAAAGCAATAAATGGACAAAGCGGCGCTTTAGAAAGCACCTCATGAGGTGAGTGGCGGTGAACCGCTCTTCTCCGACGGGGATCTCCCCTTGTGCTCTTCGAACACTTTACCTTAACTCAGTACAAAGGCTCTGAAATGCTGACAAGTAACAACATCGTATGTATACTTTGGCTGCTGCTTGTCTTCCTGATCATATTCACAACTTTCCCTATTCTCCAACGGGGTGACAGACTAGGTTGGTTCAGTATCCAGAATTGAGGTGCATACACGCTATCTCAACCTATGGGGCTTCCATACAGATTTCAAGCCGAGGGCACGCCTCTGGGTATTTAAACCAGACTTTAGTCTCGGAAATCCCGAACCTTTGCGTTCTAGGCACAGCCATTCGAACTCTAGTTTCCACCGTCGCAGTTGGTCTCCTAGGAACTCATTGCAAACAAGCCAAGATGCCTGGCGGAACGGTACTCGAGAAGAGCACTTCTGATCGCCATTCTGGCTTGAAGCAGACTTGATCTTGAGCTTGAGGTAGAGGCACACTCATACTTCGGAGCATTGACAAGGCCTGACAAGGTGCATACGGAATGCGATCTCGGAGCTTACTGAAGTTGGAACAAACTCAGATGCCCGACATTTTCCTCTTTTGCTTTTGCTTTGCAGTCCGGAACCATTATAGCTTCAGATAGGTCCTGGTTACTGTTCTCATATGACCTGGGTTGAACCCTGCGGTTTTATGAAAGAACAAATACTGTTTTGAACAAATGTGGAGAACGGCACGGCACTCGGAGCACAAAATGATTTTATTTTGAAATTGAGAGATGAGTTTTCGACCAGGTATTGAGCCTACGACTGAACACAGCAAAACGACTCAACAAGGAAATAAAAGGCACACAACCTAGACACATCGAGTAACACTCGAAACGACCCAAAACAAAATCGAGATAAAACAAAAAAAAACACGACACTCAGACGTGCACAGGGAGCCTGTTTCACCGGGTAGTGTTTCCCACCCTTTCTCATTTGTGGTTCTCACATCACTCGGCCCTCAAGCTCTGTTTTTCTGAAAAAGCCCTTTTCTCACTTTTTCTCTCATCGCACATCTCTCTATTCTTCAATCTCTCATTTTTCGTCCCTCCCCTGGGTGGTTGATAGATAAGCAAAGTTGTGGGCTCGTGCCCCTAGCATTCTGCTAGATTCTTCTTCTTTCACAGCTAGTGAGTTTCTCCCACAGAGGGGTTGCTACAACTGGGTGTGTAGCAAATCTGCAGCTGACATCGATTGATGATGCTCTGCTGGGGAGTTTGGACGTGATCAGATCTGTCCAGATGAGGGAGTGGAATATCTTTCCATTCCAGTTCGTGCTTCGCACTTGGCTTGATACCTCGTTGCTTGGAGGATGAGAGCTTTCAGCCTTTGTGTACTTCATTGTGCCCTTTTCTGGCAGTAGAGTGCCCTTCTGGCAAGTGCGTTGATAAAGGGGAAAAGACAGAACCTGACTCAACTGTGCCCCTAGTTCATCATTTTGACCATTTTTTGTTTTTGCTTTCTACTAAAACATTTTGACCAAAATGAGAGTTAGATTAACATGCTTGTTCGATTTTTGATTTGAAATCATGCAAGTAGGCTATGAGCACTGAAAATTTTCCTTTTTTGGGTCCAGAAATGGTCCAGTTTTGGAAAAGATGAATTTTCGAGAAAATTAGTCAACCTCAGTAAAAATTCTCAAAAACTATTTTTGCAAACGGCCATTGCTCAACGAGCATGAAACCTACTCCTGAGATGCACAACCTCGGATCCAAGGAAAACTGCCCCGTGCTTGAAGAGAGCTGCATGGCAACGGAAAGTTGCCCCTTGTTTGAACGGCACTGCAGCGCATTGAATGGCAACGGAAAGTTGCCCCTTGTTTGAATGGCACGCAGCGCATTGAATGGCAACGGAAAGTTGCCCCTTGTTTGAATGGCACCGCAGCGCATTGAATGGCAACGGAAAGTTGCCCCTTGTTTGAATGGCACCGCAGCGCATTGTAGTCAGTCCTCAGAGCGACGAACACAACCGACTCTCGGATACAGAGAAGGCAAAGATATCAAAACCATTACATGGACACAATCGAATTTGAATTGTTTTACGGCTGGACTTCAGAATGAAGTTGCCTACGTATCCCAAAGATGGGAATCAAGCCTTACGTAGTTCGGGGTTAAGGTACACTCGGGTATTTAACCTCTCCTTTTTATGCTCTAACTTTTGCCAAGGCGCCTGTTGCAGGTTTTCAACCTTGCGAGCTTTGTTTTCTTTTTCTTTTCATTCTTTTCTTTCTTCTTCTTTTTTTTCTTTTCTTTCTTTTCTTTCTTTTTTTTTCTGCTTTTTTTTTCTTTTTTTTTTTTTTCTTTGCTCTAACTTTTGCCTGGGTCGCCCTTTGGGTTTTCGCCCAGCGAGCCTCTCAAAGGGTAAAAGTGTAACAAGTCCATGCCAAATGGTTTTGAGATTGAAGCCTCTATATCCAGGAGAGTGGCTGTTGTATTGATTTGCAGAAGGATCCACCTTTGGCTCTTCGAGCACATCGGATATTTTTGCCCCTAGTTCGAGGGGTGCTTCTGTTCTAGCTTTGCAAGCTTCTTCTGATGATCTGATCTTCTTGATCTGACTTTGGTGCCTCTTGTTCGAGGGCTGCTTCAAATCTGGCCACACAGGCCTCACATTGTAGTTGACCGTTGAACATTCTGAATTCAAGTTCAAGGTTTGAAGCAAAGGGGTTGAGTCTCGAGGCGAGAGCGATCCTAAGCTGCACAATCTCAAGAGCGATTCCACACAGGTCTTCGCAGGACCGCGCAAAATTTTTTTTGAAAGTTTTTAAGAAAGCGACAAATCGCTCGCGCTGAAGACAGTGTAGGACCAATCTGGATCAAAGCTAGGGTCCTTCTCAGTACTCACACTAACAAGCATGATTTCATTCATTAAGGGCTTAGCACGCCTCTCTTTCTCTCAATTTGATCAAAGTTTTGCAAATCCCGAGGAATTCCTCCTCTTTGTTTTCACCGCAGTGTTCAAAAAGTTTTGAAAAACTCAGGTCATTACAATGACTTCAAGGCACAAGAGAGCAGGTGGAATGCACTGCCATTTCATTCAAATCCCGGCACAACTAGCACACGGCAGAAGCAAATGCGAGCGTGAAAATCACTGCTGTTTCATTAAAATCTGTTGGCGCAACTGGCTCCCTGGCAGAAACAGACTCAAAACAAAACGAAAAGACAAACACAAACAAAATGGTGACGCCCGAGGTAACACCCCCGGAATCACCCGACTTATACAACAGGACTGACTCGATACAACAAGACAGACCCTTAACAAAAGACTGACTCAAAAAAAAGACAGACTCAAAACAAAACAACAAGAACTGACCAATACCCAAGTCAGAACACAAAACTAGCATTCGCAAATGCTCAAACAGTGCGTGCCATTCCACGTCTGGAGTAAACTGAGTGCCGCCCGCAGGTGGTTCATCCCTCGATCACATAGTCACCTTATCCCCCACAAGTTCACTGATCAAGTGCCGATAGACTTTGTAGGACCTGGTGCAGCAATGACCCCTTTGTCAAACAGATCTTGTACATCATGGCGCAGACGAAAGCAACTGTCGGTGTCATGACCGGTTTGCTGATGGTAGGCACAGTATTTAGTCTGGTCATGCTTTGCAGGGATAGGATCGGGTAGGGGCCGTTGTTCCAACGGTTTCAAATGTCCTTCCCGGAGTAAGACCTCTAGAGCCTTTGACAGAGGCATATGAAGTGGAGTGAAAACCCTCTTGACTCGGGGTGGATATTTGGCCGTCTGTGAGTTACTCCCGGACGCACCGGTGAATAGGGTAGCCTTTCTTGATGTGGTGGTAGTGACCATGCCTACTTCAGAAGATCTTGCAGCTGCATCACCACTGGTGGTCACATTCGAACTGCGGGAAAACGCCCGCCTAGGCTGCTCTTTCTCCTGGTCAATAAGGCCTTGCTTCATGGCATCCTCGATCTGTACTCCCATCTCATGCAAATCTGAAAAGGTAGAGAAGGGAAGCACGATCATTTTCTGCATTAGTTTGGGCTGGAGGTTACGCACAACCATCCGTATTTGATCCTTATCCGTTGGCCTAATGGTCATTATTGAGGCCTTGGCCCTCCAGCGGGCTACAAAGTCAGAGAAACCCTCTTTCGGCTCTTGCCTGGTTGTCTCGAGATCACGGGTTGTGATCTCAATCTGGGTATTGTATGAATATTGTGCGACGAAGGCCTCGGCCATCTCCTCCCAGCTTCATTTCACTGAATCCTCCAATTTGGCGTACCAGATGGCCGCAACACCCGACAGGGTCCTGCCAAAAAAGGAGAGCTTCTGTAATCTTGTCAAGCCCATCGGGCGCAGAACATCTGAAAACAAACTCAGGTGGACCATGGGATCTCCTGACCCGTCAAAACGGTCGATGTGAGGCATCTTGAACCTGTCCGGCAGTGTCACACTGCGTCGGTGTACCCGTCCTCAATGTCCGGGATGGATTTTACCCGGGATCTCTTGAACAACTTCTCAAGCTTGCTCAATTTCAACTGTAGGGTCGACCTCAGTCTCGAAGGATGAGTCCAGTAGGTTGGTAGGTGTTTTGGACAGTTGGGGTAAAATCGGGGCGGAGCTGCCCCTGTAGGAATGTCTGTACCCTCCTGGGTATTCTGAACATTCGTCGTTTCCCCGGGTGCGGGAGCTCCTGCTGGAGGAGGAACTTGTTGGGAAGCAGACGCGCCGCTTTGCTGTTGCAACCTAGTGATGAGCTCAGCCTGCTGAGCCATGATTGCAGCCTGTTGCTTGGAAAATTCCGCTTGGCGGACAGCGTCCTCCTGCATGAGCTTCATACTTTCTTGCATCTGACGCATCATTGCCTCCATCCCTGACGTGTTCTGCTGATCCATCTGACTGACTGGTATATCTATCCCTGCAGTAGAAACTGAGACCTCAGCCTGACTGTTCACTGGTGGAGTGGATAAGGGCCACTGATCTGGTAACTACTGAACTGGTGATCTGTGCCTGACTGGCCCTCTTCACCCTGCCTCTGGTAAAGGAACACTAATCGCCTTTGAACTGAATCTCTGACCTGACAAAGTCTATCAACACAAGTTCGGTGTACCCGGGGGATATTGGAGCCCTCTGAAGCTATGGTTCCCAGACTACCTAGCAAAAGAGAAAACATGTAGCATCTCAGCCTGATTGCACCAGAACCGATACGAACAAAGCTGAATGAGTGTGCTCTCTACTGAAGTCTGCCCAGAATTCTGCCTCAAATCTGATACCCTTGGGTAAAACTGATTCCCCAAATACTAATGCCCTCAGGCTTGATACCCAAAATACTGAACTGGTGCCCGCAGGCCTGGTGCCCAAACTCGCGAACTGATACATGCATTCCTGTAGAGACGCACTCTAAAGCACATAACAGATAAGTGAGAGCCAAAACACCCCTATGTTGGGGTAGGGTTTCCCTGTCCTATTTTGTCAGGAGCTAGGGTTTCACTACGCAGCAGCGGTTTCAAACAACCTATAAACGGGTAAGCAACTGTCCTAGTTTGGAATGGTCACTATGGATCCGAATATGCACTAGGTCGAATGGTCAAAAAGGGTGCCCCGGTAAAACCGGGGTTTGTGTTCCCATGCTGTCAGAGCCCAGAGCCGATCAGCCTTATGGACATGCCTTGACAAGACAAGCCTCCGGCAAATCGTTCGGGAATGGCATATGGCAAACACGGTGTCCTAGGCGCACCAATGCAAATGCAATGCAAAGAAACACACAAGTGTAGTCAAAAACAGATATCATGAGTTCGAGTCAAGTTCTCTAAATCCCCAGCGGAGTCGCCAGAAACTGTAACAAGCCCGCGGGGGACCTCGCTACAGCTCGGACTCGATTTGTGTCACGGTTCTTAATCTTGAACCAAAGAGTCCAAATCCGGCAAATCGTTTTGGAAAACAGATTTTTTGAAAGAAGTGCCAAACATGGACTGCTTTGCCAGATACAGAGTCGCCACCTAAATATTTTATTTTTGGGAAAATTTAGGAAACCCTGACTCGGTGCCAAAGGCCACGTGTCCGTCATCACCAAAGTTGCCTCGGCTCGGGAACTTGGGTACGATTGGGGAAGGTCACTTCGTGAGCACCCCCGCTCGCCCGGTCAAAGACCGGCCTCTACTAACCATGATATCTTACTTTGAAAACATTGTGAGTTCTTATTCCGGTTATTAGCCTAGGTTACTATGTGATGCTCGCAGCAAATAAGTATAGACTGAGTCGCCTGAATTGGAACAAACATTTCATGTTTGTTTGTTTGAAAATGGTTTGATGGTGCTACCCGCAGGTAGGCTAAGACGTGGATTTGCCACCCTCGGGTGGGCTTAGAAAACATGATTTTGCCACTATCTAGTGGGCTTAAAACAAACATTTGATGAATTGTCCAATTCAAATAACACAACCTCCACCCACAGGCATTCAAGGCAGTTATATCACATAAGCATATAGCCTCATGGTAAGCTTGCTATTCATGGCAACACTCACACGCATGCAAGGATGCTAAAGCATAAAACTTACCGAGTACTCCAAGCCAAAAAAGAAACTCATTAGAAATCATGCATGATCCTAACCATACAGAGATGCCTAATGCAACGCATGCAATAATGCAACTATAGCAGGCTCGGCTATCCTAAACATGGTATTGGAATGCTACAGCTAACACGTATTCAATTTGGAATTGAAATACAAATGCAGTTTGTATGATGCGCCGAGCCCGGTGCGTGCAAAACAGATGAATGATGCAAACATGCTGTCATACTGTATGCTAATTGAAATATGCCCTATATCTAACCATCATAAGCGGGTAAATAAAAGGGAGAAAGACGTGGGGTTGGAAGACATACATCACACTCACCCACACTTATTACAATTATGCCCTCGCGCAGAGGGTCCGAATAAATATACAGTCCGAAATGAAAGAATAATACAGTCCGAATAATATACAGATCCCTAATTAATTAACAAATTAACTAAGAAAAACTGTAAACTGGCATGCAAGCCAGGGGGTGCCTTGATTCTGATGAATGCTGCAAGTTTGGGCTGCCTTGCGCGGAAATCCACTGGGATGCCCCAATTAGCCTCTGTTTGCAATGTTCCTCGAAATGCGTGCCAAGCCTCGGAAGACTGCTGATTCTTGATATGCTACAACAGAGAGCAGGAAAGGGGCATAGCAATGTATTTCACAAATATATGCATGCCTCGATCCTCGTGCCACCAATCACGCATATCGATGCATGATGGCTGAGGAATCGGATTGCACAACTCAATATAGAATGAATGCAGATGAATGCTACAACAAAACCTAACTCCATCATGGGTAATCCGGAGTGTCGGTGACTTGGGATTTGAGACCCGTTCCGTCACTCGGAGTACGAAACGTGCCTCGTTTCCCGTGCTCGGGCTAACTCCTATCCCGAACACGATGCAATATGCATGATAAGCATGAATGCAACTAAAATACAATCCTAGCATGCACAATGCTATGAAAATGAGATGCCTCGAAATGCATGCTCGCGGGCACGCAAACCGAGGCAATGATCCTAAGGCATGAAATGGCATACGCATTGCAAATTGGACTTACACTAACACGAGTGGACCTCAGCCACACTCACATAAGAGGCCGACGGATAAAAAATGAGGTGCCCCGAAATGCGTGCACACGGGCGCGCAAACCGAGGTGATGGCCCTAAGGTATGAAATGGCTGAAATATGATATACAATGAGACTAAAATGAGATGTCTCGAAATGCGTGCCCACGGGCACGCAAATCGAGAAAATGGCATACGGAATGCAACAGGACTAAAATGAGATATGCGATGCAATATGGGCTTACACTAACATGAGAGAGCCTCAGCCACACTCACATAAGAGGCCATGAGATGAAAATGAGATGCCTCGAAATGCGTGCACACGGGCACGCAAACCGAGGCAATGGCATACGCGATGCGATGAGGCTAAAATGACATACAGAATGCAAAATGGACTTACACTAACATGAGTGAGCCTCAGCCACACTCACATAAGAAGCCGTTGGATGAAAATGAAGCGCCTCGAAATGCGTGCACACGGGCGCGCAAACCGAGGCGATGGCCGTAAGGCATGAAATGACATGGAAATGATATGCAAGCATGCAAATGAATTTCAGCACTGAAATGTGAGGGAAAACAGCCCCGAAATGAGGCGAAAGTACACCCGATGCATGAAATGATGCCGAAATGCGATATTAGGCGCCCGAAATGGCCTATAGCCATACAATGCATGCACAATATGGTATGGAATGAAAATACAGTAGCAAGGCAGCCCCAAGACAAGCATTTTTCAGTCATAAAAAGGGCTAAACAGCAAGCACACATAGGATTAAACAAGAATGCAAAAATGGCCCCGCAAGAGGGGTATTGAAGCAAGTGATACATGCGATGCCCAAATGGAAAAGTACCCTTCTACAACACTGATGAGGGACTAAAAATATGAACATTTACAGTAGATGACATCCCCCAACTCAGTATGAAAACATGCTAAAAATGTCATGCAAGAACTAGGATATATATGAGGTACCCCAAACATTCATCAAACCAGCAAAGACCCTTAATGAAATATGTCAAGAAGATCAAAATATGACTCTTTCAGTTCTGATGATGGCCGAAAACAGAAGCTAGATAAGCCTAAAAAAAGCATGCAAGAATGGGGGCCAAAGAGGGATATAAAGACAAGCACAACATGGAGACCCCCAACAAGGTTGATCCCTTCTACAATGTTGTAGAGGGACATAAAATAAGCTTACTCACAGTTCATGACATGCTCCAAAACAGAATACATGTAGGTCAAACAAATCATGCAAATTTACGGTAAATAGGAGAGATTATGAAGCAAGTGCAAGATAGAGGGCCCAAACAGGGTTAAACCCTTCTTCAATGTTGAATAGGGGCTCAAAATAGGCCCTCTTAAAGTTTACATTATGCTCGAAAACAGATCAATCATAGGCTAGAAATTTCATGCAAAATAAAGGCATATCAAGGGGTATTGAAGCAAGTACCAAATGGAGGCCTCAAACAGGGTTGAGCCCTTAAACAAACCTGAAGAATAGCTCAAAATAGACCTAGTTTCAGTTAAGGTCGGAGCCCAAAACAATAAGTAAATAGGGTAAGAAGTTGGTGCAAAAATGGGCTACAAAAGGGGGAAAGTCTACTTACCCTTGAAGACCAATACTTTTGTTGCTTCTTGGACCAGATTTGATGACTCTAAGCTGCTGGAATCCCTTCCTTTGCTTCTGGAATGGAGTGGTGAGGGTAGAGCTTGAAGATGATGAAGAAATGGAGCCTAAACTTGAAGGAAATGGAGTAGTGTGTATGTATATGCTCAAGCCAACTCTTGGAACCTCTTCTCTTGAGTTGGAAGGACACCAATCTAGACAAGAGAGGGAGAGAGGAGTCCTTCTCAAAATGGAGGGAAATGAGCTCTTATTTCCCTCCAAAAGGGTCCCCCAGATAGAGATATTTTTGGGGGAAAACCAAGGCACAGCTGGAAAGTACACAGCATGAGGATCAGGGCCGGCCAGCTTTTTGGGCTGCAGGTGGCCGGCCGGCCACCCCCTATGGCCGGCCGGCCAAGGGGCAAAATGGTCAAAAGAATTAGTGGCCGGCCATAGCATATTAGGGTCCTCCCATGTGTGCACAACACAAATATGTGGTTGAAAGTTGGCAACTGTGAACCAGGAGAGAGAACAACCCACTTTTCAAAGGGGTTCAAAAGGGTCAAATGGAGTTAATGGCCGGCCATATGATATTAGGGTCCTCCCATGTGTGCACAACACAAATATGTGGTTTGGGGTTGAAGAAAATGGCCCTAGGGTGGTCAACATTGGCTCGGAAGTGAGAAAAACGGGCGTCGGAGGGCGCCGGGGGAATATAACTGGTTGCTAAGACAATTGTTGGCCTCCCACCCTCCAGTGACCTTCCTTATGATAAAACAGAGGTACCTGCCAAAAATGAACAAAAACCGATGCAAAACGAAAGCTCGGGGGCCAAAACACGCAGTTCGGGATCCCGAAAATAGGCCGTTAAGCACCGAAAGTGGCATTCGGCCACGAAGTGGGTATCTAAGACCCCAGTGTCCCTCGAAAGGGAGTAAATGAGATGCATGCCAAAAACCGGAGGAATCGGAGATGGTTGGGTGATCCCGAACTGAGGCACACGGCCTGACGGCTCCAAAAATTGGGAACCGGGCTCCGAAATGGGCAAAATGGCCTACGGCCACGAAATGTAGCCCACGGCCACTAAGAGATGGTCCACGGGACCTCTCCCTCCCCTCAGGAAAAAAAACAGAGAAAACCGAGTCCGGTTCGCAAACCGAGGCAAGGCACAGAAGAGGGTTCGGAAGTCCGGAGGCAGGGCGCACGGCCGCGACTCTGAGACTTCTGAACGAGCACAATATGCAACATCACCGAGCGCTCAATCGGTGACGTCTGAGTCTTAAGGTCGGTCAAAAATGGGGTGTCTACAGTAATTAAAAGTAAGATTCCCATTCATACTCTTTAATTCCTGTCATCTAAACATAATTTTAAAATGTGATTCCTACTTGAACAAGCAATCATAAATCACATGCATATTTCAATTCATTCCAAATATTAGAATCATAAAGACTGAAAATCACATTTCCATTTTCCTCCAAGATTCCTATCATCCAAACTGAGCAAAGCACTATACATGATCGATGGTTGGGATGACAACACTGAAAGAATTAGAAAGACAAATGGGGGATGAGTCCTTCAGCTGTGGGGGATAAACTCTTGTTGGAGAAGGCAATTGCTAACATTCAAACAAAAGGAACATCTAAAAAATAACAAAAATTGTGTCATTTGTGTGGAAGAACTTACTCAAAAGTGGTTTTAATCAAAGAGAATACGAGCCCACGTAGTGATAGCAATGCTAAAACTAGAGAATGGTGGCAACCAACACGTCACCATAGCTGAACCATCAACAAGATCACTATGTAAACCTTCTTTTTCCCGCACATCACTTAAATGACACACTAGAGAGTTAGAAGTTGATAGTTGGAACGATCTAAGGCTGTGTTTAGTTCAAGAATTTAGGGAGAAATTTGAAAAAGGAAAAGAAAAAGGTACGTAAAACTAAGTGAAATGTAGGGATTTTATTCATACTTCACTGTCATTCACTTTCTATTTCCAAATCTCTCTCCAAATCCTTGAACCAAACACAGCCTAAAGTTATTCTCAAATAGAGATTTGACAGGCAGGTACTAAGAGAAGGTTCAAATTGCTCACTGATGGCAAATGCTGAAGACTATCGGACTTTCGAAGTTTTTACCTTCTATAGACATTTCCATAAGATGAGTACAAGATCAGGCCCCTTCTTGATTGATTGTTGCAATCTATACTGCATTGCTGGTTGCTGAGAAAGCTGCCTCGTCCGGATCTTGAACCAGACTTAAGCCCAAAGCTGATAGCTTCAAGAAGACCTTGTCCCTTACCACAGCCTAAACTTGCAGAGAGTCTCACTAAAGTAATTCTCAGACTTTCAGTTCATGATATACAATCTCTGACAGCCCATTTGGATTTGGTGATTTGGGAAGAAATGAGATCATTTCTCTTATAACCTTAATTTTAAATCTCTCCAAAAGTAGAAGATTAGAAGAGAAGAAACTAACAAATTACTATTTTTTATAATACCAAAACTACCCCTCTAGATATTGAGGGGGAAAAAAAAAGGCTTACACAAATAAAAGGTTTATTTTGGTAAATATGACATGAAATAATTTTTTTTTTTTCTTTTCTTTTCTTTTATACAATTTTACCAAGCAAGATACGAGAGAGAGAAATCATCCACTTTTCTCTTAATTATCCAAGCAAAAGGAAAAAAAATGTTATTTTCTCTCCTAACTTGTGTAATCTTTTCTTTTCTTTTATTTCTCCTTTTTCTCTCCTAGGTTCCCAAACAGAGTGTAAGTTCAAGCCCCATTATTTGGGGATATCTTCTAATTTGGCAAGGAAGTAATTAACAAAAAATCATGGAAAAATGAACTCAATACATGCTAACCAAGCTTCAAGCACACATCTCTCTAGCATCCATTTTCTAAAACAAAGAATCATATACAAATTGTTGAAGGAGAAACTTATCAGAATTGCGATCGGTTATCCTCATTGAATTTCCCTTGCAGTACCTATCTACATCAAAGAATAAAAAGACAAAAATGATGACCGAAACCATTAAACAGATCAGGTGAAAAATGCCCTCAATCTAGCAATGGAACGAGACATATTGAATTATTTTGTTGAAATGCCGCTGCAAGCTAGTCGAAACTCAAAAGAGGGTAAATATGTTCGGGCAAACAAAAAACAGCGCCTATTTCAAAATAAATTCCTTGTTAACAGAAGGAGAAAAAAAATGTCCACCTTGTAAACACTAAGGGGATGAATGTACAAAGAAATCTACACGGTCAATTTACAGAAACGCCCAAAAAAATTAAACAGAAGGGAAAAGAGAGGGGAACCAAAGGACCCAATTGGAACTAGTCAGAGCAATACCACACAGTTGTCTTAAGACTGGTTTTTCACAATCTTAACACTACTATAAAAGCGCTTAAGGTCCTTTATGGCCCTTTCCTTGATCTGAATTGAACGGATCGATGAGGGTGTGTGGTTCAAACCAGCAGAATCTGAAGGTGAGCCCTGACCAGTAGCGATAGCAAATCCAGTTGTTCTTGCCTTCGGACTGTGGAAAAGACTCGGTGATGTTTTCCCTGCTTTGGGACAAAACCAGACAAAAAGCATGAAAGAAAATGAGATCTAGTAGATGAATGAAAATTAAAAAAATAAATGCATGAAATTGATTTAAGTTGATTGCAGAACACTACAATTTCAGAAGTAAACAAAACCTTTATTATCAGACCTAAAGCATAAGTTGTTGTGCCTAGGAGGGAGAAAACAATCGCACACAAGCACACAAGCAAGAACACACAAACATTTACGTGGTTCGGCAAATCGCCAACGTCCACGGGCAGCGAATTTCACTATATTTGGAACAAAGTATTACACACTCTGTAATTCTCTCTCTATGCTCTGTATTCTCTCTTCAACTCATCATCGGCCCTGTTTGGTAGAGCTGTGGGAAAGTACTTATAGCTTATGCCTAAACAGCTTATAGCTTATAACTATGAACATAAGTTGATTTCTGACTTATAAATTAAGCATCTCCTGCCACACTCAAAGAATAAGCTGATTTCTGACTTCCAAAAAGTTATGAGCTATAAGCTAAACCAAACACATCAAAATAGCTTAAATTGAGCTGAAAGCTGAAATAAGCAGCTTTTAAGCTACACTAAACAGGCACATCACACAAAACTCCTCTCATTCATTACCCATTTATAGATTAATGGGAGAGACAAGCTGCCGACTTCATTTATGGCAACCACCATC
Source organism: Camellia japonica (assembly GCA_030407325.1). NCBI lineage: Eukaryota > Viridiplantae > Streptophyta > Magnoliopsida > Ericales > Theaceae > Camellia > Camellia japonica. The sequence goes on from JAPPVO010000024.1 coordinate 82,818,792, forward strand.
ATTTAGGGCAACCACCAACATTTATGACAATCACCATCATTTATGGCAACCATCAATCGGCATTTATGGCAGCCATCAATCAGCAGCCATCGTTGAAAATCTAAGCCAATCTTTAACAAATCTCCACATTGGCGAGGATTCTCTATCCAACATAGTGATCGATCAACACTGCCATGCACCCAAAGGTGCTTAGTTTCTAGAGATGTTGACCAAGTCCAAACAGTGTTGGAACTTGATCCCAGAAACTACTTTTGTGAGCATATCGGCCGAATTATCTGCAGTGCTAATCTTTTGAAGCAGAATATCCCCTTCATTCACAATTTCTCGGACGAAATGGAAATGGACATCAATGTGTTTGGTACGGGAATGATGAACCTGGTTCTTTGCCATACAAATGACACTTTGACTATCGCAGTACACCTCAATGTGCTTCTGAACAATACCCAAGTCCTCAATTAACCCATGTAGCCAAATAGCTTCCTTAAAGGCTTCTGTCACTGCCATGTACTCTGCCTCTATAGTAGACAAAGCCACCGTTGACTGAAGCGTTGACCTCCAACTCACCGACCCTTTAGCAAGCGTAAATAAATACCCTGTTGTTGACCGGCGTTTGTCCAAGTCACCAGCATAATCTGAGTCCACATATCCAACCAAATTCTGTCCGAGTCTATGATCTCTCTCGAACTTCAAACCCATATTAACTGTGCCATGTAAGTACCTTAAGATCCATTTCACTGCCTGACAGTGACCTTTCCCCGGATCATGAGCCATGGAGTGATCTCTGATTATCACAGATCATGAGCCAATCATGAGCGATGAAGGAACCAATCAAATCGCTTGTACTACTGTCTCGGAGACTACTTCAACCCGTACAACGATTTCTTTAATTTGCAAGCCCAATCCTCTTTTCCAGTAACTTTAAAACCATCTAGCTGGGACATGTATATCTCCTCTTCAAGATCTCCATGTAGGAAGGAAGTTTTGACATCGAGTTGGGCGAGCTCGAGATCAAAGTGTGCAACCAATGCTAGCAAAATACGAATAGATGTGTGCTTCACAACAGGTAAGAATACCTCATTGTAGTCTATTCCTTCCTTCTAGACATAGCCTTTAGCTAGCAATCTAGCTTTGAATCTGATGTTGTCTTTGCCTGGGATGCCTTCCTTCTTGGTGTAAACCTACTTACACCCAATTGCTTTCTTGCCTTTTGGAAGTTGTACAAACTCCTAAGTCTGGTTCTTGTGAAGTGACCCGATCTCCTCATCCATAGCCTCCTTCCATTTGACACTTTCTAGATTCTGCACAGCTTATTTAAAAGTACAAGAAATATTATCTTCAATGATTGGAAGTGCATAGGCCACCATATCGGTCATCCAACTGAGTTTCTTAGTAACTTTTTTTCCTTTTCTGATTGCAATGGGTTCTGACTATTGTGGGGTCTCTGGATCTTCATTTTGATCTAAACTTTCTTCAGAATCTTCTTCAGAGCTATCAACTGAAACTTCTTCGGGATTGTTGCTTGTTTGAGCAGCCTTCGCTGGAGTTTCAAACTCCACCTGCACTAACTTCTTCAATGCTTCATTATTCTCTTGAGGATTTGGCTACTTCAGCATTGTAGACTCATCAAAGGTAACGTCTCTTCTAGTGACAACTTTCTTTGATTCAGGGCACCAGAGTCTATATCCTTTGACACCGTCACTGAAGCCCAAGAAGATAGCTTTCTTGGCTCTAGGATCCAACTTAGATTCTATAACATGAAAATAAGCTGGACATCCAAAGATACGTAGCTGATCATAATCAGTAGCTGGCACTCCTAACCATACCTCCATGGGAGTCTTGCCATCAAGTGCTGCAGTAGGTAGTCGGTTAACAAGATGACAAGCATAGTTCAATGCCTTGCCCCAAAATGCCTTGCTCAATCCTGAATGTGACAGCATACACCAGACTTTCTCCACCAAAGTGCGGTTCATGCATTCTGCAACTCCATTTTACTGTGGCGTTCCACTAACTGTGAAATGTCTCACTATCCCTTCATTCCGACAAACCTCAAAGAAGGGATCTGATGTGTATTCGCCGCCATTGTCAGATCTGAGCTTCTTGATCTTCCTGCCTATCTGGGTCTGAACTCTTCTCGTCAAGGCGGTCGTCGTGGTGTGTTGAAAACTCAATTTTGACAACTTCGAAATTTTCAGTTTACAGAAAAACACTCTGTTTTTCGCACAACAATGCTCTAATACCAATTTGTTGTGCCGATGAGGGAGAAAACAATCACACACAAGCACACAAGCAAGAACACACAAAGATTTTCGTGGTTCAGCAAATCGCCTACGTCCACGGGCAGCGGATTTCACAAATATTTAGAACAAAGTATTACATACTCTGTAATTCTTTCTCTATGCTCTATATTTTCTCTTCAACACACCACACAAAACTCCTCTCATTCATTACCCATTTATAGATCAATGGGAGAGACAAGCTACCGACTTCATTTATGGCAACCACCAACATTTATGGCAACCATCAATCGGCATTTATGGCAGCCATCAATCAGCAGCCATCGTTGAAAATCTGAGCCAATCTTTAACATAAGTTTGATATGGTAATTTCAGGAGACCAAAAAATGAACATCTTGATTGAAATTTCTAATAAATGGAAGATGTTTCTAAAATTCCTGGACATAACAGCATAATTTGCAAAAACAGGTTAAACCCATCTTGTAAAGCACATAATGAACAAGAGTAATGGATTGAAAATAAAATCAATGGACACATAATAGTGTTGCTGCAAATGAATTTAGTATTGGAGCAATGGTTGTTGCCTTCCATTACAGCCCAAGCAAACTACCTAGGACACTTTCATGTTTCAAAGGCAGCCCTTATTCAAATTTTGTTTTCCCTTTTTTTTTCCTTCCCCGGCAACAAAAGGTGGCGTCCCATTCTCTTTTAAATAGACCGTAGCTTTAATTTTGTGCTAAAAGATGCTTGTACTGTAACCATTACGCTTCTCATAAAGGATAAAATATGTTTATCTATGCATTATACAACATCCTATAGGGCAGGTCCTGTACCTGTCGCATTTGGATGTCCCTGAGAGATGGCCGAGAATGAACAGGTGGAGTCCCAGAAGCAATCCAATGAGGGGTGCTTCTTTCTCCATCAGACACCTGTGACATCTGAGCTGAGATGACTGGTATTGGATTGGAAGGCAAAAACGAACTTATATGAATTTTCCCACCACTCTTAATATCAGAAGCATCTTCCACTTGGTCTTTGCTTTTAGCGGACTGAATCTCCTTGGTTTTGCTCTGTTCATCTTGGATCTCACGAAAAAGAGGAGGATCCTTTTGCAATTTTAGCACCACCCCAAGCAGGGCCCTCACTTTTGAGCGTTGGTGGTGGTGGTGGTGGTGGTGGTGGTGGTGGTGGTGGTGCAGAATCTTTTTTGGGATTGTCATCAAGAGCACCACTCAAAAACATAGAAAGCCCACCTTTCTTGTTCTTCTTCTTAGATGCTTTTGCTAATGAACCCTTATTCTTCGGAGCGTTTTCAATGCCTTTTTTAATGCAGCTAGGAGACTCCTCAGAGGCTTGGCTGGCAACCATTCCTTCAACCTCTGCCTCATCGTCCTATCAAATAAAACAAACATACAAATTATTGGAATTCATACATTAAACAGAAGCAAAATGTTTCACTTTCAATAAACAGAAACTCAAAACAGAAATACTATTTGACAGTGTTCCCAAACCACCTATTCAACAGTCATATGCCTTGGTGTACAATACAAACAAGAAAATTATCATGTATAATAATGCATTAAGAATTCCATGCCTCTAGAAGAGCCACATCCATGACCAACTGGTTCATGCATGGAACTACCTTTTAAAGGTAGGCACTGTGGATGCCATCTGGCATTCTTTTACTTAGATAGAGTGATTTTTTAATTCTAATTCAGTTCTTGAAGTGGTTGGAAAAATTGCAACCCAATTCCTGCCCTGCCCCATTTCTAGCAACATGTACCCCGTCATCTCAGGTTCACGACCAGTTAAGGGATATTGTGTTGATTTATGAAGCATAGATACTTCTAAAAAGGAAAGTATATCCATATTGGATTCCAATACTCCTCTGACACTCGCAGATGCGAGCAAGGATCCTCTAGAGTTTTTTTTTCCTAAAGTTTCCTAGAGTGGTGTATTGTGTGGTTGAGATTTAATGACAAGTTACATCAATTTTTCAGCATTAAATCTCAACCACACAATACACCACTTTAGGAAACCTTAGGAAAAAACACTCTAGAGGATCCTTGGTGCGCAGATGCGTACAAATACTTCCTAAACGTCTCCAATACTTGATAGTAATTTTGAGAAGTATCGGATACTTTTTGGACACTCTAAAGTCATGTATCAAAACTATTGTGAAATTGAGATTGCAATAATTTTTGCATAGTATTAAAGTATAATTGTTAGAATAAATACAAGAATAGTTTTTCCATATTTTTTTATTTCTTATTGAAGAAGAAAATAGTGAGATTAGTACCCTACTTTTTCAGATTTTATCACACTAATGTTATGTTATCCACTGAAAAGAAAGTAAACTGACTATTGACCCTTAAACTAATATTTAATTCCTAAAATTGGTTTCTCACCATTCTTTGAGCTCATATATATAATACTAATGGGTGGCACACGTGATGAGTGTGCAATTCAAATAAGTAAGCATAAAAATAAATAATAAAAAAATTAATATCATGTATTTTGTCTAAATGGTAAGATTGTGTTCTTAATAACACCCAAGGTCTTGGGTTCAAATCTTGCTTACGCCTTTGAATAATATTATTTCATTTTAAGATAGAAAATTTTGCCACGTGGCAGAAGGAGAAACTACTACACTCTTGGATACCAAGTCAGTGCTCACAGATATAATAGTATAGATAATACTAAAAATTATTAAAACATAAAATATATAAATTCAATGTATCATGGCTATACTCATATTCTATTTTTTAGATTTTTCCAAATCACATCTCCATATTATATCCTATCCATATCCCGTATCCATGCTTCATAGGAGTTGATTCTCAGGATGGAATCGGGAAAGTGCTCCCCCATACCAAACCCATCCCATTGCCACCAAGGAATATAGTACAAAATATAGATCAACAACACTGCATTTTGTCAAAGTTTAGGAACAATAATCATTATATAAAAATAAAAAACAAAAAAGAAACTTTAAGAAGACTTGAACTTTAGGAATCTAACCTTATGCTTGACTTGAGAGATCTGAACATCCAGGAAATCCTTAATGGCATGTGGTTCTAGACCCATACCAGAATCAGCAGACTCTACTACAACCTGTACTTCCTTTTGTTTTGCTCTTTCTCCTCTGTTTTTTCGATACCTCTCCCTTTTTACTCCCCTTTTCCATCCAACAATACAGAAGATACTTTTGCCTGCATTGTCTCAATCGGAACACCAAGCTTAGCAAGAGAATTCTCCAAAGTTGACCTAGTCTGGAGCTTTGCAATCTGCTGGTCATCAAGAGCATGCCCCTTGGACTGCTTCTCTTCAAGCATCTCAATCTGCTGCAACTTTTTCCTCAAAGCACGGACTTGAGCTTCTGGGGTTTATTAACAATACTAGGAGGATAAACAGGATGATAGAGAGAACCAATCATCAATAGATGTGTTTCTCCAACTGAAACTGAAGTTGCTCTCTTCACACCATGTAACCGAGTCACAATTGGTGGCTCATCCTTTCCTTTCTTTCCATCCCACATAAATACATCACCGGCAGCTGTAACTGCAGCGGTCCAGTACTTCCAGCGGAAGCACTCACTATTCCTCTGCCACAAAGTGAATATAATTACACAAAAGCAAACAACAGAGATGATATATAATATGTTATTCAGTGGATTTGCATGATTGATAATATCGAAAAACATAACAAGTTCAGTAAAATTAAAACCTGTTGACATCGAAGATCGGGATCAGATGACACCCAATAAAACAATGCACCATCATCAGTGAGAGCCAAGCTATGTACCATCCCTGCAGCTATAGAATTCACATGAAGCCATTCCTTACGATGAAACTTCAACAGAGTGCTACCACTTTTTTTAATATTTCTAGCAATGACTACACGTCTAGGGGTAACAAGTCGGTGACCCCAAGTAAATACCTGCCATTCATAGTCAATTGGTATCACCTACTTAATAGCAGTCTCAAAAAAATTTACTAGTAGTAGTGACAGCAATAGCGTAATTCTGAAATCATGTACCTCTCCATCAGCTCCTAAAACAATTGTGTGATATTTTGCCACCTCAACTCGAACAAAAACCTTGCCTTTCAGGTATTCAACCACCCTTGGAGTGTAATTTGAAGCAGAGTTAAATCCCCATGTGAAAACCTCGCCCGATTCAGACACTACAGCAGTATGTTTGTTTGCTGCAGCAACAGCAACTATTTTTGACCTCAGCGAACTCACTCTCCGAGGTGTCGGTTGGGTATCCACAGAAGTGTATCCTAGCTGACTCTCTGTACAGTATCAATAGAACAAGTCAATATTCCCACTTTTATTTTTTCTCTCCCTATGATCACAATAACAAGTCAATACTTCAAAAGTCATAATTCTGGAAAAATAACAACCGTTAAAGAAAATGTTGTCATTCATTTCTTCATTTTCAAAGTAAACCAGAATGCAACAAAACCAACTTTCTGTTTTTTTCTTTCCAATCAAGAAGATACAAGTGATTTTAGAGTTTTGTGGTTATGCATACTGATTGACTATAACACAATCAATGAATTAATTTGATTGAGGAATTCAACATTCACAAATGCTGAAATACTTATACCTCTATTGGAACCCCAAGTGAACACTTCCCCACCCTCTGTTGCAACAACAGTGTGATGTGTAGCTGCTGCAATTGTCTTAACCCGGCGAGCCCCTAAACCAGAACTCACCAGTCAGGGAGTGATAACTGCAGCTTGACCGCTGCAAGAAAATGACATGAAGAGCATTTGATTTATGATCTGCAAGTTCTCCCTGACTACAGTTTATGCCAAAAAAATTAAAAAACTTCTTACATTTTGGAAAGAAAATGAAATGCTGATTTAGAATTATTATTAGAACCATAAGGTATTAAGAAAACTCTTTACCTGTGAATATCAAAGTCAGGGTGACCAAGGCGGCCACCTCTCCCAAATCCCCAAGTGTAGACTTCTCCATGAGCAGTGACATCTACACTATGGAACTTTGCAGCAGAAATCAATTTGATAAATGAACCGTGAAGTGAATCAACTTTGCATGGTAACTTCTGAATGTGTGCATTCCCAGTTCCAAGTTGATAGTTTACACCATTTCCCCAACTAAACACCTCTGTAGCTACTATACAAACATCCAAAAAAAGGGACTTAGGTTATCCTTTGGTTGGTTTGGCACTGACTTTTTTAGTGGCCTTTTGGCTTTTTGGCCTTTTTAGAATCTAAAAAAAACTGATGTGTTTGGGAATTGCTAAAAAAAGTTTTTTTTTTTTTTGGTTAGTGGCAAAGTTTACTTTTTTGGATTTTTTTAATAGTTTTTTTAAGCTCTTCCCAAGCATGCTTTTGCTTTTTGGCTTATTAAGCCAAAAGGCTGCTTTTTGGCTTTTTTGGTTAAATAAGCTAAAAGGCCACTTAACTTTTCCACTCACAAAAAAAACAACCTACTAGCAACTTTCCAAACGAATCAGCTTTTCGCAATTCTAAAAAAGCCAAAAAGTCCTAAAAAAGCCAATGCCGAATGGTTACACTCAGTGTCTAATAGCCAAGATCGTTAAGAAGTAAATAAGTGAAAATACCGCTGTGTACCTGAATTATCTGCATTCCCCACAGCCTGTGAGACAGGCCCAGAAAGGAGATCAACAGGTATTCGGGATTTAGAGTCCTCCAATGTGGTAGAAGCACCTGATTGAATAAGTACACTTGCCACTGCGAGATGACCAAAATGCAGAGCTCTGTGAAGGCTACTCCATCCAGTTTCTCCATCCTGAGATACAAATTCAATCGTCATAAAAAAGAACAACCGAACCCAGTTTCAACAAAAAAAAAGCCTGGATCTCTCAGTAATCATCCCAATAAATCAAGTAGAAATATAATCTTTCAAGTTCTCAACTAAGCTAGAACTAAAAAATTCAACTTTTTAATGGTTAACTGCATTGAAAGAAGGCAGTCCAGAATGCCAACAGTGATCTCGTTTGTTAATGATGGCACAGCAATAATTTATGTCCCTAATTCATTTTCATCCACATTAAAATTTGGTCTACCCATGGCAACCCAGTAACCGATAATTTCTTTACAATGGTTTCAGTTTTTCAACATGATCCCAGATATGACATTTTCTAACTCTCTTTGAAAACAAAACAAAAAAATTTTGCAGGACATGTATCCATATTTTAGGTGATATGGTAACAGAAATAGGAGTCGGGACACTCTTCAAGTTATCAAATTCACTGCAGAATCAAAAACTTATCCATCTTTATTACAAACAATGGATGACACACTTCAAAAAAAAAGTATACGAGGGCGTGAAGAAAAACTGATATGTAGCATAACAAAACAACCTAAATTTTAACAGATAAACAAAATTCTACTTCTCATCAACGGTTTAGCCAAATGAGGCAAGGGAAATTAAACTGATATATACCTTTAGCTTACCCATAATAACATGACCAAAGATAATGCCAATTGATTAAAAACAACTAAGACGGCATGCATATATGAACAAAAACATTCAGAGGATATGAATAATCAGAAGACTAACACACCCTAGCATTAGGATCTGCACCAGCTGCAAGTAGCCTCTTAACAATAGGTATATGATTTCTCCATGTTGCAATATGAAGAGGAGTGAGACCAAAAATGTTCCTGGAATTGATATTTCTCCCATTCTTCTTCAGCAATGCCAAAGCCATCTCTACATTGTTCACAGATCCCTCTCGCATAACAAGCCACAGATCATTCTGAGACCCACTTGATGAAAATCTGCGAGCAGCTGTATGAAAATTCTGCTTTTGGCCTTGAGGCAAAAACTACTTCCTCCATTGTCAACTATAAATATGCACTTGAGATTTTGTATAACTTAAGATGATACCACTAATTACTCCAACACTTCAGTTAACCACTGATTTGGTCTCAGCAGATAACTCAAAAGCCAGATTCGTTAAAATCCTGTTGAGAAGTCAATGTCAAGTCAAAATGCAACTAGTCTGGCCCTTGAAAAGTTTTATTTGGTCTATTCCACGTTAGTAAGCCTTCCAATTCAGGCATCATTCAAAACTTTAAGAAAGCCATTTAAAAGCAGATTATTAAACTTCCAACTACTATGCCACGGTCATCATCACTGCTTTTATCATGAACACAAACCAGTTGAAGTAGCCATTCACAAATTCCCATCACAGATCATAAGCCATGGAGTGATCTCTGATTATCACAGGAACAGCACACTGCATTTGCAAGCCTTCCATCAGTAATTATATTCATTGAACTAAAACATGTGAAATGAAACAACAAAAGAACATTAATGTGCCAGCACATTTACAATCGAAACAGTACATTAATGTAACTGTCCGGTGCTTTGGTGTATATGATGTATGACGAGGGAATTACAACTTTCTCCAGATAAATCTATCATTGGTTCACTAGGTCTAACAATTTGAGATAGGAAGTTGTTAGGACCTTTTGTTGTCAAATTCCATGGATCAAAACCAAGGTTGTAACAAGAGTTCTTTAAGAAGTTGGTTTCCTTCAAAAACAGGATTACTTTGGAGTTCTGCAAGAAGTTAGTTTTCTACAAGAAGTTGGTTTTCTTTCCCAACTAGGATTGCTTTCGTTTTCTATAAATAGTTGAGTTTCTCCCAAATCTAGGCTATTCATTGATTCATTCATTGAATCTCTCTAGATCTTCTTTTTGGTTCTTAAGGGTTATATCTGGAGATATTTTTTTAAAGTTTTCTTTGATGTTTTTATTGAGTATTCAACTCATGGTTTAAAGAGAGTACATCAAAGGTTTGTTTGTTATAGACAAAAGAGAGAGTTGTTCTTTAGTTGTGGATTCTGAAGAATTCGAGCCTGAAACTTTGGTGGAATCCGGAGTGGCTCATCAGAAAGACAATTCCGTGGTGAAGATGGGGTTGGAAGAGGCACATAGAGGTTGGTTCAATTAGGCGTTGTGGATTCGCTAGATAATTGAGAGTGATACCTGTGTAATTCCTTTAAATCTTCTTAGTGGATTGTCTTGTGGCAGTTGCCCGTGGTTTTTTTATCACAATTGGAAGGTGTCCAATTGTGGTTTTTCCACGTAAAATCTTTGTGTCTCTTTCTCTTGATTATTTGATTGGGATTGTTATATTTTGCTTAAAATTGGTACATAATCACAAATCAACATCTAGGGTTTCTAGATTTTTCAATTGGTATCAGAGCGGGTCGTTCTATTTTTTTTTTTTTTTTTAAAAAAATTTATTTTAGAACGAGATCTTGTTTGATTTGTGTGCATGTTCGTTTTTTTGTCTTGCTTTGTTTAAAGAAAAAAAAAATCCCAAAAAGATTTTCTTAGTATGGTTTTGCAAGCTTGAAATTTTTGAGTAGTTCTTGGTGCATATTGGAATTGATGAGAATATCCATTACATGTTGATATGTGTGTGCTTTCTATGGTCCTTACTCATTTTGGAGTGTGTTCTTTGATTAGTATGTCTCATTCTGTACACACTCTTGGATTAGCAAATATTGAAGTCTTCCGCCTTAGTGATTATTTTTCTCTATGGACTTCTGGCATTGTATCTTTTGCTTTTCTAGAGGAATTGACCTATACTGGCACATCATGGGTGATGTTGAGTCTCTTAATCATCTTCCATCTTTTTGCATCTCCATGGCTTTCCCCTCTATTCTTTGTAATCTAGGCATGAGGAAAAGGCTACCTCAGAGTCACCAACCAGGCCATCCTTAATATATCCATGCTTCTCTGGTTCGGTTTCCATACTCTTGAGCGTGTCAGCCGCCGATGAGTGTGCAAAAGAAAGAAAAAAAAATGTGCACAAGAAAAAAAAGAAAGAAAATAAATATGCAAAGAAAGAAAAGAGAAAAAAAAATGTGAAAAAAAGAAAAGAAAAAGATTCATTGATTGAGGGGAGCCTCCGCCTTTACTCACCAAATACCCCTTGATTCCTAGTGGTTTGACTTTCCTTAGTTGTGCTTAGATTCTCTTGTCGGAGGTCCAGTTTTCATATCACTACTAGAATTTGAATCTTGTGTTTGTCGAACTCCAAGAGTCACACACACACTTTTATCATGGGATCTATACTTTTCACATAATGCATCACTTTCTTTCATGAGGAATTTTCTAGAGGCTGTGCACATTGTATTTTCAAGTAATTGTGCTTCTTGGATAATCTTGTGTGTTTTAAGGTACAAATCTGAAATTCCTTACTTGCTCCACCATATTATTTTTTGTCATTTTTCTTCTTGTTCACTGTTTTCAGTGTTTGTGGTTGTTTTTAATGAGGGGAGTTTGGTTCATCATTACCAGTGTTTGATGTATATTGATGGTACAATAGTTTGGTTGATGGTACAGTGTTTTTACTTTTGCTTATATCCTTCTTTGGTACAGTTGGATTGTTAGTATTTTGTTTATGGATTGATTATATTTTGTTTATTTAATCCAGTTCCACATATTTTGGTTGCTTGTGTGTGGTTATTTTATTTCAGGATAATTGTTCAAGAGCAGGGATTTGAGTGTTGGTTCATAGTTGGTGGTGCTGCTTGAGAGATTTTGTTAGGAAATTTGTTTTAGATTGGTTTTATCCAGGATTTGACAAAGGGGGAGATTGTTAGGACCTTTTGTTGTCAAATTCCATGGATCAAAACCAAGGTTGTAACAAGAGTTCTTTAAGAAGTTGGTTTCCTTCAAAAACATGATTACTTTGGAGTTCTGCAAGAAGTTAGTTTTCTACAAGAAGTTGGTTTTCTTTCTCAACTAGGATTGCTTTGGTTTTCTATAAATAGTTGAGTTTCTCCCAAATCTAGGCTATTCATTGATTCATTCATTGAATCTCTCCAGATCTTCTTTTTGGTTCTTAAGGGTTATATCTGGAGATATTTTTTTAAAGTTTTCTTTGATGTTTTTATTGAGTATTCAATTCATGGTTTAAAGAGAGTACATCAAAGGTTTGTTTGTTATACACAAAAGAGAGAGTTGTTCTTTAGTTGTGGATTCTGAAGAATTCAAGCCTGAAACTTTGGTGGAATCCGGAGTGGCTCATCAGAAAGACAATTCCGTGGTGAAGATGGGGTTGGAAGAGGCACATAGAGGTTGGTTCAATTAGGCGTTGTGGATTCGCTAGATAATTGAGAGTGATACCTGTGTAATTCCTTTAAATCTTCTTAGTGGATTGTCTTGTGGCAGTTGCCCGTGGTTTTTTTATCACAATTGGAAGGTGTCCAATTGTGGTTTTTCCACGTAAAATCTTTGTGTCTCTTTCTCTTGATTGTTTAATTGGGATTGTTATATTTTGCTTAAAATTGGTACATAATCACAAATCAACATCTAGGGTTTCTAGATTTTTCAGAAGTTAGTTTTACCACTCATTTTTTTTCTCTTTTTTTCCACGCACTGGTGGTGGTGTCATTGAAAAAACAAGTGACTTGGGTTACATTCTATCTTTTGGTTGAACCTGGAGTAACATGGGCTGTACATATAATTTTGGAAAGGGAATTTGAAGTTAAGAATTGATTCTAATCGCTGTTGGATGTGAAGGATACAGGGCCAATAAATCAGAAGAATGCCCAAAATTTATAAACTGCACTAAATCTTGCAATAATGTAGGAAGACACTAACGCAGTGTTTAGTTGAAGGATTTGGAAAGAAAAAAGAAAAGGGATGTAAAAATAGGTAAAATATAGGTATATTTTATACATATTTCACCTACATTTTCCCTTTCCGTTTCCAAATATCTTCCCAAATCTCTCAACCAAACACAGCGTAAGGTTACATGAGTAATGTAGTCTTTGACCTCTTATATGGGTTATAGCTTTTAGTCTTTTATGGTTTTAAGGTTTGCGAAGACAAAAGGACATATAATGGGCTTTCAATGAATTTTTTTTTAGAATGGATGACACTTGGTAGATTATAAACTGCTATTTTTCTGGAAAAATATCTTGTTGGGGGTTTTCAGATAACAATAAAGAGAAGTAGAATAACAAGGAGAAGGAATGGAAGCAGACAAAAAGCGCACATTCTTTGTAGCTTCAATAAGAGATATAAGATAAGGAGGAGAATTTCAGGGTGGAAAAAAGGAAGAAGAAAAGAAAACACTATAGATATATACAAAAGAATTGCTATTGTCATTAATCTAATTTCATTTTGGTATAGCTGACCTCATAAAATGCAGTATGATACATTTCTAAATTATATGCGAGTCAACATGACTTCTTTGAATATCTTTTCTTTGTTTCCTCTCCTTGTTTTCAGAGCACCTATGTTACAAACTTAGAGACAGTGGAGAATGCAAGAGATTATGGACATACTCATTTGTCCAAGGTCTAGTATCTGAAGGCTTTTTGTTGTTTTCATTATTTCTTATTCCTTGTGAACGTTTTAATCTGTATTCCCCTGGTCATCTAATGCTTCTCTATTTTTGTTTTTACCTTTTTGCATTATAATTCCAGATAATCGGTTAACCAGACAGGTTTCAGAATAAGGCAATTCTTTTGATCCACTTTTCTGCTCGATATCAAGCGGATGTAAGTTTCTATTTTCTCTAGTATAAAATTATTTATTTCTTCTGTGCCTTTTTTTCTTTTATATGGTTTACAACAAGGAATATGATTTAATGTTTAAATGAATGTTTATGGCTGGCACACAATAATTATAATAAAACATGTGGCATATTTGAGCTTGCAACGAATTGGCTGGGTTGAGGTGGTACGATTAAGAGTATGTTCTCTACTTGCCACAATTGATCCGATCAAAAATCTTTCTTTGGTCTGCTTTGGTGCTGTGCTCATTGCACAGATCCATCTGAATTAAGCAGACAGGTCAACAAATCAGTGACTTGTACATATGAGTTGTTGGGTGATGGTCACAAATATGCTTGTTTGATTTATGTTTGTCATAATTAAGCCTTCAATATAATTTTTTGTCAAGAAATCCAAAATGCTATGTCTATACTACCTCCGTCTCTCTCGCTGACCGGGTTTTTACAGCTTACAGAAGTTTCTGATGAAAGTGGGACGACAACTCAATAGTAGGATTCCATTCCATCCATCAAAATTTTGCTTATTTCTTGAGCCAGTCTTCTTTACTATTTTCCCCTATGTAAAGGAATTTGAGCAGCAGATTTATGAGTAAATCATTACTTAAATTCACTTCCGCTCGTATTGATGGCATTTTAAGCTGTGCTGTTTTTTTTTAAAGATGTTTGAGAGCCACCTTGTAGTAGTCATTTAGCAGTAGCCACTATGCATAAATGAGCTAGAAGATTAGCTGCAGAAAATTGTTTAAGGTTGTAATATACTTTTAAGGTTATTTACTTCTCAATGGCAAACCAAACCATATGCAATGAGGCAATTTTGTACTAATTGCATGTTGTCGAAGAGCCTTTTTGAAGAGTGTTAGCCATCACAAACCAAATATTTTCAGTTGCTGGAACTGTCTTTGAATTATTCTATTCATTTGGCATCCTCAATTGTGAAACTTTACAAGACCCTTTGATTCCAGCAGTTGGGCCCCCTACAATCCAAACTGTACTTGACAACAGACTATTTCCAGGTTTTTCTCTCGGCTGTTGCCTTTAAGACAGATGGTTTCTCCATAATAGGATCTTCTTTTCCTTCTTTTTTTTCTTCAAATATTGGGAGAGCAAGTTAATCCATATTTGGCGACCATGAAATCACTAGAATGAATTGCAAAGACTGAATGGATCAGATCTGTACACAGCTGTTGCTCTACATAGATACAGAAGAGTGCAAATTTTGGGAATTTTTGGTGCAGCCTTGTTTGTCTTGGAAAAGACAAAAAGGCAACTAATTAGTCAAAAATTAAAACAAACTAATGACCAAATATTAATGCCATCTCTAATTGGATGCTTTTCCTGTGTTCTCTTCATGCAGTGTCTTCTGCTCAGCATTAACTACATGACTTTTCCCAGAAGTTAAAATTACCCAGAAGCAAAATATAAAAATTACCTCATAAAATTACTTTTTTTATATAAAAAAAATTAATTTTCATTTATAGATAAAACATGGCTAGTCAATACCCTAAATGTAACTAGCTACTTGATCTGTCTCACATACAAATCACAAACTCCTCATGCTGTCTTCTTAAAGACGAAAGCAACATCACATCGATGAACTCACAAAACAATACAAGCTAATCTTCTGGGTTCGCAAGCATGCTATAGCAGGTGCCGCCAATGAGGCTTAGCCAGACCCTTTGGGTCGCCCAGATGGCTTCAGGTGAAGGTAAGCAAGAACAGAACTCGTGGCAGCAGGATTCTGATAAACAACTGTATGAATGATGAACTCAAAATTTAAACATGAGACTTTTACCGAATAATCAACTGTTATGAATGGTATACTCAAAATTAAAATACAAGACTTTTGACGGAGGAAAACAAGAATCAAATGTAACTGAGTTCTCATGTGCCACAAACATGCAATTTCAACATGGCATGGTTGGAGAGCAAACTAGCCTCTATTAAATGTTCCTAAAAACCTCACGGGAATCGCTCTCCCCTTTTTCAGTCACTTTCCAGAGCCGCCAAGTGATGGTTAACCTGCAAAAATAGTGTGCATTTAGATATGATCAGTGATCTGAGATTACAAACAATGCATAATCGATATTCGGAAGGAAATTATTTTTCAAAAAAAAAAGAAAGAAAGAAAAGAAAAGAAAAGAAAAAGAGGATAGAGTCAAAAGCATGTCTTCTTCCAAGTACAAACATGTTTTTCCAAGAAAAAAAACTCTCTATCCCAGCATACTACATGGAATGCAGAAAGATTAAACCACAAATAATAACCCGACATACTTAAACTTGCTCTAGAATGCCATGTTATGCTGTTGAAATTATATAGGATTATACTTGCAATACAAGTGACATCACATGAGCAATAATAAATGATAAGATAGATTACACTAAACCGTTATAGGTTTCTAACAACATTGAGGGCCTCACCTTAAGTTTCTAAAATAACACTGACTTCCCTATCAATGTTTCAGTTCAATAGAATAAGCCTGAGACGTTTTAATTATTTTATCTACGAGAGAATCATCAAAAGTCATAGTGATGCATGGTATCAAAGCTACAAGACCATTTAGTCATTGACATCATGTCCTTTAATCCTCCAAAGAACATAGTTACCAAGAATCTATTTTCCAACTTATATGGCATTAACACACTAATATTTTTTATTAGTATTGTCCTGAATTTTTGCATCTTGTAAGCATGTTTCCATCTTGGAAAATTCAATTCCATTGTACGACAATCAATCCACGTATCCTAGGTCAATTACAAAATTGTTGTTGTTAAGTACAAAAAAGAACATTCCCCATTTCATTTTCAAGGAAAAATTAAAGAAGTTTAAGGAACACCCGAACATTAAATCTACTTCGTCTACTATTAAAGCTGGTGAAGAGACATAGAATATGATATTTGAAGCTCAGAAAACTCCTGTGAAATTGGCGGTTTATTAAAGCATTTTGTTGTAGAGAGGGTGGATGTTATTCTTCAAAATGTTTTAGGGGTGTTGAATTTATTTATTTTTTACTATATATTTTGTTTTTCCCCCTTTTTTATTGTATATAGGTTGTGGCACCTCGGCACTGTCTCAATACAATTTATTTTATGGGAGTAAGAAGACTAGAGACAAACCAAACCTTTGGCAAAATGGCTGCTCAAGACTTAAACCCACATTCTCATGCTTGTCAATATTTTCATAAATAATTTGGTAAATATACTACCACGTTACAAATTCTATTTCCCAGTTAGTGAAGTATGGGTGGAGTTCAGAGTTTTTTTTTTTTTTTTTTTTAAATTTTGAACAGCAAAAAAAAAAAAAAAAAAAAAAAAAAAAAGCCCTTTATTGATGATAATTACCATACATATATATGACATTACATCAAAGAAAGGATGAGGGCATGCAAAAAGAATCAAAACATAACCACATGATCCCAACTAGGTTGGCACCGTAGGGAAGGCCCAATCATTTGCTAGCACACCTCAAGGTTGAAGAGAGAACAACTACAAAAAAAACACAGAATAAAAACCCCAAACAGTACTACAAAAACAAAACAGGACAGCAGCAGAACACCCCTGCATCTGGACAGCAGCACACCTCAAAGGAGAATTATTTGCTCAGCCAACACCCCTACTGCAGAACTTTACCTGTTGCAGGTTGTATATAATAGCAGGATGGAGTTCAGAGTTAAACTTCAAATAGCCTGACAAATTTAAATGGTAACAAATTGGATGACAAATTTAAATGACTTGTCATCTCCCCTAATAATCCATTACCATAAATTAAAGAAACTTAAACCATCACTTTTTTATCAACTCAACCCACTCAACTGATTGTGAATTTGTGTCCACATTAGATATATTTCTTTCAAACCCCATGAAACTACTTCTCCAAAATTCAAAACCATTTCCAACCAACTCTCCTTAATCCTATTTTTAGCAAGTCCCTGGTTCCTTTGCATTTTTCTAACCCTTACACTGTAGAGATGATCATTCTGATGATATGCAAGAAACTACTAGTTTTAAACACAAAATTGGCTGCTCTTCAACTACCACACCAACTAATAATCACATGCAAATGAGCACATAAAATTTTATAAAGAAAATACAAAGGCCTTCCACTTTAGTCAAAACAACAAATTTGAGGTACAGTACTCACTTGATGACAACCACTCTCAAAAATAAAAATTGTAATCTCAAAGAGGGGAACAAAAAATAGAGGGAGTTCTGAACATGTGTTAGTAGTAGAATCGAGCAGCCAGGCAATTTTAAGTTTCACTAGCTCCAGTGTATATCAAAAAGTACTTCAACAACACTAATTGTTAAATATCATACAAAATATATCAATAAGTATATGATGTAGAAATACGAGGTGTGAGTTCGGATTACGTACCTCTAACTTCAGTTCTCAAAGTTTCAATTAGATTTGCCATGGAACAACAGAGTCTAGCTTCCAGAGCTAAAGAATTAACAAGTCCCTCTATAGACCCCAACTCTTCATGGAACTCGGGATGCAACACCAATGAAGAGAAATGCTCGTCCACCACTAGCCCAAGACATTTCACAATGTCTTCGAGTGTAGGGACCCATTCACAAGCTTTCAACCCCAACATAGATGACGCTTTAGGACACGGACACACTTGAGGAAATCTCTCATACTTCTTCAACCACTTTCCCAAGTACTGAATCAATCCCATCATCTCCAAACCATTCAACTTGCTTATACAAGAAGACAAAATCACCTCATCAAGGTTTGAAGATGCGAGCAGATAATGCAAACACAATTCAGGATTTGAAAACTCATCGTGTGCTACCATGAGCAGAACCGAGGCCTCTTTCGCCAAGTTCGGTTTCTTCCCACTAAGTTTCTTATCCATCGCCTTCTCCATAGCCAATAAAGCTTGGCTCTCCCATTCCTTCCTCACACTTACCATACTACTATATGCACCTTTACTCGGTGAAAGAAAGTACTTCAAAATTGAAACTACATCCGATGTTTGAAGGTCCAAAACATGCTTAACACATAAACAAATCAAATCCGACCTCCTCTGTTCAATCAAATTATGAACTAAATTCGAAGAACACAAATGTTCAACAAGTCCACAAACTATTAGGGTTTCCAACACCTCCCAAAGCTCCAATACAGTACAAGCCTCCAAAACCAGACCCTTAACTTGACGACTCATCAAAAACCCCACCTTTTTTATCAATTTACGGGTATAACCCTCTTCAGAAGAATCAACCCCAACAAAAATTCCAACTTTCTCCCTGTTCTTCTCCAAATATGAATTCAAGATCCCAATAAACTCATCCTTACCGAATGAGCTAGGGTTTTTGAGATTTCGCTTCAATTTTTTGAAGAATATTTGGCCTAAATCGATGATATCGGAATCAGTTTGCCAAATTTTCCAACCCTCAACGCGTTTGACGAGTGATGTGTCGTTTGATTCATCGTTTTTGGGCTTCAAGTTGAGAAAAATCGGATCTGGGTTCAGGATGATGGGGTAGTTCGATTCGAGGGTGAGTTGATTGGGATTGGCCGAAGCCTTGGTGATGACTTCGAGCAAAGACATAATAAAGTCGAAGCAATGCTAAAAAAATGATTCAAGTTTTGAAAAGAAGAGAAACTTTCTCTGAAACCAAGCAAGCGAGTGGGAGAGAATTGCAAAAACCGAACCTCGAAACGAGAAGAAAAAAGGACAGCGATTGTAGCTGTGATGGCGGCGGTGCTGAGGAACTCCGGCGGCGGCGGCGGCGAGTGGGGGTACCTTTTGAAACCCTAACTTGCCAGGGTTTGCCGCGCTTTAGTGTCGCGCTTCACTTCTTATCAAAGTAGAGACAGTGGGAAAATTCTCATGTATGTATGGTATATATAATATAGGGCAAATTACATATACCCTCAAGGTTTAATAAAATTACAGATATCCTGAGGTTTAAAAAATTAAAGATATTTTTTAAAGGTTATATTTGCATAATAAATTAAGGAGTAATTTGTTATGAAAATATAAATCTCATGAAATAATTTGTTATAAAAATATAAACCTCAAGAGGGTATCTGTAATTTTTGAAACTTCAGGAACTATCTGTAATTTAATTAAATCTCGAAAAAAGTATGTGTAATTTGCCCTATAATATATATATATATATATATATGGCCCTTTAGATTTTAATAAGATAAATAAATGTTAATTATTAGATGAATCAAAAGTAAAATTACATAGTAAAAATAAGATAATTTTTTAAAAAGTAAAGTAGTTTTGGTTAATTTTAAAATTTAAAGCCATTTGCTACAAACATATTTATTATTTGGTATTCACTCATTTACTATTTATTATGAATAAACTTACTATTTAAAATATTACCTTCTAAACATGTCACATTCAATTCTTAAAAATCGTATCCTCTTTTATATTTTAAATTAATTTAAATACATAAAACTAATGACATACCATATTTAATTATTTTTTCTCTATATTTTGTCTTGTTATGATTTGTAAAAACTAAAATATGATATGTAAATATTAATTTATTAAAATTTGTTAAAATTTACTAATTTTTTAAAATAGTCATTATTGTGAAAATTAATTTTCGAAATAATATTAAAAATAAATAAGAATAAAAAAATTGTAAATAAAATACTTTTAAATTATAAGTTATTTAAACTTAATTTTAAAAACATTAATTTAAAATAGTTATTTTGTTTTTTTTAATTTTTTACCTACAACACCTCAAAATAGTAATTACTATTTAAGAACCTATTTGGTAACGTTTATATTTACTGTTTTCTATTTAAGTATAATTTCATTGACTATTCCTTAACTCTGTTAAAGTTGTAATAACTCGAAAATTTAAGTTGTCTCTTAATTTTTATATTAATATTATTTAATTATAAATGAGAAAAACCCTAAAGGTTTCATTAAATATTCTGTAAGAGTAAATTAAAATATTAAATATTATGATTGTATGTGATTAAAAAAAAAATAATTAGAGAGTATATAGGAGCAATTTGGGAACTTGGTAAAAAGTCAACTTTTTGGTTTTTTACCAAGTTCTCCCAAAAAAGTCACCAAAAAAGTCAAAAAGTTAGTTTTTTACCAAATTTTCAAAACACCCCATATCATCGAAAATGATATATATAACTGAGTCAAGATAACTTCAGTTACTGGCCATCACGATGCCTAACCATTGGGTACGGAGAGCGGGACGTGACAAATGGTATCAAAGCCTAGGTTTTTAAAATTATTTTTATAAAAGCATTGAAGCATAAGACACATGCACAAATAGATAGGATAAACGTTGAGCTAGGTTACAAGTTGTATTTAAATTAAATATTTGTATAACAACAATCATGGTATATATAGTTATGGTATTTCATTGATATATATATATATATAAATTCATTTTGACTTTTTAAAAGTGGGTTCAAATCTATAATTTTTCAGAATTTATAAAAAAAAATTATAAAGATACTGATTTTGAAATTATTTCCCATCAATGGAAAATTCATGAATAAAAGAAATTGAAGTTTTTTTTTGGGTGGGTAAATGAAATGGAAGTTCATCTCAAATTCCTTCAACTCTTGCATGTTTTGTCATTTCATTTACGGTCGCTTGTTTAATTTTGTTCTCATTTTATTTTTATTTTTTATTTTCGGAAACAAAACCAATGAAAATTTTTAAAGTCACCCATTGTTTCTCATTTTGGCCTGAAACAGTTTTTGACAAATAAATAGTTAGTTATTTTTGGTAAATTTCTTTGAGGTAATGATTTAGTAATATTTTATATCAGATTAATCATCAAATTTTTTCTTGATATATATATTTATCAAAGTGCACAGCGTATATGACAAATTTCGAGGACGAAATTTTTAAAAAGAAGGAAGATTGTAATAACTCGAAAATTTAAGTTGTCCCTTAAATTTTTTATTAATATTATTTAATTATAAATGAGAAAAACCCTAAAGGTTTCATTAAATATTTTGTAAGAGTAAATTAAAATATTAAATATTATGATTGTATGTGATAAAAAAAATAATTAGAGAGTGTATATTATCAAAAATGATATATCTAATTGGGCCAAGATAAAATTACACCAAAAGTTTTAAAAAATAAAATAAAATAAAATAAAAAAGGATAAACATGAATTAAGGGATAAGGCTTTGGGTGCCACATGTAGGAGCTGGGGGCAACCTTGTGGCTTCGTACCCACGGTTGCCTCCCTATAAATAGGGGAGGATTTTCTTAAATCAATAAAAACAAACAAAGGAAAGATATACTGGAGGAAGGAAAGTCTTTGACAGTAGAATGTGAGAGGCAAGAATTAATATTTAGATGAGTTATATTATGCCTCGAGTCTCTATAATATACTTTACGTATGTTTTGAGTTATCATAATTTATTTTACATAACTTGTGTTTTATAAATTATATTGATATTTCAATTACGTTGATTATTTTCTGAACTCTATTTACTTAAGTTGAAACCCATGGATATGCTTTGTTAAATTTTAGATATTATTTGACAATAATTTTATAAACAATTATGTATTGTAAGTACCACCACGGGAGTCCCATGCCTTGTGGAACTTAAATAACCATTGATTTTTGATTGGTCACTTTGTGACCTTCTGTCTGTAATGAATCCACTGACTCTCTGATTTCTAGTGTGGAGTAAAGTGATGTGCAGAGCTAAGCTAAGTGCTACACTATTGTAGGAGCTACCTCTAGAGTTCGTACGAGCCACCTCTTGAGTCCATACGTCTGTTCTGTTCTGTTTTATACCGTGGTAATGATTATTTTATTTATATGATTTCTGTATTATATGTCAAATAATTTCCGTATTTTATACTCTATATTTTAATATCAAGTTTTGTTTAGCCAATAATTATCCATGGTGAATTTTATGCGCTTATACTCTCAGTATAATATTTCTCACTCTACCATGTACTTATAACTGTTTACCAATTTTTAAGAAATGATACAATTCAAAAATAGCTTTTGGAAAGTCTTAGAGGCGGAGATGTGGAATAGACACACAAGCACTTTATCGCATTTATAATCCTATTCTTCATATGTAAATTTCGGCCTTTTGGTCAATAAGTTTTTATTTTAAAAGCAAAAGCTCCAATGATTATTTTAATACACTCACTTAAATATTTTTTGTCTCGTGTTTAATTAATTTGTTTAAGAATTGGTCGGAGGTAACTTCTGTATTAGCTATCACGATGCCTAACCCTTAGGCACGAAGAGCAAGTCGTGATAGAAGTGGTGTCTTATTGATTGACAAGTCATGTTTAATTAAGTAGTAAGTATAATTTGATTGAGTAGTAAGTGAAAACTTAATAAATAATAATTAAAGTCTAATAGAGTAGTAAGTAGAAATTGAAATATCTCATTGAGTAATAACTTCTTGTATGGTAGAATAAGCAGGTAACTATGAGAATATTGGGTTTATACAAAAGGACATGCACAACTATTTTGGGACTGAGCATAGAGCGCAAATTGTCGATGATGACGCAAAAGGTGCTTTGGTTTACTATCAATTGTGACAATACTTATCACTTATTATGACAAATTGACAATACTTATCACTGTTAAGTAATAAGTCCAGGCTAATAGAATTGTAGGTGAAGTCTCATTGAATAATAAGTGAAATTTAATTAAGTAGTATGTTAAGTCTAATGAAGTCATAAGTGAAATCTCCTTAAGTAGTAAATGCGGTTTAACTAAGTAGTTAGTCAAATTTAATGAAATAGTAAGTGGAATCTCATTCAGTAATAAATGAGATCATACTATGACACTCTCTAAAGTTGGTTAGATTTCTAAATTTGTTTATCACTCGTTATGAATTATCTTACCATTTGTTTTGAGATGACTTATCACTTAGTATGACACTCTCTAAATGAGATTTTATTAAATAGTAGCTAAGTTAGATGAAGAAAAAAGTCGAGTATCAAACGTTTGATTGAGTAGTAGTCTAATGAAGTAGTAAGTAGAGTAAGTGGAGTATCATTGACTGGTAAACGATATTTGATTGAATAGTAAGTCAAGTTTGATGGAGTAGTAATTAAGTGGAGTCTCATTGAGTGCTAAATGAAGTTTTATTAAGTAATATGTCGAGTCTAATAGAGTAGTAAGTGGAGTCTCATTAAGCAGTAAATAAAATTTATTTGAGTAATAGGTCGAGCCTAATGGAGTAGCAAATGGAGTCTCATTAAATAGTAAGTGAAATTTCATTGAATAATAAATCGAGTCTGATGGAGTAGTAAGTGTGGTTTAATATAAGGAGTAATTCAAGTTTAATAAGATAGTAAATTGAGTATTCATGTTTGATTGAGTAATGAATGAATTTAATTGAGTAGTTAGTAAAGTAAGTTAAGTGTCAACGAGTAGTAAGTAATGTTTAATTGAATAGTAGGTCAAGTCTTATTGAGTAATAAATTAAGTTTAATTGAATAGTAAGCAAAGTCTAATAAAATAATGGTGGTACTACATATACTAATTAGTGTACACATTAATGTACTGACTAGTGTTATACAATTATTATTGACCTCATTTATTATACAAATTACAAATACCCAAAACCTCTAAAATTATGTCACATCATCTATTAGTACATTAGTTAGTATATTAATTGGTACATATACAATTATTCATAAAATAATAAAGTAAAGTTTCATTGAGTAGTAAGTGGGATTTAATTAAGTAGTAGGTCAAGTCCAATTAAGTAGTGTCTTATTAAGTAGTAAGCCATATATTTAATTGAGTAATAAGTGAAATTTGATTGAATAGTAAGGTGAGTTTCTCATTGAATAATAAGTGGGATTTAATATGATACAACTAAATGGGATTTAAATGAGTAGTAAGTGGGATTTAAATGAATCGTAAATCAAGTCTAATTGAGTGGTGTCTTTTTAAGTAGTAGTGAAGTAAAGTTTGATTATGTAGTAAGTTGAGTCTCATGGAGTAATAAGTAGTTGTAGCTCAACTTTTCGTGCTCCTTTCGGAAGACGATAAGCCCTACAGTTCGGACTCTCGCGATTCTGAATCTAATCTCACAAGTGTAATGTGAAATAGATAAACACCAAAGAATCCAAATCCGGAAAATCTTTTGGAAGATCAATTTTGAATCAAAAAATACAAAAAATGGACTGCTTTACTAGATACAAAGTCACCACCTAGATATTTTTAGAAAATTTAGGAAACCCATGACTCGTGCCAAAGGCCACGTGTTCATCATCACCAAGATTGTCTCGGCTCGGGAACTTAGGTACGAGAGGCGAAGGTCATGAATTGAGCACCCCCACTCGCCCGATCAAAGATCGGCCTCTACTAATCATGATGTGAATCTTATTTACATTATATGCTATTTTTCCGATTTATTAGGCTAACTTTACTATGTGATACGCACACAAGTATAGACTATTTTGCCAAAATTTGGAACATTTGATTTCATGTTTGTTTTTTAAAAGAGTTTGTAAATGTGCCACTTGAAAAAGTGGGCTCAAAGGTACATTAATCAAACTATCCCAATTTAAGCAACTAGCCTTCATCCACAGGTATTCAAACAGTTTATCACTTAAGCACTTAGCCTCATGGTGAACATACTTTGACATGGTAACAATTAAACTCATGAGATATGCTAAAACAAATAAAAGCTCCATAGTACTCCAAACCAAAAAAGATGACAGAGTTAGAATAATGCATGATCCTAACCATGCAATGTGACTAATGCAACG
This sequence comes from Camellia japonica, assembly GCA_030407325.1. NCBI lineage: Eukaryota > Viridiplantae > Streptophyta > Magnoliopsida > Ericales > Theaceae > Camellia > Camellia japonica. The sequence goes on from JAPPVO010000024.1 coordinate 82,844,285, forward strand.
CATGTGATATGCAATTTACTAAGCTCGGCTACTAATATGGCGTATGACTCAATTTGATAGCATGCGGTCTAAGCACGTATTCAAAGAAGTATTTACCTAACAATGTAAGTTAGAATAATACGCCGAGCTCAATGCATGCAAGACAATGGATGCAAGGCATGAGAGATACTAAACGAAACATGATGTCCTAAACTAACCATCATAACACAGGTAAATAAAAGAGAGGAAGACATGGGGTTAGAAGACATACACATTATTACAACTGTGCCCTCGCGCAAAAGGGTCCGAATAAACTAACTAGTTAAGCTAATTAACTAGCTATTACAAAACGAATTAACTAATTATTACAAACCGAACAGACTAACCATGCTAGCTAGTTAGTACAAAACCACTTAATTAATTAATTACAAATTAGAATTAACTAATTAATACAACATGAAAGAAGCAACTAAGCTAACTAATCAGCCCCGGGAAGCGAGGATGCTCATGCATGCACGGATTTTCGCCGAAAAGCCCACTGTTCTGCTGCCAGAATGCCTCTGTTGCACAGTTAGAACATCTTTTCACCTTAGCCTCTGCTCTGTTCTGTTCTGTTCCGAATAGTTGCTGCTCAATTTGACAAAAGTGGTCGGCAAGCCAAAAGTAGTGGCCGATTGGCCACAAGAGGTAGCCTGCCGTCCAAAAGAAGTGGCCTGTTGGTCAGAAAAAGTGGCATGTCGGCCACTAAAGCCTGGTTCCTCCTGGTGCAACAGAGAGCATACAGAGCACAAACAGGGTATTCTCAATGTATGTTTGTATACCTTACCCTTCCTTATCATCAAACAACTTAAAGGAGTGGCAAGCTCAATTCGCAAACCATCAATCGATGCAATTTTATTGCATGATGGTCTATGAACCAAGGTGTACAATTTCAATAAATGCACAACAAAAGACTCTCAAACCTCCTTCCTATCATGAATTGATCAAGGGAAGTGGTTGATCTTGGAAACTTAAACCATTTCATCACTAGCAAGTATGAAATGTCTCAAGTTCCCATGTGTTCAATTAACGTCCGATTGAATACCAAATTCCTTATTATCTTGCATCATTTTTAGTCTCAATTTTATTACTTCATTTTAATTACCAACCATTCCTTAGTTCATTGAGTCCAAAAGTGAAGATCCTCTAATGGAAAGAAGTATCAAACCAAGTGTTGTTTTAGACATGAGAGAAATGTCATGCCGTTGGTAATGAACCCCCAAAGGGATTAAACCATCAAAAACAATACCTCAATCTCAAGCTTAAACAAGCAAGTAGTTTGAAACAACTTTCAAAGCAAAGAAAAAGCCAAGAAATGAGGGAGGTTGCAGAGGTGATTAGAGGTGAAAATAAGTATGGAAAGCAAGAAATAAACACTATCAACTCAATAGGTTGGTGGCTAAGGCCTAAACCACCAAACCTATGAGGACCATTACACTACAAGTATGCTATACAAAGTTCAAATGTAATGAACAACTAAAAGCAATCCTAAAACAGTCCTAAAACATACTGGAATTAAGATAAAAATAGCTAAAACAATAAGCTACAACATGGAGCAAGTTAAGCTAGTAAGCAAGCACAAGGAAGGGAGGCTACCCCCTCCATTTTTAGGACTTCAAAACATGATTTTAGCCACTGAAAAAGCTATGAAATTCAGTAGTAAAAAGCTCAAAAAAAGATAATAGAAATGTGAGAAACACAAGGGCAAAGGCCGAAGAAGTTAGGTGCAAAGAAGGATGATCCACCCCTCCACCCTCAATGGCTTGAAACCACAAGTTTCAGCCCAAAAATACAAAGTATAAATAGTCCAAAAAACAGTAGGAAAAATAGCAAATAAATCAAAGAAACAAACCAAGACTTATACCTCCTGAAGAGGAGAACCCTTTTCTAAGTGACAAACCAACACTTACACACCCTCGAGAGCTCAAAGTAAGCTCAAAAGTACCTCAGCTCAAATACCACAAGGTTTGGTTTAGAGTGTATAGGCAAAGGCTTGAGAATTTGCAAAAGAGAGAGGAAATTTTAGAGAGAGAGAGAAATATCTTTGCTTGAAAATTTCCAACCCTCAAAAATGGAAAGGGAGGTCTTCTATTTATAGAAAATATTAAACTTCCTCAAAAATATTTATACATAAACGTGTCGGCAGATGTATGCACCTGTGGAAACAGCTGGCACAGCTGGCATGAATATCTCCAAAAACAGGCCACTAATTGTGGCCAGCAGCCCACACTAGTGGGCTTGTAAGTCCCAGGATTTTTAGGCTTGAAAAACTATGATTTTGATCCAAAACAAGGCAAAAAGTATGTAGGGTTTGAAGGCTCAAAACTGTGGCATTCTGCTGAGGACTTCGAACACTTGACAAGCATATACAAAATCATCATTGGGTGCGCAAGTGGTGACGCCCAAGTCATAAGGGCGGTAAAAAATGGGGTGTCTACAGTTGCCCTTCTTTGACAGAACTCAAAGTCATGAAATGACGTGAGTGAATGTCAAAGCCCGAAGACAACCCATTTTGACAAGGCTGTAAGACTTGGACAAACAATCAAGACATAAATTACATGGTTGTGCTCGCAAACTGCCTACATATCCCTTTGCAAGGAATCAAACCAGCGTAGTTCTGGGGCAAGATGCAAATGATACACACAAAAATACTTTGAAGTTGGACTCCCACGATTTGCAAAGCCGACTATTTTGAAAACTCATGATCATGCAAGATGATACAATAAGAAATAACAGATGCAATAAGCAATAACAAGATAACAACATATGAATAAGCAACTTCAAGCTTAAAACCAACATAGGTTCCATGCAAAAAGATCTAAAACACACTCTAGCCACGACAAAACGTGAGACGAGGAAAGAAAACACCGCTCAGGGTCGCGTTTCACGCATCCTGAGAAATTGAGAAACGAAAATTGCTAGGGGTCACATTTCACGTGTCCTAAGATGAAAATCGCTCAAGGTCCCATTTCACGCGTCCTGAGATAAAAAAACAAAACTGCTCAGGGTCGCGTTTCACGCGTCCTGAGATAAAAAACAAAACTACTCAAGGTCACGTTTCACGCATCTTGAGATACTCTAATCATGCTGAAATCGTGAGAAAAGGAGAAAAACCATTCAAGGTCGCGTTTCACGCGTCTTGAGATAAAACCCGCTCAGGGCCGCGTTTCATGCGTCTTGAGATACTCTAATCACGTTGAAACCATAAGAAGAGGAGAAAAACCGCTCAGGGTCGCGTTTCACGCGTCTTGAGATACTTTAATCACGTTGAAACCATAAGAAGAGGAGAAAAACCGCTCAGGGTCGCGTTTCACGCGTCTTGAGATACTCTAATCACGTTGAAACCATAAGAAGAGGAGAAAAACTACTCAGGGTCGCGTTTCACGCATCCTGAGATAAAATCCGCTCAGGGCTGCGTTTCACGCGTCCTGAGATACTCTAATCACGCTAAAATCATAAGAAGAGGAAAAAAAACCGCTTAGGGTCGCATTTCACACGTCTTGAGATAAAACCCACTCAAGGCCGTATTTCACACGTCCTAAGATACTTTAATCACACTGAAATCGTGATAAGAGGAGAAAAATAGCTCAGGGTCGCGTTTCATGCGTCCAGAGATAAAACCAGCTCAGGCTCACGTTTCATGCATCCTGAGATACTCTAATCACATTGAAATCCTGAGAAGAGGAGAAAAACCGCTCAGGGTCACGTTTTATGCGTCCTAAGCTAAAACCCGCTCAAGGATGCATTTCACACGTCCTGAGATAAGAGTAATAAATACAAAGAGGAATGAGCGTGTGCGATAGATACACAGATGAGCATGTGCGATAGATGCATAAAGTGAATGTGTGCGATAGATGCACAAAGTGAACAAGTGCGATAGATGCACAAAGTAAATGTGTGCAATAGATACACAAAGTGAACAAGTACGATAGATGCACAAAGTGAACAAGTGGATAGATGCACAAAGTGAACAAGTGCGATAGATGCACAAAGTGAACAATTGTGAAAGATGCACAAAGTGAACAAGTGCAATAGATGTACAAAGTGAACAAGTGCAATAGATGTACAAAGCGAGTGAGTGCGATAGATGCACAAAGTGAATAAGTGTGATAGATGCACAAAGTGAACAAGTGCGATAGACGCACAAAGTGAGCGAGTGTGATAAATACACAAAGTGAACAAGTGCGATAGATGCACAAAGTAAACAAGTGCAATAGATGCACAAAGTGAGCATGTGCGATAAATGCACAAAGTGAACAAGTGCGATAGATCCACAAAGTGAACAGGTGCGATAGATGCACAAAGTAAGTGTGTGATAGATGCACGAAGTGAACAAAATTACAAATCAATACAGTGACAACGCATGTTCCATGCAAGATAAACATCTGGCGTATGATATTAATTAAAGCATGTTCTATGCAAGAAACAAGATGCACGTACTATGCAAAACTAAAATCATTTTCTATACATAAATCACGAATGATGCAGGACACACATGCAACATAAGTATATGTGAAAAAAAAACACATTCTATGCAATAGAAGAGAACAAATATGTAATTTGACAGAACAAATAAAAATGATGTTCAGCGACAACCTCTGATTTACCCCTCGGAGGTTTTACAACATGCTCAAAAACGATACACCTCATTCATATTGGCAAGTGGGGAACATTCACGCACCTGAACGCAGTTTCGAGCTCCCTAAGAATCAATCTGGACCCAAAAAAGAACCTCTCATACACTGCTTGGGGAATAGAGGTACAAAACAAAACCAGGCCACAGATGAGGACTGTCGATCACCTGCCGGCCACAAGGGAGGACCGCCAGCCACCAGTAAGGCCTGCCGGCCACCTGTGCATTTTCGAGGGCAAACTTGCCATTTTGCTTCGGGTCTTTATAAATACACATCAAGGCTTCACTTTTCACATACCCATACATCCGAAATCTCCATCCCTCTCTCTCTAGGTATTTCCTCTCTCTAGATCTGTGCTTTATATGCGTTTTACAACGCCCTACACAAACTTTATTCACGAAACCCTCTTGATTCTCTACATTTTGAACTGATTAGATTTTGATTTCGTCGCTTTTCTTGAGTTTTCACCACTTTAGGCTTGTTCTCCTCGAATTTCTCTCGGGTTCTGTGAATTTTCCCGGGTTTTGATTTTTTCTCCCATTTTCTCTCTCCTAGGGTTGACTTTTTTCAAGTTTTTCCTCTTTTCTCCATTTTTCACCTATTTTTTCACCCACTTTCCAAATGGCGGATGATGTTCCATATGATGGTACTTCTCCTGAGGTTCTACCTCCACTATCACCCCCTGCTGAGCTTGAGGACCCGGTGATCACCGAGACTGACTAGGCGGCAGAGGGTATTGACCTTGACCTTAAGGCGGAGTTCGCTCCAGAGCTCGAGCATGAGTTGCTACCACTCAAGGTACACCATTTTGATCCGATGACTTATCATCCTCACACACACATACTGCCGCCTAGAGGCATTAGGCGCTTCAACGATTTCACTAGTAGTATGCCAGAGGACGTTCTACTGAGAGAGCTGGACTCCCATATTTCCTGCAGCGCCGCCGAGATACGAACTATATTTTCATGCTTTCCTGCCTTTCTTTTAATTGTATTTCTTGCGCTGTCTTTCATCTAAATGCTCTTTTATCACTGTTTGGTTCACTCTTTTGTTTCTGCCACAGGGGGGCTCTCGATCTTACAGGGGGTATGGGGCAACGACAGCGAGAGACTGGTACTATGAGCTCCCTCCAAAGGTCCGTGACCTTGTTGACGAGGCCGGCTTCGGCCTATTCTGCTCCAGACTTTCACGACACATAGCAAGCCGGGTTTTTCTCAGAGCGCTGGTGGAGAGGTGGTGGGACACCACCAACTCTTTTCACCTCTCTTCCGTTGAGGAGATGATGATGACTCTCTACGATTTTGCCATGATCACCGGCTTACAAATAGGGGGTGATCCGATCCCTTTCGACATGGACATGGACGAGTGAGAGGCAGCTTGGATCCATCTGCTCGGAGCGCACCCACCTCTATCCAGGCTGGCGATTATGAGGTACAGTTAGTTCACTGAGTAGTTTCGCGGGAGTGAGCCCAAGACACTGGAGGAGGTAGAGCAGTATCCCCTAGGCTTCTTGATGTTTCTTCTTAGTACTACCTTGTTCGCAAATAGGTGGAACACCGTAGGTTTATACTTACTGAGCGCCCTCGTGACCCTACCCCAGGTCCGATTCTATGATTGAGATGGAGCTAGCCTCGCCACACTCTATGGCTATATGAGCTCTACTTCCCGCATGAGGGGAGAGCGAGTCTGACGCTACTGAAGAGCCTAGGAGGTATGCACCACACCTTTCTACATTTGCACTTATGCTTTCTGCTCCACATTCCCTGCTTTATCTTTGTTCAGTATCTATTTATGCACTGCGCTTTCTGCTTTGCACTTTCTATATCTATTCATACATTGTGCTTTTTGCTTTGCACTTTCTGCTTTATATCTATTCATGCATTGTGCTTTCTGCTTTGCACTTTCTGTATCTATTCATACAATGTACTTTTTACTTTGCACTTTCTGTTTTCTATTTGTTCATGCATTGTGCTTTCTGCTTTGCACTTTTTATTTTATATTTGTTCATGCATTGCTGATAACAGTACTGCCTTTTTCTTACAATTATGGGTTTATGCCTATTCCTGGCGCTGGTTCTAGAGCCTGTAAAGGAGATCCCCCCGTAGTGCCTTACTCACAGCGATATGATAGCCGGTGCTGGCGCCGGAGCCGTGATGACATGACATTTGCCTTCTACCGTCGACACTTTGATACGGTGGTTACGGATGAGATAATCTAAAACTCACAGTCATTTTTACTTTACCACTATTCTGATTCATACTTCGACAACTGATGGCAACTAACAATTTGTACATTCTCTATTTGTAGATTACATAACAACCCTGGACGATGATGCCGGTTGGTGTGAGGGACCTGTACGCTGGGACTTGGGCCACATCCCAATTCTGGATTTTGCTAGAGGGCCCAGTTTGCCGAGCATGGTTCTTGAGTGAGCGGTTTATACGCCAGACTCTAGGCTTGCCTGATCCGGTTGTTCTCTTGCCACCCCCAGCGTCCATAAGGATAGTAAATAGCCTCCCAGTTGAGGTGATTATCTAGTTCATAGTGGGCCTAGATGCTAACTTCTTCAGAGCTGAGAGCAACTATGAGATGTTCATCTAAACTTATCTCATGCCCCCCTTAACGAGCGTTCGCGCGAGCGAGGCAACAGGTGCTCCCGTGGCGGGTGAAGCGACTTAAGCAACCGAGGTCGATACTAGAAGGGCCCCTCCCATTGGGCAAATTACCGGTTGGCCAGAGATTCCCACTGTGCTTACATGTTGGCGACCGACCGGGACAGCCTACCACATTTGGATCGAGCTGGCAGAGGTAGGGCACGAGTATGTCAGAGCTCAAGGCGCACCTTAGGTATGGACCACACTTTATAATTTGCACCCCATATTTTCCATTTCAGATATTGATTATTCTAGATATTGATCATTCAAATGCACTTGTAGGTACCCATGGAGTATATAAAGAGCCTCTTCAAGCTAGTTGTTTCTCTAATTAGCATGGTGCAAAGAAGAGAAACGATGCTTGGTCTCCACGGTATTTAGGTAGTTTCCTTTATTTCGGCATGCATTTTACTACTAACTCTATTATGCATCACACTATCATATTCCCACTAAGACATTAGCACTTCCACTGTAGTCTTTCCCAAACTGCACTGATACACTACATTAGCACACTGTACGCATACTACATCTGGTTTCTGCATGACACTCATTCTACATACTATGCCTCTATTTGATACACACACTGTAGCTGATATGTTGACAACTGTTTTTCTAGATTCCATATATACCAAGGGCACCAGTGGCAATAGCAGCACCAACACTGATAGTACCTCCTCCAGCAGCAGGGAGGAAAGAGAGACAGACAGACAGCCCCCAATACATGGCTGAGATGTGCGCCGTGGTCGAGGCAGAGATAGGGGTACCTAAGGCCAAAGTAGTCCCTCGGAGCCCGTTTTGAGTGATGATGATGCCGAGACTAGTGACTCCGAGAAGGCAACGAGTTGACATTCTAAGTCATCTGAGAGCAGGGGTGATGATGCTGGCTCGGGGTCCGGGAGCGGAGATGACGCCGAGACTGGCTCTAAGGCAAGGAGCGAAGATAATGATACCAGCTCTGGCTTAGAGTCTTATTCTAATAACGGTGTTGACGGAGACAGTGCCCCTGAGTTCCCTCTGAGGAAGAGAACGAAGAGGGCCTCTCGAGCTTGAGATAACTAGTGCTGATTTTTATATTTTTTGCTTAGTTTCTTTTTGTTTGGTAGCTTAGCACATGTATAGCTTCGGATAGGTTTTACTTTTGCTTTTGAAACTTGTACTCCCTTTTCTAAAGACCATGATCGGAATAAAACCTTGCAGTATTTATGAAAAGTGTTATTGTTTTTGCATCATGAGCACCACATTTGCATGAAATGGGAAATGGAGTTAAATTTTGAAAATGAAAACTTGTATTGGCACGATGTTCTTAATCGGGTAATGAGACAACCAACGACCAAAATACAAAATATAACTCGATAAACAAACAAAAAACTACTCAAACACATATATACACACTTGCTAAAACCAAAAGACTCAAAACAAGACCTCAAAACAGAAAGATCAAGACAAAACTAGGCTGCCAAAACTGCCCGGCCCACAAGTGGACAGCCGGCTACCACTGGTGGACGACAAGCCAGAAAAAGTGGACGGCCGGCCACTAATGTGAAGAACCACCAGAAAGCTGACAGCTAACCTCCACTGACAGCCTTATCTTCTACAAAATGTCTTTCTTTGTGATTTCTTCACCAGAACCTCATTTTTGCTGCTATTTCTTCCACAAATGGAGATATTTCTTGCCAAGAAGCTCACGGATTGGATAGCCACTTTAGATGGCATGGAAAAGGTAAATTTCCAAGGTTTCGGCATAAACGTACTTTTTCCGTTAAGCCATACTCTACTTTGATTTACGTTCCTTCATGTCGCGGCTCGATGTTGGGACCTAATTACATATGCATTTCGCTTCAGAATACAGGAAATGTCCCCAACTCTTGAAGAATTTTGGGCATTAATGGAAACCCGGCACGATGAGGAAATCATGCCTCAGCCCCATTTTGGCCACGCCCAAGTTTTGAGACGGATGTGTGGGCTCACTTTACACGAAGCTCGATCTTTGGCCCATGATAGAGAGCTAGACATACCCAGCTTGATTCATCGATTTTTCGATATCGATGACAGAGGAGACCTTCTCTGGCGAGGTTTTCTGCAACATGCCCTTAGTTTGTGTATGCTTGCACATTTCCTTCTTGCCCCTAGTTTCGGCGAAACCAGCATTGGGTTGATCGAAGTGGCCCAATATCTAAAAGAAGGTAAGAGTTGTATCGGTTTGACACTGGCCGAGACCTTGATGGGCTTAGATGCTTTTCATCGGCGAAAGACCACTAGGTTTGTGGGGAGTCCACTACTTCTTCAGGTATTGTTTCCCACCTTTTCGAATATATGCCTCACACATCACTCGATACTCATGCTCTATTTTCTCTCAAAGCCCTTTATTTACTTTTATCTCTACGCACATCTCTCTATTCTTTAATCTCTCTTATTTTTCATCATTTCCCAGATATGGCTCATAAATAAGCTGAAGGTAATAGACTCTTGCCCCGAATATTCAGCTCAAGCTTATTTTTTTTTCCAACAATTAGTGGACTTTCCCAATGAGGGTTGGTGGTGCAACTGGATGTGCAACAGGTCTGCAACTGACATAGCTTGGCGTTGCCCCTGGCTCAATCTGACTGAGATGAGTTACAGTATGACTCAGCAGCCTGGCATACAGTTGATTGGCTTCACGCACTGTGTGTTCTATTTTCTCTTTTGGTTTAGACGTCAGTTTGGACATGATCAGACCTGCCCAGAGGAGGGGTTAGAATACCCGGCTTCATTCCTGATTCATGCTTCACACCTAGCTCGATATCTCACTGCTTAGAGGACGAGAGAGCTTCTGGCTCATGCCCCTAGTTTCAGTGGCGCCCTTTCTGGCGAGTGCTTGGTTTAGCTCGAGGATGAGGCACAAGTCGGGCCAACTTTGGCTACAGAAGCTTCTGCAAGCAAGAGCAGAGAACGCAGGAGCACCTGACTTGCCTATGCCCCTAGTTTATTGCTTTGACCTTTCTTTTCAAGTTTATGATATAAAAGTAACTTTAATTTGTATCAGAGAGTTTGAGAACTTTATGTTGAAATCAATGGAATTAAAGTTATGAGTACTAAAAATTTTTCTTTTCGGTCCAAAAATGGTCTAAGTTGTAAAAGGTAAATTTTGAACAAAATCAACTTTTATTAAAAGTTTCCAAAACCATTTTCAAAAATAATCACCACCTAACATGCACAAAATCAATCCTCAAGATGTACAACCCCAAATCGGCAAATCATAACTGCCCTTGATTGAATACCACTACTGCTCTGCATTGTAACCAGTTCTTCTTCCCAGAATGAAGATCACAACTGAACTAATAGACGATGAACAGAGATGACCCGATTAGAAAAAAAAAATGGACAGGACAGTCGAGTTGGAGATAGTTACGGCCGAACTTCAGGATGAAGTTGCCTGCGTATCCCAAAAATAGAAATCAGGCCATACATAGTTCGGTTCAGGTTCACTCGAATATTAACTCTCTCCATTTGCATTCTAACTTTTGCCAAAGTCGCCCTTTAGGGTTTTCAACCTTGCAAGCTCAGTTTTTTTTTTTCATTTCTAATTTTTCTTACTCTAACTCTTGCCTAGGTTGCCCTTTCTGGTTTTCGGCCTAGCAAGCCTTTCAGGGGTAGTATTTCTTCAACTTGTTCATATTGATCGGTTGTAAAAATTCCAGGCCATCTAAGTCCATGAGAATAACTGCCCCTCCTGACCAGATAGCTTTGATGATGTAAGGACCAGTCCAATTAGGTCTAAACTTGCTTCTGCGGTCATGGATGAGAGCTCAGTTGTCTTTCAGCACCATGTCTCCCTTTTGGAGATTCCGGGACTTAATTTGCTTGTTAAAAGCCCTGGCAATTTTGCGTTGGTAGCCCTGAACATGATACAATGCTTTTAGCCTCCTCTCATCAAACAACATTAACTTCTCAAATTTGCTTTGTTGCCAGTCCGCCTCTACTATCTGACACTCAGCCATAACTCGCAGCGACGGGACTTCAATTTCAATTGGCAAAACGGCTTCCATCACGTAGACAAGAGAATAAGGGTTGCCTCTATAGATGTCCGGATTAAAGTTCTGTAGCCCTAGAGTGCGAATAGCAATTTATCTGGCCAGTCCTTGTAAGTCTCAACCATCTTCTGCAAGATGTTCTTGATGTTCTTATTGGCAGCTTCAACAGCTCTATTGGTTTATGGCATGTATGTAGATGACTTATGAAAAGCCACGTTGTACTTATCCAACAAGTCTATCACCTCTTTCTTGAAGTGAGAGTCGTTATCTGATATGATCTCATTCGAAACTCCGTACCAACAGATGATATTGTTTCTGATAAATTTGGCCACATGCGATGCCTTTAACACTGCATAGGATTGAGCTTCCACCGACTTTGTAAAGTAATCAATCGCCACCAAGATATATTCATGCCCATTCGACCTTTTTGGCAAGACAACACCAATAACGTCGATTCCCTAGACTGAGAAAGGCTATGGCGAAGTCATGTTGTAAAGCTTTGACGGCGGAATATTCATGCGATTGGCATGAATTTGACATTTGTGGCATCACCATACAAAACCAATACAATCCTCCTCCATGGTGGACCAATAATAGCCTTATCTTAGGATCTTCCGGGCTAACATCACACCATTCATATGCGTCTCGCATTCTCCGCCGTGGGTAGCCTCCATAAGGCGTTTCAATTCCTCTTCCTCCACACACAACTTATGCATTCTCAGATAACCTCATTTATACAGTTTACCCCCGCAGATGATAAATTAGACAGCCATACGCCGTATTTCCCGTTTGTCTTTGGCATTTGCCCCTGGTAGATATGTCTCTTTTTCCAGGAAGTTCCAAATATCGTAATACTAGGGTTTTTTGTCTTGCACTTCATCTATCATGACAATAATTTCATAAGCCGACGTGTATTTCTGTTCGATGATAATCAGACGCATCCGGACTCCAAGTGGGATGTCTACCATAGAAGATAGAGTTGCTAAAGCATCAGTGAACCTGTTGTTCTCTCTTAATAGATACGTAAAAGTCAGCTTTTTAAACCTAGGAATCAGAACATCTAGGGTCTGATGGTAAACCTTCATTTTCTCTTCTTTGACTTTCCAGTCTCCATTTGCTTAAGAAACAACCAAGTTTGAGTATCCGATAACATCCAACCTTATTGCCCGTAATTCCAAGGCGATTTCTAAACCAGAATATACATGCTTCATATTCTGCTTCATTATTGGACACCTTGAACCAAAGTTTGAAAGCTAAAGGTATATGGGAGTTGTTGGTGTAGACACCCCATTTTTTACCGACCTTAAGACTCAGACGTCATCGTTTGTGCACTTGATGATTCCGTATGTTCGTGCTAGTTTTGAGTGCTCAAAGGTCTCGGCCGAACGCCTTGTCTTTGAGCCTCTAAACCCTCTGTGTTTTGGCTTGTTTTTAGGCCAAACCTTGGTGCCTCTTGGCTGAAGGAGAATGGGGCCCTGCCGGCCACTTTTGGCATTTGCCAGCCACTTTTTCTCTTTGCCGGCTAGTTGGGGTGGTCGGTCAGCTAGTTAAAGTGGCCGGTCGGCCACTTGAACTGGCTGACAGCCAATTTTCTCCTTTTTCTGATATTTTCAGATCTTTTAAGCTAGTTGTGGCTCACTGAACTCATCATCCATACACGTGTATAGAAGGATCAAGCAAGCCTCTTTGCTTGCATTGCCTATATAAGGGGAGGTCCCTCCCCCTTGTTTGAGGTTCATAAAATTTCTGAGCTAAAATTTCCCTCTCTCTAGAATTCTCACACTCTCTCTCTTTCTCTATATTGTGATAGATTGAGCTTTAAAGTGTGTTTTCTTCACATATTTGCACTAAAACACCTAGTCAAACACCACTACCTTGGAGCTGAGGTTCTTGAAGGTTTGTTTGGAGCTTAAAAAGCTAGTTTTTGGCTCAGAAGTTGTCCTCTTGCTGCTGTGTTTCAAGGGTGAGCATATTCCCTTTTTAAGCTTATTTTTGTATACCATCTTAGCCACCTTTGCATGCTGTTTTAGGCTTGGTTGTTAACTACAAAAAGTTATATTTTTAAGTGTTAAAAATGTTGGTTTGAGTCCTTGTTGGGGTTAGGGGTGGTCTACCCTCTTTGGTTGCTTATTTGCTAAGCTTTTGTACCACATTTTAAGACTATTCAAACTATCTCTTTTTGGACTTTTAACCATTGAATTCCATAAGAATTTTAGTGGTGGAAAGGTGGTTTTGAGGTCCCAAATAGGAGGGGGTGGTCCCCTCTCCTCTTGTCTTGCTTGCATGTGTTGATGGCCTACTAAATGAGCATGTGTTTCTACTTCTTTATGGCTTTGTTCAAGCATGTTTTTATGACTTTTTAGACCTTCCATAACACTGTTTTTGGCTTGTTTGATCATTGGTTGCTTGCTCTTTACACTTGTAGTGTAATCTTGCTCACTAGCCTTGCATGTCTAATGAGTTAGCTTGTTATTCTAGCATGTGTTGGCTTAATCTCAGCCCATTTTTGGTCTTATTTCATCATGTTGTAACTTTGTTTTGGCCTGGTTGAGTAACCTCTTGCATGCTTCTTACACTTGTAGTGTAACCTTGCTCACTAGCTTTGCATGCTTGCCACTTTAGCCCATTATTCTAGCTTATTTTGGCTACACTCCAGCATGTTTTTGCTCATATTTTAGCATGCTTGAACTTTGTTTTGAGTGGTCTTGGCCCTTTGAGGCTTGCTTTGTATGGCTATAGCATGATAGGTTTTGATAGCTTTGTGTTTTGAGTCCTCTAGCATGCTTTGCTTGGGTTGTTTGCATGATATGGCATCATTTAATATGTGATTTTAGAGCATATATCACTGTCATATTCTCATATGTATCACTCTTTCAATGCTTTTGAGAAGTTGAGCCTCATGCCTTGTTTGTAAGCCAATACATGAACATATCTTTCTTGCCATCTATGCTGCAAGTCTAGCATGTTTTTGCTACTGTTTCAACCTACCTTAGGTCTGTTTTGAGTGGTTAAGGTCATTTGAGCTTTGCTTAGTATGGTTGTAGTATAAAGGACCTCGACTAGCTTTGAGTTTTGAGGCCTTTAACATGTTGTGCACGTGATGTTTGCATGATATGGCACCATTTAGCATGTAATTTTAGTGCATATAGTGTAGTCACACTCTCGTATACTTCACTTCTTCATAGCTTTTGAGGGTTATCTATTATACCTTGCTTATAGGCCAACATGTGTGCATGTTCTTCTAGTATTTTGAGCTCCTATTTCAGCATGTTTAGACCATTATTTTGGCATGATTGAGATCTGTGCCGAGTTGGTTTGGTCATTTGTGCTATGTATTGCATGCCTCTTGTGTATTGCTCTTTACTAGCTTTGATGTTTTTGGTCCTCAACATGCCATGTTTGCATTACTTGCATGCTTTAAGGTCTTTAGCATGCCATTTGAGCACTAAACATCTACCACCTCCCTCATTTCTTCATTCTTCCATTTCATTTGAGGGTTGTTTGGCCTTGAGATTGTGTTTGAGCTTAGGATTGAGACTTATGCTTAAATGCCTTTAACCCTCTTTTTGAGGGTTCCTCCTAGTCAAAAGCATGGTCTCTCCTATGCCTTAAACCATTCTTTTGGTTGACCTCCTCTCCTTAGAGAACTTGCACATTGGACTTAACCAATTAAAGAATTGATTGGTAATGTAAAATGTGTAAACAAGAATTGAGTCAACTAAAACATGCCAAGATAACATATGTGTGTTACGTTGCATGTGTTTGGATCGGACGTTAATCCAAACACAAGAAATATGGGACGTTTCATACTTGAAGTGATGAAACGTGTCACGTTTCTTGGTCGCTAGCACCCTTGATCAAGCATGATAGGGTGGAGGCTCTTTGTGTGTTGTTTGTGCATTCATAAACATGGTATAAGCTTGGTTTTTGGCCACCATGAATTGAAAATGCTTGGTTGGTGGCTTGAGAGCTAAGTGCCATGCTCCTTTAAGCTTGAGACATGATTGGGAGAGTGGCAGTGCATACATTGTCTTGCAAATACATTGCTGTGCCTCTATTGTTCTCCGTTGCAGCAAAACCAGAAGCCTGGAGAAGCAACTAGCCGACCAGCCAGTGGTACTAGCTGACCGGCCAGTTTTTGTGGCTGGCAGCCACTTTTTCTGGCTGGCGGCCCACCAGCAAATCCCTGTTTTAAGGTAAAGACAATCTGGAGGTTGGCACAATTTTCAGAGATCAAGGCAAGTGTAAACAGAGGCAATTGACAGCATGGTAATGGATTTCTGAGCGAACGCCAACCGAGCATGCATCTTCAACCTCTTGGAACAGAGCTGAGGCAGTTTGATTTGTAATTAGCTTTACTTGTTAGTTAGCTTAAATTGGTAGTTTGATTAATTAGTTTGTTAATTAATTAAGTGTTGTAATAATTAGTAAGTAGTTTACTAGTTATTTATTTTGTTGTGTAATAATTAGTCTAATTAGCTTAAATTAGATTAGTTAAGTAGCTTAGCTTAGAATAGCTTTGCTTTCATTCAAACCCTCCATCAAGAGGGCAAATGTTGTAATAAGTGTGCATGTGCGTGTGCGTGTGCGTGTGTGTGTGAATGTCTTCCAACCCCACGTCTTTTTCCCTTTTACTTAACCGCTTTTGATGGTTAGTTTAGGGCATATTTCGATTAGCATACCTTATGCTTTGCATGCGTGCATCATTCACTTGTATTGCATGCACCAGGCTTAGCGCATCATTCAAATTGCATTGTATTTCGATATACTTACTTGAATACGTGTTTCAAAGCATGTCGTCAAGTGTTGCATTCATATGTCATCTTAGATAGCTGAGCCTATTTAGTTGCATTTTGCTTGTGTTGCATTAGGCATTTTCAACATAGTTAGGATCATGCATGATTTCTAACTAGTTTTCTGTTTTGGCTTGGAGTACACTGTAAGTGTTTACGCTTTAGCATCCTTGCATGAGTGTGAGTGTTGCCATGATAGCATGCTTGCCATGAAGCTATGTGCTTATGTGATTAACTGCATGAATGCCTGTGGATGAAGGCTTTATTACTTGAATTGGAACAATTCATCAAAATACGAGTTTTAAGCCCACTTGGAGTGGCAAATCATCATGTTTGAAGCCCACCTTGTTTGGTGGCAAATCCGTATTTCTAAGCCCACTTGAGGGTGGCAAATTCAAACCATTTTCGAAAACAAACATTGAATTGTTTTGTTCCAATTTAGGCAATCTAGTCTATACTTGTATGTTGTGCGCATCACGTAGTAAGTTAGCTAAATAACTGGAATAAGAACACATGTGTTTTCAAAACAACATATTGTGATTAGTAGAGGCCGATCCTTTGATCGGGATCGGGCGAGCAGGGGTGCTCATTTCATGACCTTCCCCCCTCGTATCCAAGTTCCCGAGCCGAGGCAACTTTGGTGATGACGGACACGTGGCCTTTGGCACGAGCCAGGGTTTCCTAAATTTCCCAAAACAAAACATTTAGGTGGCGACTCTGTAATCTGGCAAAGCAGTCCATGTTTGGCATTTCTTGATTAAAATCGATTTTCCAAAATGATTTGCCGGATTTGGACTATTTAGTGATTTATCAGTCTTACATTGCACTTTGTGAGACTAGATACAAAACCGTGACAGGAGTCCGAACTGTAGTAGCTATGAACCCAAATCTGCGCCCTCTCCGAAAGGGGGGCGCGCGGAGGAAGTTCGGGCGGTCTACAGTCAGGTGCTATCAACAACACACCTATCCCATAACCGTACTGATTGGACGCTCCGTCAAAGTACATCGTCCAAGTTTCCTCTTCAACTTGTAGACTGTCTTCATATGGGAACAAGTATTTCACTGCCTCATCTCTTTCTACCAGGTGGTCTGCCAGGAACTCCACTACAGCTCTTCATTTAACTGACTTATGGGTGACATATTTGAGATCAAATTCAGAGAAAATGAGCTACCAACGAGCCAACCTACCCATAAGCGCCGGTTTCTCAAAGAGATATTTGATAGGATCTAATCTCGAAACTAGGATTACAGAGCGAGCTAACAAATAATGCCTCAACTTCCTGGTAGCCCATACCAAGGCTAGGCAAGTTTTCTCCAACGGAGTATAGCGGGCCTCGTAATCTAGCATTTTCTTGCTCAAGTAGTAGATGGTTTTCTCTACCCTATCTTCAGATTCCTGAGCGAGCATGCATCCCATAGTCGTGTCTATTACTGATAAGTACAGAATCAGAGGTTTCCCCTGCTCTGGAGGTACCGCTTAACCTGTTCAAAGGCAAACTGACATCGATCATCCCATCGGAATTTCTTCCCTTTCTTCAAGAGACCAAATAGTGATTCACAAGTCAAGGTTAATTTGGAAATAAACTGTCTTATGAATTGCACTTTACCTAGAAAGCCTTGCACCTCCTTTTTAGTTCTCAATGGTGGCATTTCTAGGATAGCCTTGATTTTGGAAGGACTTACTTTAATGCCCCTTTGTGTGATCAGAAAGCCTAGCATTTTTCCTCCGTTACGCCAAAGGTGCATTTCTGCGGGTTTAACCTCAACAGTATTCCCTGATCCGTTGAAAGAATTTCTCTAAGGCGGTGTATTGGCCCTCTCGTTCTTCGGACTTGACAATCATGTCATCCACGTACACCTCAACCTCCTTGTGGATCATGTCATGCAGAATAGTGGTCACAACACTCTGATAGGTAGCTCCATCATTTTTCAACCCAAACGGCATAACCTGGTAGCAGTAGGTACCCCACGGCGTAGTGAATGTGATTTTCTTTCTGTCCTCGAGCGCCATCAGAATCTGGTTGTACCCCAAAAATCCATCCATAAATGATAACAATGCATGGCCTACGGTGAAATCCACTAACTCATCAATATGTGGCAGAGAAAAGTCATCCTTCAGACTGGCTCTGTTTAAGTCCCGGAAGTCTACACACACCCAGATTCTACCATCCTTCTTCGGCACTGGGACGATGTTGGCCAACCAAGTCGAGTACTCATATACTAACAAAAAACTTGCCTTGATCTTCTTGGTGACCTCTTCCTTGATTTTTAGCGCCCAATCCAGACAAATCCTACATAACTTCTGCTTGACCGGTCGGGCCTCAGGGTCAAGAGAGCTCCGATGCTGTACAATCTCAGGATCGATTCCAGGCATATCTTCGTAGGACCATGCGAAAACATCTTTAAAATCTTTTAACAAAGCGACTAAACGCTCATGCTCCTCCAAAGACAATGTGGACCCGATCTGGACCAGGCATGGATCCTTCTCAGTACCTATATCAATGGCAATGATTTCATCGACACAGGGTTTAACAAACCTCTCATTCTCTCTATTAATCAAGTTTTTCAAAGCCAGGGGAATTTCTTCCCCTTCGTTTTCATTAAAATTCTGAAAATCTTGGTTAATACAATAAACCAACGGCACAGAAAAGTACACTAAATCTGTAGAGTTCTCATTCAAAATGTCTAGATATTCGGTTACAGACTCAAAAGAAAAGTTAAATGAAGACCTAGACAAAACTTTGGTATTCGGGTGTAGACCCGACTTTCTTCACGTGCCCGCTTATCGGAGAGGCGCGAATTGGTCTCCTACAGTTCGGACTCCTATCATGGTTCTGAATCTAATCTCACAAAGTGTAATGTGAGACTGATAAACACCAAAGAGTCCAATCCGGCAAATCATTTTGGAAAATCAGATTTTGAATCAAATAATGCCAAAACTGGACTGCTTCGCCAGATTACAGAGTCGCCACCTAAATATTTTATTTTGGAAAATTTAGGAAACCCTGACTCGTGCCAAAGGCCAAGTGTCCGTCATCACCAAAGTTGCCTCGGCTCGGGAACTTGGGTACGAGAGGGGAAGGTCCTGAAATGAGCACCCCCGCTCGCCCGATCAAAGATCGGCCTCTACTAGGCATGATATGTTGTTTCATAAACCTCATGTGTTCTTATCCAGTTATTAATCTAACTTTACTATGTGGCGCGCACATACAAGTATAGACTAAGTCGCGAGAATTGGAACGAAATCGACTCATGTTTGCTTTCGAAAATGGTTTCAAAGTACCACTCGCAAGTGAGCTAAAACGCGGATTTGACACCCTCAAGTGGGCTTGAAAACACGATTTGCCACTTCGCAAAGCGGGCTTAAAACTCACAATCATCGATTTGTCCCAATTCAGGCAATAAAGCCTTCACCCACATGCATTCATGCAGTTAAGCACTTAAGCAAGTAGCCTCATGGCAAGCATGCTATCATGGCCACACCTACACTCATGCAAATATGCTAAAACGTAAAAGCTTACCGAGTACTCCAAACCAAAACAAAAGCTAGTTAGAAATCATGCATGATCCTAACTATACAAGATGCCTAATGCAACACATGCAAAATGCAACTAAATAGGCTTGGCTATCTAAGATGGCATATGAATGCGACAATTGATACACGTATTCAAATAAGTATTGAAATACGATGCAGTTTGAATGATGCGCTGAGCCCCGGTGCATGTAAGACAAATGAATGGATGCAAACATACAAAGCATAAGGCATGCTAATTAAAACGTGCCCTAAAACTAACCATCGAAAGCGGTTAAGTAAAAGGGAGAAAGACGTGGGGTTAGAAGACATGCACACATACACTTACACTTATTACAACATTATGCCCTCGCGAAGGAGGGTCCGAATAAATGAGCTAAGCTAAGCTAAACAACTAATCTAATTAAACTAATTAGACTAATTATTACACAAAAAATTGAATAACTAGCAAACTACTTACTAATTATTACGAAACAATAAAGAAATAGCTAAACTAAGCTACTTAATTATTACAACACTTAATCAATTAGCAAACTAATTAATTAAATTACAAAACCAATGCTAACTAACAAGTAAAGCATTAAATTACACTACTTCAGCTCTACTTCAGAAAGTTGAACATGTATGCATTCGGTTTCTCGCCTCGAAAACCCCACCAGTTTGCTCTTGAGAGGCTCTGTTTGCAGGGTTTCTCCAAGAACTTTCTGGTCTGCCTTACCAATTCCATGCTGAGGAATGCACCAGTGGCCTGCCGGCCATGAGAAGTTACTACTGGCCACCTGCCGGCCAAAGAGAGGCACTGCCGGCCAAGGATGAAGCAGTGTCGGCCATCAGTGTGGCACTGCCGGGCACTGGGGTGCTGCATCACCATTCTGCAACAGAGCTCAAACAGAGGAAAATGGAGGGTCTCCCAAGGGTATGTTTGTACTATACCTTTTCTTATCACCTTAAAACATCAAAAGAGTTGCATTATTGGATCCAAAACCATCAATCAAGCATTTTAATGCATGATGGCCAAAGATCCAACTTTGTACACATTCAATAAATGCACAAATAACAAGACTCTAGAACCATCACGCTATCATGCATGATCAAGGGCAATGGAGACAAAGGAGAATGGCTCATTTTCATCACTTTGAGTATGAAATAGACCAATCTACCTTGTGTTCAATATAACGTCCGATTGAACATAATGCAATGCAAACAACAATGCTTATCTGGGCATGTTTTACTTGATTCAATTCTTGTTTATACATTTTAAGTTACCAAACCATTCTTTAATTGATTTGTCCAAATGTGAAAGTCTTCTAATGAGAGAGAGGTCAATCAAAAGATGACTTAAGACATGAGAGAGGCCATGCCTTTGACTAGGAGGAACCCTCAAAAGAGGGTTAAAGGCATTTAAGCACAAGCCTCAATCTCAAGCTTAAACACAACTTTAGGACTAACCACCCTAAAAAAAAAATAGAAAAATGAAGAAATGAGGGAGGTGGTAGAATTTCAGTGCTGAAATGGCATGAAACACAAGACTCTAACATGCAAACAACTCATGTACAACATGTTAGGGGACTTAAACATTAAAACTAGTGAAGAGCTTTACACTAGAACCATGCAATATCAAACTCAAATGGCCAAACCAACCCTAGACAGACCTCAAACATGCCAAAACAGTGGCCAAAACAAGCTGAAATGGTAGCATGAAAAGCAAGAAAGACATGCTCATGTATTGGCTCATAAACAAGGTACAAAGCACACCTCTCAAAAGTAATGAAAGAGTGGAATATGTGAGAGTGTGACAAGGCTACATGCACTGAAATCATGTGTGAAATGATGCTATGGCATGCAAACAACTCAAGCAAAGCATGTTAGGGGCCTTAAATCACTAAGCTTGTCAAGGCCTTTGCACTACAACCATGCATAACAAGTCTCATATGACCAAGACCACTGAAAACAGAGTTAAGGCATGCTAAATCAGTGGCAAAAACATACTGGAATCAAACTAACACAAGCTAGAATGATAGGCTAAATCATCAAGTATGCTAAGCTAGTAAGCATGATTGCACTACAAGTACCAAAAGCAAGCAACAAGTGACCCAACCAGCCAAAAACAAAGTTGAAGGATGTCAAAACAAAGCCAAAAACATGATTGAACTAAGCTACAAAGGGGTAGAAAAGCATGCTCAACTATTAGGCCATCTACACATACAAATAAGATACAAGGAGGGGAGGCCACCCCCTCCTATTTTGGACTTCAAAATGAAGTTTCTACCACTAAAAAACCTCTGAGTTTCAGTGGTAGAAAGGCCAAACAAAGGGTGTTTCAAAAGCTTAGAAGATGGCTCAAAAGGCTTTACAAGCCAAAAAGCCAAGGGAGGAAACCACCCCCCCTAACCACACAAGGCTTAAACCATCATTTTAAGACCTTAAAGACAGAACTTTTTAGAGGTTAAAACCAGCTTCAAAGTAGCATACAAAGGTGGCCAAGCAATGAACTAAAACAAAGCTTAAAAGAGTGAAATTCTTACCCTTGAAGCACAACACTAAAACAGCAAGAAAACAGCCAAACTTCTGAGCCAAAACCACTCCAAGGAGCTCAAACAAGGCCTCCAAGAACCTCAACTCTAAGGTGAAGGTGTTTGGCTAAGGGTGCTAGTGCAAATATGTAGATAAAGCTCACTTTCAAGCACAAAATATAGAGAAAGATGATTCTAGAGAGAGAGAGAGAGAGAATTCTTGCTCAGCTCAAACTTTGTAACCCTTCGCATGCATATAGATAAGCTCTATATATAGAAGATACAAAAGCTCCTTGAAGAGATCCAACCACCCACGTGCAAGCAAATGGGCTCATCTGTGCAAACAACTGTCAAAATATCTGCAAAAATATCTACTGATGCATTGGTGGCCGGCCGGCCATTAGTGGTGGCCAGCAGGGCCTCATTGGTGGTCGGTAGGGGAAAGCCCATGGCCGGCAGCCCTCAATGATGGCCGGCAGGCCATCACTCTGAAAAGACCAACACATGGTCCAAATATGAGACAGAATGGAAACAGGGTTTGGAAAGATCAAACATAGAGCATTCCGCTGAGAAGTTCGAGCGTTCGACGAGCAATCAGACTCATCACTGGATGTACCTACGAGAACACCCAAGTCTTGAGGACGGTCAAAAATAGGGTGTCTATACCGGGTTACCACCCCCAGAAATACCAGACTCAGACTCAAAAGAACTTGAATTTGATCCCGACCCCACAAACTCAGTGGAATTAGATTCTAGCTCATTACCTGATTTAGAACTGGACAGATAGCCTTCCTCTAGCTGCCAGGTAAGAGATGGTGCCCCTAATACATCCAAAATGCCGCTGGTTGGGTTCACACCCGGTTCTTCCCCGATCACGGAGATAGTAAGGTTATCCCCCAAGTTCTCTAGGTCGGCCACAGGATCTATCAGGAGACTAGCCAGTGATGTCCCCACTCCAAGTTCGCTGCCATCTGAGTCACCTTCTATGCTCTATTCAGCTTTGATGCTTGGTTCGGCCATTTCCTCATTATCATTGTCCTGCAGCTGCAAGTCAAAGAAGATCTCGAACTCGGGAACACGTTGCTTTGTGGAATTAATCCAAGGCTCGGGGAAGCCACAAAAAGTGAAGTTTTCTCCCTCCTGAACAAAGCGGCCATTCAGTGTCCCCTGGATTGGCCTATGAATGAGTTCATAATGTTTCCTGGCTTGCTTGGCCTTGACTCTGCCTCTTATTTCTTCTCCCTTCCTTATCCAGTCCCCCTTTGGTGGGCATATAGCCCAATCCAAAGCCATGTGGGTTATGTGGCACATCTGTTAGTGTTGCAACACCTTTTCGACCACTCCTTTCGAGTCCCATTCCTGGAACATGCTACAGTTTGTTCATGAAATAGATGGACTGGGCGCTGATGTACATATCGTCTACGGCCAGAATGGTCTGCATTACTCGGGCTTCAGCCAGAGTGAATCCTGAGAGGGATACATCCTCCTCGCCATGGTTGATCTCCAATACTAGTGTAGTTACCTCTGGCAGCGGATGGATGGATGAATTTCCAAAAACAATCGCCACTCCTCCTCCATGAGGGTACTTCAACATCTGGTGGAGAGTGGAGGAGATAGCCTTCACATGGTGCAACCAAGGCCTCCCTAATAGAAAATTGAAGGTGGCGGGCACATCCAAGACATGAAACTCAACCTCTTGCTTAGTTGGGCCCACCTGGACTCTGACTTGCACTGTGCCCATGACCTCTCTACTCGTGTTATCATACACCCGTATTACTTGTGCTATGAGAACAAAGTCCACTGGTTTGAGGCCAATTGCATAGGTAGTGCGAGAAGGATAGACATTGATTGCTAAACCGGTATCTACCAACACCACCGGCACCTATTTCTCCCTACACTTCACAGATATGTACAACGGCTTGTTGTGAGCTGAGCCTTCCAGTGGCAGCTCTTTGTCAGAGAAGATAAGAGTTGGCCTAGCAACACTTGGAAAGACCAATCCCACAAGCTGTTCGGGCGTGGTGTCAATGGACAATTTAGCCTTGTCCATTGCCGACAACACTGCCTGTCGGTGTACCCGGGAGGCCATGAGAAGACCCTAGATAGAGATGTCAACTTGGATTTTCTTGAGTTGTTTCAAGACTGCCTCCTCTTCTAGTTGTTTCTCTTTTGGTTTATCGGCCTCTCTGTCTTTTCCGAACGCCTCTGCTTGATCTAGGTGCGGCGGCTTAAAATACCGCCCACTTCTTGTCAGATAGTCTATTTCCTCGACATACCACATATTGTCCGAAAGGCATTCGCCCCAATCTTCATCGATGTAGGTGACATGCAGATCATTGTCGTCCTACCATTCACCCTTGGCGACCGACAAACAGTTGTCCGGCTCTGCTTGTATCACTTTCACATCATAGGTACCCCCTACAGGGTGTTGTGAATTCACAGTTTCCCAACTGTCTTCAACCTTTTCTCGTTCAAACTGCCTCAGTGCAACTTCCTGTTTAGTATCCACAGTACTCACAGCGCCCACTTCTGGGGTTGGGTTTTCCACATTAGTGCTCTCCAGCAACTTTTCTTTCTCATCAGCCCTTCCAGCTACTACAGCTATCTCTACTTCTTTTCCCTCAGATTCCATTCCAGTTTCTTCCTCTTTGTCTAGCTCATCACTTAGCCATCCGGTGTAGTCAATTGATCCATTCAGGTCAAACTGCTCATCAAAAAACTGCAAGTTGTCCAAATCCTCCTCAAGTTTTGCTAAATCATCCAACCCTTGGCTCAAGCCATCTTCACTGACCACATTGATGTCTACTGTCACGCCCTCAAAATAATACATAAAACCCATCATTTCAGACATGCAAGGATGTACGAGAAATAAACATCTTTCTATTAATCAGAATAGTTCTTACAGAAATATTACATGCTAATAACAAAAGCAAATGCCCTACGGGCTTACAGCTTTCCAAGTTAACACTTGGTTACAAAAATAGAGGAGTACCAACTCAATACATCTTAAGCCCTTGGCTTGAATTTACATGTAATACATCAAAGAAAACAGAACAACAAAAAAAAAAAACAGTCTGTCTGCCTCTAGCCTCCCAAACTACGCCCTTAGAAGTGGCATGCTTCCTGTACCTGAAAAATGGTGTCCCATATAGGGTGAGCCACAGCCCAGTAGAAATATACTAAACCAACCATAAACATTGACTAAAATAATAGCAACTGATAGATGGTCAACACCGATACTTCCTCTTATAACACACTACAGTCCATGTTACATTTCATTCTTTTTCCACTTCTTTCTCAAAATTGAGTTTGAAAACAAGGCTCAAACCTAGCAAAGTAACTTAACGAGATTAAGATTAATCATTTAAACACTTTTGAAACTCATTATGGATACACATTTTGGTGTTGTAACAATGACTCATAAACCATTTCCATACTTCACAAATGATGATGATATACATTTTAGTGCTACACCAAATCAAACAACCTCTTCAATAGATAAGCATATGAGCTATATCAACACTTAAACAGATAAGCATATTAGCCATATCAACACTTAACAGATAAGCATATTACCTATACCAACACTTAATAGATAAGCATATGAGCTGTATCTACACTTCTCTAGATAAGCATATGAGCTGTATCTACACTTCTCTAGATAAGCATATGAGTTGTATCTACGGAGTTCATCTCCCATCTCCTCCCAACCCTATCCGGTTTAGAGGTCCATCCCCCATCTTCCCCTAAACCGCAGAGTACATCCCCCATCTCCTCCTCTACACATAATGCATATAAACACATAGGTCATATACACAATCAATCAATACATAAAGTTAATGTATTCTATCAACCGTCATACTCTATGACACATCCAATTGATTAGTTTTAGTTTGCCTAATCATCATGCATTGTCTACAACAATCAAAACTACCCTCCACCGGTAGCCCAAAGCAATTATTTTTAAACAGGAAATAAAAGCAGCAAATGGATATGACATCGACATTTCATATGGGTGAGCGATAAATAAAATCCATCTATACCCTTTAATCCCACACATTCTCAGTTTCAACATTCTCAATTCAATTCCTCATTTCTCAAAATTAGTTATGCCAATTAATTTATCTATGCAATTAGAACTTTATCCATAATCTACAAAACAACCCTAAGGTTTCATCTCTATCAAGAATCCAACATTTAACTCATTTCTCCATGCCAAACATGCATATTGGTTCAAATAAATAAAACCCCAACTTTTGTAAAATTACACAAAGGCCCAAACTCTTTTCAAAATTACCTAACGATTCCCAACATATCAAAATGCAAAAATTTAAAGACAATGCTCATAAGATGGAGTAGGTTATCCCTACCTCGAAAGATGACACCCAACGGAGAAGATGAAGAAACTCAACGTGCTCTAAAACTCAATATTTTCGGATCAAAATGTAACCCTCGACGATCAACACAACTTTTACAAAGGCCGAAGGTAAGGAAAGCACTCTAACTAGATCAAACCCTAGAGAGGAGGGAGTTTCTAGAGAGAGAAGCTCTCAAAATATCTTTTTGGAAAGTAAGAGAGAGAGAAAGGAAGTGTAGAAAATGATTTCAAAATGCCCAGCTGCCCTCTGTTATACGACATTACTGCTCGAGCGGAAAACACAATGCTCGAGCGTCAAGAACAAAAACCATGGTCCGCTCGAGCGCAAGAATGTCCGCTCGAGCTCCAAGACACAAGAATAAAGCTCATCCGCTCGAGCGTGAAAAACCAGTCCGCTCAAGCGCAAATTTCTAACTCCCAGAACTTACACCAAAAATGTACTAGCCGCTCGACCGCCAACAAGCCCGCTCGAGCACGACCCGCTCGAGCGCAAGAAACTCGCTCGAGCGTAGAAAACCAACTAGCAGAAGTTTTGCAGAGCACCAAAATACTGGGAGTATGCAATATCCGCTCAAGCGCTCCAAGACCCGCTCGAGCGGGACGACCAAAAACACAGAAACAAGGTTTTAGATCAAGGCTCAACCCACCTGCTCGAAACAAGCCTAACATATCCTAAAACTCAGAGAAATGGATATAAAGGATAACAACAAGGTAGATACAACTGTTAATGCCCACGGGACCAACTCCGGATCACTGTACAACAAGGGGAAAAACCCGGAATCGCTATATCTACCAAGGTTGGCAGCACCAATTCGGGCTTGATTTGACCAGTTGACAAAATGTAGCAACTTGGATCATGCACCCTATCAGGTAGGTCCTCAAGGCACTCTAGCACTGGACTAGTACCTTCCTCCAAGGTCGACTCTTCTTCCACTATAAGTCTCATCACCACAGGCTTAGGTTAAAGGTTAGACGTGTCCATCATGCACAGATCTACGCTTTCCGGAATGAACAACGTCAGTTTTGGTAGGTGGGAGGGAGTAATATATACGCTGGGGTCATAGAGGTGGCCAGTGTATGGATCAGGTTGAGATTTCGAGGTGGGGGGACTTGGTTACGAGCTGGGAGTGGATTTGTGGTCACGTTTAGTTTCTAAGGTAGAGTGATCACCTTGTTGTCAGTGAGATCCTGAATCTCATGATGCAGTCGAAAGCACTGGTCGGTGTCATGACCATGCTGTTAGTGAAACGCACAGTATTTTGTGGGGTTGTGTTTGAGTGGAAGAAGATCAGGAAGTGGGCAGGGTTCTAAAGGTTTGATGTGCCCTTTCTTGACTAGCACCTTCATGGCTTGAGAGAGAGTCATGTAAAGTTGGTTGAAAGTTCTATGGGATCGGGTAGGGTTGGACGGTGTTTGTGAGCTTATGTTGGCAAAAGGGTCGGCAGTCTTGTTTGTGGTGACAACACTTGTATTTGACGACCTTGCAGTTGTGCTACCACTAGCAACATTGGAACTGTGAACAAACGACCTTTTTTCCAGCTCCTTCTCATCTGTAATAAGCCCCTGTTTCATAGCGTCTTCGATTTGCACTCCTATTTCATGAAGTTCTGTAAATGTGAACAGAGGTACGACAATCATCTTTTGTAGCAACTTTCCGTGTAGATTCCGGACAACCATTCTGATCTGGTCCTTCTCAGAAGGCCTCGTGGTCATCATCGAGGCTTTAGCTCTCCACCTTGTCACAAATTCTGATAAACCCTCCTTCGGCTCTTGGCGTGTTGCCTCAAGATCACAGGTTGTGACCTCGATTCGAGTATTGTACGAATACTACGTAATGAAGGCCTCGGTCATCTCCTCCCAATTCTATTTGACAGAGTCTTCCAGCTTAGCATACCATATGGCCATTATACCAGACATGGTACGACCAAAAAGAGACATCTTCTGTAGTCTAGTCAAGCCTATCGGCCGTAAGATATCTGAAAATAGTTGTCGGTGAACCATCAGATCTCCGAAACCGTCAAAATGGTCAATGTGCGGCATTTTAAACCGATATAGCAATGTAACTGTAGAATCAGTGTACCCGTCATCTATGTCCGGGATGGAGTTAACCCCTTGTGCCCTCTTGAATAACTTTTCTAGTTTGTTAACCTTGAGTACAGTTGGGTCAACCTCAAACTCGAACGGAGCCTCAGTCTGATAAACAGGGGTTTTGGAATCTTGTGCTGGGATTGGCTCTGTTGGATTGCCCTGGTTTTCTTGGACATTGGCAGTATGAGCGGTGGCTCCGGGTGCTAGGATACCCGTGGTAGGTGCATGGGATACAGAGGCTGCAGCCGGCCGAGGTTGCTGTTGTTGTAGCCTGGTTATAACCTCGGCCTGACGGGCCGTGACCTCAACCTGGCGAGCAGCATCTTGCTATAAAGTCTCAACTTTCTGCTGCAGATGATGTATCAATTCTTCCATACTGATTGGGGGATACTGTGTCATTGGAATAGGCAATTGATCTCGTATTAGGCTAAAAATAGATGACTGTCCCTAAACTAGACTGGACACACGTAAGTTGATGGGTGACCGCTGTAAAAACTGAACTAGTGAACTCTGTCTGTGTCACGCCTAGCATTTTATTACGCGAATAACATTACCAAAATTCATTAATTAAGTTTATTTACAATAGACAATTCATCCTTGGATGAAATGACGAATAATTAAATATACAAGTTCCCTCTCATGATACAACAATGACATTTACATACAAATAAAAGAAATATCTTGAGGCTTGCAATAAAATAGAGGACACTACTCTTTACAAAAAAATAGCACTCAGCCAAACAAACAAATTAAGTAGTACAATCCATTATTACATTACACTTATGTAATGACAAAACCCATTGTTTGATCTTCAAATCCGAAAAGCATTCCCTGTACACATGTACAGGCAGGGGGTAAGCAACCACTAGCTCACCAAACAATCTCATACTATAACATTAGAAGATATGCGGGTACAAAAATACTCATACACGTACAGGAAATCATATCATAACAAACCATAGAATTTTATTACATAATCTCTTAAATCCAATTTATTTAATTAACCACAACTAGTTAACTTAAATAAATAAGCATGCCTCAAATCCAACATGACATCCTTTTCAATTCATTCAATTACCCATTTGTCAATTGAATCAAATAATTAAAAAATTCATAATGACATCTAACAAAGCATTAAAAACATTTTATACAGTCTTATGAGATGAATGAATATGCCAAGTCATGCTCAGAATATTTTTCTCATCTTTTGAAAATCTTATGCACAATGCTCATTTGAAAACACATTAATCCAACAATTTCAATAAAATTCCAAGGTGGTAAATACGATTCTGGTAATCCCTAAGCTAGTGTCTGCAAGTAGGCATATCGAGCACTACCAAATCTCCACTTTATCGGTCTCTCACCAGAAGGGCAGTGGTACCTCCTCCGCGCGCATTTTCGGTCTTTCACCCTAGACACTCAGGCCAACTTAACCAACATCAAACTACACCCCCTATACAGACTTACCAACGTATTTACCCAAAACAAATCAAAATGATCTTGTTTCAACAAAAACAATTTCTTTCTCAAAACAATAGTTTTCAATTGCAATTCGAAATCCATGATAACAATGAAATGGAATGGCAATGCAATATGTAACAATGCATTAGAATAGTTCCAATTTAAATTCCACCACACAATGCTCCATTGTGATCAATTTCCATATCTCTATCAATGTAATACCATGATACAATCCCAAGAGATAATATAATAATGTCAATGTTCATATATTTATCACATATAAATCAACAATTTCCAACTTAGTCTTTTCAAGACAATTCAACAATATTCTTTATAAAAAACAAACTTCCAAAATCAAACATTTTCTTACCTTTCCAAGAATCTCATTTAAATACCAACATGGTAATCCTCTACCAGTAACCAAAACCAAAACTTCTAAATAATAGGTTCATCAATAGCAATAACATATGACATCAAAGCGGGTTCAAGTTTTCATCAATTTCTAACTCACATACTTTATCAGTGAAATGCAATTACAATCTTTCAAAAACTCATCCCCATCCCAAATATTAAATAGAATCAAATTCCCATTTTTTTCTCATGCAAGTGAAATATCGGGATCTTCAAGTTCAATCATAATTCTCACTAAGCATAAATGAATATTCCAACACTTAATCAATTATATCAAAATCTCCTCTTGACTATAATTATAAAATATAACACGAGTGTTTACTTTCTAATTATCAACATTAACCCTATCAAATTAAACCAAGGGAAAATAAATAAAGAAATAAATAAAAGTTTTAACAACTCATTTTTGTTTTAATCCAATTCATCCATTCGCTCCAAACGAGCTAAAATCACATTCTTTTCTTTTCTTTTCAAAGACCGCCAAAACCATTCAAATATCTCATAAAAATTTTGAAGTATGAAATTATTATTATAACATTACTCAACTAGTATAACTAGGAACCCAATACCATACCACATTAACTTAATCTCGCTTATTTCTCCAAATCTCATACTTGGTCAACTTCGTCACTTTTAATATCATAATATTAAAGTTATGAACTAAACCCAATAACACCCCTTTAATTACGAAGGATTTAAAATATTAATCAAACTAATTTAATTCATCAAATTAGTAAGTCCATTATTTTCACCATCTTCCAAATTAATAACACCCAACTTAACCTCACATGTCTTATCCCTCAAACATAACCATATTTCAACATAACTATTTTCATGACAACTTAAAGAGGTAATATTTTTCCCAAATTCTCTACCAATAACAATTTCACCACTTTTTCTAAAATTACCTAACCAACATGATATTTACATTAAAAATTATGAAATATGCCCAACAGTAACATTTTCAAGGTTATGAGTTCAAAAATTCACATTTCACATTTTTCATGCCTGATTCTCTTCCGTCTTGTAATCGGTGGAAGTGAGGTAAACACGGGTTGTCTCCAAACAAGATCTCTAGCTTTACAAAGTCTTCTAACTCGGGTCCAGAGTACTTGGGGGATATTCGAACTTTCTGAAGCTATGGTTTTAAACTACCTAGCAAAAGAAATAAAGCAAAAGAAAACAGTAATCAAAAACCGCACAGCACCTCAGCTAAGATGTTATCAACACAGACATGATCAATGCTGTAGGACTGTACTCCACACTGAATTTTGCCTCCAAAATAGATACCAAATTTGCAACTGTTATGCACATTCCTATATAGTTTTACTGTAAAGCACATACTAGTTAAAAGAGAGCCAAAACACCCCTATGAAGGGGTAGGGTTACCTTGTCCTAGTTTCATTAGGGTGGTGATAGTGGTGATAGTGATAATGGTAGTGGTGGTAGTGGTAGTAGTGGCATGGTAGTGGTGACAGTGGCAATAGTGGCATAGTAGCACTAATAGTGGTGGTGTTGGCGGTGGTGGTAGTAGAGGTAACAATGGTAGTGATAGTAAAATTTTAGTGATGTTTATGGAAAATGACAATGTTGATGAAGGTAGTGGTGGTGGTAGTGGTGGTGGTGGTGGTCGTGGTGGTCGTGGTAGTGGTAGTGGTAGTGGTAGTAGCATGGTGGTGATGGTGGTGGTAGTGATAACGATGATAGTGGTGGTGGTGGTAGTGGTTATAGTAGTAAGTCAAGTTTGATTGAGTAGTTGTGGAGTCTTATTGATTAGTAAGTGAGATTTAATTGAGTAGTAAGTCGAATCTGATTGAGTAGTAAGTGAAGTCTTAATAAGTAGGATAAATAAAAATTATTTAGTAATTTTTATAAATTCAAATATTTTTAAAAAATACCTAACATGTCCAAATAATTTGTTTAATAATTTAATGTAGTAGTAAGGGGATCTTTATCAAATAGTAAATTATGTTTAATTGAATAATAGTAGAATTGGGTTTTAAATAATCATGTATATTATTTTTATTTGTAAAATGATAGCACATTGCTTGATGTTCGAGTAAGTTATGAGTAATATTTTACGATTATGTTATAAAATTACTTCTTTAGTTTGATTTGATTTTAAGATTTTTATAGTTTCATTCTAAATTTTAAAAATCTGTAAGTAATCGCTTGGTCATTAGTTTATTCTTAAACAAGTCAAATTAAATCATACTCACCCCTAATAAAGAAGTTCACTAATATGACTCTAATTACCATTTGTTACGAGTTAATTTACTACTAAATACAATTAATCTTATAAGTTTGATATAATTATACTCATAATCAATAACACAATGAGTTATAATCAAATATCACAAAGTTCATAACTATACATATAGTACATATCAAAAAAATAATGTGTATTATAAATTTTTTCTATAAACACAAGAATAAATATGAATGTATTGTATATATTTCAATATTAAATAAATAACATCATTTTTTTTATTCATGTAACTAACAAATAATATTGACATATTAGCTAAATTTTATTTAAATTAATAAATTTTGAAGAAAGTTCAATAGAATTATGTTAAATTTTATGGTACTTATTATATTTTTTAATTTTTAAAAAAGATTAGTCTAATTTTTTATAGAAATAATTTAATAAACATTGTATAAATGTCAAACTATTAAAAAGTTATTTCTTGATCCAAGAGGGCCACGTAGTCATACCGCTTGTCAATCACAAACCATCATGTCCCTATTATTTCTCAATCACCCAATACAAATTATAGACCCCCACTTCTTTCACTAATCACAACAAATCTAAGAGATCACGTAAGTATATCCCATTACCACCAAATAACTTTTTCATATCACCTGTTAATTAAAAGAAAAATCAACACAAAAAAGTGAAGTCACATCACATCACATCACATCACCGTTAAACCGGTGACTCCGGTGACACACCCCTTTTTTTTATTAGAAAACTACTTTTTGGTATCATACATGAAAACCTCTTCCAGATACTGTAGTTGAACCCGAGACAATGGGGTTTACTTGTTCCGTGTTTGAATGAGCATTTTAATTAGATTGGATAAATTGCAGAAAAAGCCCTAAGCATTGAGCTTTGGTAGGATGGACATTGGGTGGGTTGATAGTAATTGAGAGGGTAATTTATGTCTAAATTGGGCCGAGCTAGGATAGTGGGCCGATCTATGGTCCGTATTGAAGAGGCTGAGAAGATGGGCCCCGGGCAAGTGTTAGTCCGGTCCGAAGTAAAGGATTTCCTCCGGAATAAGTACTTGAGTTTAGTTCGGTCGCAGGTTGTTTGGGTTAGCTCGGTCATGTTGTTCAGAACCGAGGTATATTGGGCCTGCTTTACGACCTGAGTAAATGGTAGCTCGGCTTGATTCTTCTATGGATAGCTCGGCCTTTGCATGCGAGGCCGAGGTAGGGGACAGGAAAGCGGAGCCGAGGTAACAGTTGTTCGGTCTTCAGTGATTAGTTCAGTCATAGCGTATGGAAACCGAGGTGTGCTAAGTCCTTAGGAGGATTGGTTCTGCAAATAGTTCGGCTCAACTCTCTTATGGTTAGCTCGGTCGTAGCATGGGGAAGCCGAGGTAAGAGAAAGGAAAGTAAGGGCCGAACTAGAGGTTACTTCGGCCATATTGGAGTCCGGCCGTGGTAAAACCATCTCACTTGGTTTAAGCGGTGAGGGAGGGTGTTGGAGGATAAACATTATCTTCCAGGAGTATGAATCCTAGAAGGACTCTACATGGAGGAGTAAGAGTCCTACTAGGATCGTGCCACGCGAAACTTATAAAAGCTCACCAATATCACCTTTGGAGAGGTAATGCAACTTTGCTCCCTGAATACATAGAGCTTTTGTCTATTTGTCAAGCTTACTGACTTAGGCATCGGAGAGGTTTCCGGCACACACCCGCCGGCTAGCTCACGTGTGTTTTCAGGTAGTTGAACGACGTCGTACGGAGGAGCGCAGACTTGTCAACAGGATTATACGAGAAGGTGTATTTCTTTCCCGTACAATTGGCGCCGTCTGTGGGAACTCAGACAAGAACAACCTCTTGATCAAGCTTTTTCTCCCAAAAATCAATGGCGAACAACGAAGAATTACCTCAGTCCGCCGTTGACGGACTAACTCCAGAAGGGGGTGCAAGGCGCGAAGGCCTACCCGTGGTCACTCCCATGGCGAACCTGGAACCACACAGACAAAATTCCAGGAGGGATGCAAGGGGACGAAGGCGGAATAACAGCCCCATCACTCTCGTTCGCAAAGCCCAGAAAGACAAAGACGCAGAATTGATCCTCAAACTTTGGAGATCGCGTCAGGAACAAGACGAACTGATCCGTCGGATGGCAGCGGACATGGAATCTCTAAAGCGCCAGGTGAAAGGAAAAGAAGTGGCGACAGGAGAGGGGCGCACAAACAAGACGCCCCCTCGCCACTCGGAAAGTCGTAGTCGGAATACTACACCCTCACAAGGAGAAAGCAAAGCCTCAGGACAGGCGATACAATCGATCCAGTCTCCAGAACTCGTCACTCCAGGTCTGAGAGGACGAGATCTGAGAGGTCACACTGAGGGAAGCACATATTGGCCCTCGCATACGCACCAAACGAGATCCAGGCAGACAGAGTTGCCCAGATCGTCCGACCTACGAACCGTGCTAGAAGAGAAGGCACGATGGAAGGAGGACGCCAGGGCGGCGATCCACACAGAGTTTCTGCCTTACAGCGGTTGGCTCCTCGGACGCATGGAAGCGTCGAGGTTGGAATGCCAATACCGCGCCCGGCCTACGAACCAACGGACAAGGCATTGGCGAGGCTGCAGACCTCACCATTCGTCCCAGCAATAGAGAACGCGCCCCTACCGTCAGGCTTCCTACAGCCCAAATTCACAACATATGAGGGGAAGACGGACCCCTACTCACACTTGAGCCACTTTCGCCAGGTCATGGCTGTATACCGGCGGAATGAGGCCTTGATGTGCATCCTATTCCCTTCAAGCCTTGGCGACCTAGGCCTGACTTGGTTTGAGAAACTTCCAGAAGGCAGCATAGCCTCCTGGGCGCAATTGGCGGAGGCTTGTAACAAGGATTCCGAACAAACACTAAAACTCCGGTGGAGATCGACCAGCTACTCTCCATCGACATGGGCGACAAGGAGACCCTGAGATCATACAACAGTCGCTACTGGGAGACATTCAACCAGATTGGGGACTGCCCAACCAATCTCGCCATTGCGCAATACAAAAGAGGCCTTCCAGTCGGGAACAGACTGAGGGACTCTATCACCATGACACCGCCCCTCACCATGGAGCCCTGATGGAGAGAGTGCATCAGCACATCAGGGTAGAAGAGGATGGCGCTCGTGCCAAAGCAAAATCTGGCGCGACCACAGCACCAGAGAAGAAGACCTCAGCAAAGGTCAAACGGTAGATCGCCAGAACGAAACGGACGGGCAAAAGACAACGGAGAAGACCAGGACAAAAGATGGTTGAGAGTCCGCACTGCCATAACCACGGTCTTCAAGAAACCGATCTACCGTATACTTAGCGAGATTCGAGACGAGCCTTTCGTCAAGTGGCCAGCTAAGTTAGGCGAGGCACAGAAGGACTACGATGACAGATCAGGTGCACCTTCCACAAAGAAAAGGGGCACCGCACTGAGAATTGCACACCATTGAGGCAGCATCTGGAAGAGTTGGTGGCAGCAGGTCACCTGGAAATACATAGAGGAGGGGCACAGCCAGCCCCCCAGGACCAGAATATGCCCAATGGAATGCCGAACGACGCCCCACCTCAAGGCGTCATCAACGTAATACATGGAGTCTTTGAACCTGAGCGTGTATGCGAGCTCAGAGGTTCAATCAAAAAGGCTGAGCACTTAAGAGAGGTGCTAAGTGCCCAACCAGTCAAAAAGGGGAAGACAGAGGCCACAAATGTCATGTCTTTTTCGGATAAAGACTTGGCAAGGATTTATTGCCCTCACAACGATGCCTTGGTCGTCACTCTCCGAGTCAAGGATTTTGACGTCAAGCGGATTCTGATTGACCAAGGTAGTTCGTGTGAAATCATGTACTATGAAACCTTCAAACAACTAAAGTTGCAAGATAAAGACTTGGCGCCTGCCGTATCTCCCCTTATCGGATTCAACTCCATGCCAGAATGGCCCGTCGGCAAAATTATCCTCCCAGTCAGAGCAGGGAGTGTGACGAAACAAGTGGAGTTCTGGGTGATAAAGGTCCCCTCCACCTACAACGTTATCTTGGGCAGAACATGGCTGCATGCCATGCGCTCGGTGGTCCTCCTACCACCAAGTGATGCGATTTCCCAACGACACCGGAGTAATAGAAGAAGTATATGGAGATCAGATCATGTCGAAGCAGTGCTTTGTCACAGTGAACGGCAGCCGCGCTGCCAAAGGATACGTTCATTCGGTGGAAGAACCTGAGAGTAATGAACTATTCGCAGGTTGGCAAAGCGGCTAGTCAGAAAGCAGTGGAGGACTTGGTGGAGGTCAGAATAGATGAAAAGAACCCGGATAAGTTCTTTTTGCTTGGTTCGTCGTTGTCCAGCACTGAGAGATTGGAGGTCTTGGAATTTTTGACCTCCAACATCGAAGTGTTCGCCTGGACCCCATACGACATGCCAGGCATTGATCCCAACTTCATCTGTCACCAACTCAATGTCCACCCTTCTGCCAGACCAATCATTCAGCGCACCCGCAGATCGGCACTCCACCACGCCGAAATAGTGGCAGAAGAAGTAGGAAACCTGCTGGAGGCAGGGCAATCAGAGAGGTGCACTACCCAAGATGGATCTCCAACACCGTCGTAGTGCCAAAGAAGAATGGCAAGTGGCGTGTTTGCGTCGACTACAAAACGGTCAACAAGGCGTGCCCAAAAGATAGCTTTCCTCTACCAAGGATAGATCAACTGGTAGACTTAACAGCAGGGCACAACCGACTTAGTTTTCTGGACGCATACAGAGGCTACCACCAAATTGCCATGCACGAACCTGACCAGGAGGTCATCTCCTTCACCACTCCAAGAGGACTATACTGCTACAAGGTCATGCCCTTTGGCCTAAAGAACGCAGGGGCGACATTCCAGAGAATGGTCACCAAGATGTTTGAACCATTGTTAGGCAGAACAATGGAGGCTTACATCGACGATATGGTGGTCAAAAGCAAGGATGAGAATGACCATCTAAAGACCTAGGTGAGATGTTTGAGATCCTGAAAAAGCATAAGTTACGCCTCAACGCGTCGAAGTGTGCATTCGGAGTAGGATCTGGCAAATTCCTGGGCTTCCTGGTGACCAACCGGGGTATAGAGGCAGACCCCTCCCAGATCAAGGCATTCAGGATCTGGAGAGACCAAACTCAGTCAAAGAAGTGCAGCATCTCACCGGCATGGCCGCGCGCTCAATCGATTCATAAGCCGGTCGTCAGATAGACTACGCCATTTTTCCATGCTTAAAAGCCAAGTTTGATGGGACGACGAATGCGACCAAGCT
Organism: Camellia japonica; assembly: GCA_030407325.1. Lineage (NCBI taxonomy): Eukaryota > Viridiplantae > Streptophyta > Magnoliopsida > Ericales > Theaceae > Camellia > Camellia japonica. The sequence goes on from JAPPVO010000024.1 coordinate 82,882,302, forward strand.
CTGGAAAGCTTGAAGGAATACATGTCTTCTCCACCACTACTTGTAACCCCAATTCCTGGAGAAGAACTTCTTGTACCTCGCAGTTTCCAGCATGCAATAGCGCAGTGTTGGTCCGCGAGAAGGAATCCAACATCTTCCATCTATTATGTCAGCAAGACATTGCTGGGAGCCGAAACAAGGTACTTGCCACTGGAGAAACTGGCATTGGCCTTGATGATGGCCTCAAGAAGTTTCGCACTACTTTCACGCCCACACCATAGTTGTTCTCACAGCCTTCCCATTAAAGGCTTTATTTGAAAGAGCAAACTTCTCTGGGCGAATTCTGAAGTGGGCAGTAGAGTTGGGACAATACGACATCAAGTTCCAACCTAGGACCGCAATAAAAGCACAAGCATTGGCAGATTTTGTCGCAGAATTCACACCAGGAAGTCATCACATCTGCCCAGTCGACCTAACTGAAACAACCGAACTAGGGATGGAAGTTGACGTCGGAATAACGCAACCCCTAGTACTGGTTACTCAGTCAGGCCCAAGGCAGACCAGAGTAAAGAAAGGAAGAAGAAACAGACCATGCTACACCAAGTCAGGACTCGCCAACAAATAAAGACTTGGTGCAAACAGAAAGCAAGGGGCAGACAACGAGCATGGACTCTGAAGAAACACCAGCACATGGAAGATCCCAAGGCATCATCTGATCCCTCCACCTGCTGGAAGTTGTTTGTGAGAGATGTGGAAGCTCTTCGTGGATGGAGCATCCAACCGCATGGAGCAGGACTTGGCATAGTCCTCATCTCTCCAGACGGCCTAGTAGTGGAGCAGGCAATCAACCTTGGCTTCCCAGCATCAAACAACGAAGCGGAGTATGAAGCGCTTCTGGCAGGCCTCAAGTCAGCATTCTACATGAAGGCCACCGAGCTAATGGTTTACAGCGACTCACAGTTGGTGGTAAACCAAATATCTGGCGACTACGAGGCAAAGGATGATAGAATGGCCAAGTACCAAGAATTGGTCAGAACAGAGATAAAGAAGTTTGAAGTGGTGAGGATAGAACAGATCGGCAGAGAGGAAAACAGCAGAGCAGACGAACTAGCAGGCTTCGCCTCAATGGCAGACACCTCCATTCCTCACCCACTACTAATCGACTATCTGCCTAGACCAAGCATTGAAGACCCAGAAGCAGAAGAGGTATGTTGCGCAGATTAGGCCCTTCTTGGATGGATCCCATCATACTGTTCCTGAAAGACGGCACCTACCAGAAGAGAAGAAAGAAGCCAACAGAATAAGAGCAAAGTCGCAGCGATTTTGGCTCTCTCCATCCTTGGCATTATACAAAAGTCGTTCTCAGGACCTTACTTGAAGTGTGTTCACCCCAGCAAAGTGGAAGCATTCCTATTCGAAATACATGAGGGGTATGCGGCAGCCATCAAGGAGGAAGATCATTGGCATAGAGCAATTTCACAAGGATATTGGTGGCCATACATGCAAGCGGATTCAGAGAAGTATGTTAAAAAATGCGAAAAGTGTCAAAATTCGCACACCAAATACACCAACCTGCCAGAGAACTTCTACCTCTAACCAGTCCATGGCCTTTCGCAATGTGGGGATTGGACATAGTAGGCCCACTTCCAACAGCTCCAGGCAACAGGAAGTTCTTTCTTGCCGCAACCGACTACTTCAAAGTGGGTAGAAGCAGAAGCCTTGGCGTCAATCAAGGAAAAAGATGTGAAGAAGTTTGTCTGGCAGAATATCATCACTCGATTTGGCATACCAAAGGCACTGATCTCAGACAACGGCACTCAATTCGATGGTAGGATTTTCAGAGGCTTTTGTGAAGATACAAGATAGAGTTCTACAATTCTACACCGGCATATCCCCAAGCAAATGGACAGGCAGAGGCGTCAAACAAGGTAGTCTTGGATGGATTGAAGAAAAGGTTAAAAGAGCCAAAGGCAAGTGGGCAGAAGAGCTCCCCATGTTTTATGGGCTTACCGCACCACGCCTCGACGATCAACAGGAGAAACACCATTCTCCTTAGCTTATGGCATGGAAGCAGTCATCCCATTAGAAGTTGGCCTCCCCACAATTCGAAGCGAAAACTTTGATCCAGACTTAAATGGCGAAGCCATAGCATTGGAACTTGACCTTGCGGAAGAAAGAAGAGACAGAGCATTAGTTCACATCGCCTCCTACCAACAAGAGTTGTCCAGAAAGTATAACAAAACAGTGCATCCAAGGCAATTCAAGATCGGAGATTGGGTACTGCGCAAAGTGATGGGAAATACCTTGGTTCCAGGAGATGGCAAGCTAGGACCTAACTGGGAAGGACCTTACAAAGTGGTCGGATTAGCAGGCAAAGGGGCATACCACTTGGAAGATGAGGACGGCAAAGCAATTCCCAGGCCATGGAACACAGCAAATCTCAAGTTGTTTTATTTTTAGCTTTTTTCTTTTAAGTATGTGTAATTTTTTACTTTCTCAATAAAAAATCGATTCTTTTTCAGTATAATTTTTCAGTAGACAGTAGCTTTAGTAGTTAGTAGCATTGTAAACATAGTTGGCCGGAATAACCAACTATGACCCTTCCTAAGCCCAGGATAAGGATCCAGGCTGCAGGACGTTTGGTCGGAATAACCAAACACTTTATTCTAAGTTGGCTGGAAAAACCAACTTAGAGGTTGGCTGGATTAAACCAACACCCTCCTAAGCCCAGGATAAGGATCCAGGCTGCAGGACGTTTGGTCGAATAACCAAACATGTATTCTAAGTTGGCTGGAAAAACCAACTTAGAGGTTGGCTGGATTAAACCAACACTTTGTACTCTTCAGCCGAAGTAAGTGTATGGCTGAAGAGTGGTTGGCTGGATTAAACCAACTCTGTACTCTTCAGCCGAAGTAAGTGTATGGCTGAAGAGTGGTTGGCTGGATTAAACCAACTTTGTACTCTTCAGCCGAAGTAAGTTATATCGGCTGAAGAGTGGTTGGCTGGATTAAACCAACACTTTGTACTCTTCAGCCGAAGTAAGTTATATCGGCTGAAGAGTGGTTGGCTATTAAGTTAGATAGCTTAAACCGAGATCACAGTTGAGCAAATGAGTTCGTGCAAAAATCATTACAAATGAAGGCATACATATACAAAACTGAAACAAGAGTTGAAGAAAGATTTTTTCGTTAAAAGTGCAAACCAAGTACAATTAGGGGGCCGAAGCCTGGTTACAAAAAGTTCAAAAACAAAAGAAAGAAAAAATCAGCAGAGAAGTGCATCTAGTTCGGCGTCAAATTCATCTTCGGCATCTGTTCGGAGCACGGTTTGAGCTGGGAGCTCGGTCTCAGCCTGAGCCTCGGTCTCAGTTGGCTGCACCTCGACCGTTAGGTCTTCAATGACTGGCTCCAACCGAACTGTTTGATTATTTTGCTCTTGGTCATTGACGACCGGGTGACAGTTTGCTCATTTTCGTCATCATCCTCATCATCTCGTCATCAGAACCTTCGAGGAATTGCCTCTGGGAGATCGGCAGCATATTGCGAAAGCGAGCCGGAATAGAACACGGTGGAGCATTGTACCTCTGTGTCAAGTCGTACACCGAGCTTCTCCACCGCACTTCCTCCAGCCACACTTTAAAGAATAAGTCCTTGGCTGCGTGCACTGGAGGTTGTATGCGTCTTCGGCTCCTTAAAGCCTCGCTTTTCGGCTTCTTTCATTCCGGCCTTTAGTTGGTTTATCTCGGTTGTCTTTTTTCTTCTCCATTTTCGCCAAGAGGGTAGGTATTTGGTCTTTTGCCTCGTTGGGCAACCTTCAGCTTTTCGGCTTCGACGAATTGGCAATCTCGGTCAGTTCGATCGTTCTCACCACGTAGCTCGGCCAGTTGCTTTTTTTACTTCCTCCAGCTCGGCTGTTTTAGCTCGGCCTCTCCCATGGCCTCCCTGGTACTTCTCCTAAGCTCCAGTACCTTCCTATGTGTGATGTGGTTTTCTGAATGGCGTGCAGGGGAATAGTAATTTTGTCTTTAGCCGGATTGAAAGTTGGAAAAAATTGCATAGCAAGTTGTAAGTTACTTACCAGGACCAGGATCATTGATTTTGTTGAAGACCGGATGGCCTTCAGCTCGGTGTTGAGCTGCCTTTGGTGGTGTGCTCCATGTCCTTGGGAAGGCACACACTCTTGGCTAGATTGAAAGCCATTGAGTGGTCCTTCTCAGCAACAACCGAATCCGAAGCCGTTATATCTCGTCGTTGAAGGTGAGACTGGGAACCCATTTTGATGACCCAGCTCGGTCGGAGTTCTCTGGTTTGAGGGCTTTGTTGGGGGCTTGGGAGAGGGCTTGGCGGCAGAACGGTTTCATCAACAAGTCGTTGCTCGGATTGGCTAGTCGGGCACGTTTGCTTGGGCGTGATGACGACGGCCGTTGGGTTGGAAGGGCCACCACGGCTCAGTTGTCTGGCCGGGTTTGTGGTATTTCGGTGGGGTTTTTGCGGTCAGTAACGCTTTCAGTCGGTTTCTTTTCGCCATCTTCTTGTTCGGCTGTGAGGGGAATTAAGTTGATTTCAGGCAAGGAGGGGTCCGGTTGCGGTGCTTCCTCAAGAAGAAAGTCAGTTACCCTCGCTTTCGGCGACCGCTATATCAGTAGGTCGACTCGAAGTTTAGAAGTTTTGCCCAACTTCTCTCCTTAACTCGTAATGCGGCGCAGAAGACCGAGGTTGGGATAGCCGTAGTTTGAAAGGAGATGGGCTTTATCTGTAAAATAAGACAACTGTTAGTCCGGTGCATATAGTAAAACCGGAGTAAAAGATAAGAATGCAGGGAAAACGAAGTAAGTCTACCAGGGATTCCTTTGTTCCAGTTTATGCTTCCACCTGGGATCTGGGCTTGGTGGTCCTCAAAGTTCCCAGACACCAGAAGTAATCATCGTCATTTAGGTCTTTGTCCGGTGTGTTCTTAATTATTTTCTCTCGGCCACGGCGTATTCTCAAATAATAACACCAGCCGTCGTCTTTAGATCCTATGGAGTATTGGTGCAATATTTCGGCTAAGCCTAGGTTGAGACCGGTTTGGCGGTTCAGTGCGGCTATTCCCATTATTATTCGGTAAGTGTTTGTGGAAAGTTGGGTTGGGCATAGTCTGGTTTGCCTAAGGAACTCACAGATTAGTGGTTGGACTGGGAATCGTAGTCCGGTTTCCATTATTGACTGAATGGTGAAAGGAACGAAGCCTTGGTTGCCCATGGGTCAACGTCTAGTTCGGCTAAGGTAAGGTTTACATCGGCGGGAATGTTGTAATCTTTTTGAATTCGGCTAGGCCTCCTAGGGTTTGTACTAGGAATCTATACTTCCCCATCTATCGGGTAAATAAAGAATAAATTACTTCGGCTGAAGAAGTTGTGCTCAGTAGCTCGGTCGAGCCTTCAAAGAGAATGGCCTGGGCAACCTAAAGTCTGCAAAGTGGAAGATCAAGCACAGATCATTGACCGTGCTACAAAAACAAAGCAAGAAAAGGATGCCTTACTTCGGCTAAATAGGGTGCTACGGGATCTACCTCGGTTCTAACAAGTGGCTTGTTATCTCGGTTTGGCAAGTTGTTATCTCGGTTCTGCTTATGGTTTTTTTACTTCGGTTAAGCTTTCAGGGGCAGCTTTCTGTGTTCGGTTTAGGAACTGAGAAAGCTGGCTTAGCCCCCCAAGGCTTAGCTCGGTCGAGGGCCAAAATTTTCTAGTTCGGTGCGTTTTTATTTCGGCTGATGTGAATCAGTTGGTGGCCTATTTAAACTACTGATGTGCACAAGTGCTAGTTCGGTTCCAGTTTTCCTATATCTTCATACAGCACAAACGATATCCTAGTTCGGTTGGGACATGTTTTTAGATCTAAGCTATGTTCTACAGGTTGCATCATGATATTCAAAGTGTTCTTATAAAAGTTCTTTCCAGAAAAAGTACAAAACAAATAACATAAAAAGTGTTTTGCAAAAACACATGAAACAGAATACAGGAAATAAGAGGAAAAACAGGGAAACATGGAACAGATTCATGATTGCTTACCTGGTAGTGAGTTAGGAGAAAGAAATGGAAGCAAACGGCAGCACAATACGAGCTTCAGAGATGCAAGAGTGAAGAACAAGCGGCAGTAAGAGAGAAGTTGAATAGTGCAGAGTGAGATCGAGAGTGAAGTGATTTGTTTTGTGTAAAAGGCGAAAAGACGGGAACTATTCAAAACTTACGAAGTACGAGGGCGGTGTTACAACTATGGATAGCCAATACCGGCGTGCCACGTGTCATTGGAAGAACAATCGATTCAGTTTCTGCACCTGAAGAGACGTTTGAGCCGGACAAGTATAGCCCGGTGTGGGCTTAGCTCGGTTGGAAAAGCAAAAGGGTTTTAGCTCGGGTGGAAGACAGGTAATCCCAATCATGCTTCGCAGATGGAATTAAGGGGCAATTGAGAGGGTAATTTATGTCTAAATTGGGCCGAGCTAGGATAGTGGGCCGATCTATGGTTCGTATTGAAGAGGCTGAGAAGATGGGCCCCGGACAAGTGTTAGTCCGGTCCGAAGTAAAGGATTTCCTCCAAAATAAGTACTTGAGTTTAGTTCCGTCGCAGGTTGTTTGGGTTAGCTCGGTCATGTTGTTCAGAACCGAGGTATATTGGGCCTGCTTTAGGACCTGAGTAAATGGTAGCTCGGCTTGATTCTTCTATGGATAGCTCGGCCTTTGCATGCGAGACTGAGGTAGGGGAAAGGAAAGCGGAGCCGAGGTAACAGTTGTTCGGTCTTCAGTGATTAGTTCAGTCATAGCGTATGGAAACCGAGGTGTGCTAAGTCCTTACGAGGACTGGTTCTGCAAATAGTTCGGCTCAACTCTCTTATGGTTAGCTCGGTCGTAGCATGGGGAAGCCGAGGTAAGAGAAAGGAAAGTAAGGGCCGAACTAGAGGTTACTTCGGCCATATTGGAGTCCGGCCGTGGTAAAACCATCTCGCTTGGTTTAAGTGGTGAGGGAGGGTGTTGGAGGATAAGCATTATCTTCCAGGAGTATGAATCCTAGAAGGACTCTACATGGAGAAGTAAGAGTCCTACTAGGGTTATGCCACGCGAAACTTATAAAAGCTCACCAATATCACCTTTGGAGAGGTAATGCAACTTTGCTCCCTGAATACATAAAGCTTTTGTCTATTTGTCAAGCTGACTGACTTAGGCATCGGAGAGGTTTCCGGCACACACCCGCCGGCTAGCTCACGTGTGTATTTTCAGGTAGTTGAACGACGTCGTACGGAGGAGCGCAGACTTGGTCAACAGGATTATACGAGAAGGTGTATTTCTTTCCCGTACAGATACAAATGAACATATACTACATGCAATCAACACATGATTTCCTCTTAATTACATATTAGGCATGTCTAATCATGGATTAATAGTTAACCACAGGTCAGGGTTGTTACAATCTTCCCCCCTTAAAGAGTTTGGTCCTCCAAACTCGAATTACCTTCGTTTTGGAGACATATCGGGTCTAAAGGGAACAGTTTAGGGTATCTCTTCATCATATCTTCTTCGGCCTCCTAACTTGCATAGATCCCTCCGTGGTTCTGCTAATCAACTTTTACCAGTGGGATTTCCTTGTTCCTCAATCTTTTGATTCTACGATTCACAATCTGAATTGGTCTCTCTTCATATGTATAGTCATCTTTCAGAACCACATGGGTTGGTTTAATCATATGGTGCGGATCCCACAAATATTCCCGAAGCATCGAAACATGAAAAACATTATGCATATTCTCCATAACCGGAGGTAAGGCCACTCGGTAGGTTACTGAGTTTATTATCTCAAAAATTTCATACGGCCCAATGTACCGTGGTGCTAGCTTTCCTTTTATCCCAAATCATGTCTGACCTTTCATTAGAGTCACTTTGATAAACACATGGTCCCCAACTTTGTATTCTCTATCTCTTCTTCGAACATCCGCATAACTTTTTTGGCAGCTTTGTGGAGTTTTCAAGCGTTGTTGGATCAGTTTCACTTTTTCAGTTGTTTCTTACACTAGTTTCGGTCCCAACAATGGTTTGTCACCTACTTCAGCCCAACAAATTAGAGAATGACATTTCCTTCCGTACAAAGCTTCATAAGGAGCCATTCCAATGCTTGAGTGTTGTTATACACAAACTAGGCTAGATGAAGGTAAGCCTCCCAATTCCCTTGGAAGTCCAATACACACATTTGTAACATATCTTCCAAAATTTGATTTGTTCGTTTAGTTTGGCCATCTGTCTGTTGGTGGTAGGCACTACACAGTCTGAGTTCAATTCCCAAAGCTTGTAAACTCTACCAAAATCTTAACGTGAACTTCGAATCTCTATCAGAGACAATGGATACCGACACGCCATATAATCTCACAATCTCATTCATGTAAATGTTAGCCAACTTGTCCGCATTATAAATAGTTTTAACAGGCAGAAAATAGGCAGACTTAGTTAAACGATCAACTATGACCCAAATAGAATCCATACCTCGGGAGGAGCAAAGTAGCCCTACAATGAAGTCCATGGTGATATGCTTCTATTTCCATTCCGGTATTGGAAGTGGTTGAAGCAATCCAGCAGGTCGTTGATGTTCAGCTTTAACTTGTTGGTAATGCAAACATTTAGCCACAAAGTCAGCAATGCTTTTCTTCATTCCAGGCCACCAGAAATTTTGTTTCAAATCATGGTATATCTTTGTATTTCCCAGATGCATAGCAAATTTTGAACTGTGAGCCTCAGTCATGACTCATTTTCTCAAATCCAGACAATTCGGTACACAAAGTCGGCCTTGAAATTTTAACACACTGTTTTCCAACACAAATCCTGGTTTTGGTTTTAAATTAATCTCGTCAAAGATTTTCTTCAAGAACTCATCTTCAAGTTGCTTCTCTCTAATTTTTTCAAAGATTGCAGGCTGAGCAGAAATGGTGGCCAGAATTTCACCTTGTTCACACAAAACTATTTCAATTTCATTTCGTTCCAAATCACACAACAATTCTTTCTGACCAATGAGTAGGCATGACAAATTTCCAATAAATTTTCGGCTCAAAGCATCTGCCACTATATTTACTTTCCCTACATGGTATAAAATCTGCAAATCATAGTCTTTAATCAACTCATGCCATCTCCTCTGTCTCATGTTCAATTCCTTTTGAGTGAAGAAATATTTTAAACTTTTGTGATCGGTATACACTTCACAAGTTATGCCATACAAATAATGACGCCAGATTTTCAAAGCAAAAACTACAGCCACGAGTTCAAGGTCATAGGTAAGATAATTCTTCTCAGGTGGTTGAAGTTGACAAGAGGCATAAGCAATCACCTTACCATTTTGCACTAGTACACATTCCAAACCTTTATATGAAGCGTCACTGAAAATTTGAAACCCATTAGTACCATTAGGCAAAGTTAAAATTAGTGCAGTCACTAACCTAGTTTTCAACTCTTGAAAGACAGATTCTCGTTGATCATTCCAATCAAACGACATGTTTTTCTGTGTCAGTTGGGTCAAAGCCGTGGCAAGTTTGGAGAAGTCTTTCACAAATCTTCTATAATAACCAGCAAGTCCCAGAAAACTTCGAACTTCTGACACATTGGTTGGTCTTGGCCAGTCTACAATGGCTTCGATTTTCTGTGGATCCACTGATATACCATCTTTCTTAATCACGTGTCCCAGGAATGCTACGCTGTCAAGCTAGAATTCACATTTGGACAATTTGGCATATAACTTCTTTTCTCTCAAAACCTGTAAAGCTATTCTTAGATGATGTTCATGTTCTTCCCTGCTTTTCGAATAAATTAGGATATCATCAATAAATACAACGATAGATTCATCGATAAATTGTTTGAAAACCCTGTTCATTGCAGGTGCATTTGTTACCCCAAACGGCATTACCAAAAACTCGTAGTGCCCATATCTAGTCCTGAAGGCGGTTTTCTCAATGTCTTCTGCTTAACTTTCAATTGATAATAGCCCGATCTAAGATTAATTTTAGAAAATACTTGGGCTCCCTGGACTTGATCAAACAAATCATCTATTCGTGGCAAAGGGTACTTATTTTTTATTGTCATTTTATTCAATTCCCGATAATCTATACATAATCGCAAGGACCTGTCTTTCTTCTTAACAAACAACACCGGAGCACCCCAAGATGAAGTGCATGGTCGAATAAATTTCTTGTCTAGCAATTCTTAGAGTTGAACTTTCAACTCTTTCAGTTCGGAAGTTGACATTCTATAAGGGGTCTTAGAAATTGGTTGCATCCCGGTACTATATCAATAGTAAACTCAATTTCCCTATCAATTAACTCCCCAGGTAGGTCATTAGGAAATACATTAGAAAATTCACAGACTACAGGAATTGTTTCCACATTAGCACTATCTGAAGATTCAGTCAACACACAACATAGGTAATCTCGACACCCTTTTCGTAACAATTTCCTGGCTTTCATATATGAAATCAAGTATGGCGGAAGAATCACCCCATTTCTCGTAAAAGCAAACTCAGGCATACCATGTGGTCTAAACATGACGGTTTTGTTCATGTAATCAATAGTGGCACAATATTTCGTCAACCAATCCATGCCCAATATACAATCAAAATAATCAATGCCCAAAGGCAGCAAATCGACGTACAATATCATATTACCAATCATAATATCACATGAAAAATATACATAAGCATATAGCATAGAACCTCTAGATGGTGCAAACACAGATAGTAAACAATTCATAGGTTCTAATGGTCGAGTCAATTTTCGTGAAAAAGTATGCGATACAAATGAATGTGTGGAACAAGAATTTATCAACACATAGGCATTCTGAGCATAGATAGGGATTATACCTGACACCACAGATTCAGTATTCTGTACATCCCCAGGCACTAGTGCGAACACTCTCCCTTGCCTTAGCGTTTCATTCCCGGTATTGCCCCTGGCATTAGTTCTTGCATTGGTCCTTGTTACAGGAGCAAATCCGGCTGAACTTGTTGCCGGATGGTTAGCATTGTCAAACCTCATCGGACAGTCTCTAATCATGTGATCGATTTTGCCACACCGGAAACACGCACTGTCGCACGGTGACATGTGCCTTTATGCTTCCTTCCACATTCTGAATAGATTGGCATTGACCCACTCCTTTGGCTTGAACTGCTTGAAGATCTGGTATTTTGCTTTTTGTTCATAAAGAATGAACGGCCCTTCCGAAAATTGGATCTAGATCTTTTGCTTCTCTATTCTGTTGTTAGTGTCTTGGCTTGTTTCATTGCTGCCAGGGTGGCTTCTGCCATTATTGCTCTATCTAAGACTTCCACATAGGTAGGCAACTTCAAGATGCCTACTCGGTCAAACACTTCCAAATCCAAGTCGCCTTTGAATTTCTGCGTTTTTGTAATTAGTATCCACTATATGTGAAGCAAACTGAGCTAGCTTAGTGAATTCGGCTTCATACTCGGCCACGGACATCTTGCCCTGCTTAAGTTCTTGAAACTCTAACACTTTCTGATCTCTGAAGCATTAGGGAAAGTACTTGTCATAGAAGATTTCATTGTATTGAGCCCATGTCATATTCCTATTACTATCTCAGATTAACAACCACCACCTCTGGGCTTCATCTTTGAGAGTATAGGTGGCCAATAAAACTTTTTGAGTCTTGGTACAAGGAAAACTTCAAATAACTTCTCCATTTCGAGCAACCATGTTTCTGCCTTCAACAGCTCAATACCACCTAAGAAAGTTGGTGGTTTCATCTTCATGAACTTCTGGGTTAAGTTGATAATGTCATTGTTATTCGGTTCAACTTGAACCGGCGGAGGTGAAAGGGGCAAAGGTTGTTGCCTCTATTATTGCGTCATTGCTTCAGTCAAAGCTGCAAGCATCTGTTCCATACGGCTCATTCGGGCATCAGAGGATTCGATGGCATCATTACTTCTTGTATTTAGATAATTTTTCTCACAATGTTCGGTATATTCGGCTCCAATTCATTCTTTTAATTTCATATGTTCATGTTCAGATTCAGTTTTCATAGTTACAGAAATTATTACACACACTCGCACATGCAGATGGAATGCCCCTATTTCTTACTAGGACATCTTATAGCTCATATGGACTCATGTGTGCATAACTCATGCTCTGATACCACTTTGTCACGACGCAAACCCCCCTATAGGTTTAGCGTCGTAACTGGTCAGTAATCCTTGGATTACCAAAGGCATCTGAACAAAATATCATATAAGTAGGGGCTGAGGAAACAAATATACAAAATACACATAGTCCATTGAGTTGTGTTGACATACATGGGACAGAAATTTTATAACTTATATGATTAATATCAAACTTCTTATACATCATGCCTTGTCATACAAAGAGTGTCTTGAGGAACTTAGCTCGATGTACAGATAGATAAAAACAAACAAAAACATCTTTTCCAAGATTCACAACTTGACTTATCAAAAGGAAACCTCCTTGGGAGGCATAATAGCTAGCTGACTCAAAACTCCCCAAGCAACAACTTAGGCCTGGTCACGCGTCTACTCACCTACATACATAATACTAAATAATAAGCATAGTGAATAATAACAGAATAAATGGGTTAAATGAATAATGTCACATAACTAATTTAGTACACAGAAACAGAATCATATTCATATTCTTGTTCAAGTCATTGACAAAAATCAGAATTCATGCTTATTCTTGCATGGTTCATCCGTTAACGCTAACAGATCACAGACAGAGCATCAAAGGTCATACTTGTTAGTTCTATAAAGGAACCTCTGGCCGGGTACAAATAACTTGTCAGTTACTTAAAGGAACCTCCGAACCAAGAACAGATAACTTGTCAATTCCACAAAGGAACCTCCGACCGGGTGCAGAGAACTTGTCCGTTCTATAAAAGAACTTCCAGACTGGGAATAGATAACATACTTGCGCTAGGAATTGTTGCCACAAATATTTGTCAGAAATTGGACAATCATTTACAGTACACAACATAATATTTTAGTAGAGATTCATTCCATATACAGAAAATAATTAAAGTTAAACATAGCTTTACTATGTTATTACTCACAGTTGGCTCCAAAGCAACAGACGGAGTAGGAAAATCAGATATCTTATGGCGTGTGACCTAGACAGATACAGAACGAATACATACTAATTACACACCCGGAATCATTAACTTAGTTCTTTCTTGTCTTGTGTGTTTCTACTTTTTATCCTCATTATTGTGTTTAATTTGGCCTAGGAATGTCTAGGATGCAATGAGGATGCTAAAACACTTGAAAACACTTTAATAACTTGCTGAAAACAGGGTCGCTCGAGCACAACTTCCTTCACTTAAGCAAGCATACAAATTGAGGGGGCTCGAGTACAACTTTTGTCGCTCGAGCAGTCTATAAACTTCTACAAAAGTACTAGTTGCTTGATTTTTCTGCTTGACGCTCGCTCGACTATCGCTCGAGCGTGAGATTGAAGTCCTCGCTCGTGCGCAACTTTTGTCGCTCGAGCGATCTGCAAAATAAGTGAATTTCTGGGAGCATGCATTTTACGCTCGAGTCAACTTTTGGTCGCTCGAGCAGAAGTGCAAAACAAAGGGTGGTCGCTCGAGCGTGGAAGCAGAATTCTAGAATTTCCAGATTTGTTTCCAAGCTTCAAACTTAACCCTAAAGCTGCAAATTATGGTCTCTTGGGCAAAAACTTAAGGAAACTCTTGCGAACTTGGAAAACATGGTGAATTCAAAATCAATTTCACAAAATCAAGGCCCAAAAGCTTCTAATTGTGCAAAATTGAATTGTATGTATGTAGAACATGCATGAGTTGTTATGAATTCAACCTTCCAAAACATGATCATACAAGGTAAAAGGGCATAAAACTTGATGAATTTCATAACAAGAAAAGATGAACACATGCATGAGAGATTTCTTGAAATCAAACTCAAATTGTAATGGAATTAAACATGCAAAAAGGAAATTTTTTTGAAATTAACTTCTCAATGCCATGAACTATACTTACATGCATGGTTTGAGTTACAATTCTATAATTCTAGCTTAATCCTCATGTCATTTCACCTCTTTCACTTGAATTCTTACATAAACTAACTCAATTACACAACTAGGGTTGGATTTCTTACCTTTGATGCTTAATGGTGTTCTAGAGGTTCAATTGCTTAAGTTTCCAATCCAACCTTCAATTCCCCACAAGTCCTCTTTTAATTCTTTAGTTCAAACTCTCTCTCTAGGCTTCCCTCTCACTCTCCCATGTTTTTTTCTCTCAAGGAGATGAAATGAGAGTGTAAAAAAATGCACTCTAGAGCCCACTCAAGCCTTATATAGGCTCAATTAAAAAGACTTAATTAATGGTTAATCAATTGACATTATTTACTCTAATTATTCGGTTCCGAAGTGAATTTAAATTGAACCTACTATAAAATTCTAAAAATTTCAACTAACCCAAAAACCAAGTTAATTTTGTGATCGAATGCCGATAAAGCTTTCAATTCGCAGTACAGAACAAAACACAAACATAAATAAATGTCTCTACGACAAACAGATACAGATGCAAATGAACATATACTACATGCAATTAACACATGATTTTTCTTTTGTAGGCATGTCTAATCATGGATTAATAGTTAACCACGGGTCGAGGTTGTTACAATATAGGAGCCTTATATAGGCTTGATTAGTGAGTTTAATTAAAACTAATCAAATGGACACTAATTATTCTAATTTAATCGTTTCGAATCAAATTTTAATTAAACCCACCATAAAATTTTAAATCCCAAATAACATAAAAATCTAGTCACTTCCGTGATCGAATGCCGATAAGGCCTTCAATTGGCTGAATAAAACAGAAAATGAACAGATTTTTCTACGATAGATAGATAGCTATGAACACAAATAATGCAACGTGTCATGACCCGCTCCCCGTACCCAAGGGTTAAGCATCATGATGGTCAGTAATTGAGATTACCTCCAGCCAATTCTTAAACAAATTACTAAATGTGAACGAAAAAAATATTTAAGTGATGGTACCAAAATAATCATTGGAACTTTTATTTTTATAACAAAATTTATTAACCAAAAAGGCCAATGTTTATATATAAATAATAGAATTATAAATACTATAAAAGTGATGTGTGTGTCTATTCTGCAGCCCCGCGTCTAAGACTCTCCAAAAGCTATTTCTGAATTGCATTGTTTCCTGAAAATTGGTAAACAGCTATAAACACATGACAGAATGAGAAATATTATACTAAGAGCATAAGGGCATAAAATTTACCATAGATAATTATTGGCTAAACAGAGCTTTAAATTAAAATACAGAGTATATAATACAGAGATCATTTGACATATAATACAGAAATCACATAAACAAAACAGATCAGATGTATAGACTCAAGAGGTAGCTCGTACGAACTCTAGAGGTGGCTCCTACCATAGTGTAGCACTTAGCTCCGTACAGTACTTTACTCTACACCAAAAATCATAACCATGGTACAGAACATAATAGATGTATGGACTCAAGAGGTAGCTCGTACGAACTCTAGAGGTGGCTTCTACCATAGTGTAGCACTTAGCTCCGTACAGTACTTTGCTCTACACCAGAAATCATAACCATGGTACAGAACATAACAGATGTATGGACTCAAGAGGTGGCTCGTACGAACTCTAGAGGTGGCTCCCACAATAGTGTAACATTTAGCTCTATACAACACTTTGCTCCACACCAGAAATCAGAGTGTTAGTGGATCCGTGACAGACAAAGGATCACAAAATGACTAATCAGAGGGCCAATGGTTATTTAAGTCTCCCAAGGCATGGGACCTCTGTGGTGGTACTTATAAAATAATTATTCAAAACACATTTTAATAAACAGTTATATCCATGGGTTTTCCTTAGTATATCAAATAAGGTTCATAAATACATAACATAATTAAAAATGCCAATGGCCCCGTTTGGTAGAGTTATGGAAAAGTGATTATACATTATGGCTTAACAGATTATGGCTTATAGTTGTGAACATAAGCTGTTAATCTGTTTGATGCAGCTGTGAGATTATGGATTTAAGCAGTAGAGTAGTGTTTGGTTAATAAGCTGTAAAATAGTTTTTTACTGTATAATTGTCTTTTCTGCCCTTATATGATATAAAAATGATTATTTTGTCATTTTTTCAGTTTTAATTTTAAAAAAAAAATTATTTCATTAATAAAGTTGATATAATTAGTATTAATTAGTATCAATTAATATAAAAATTGATATATTTGATAAAAATGTAATGGAAGTATTATTGTTACAATTTTTTTCCATTATAAATTAATTAGTATCAATTAATTGCTTAATTAGTATCAATTAATACTAAAATTATTAATTAGTATCAATTAATGGTTTAATTAGTCTCAATTAATACTAAAATTATTAATTAGTATAAATTAATATTAACAATTAATTTTTATTAGTATCAATTAATATTAATAATCAACAATTGTTATTAATTAGTATCAATCAATAATTAATTCATTACAAAATATACAATATTAATTTATTAATAATTAATACCAATTAATATTGATTTTTTTTCTTTTTCTTCAGAAATATACATTTTTTTATTTTTAATTAATATAAAAATATTAAATATGAATTTATTAATAATTAATACCAATTAATATTGATTTTTTAATTAATATTGATTTTTTTCTTTTTCTTCAGAAATATACTATTTTTTATTTTTTAATTAATATAAAAATATTAAATTTGAATTTATTAATAATTAATACCAATTAATATTTATTTTTTAATTAATATTTATTTTGTTCTTTTTCTTCAGAAATATAATTTTTTATTTTTAATTAATATAAAAATATACAATATGAATTTATTAATAATTAATACCAATTAATATTTATTTTTAATTAATATTGATTTTTTTCTTTTTCTTCAGAAATATACAATTTTTTCTTTTTTAATTAATATTAATATTAAAATTTGGGTATTGACGAGGGCATTTAGTAATTTTAGCCCCCTACACCAACTACGCGCTTAAGTCAAAAATTTAAGCACCCTAACAAGTTTTAAGATAAGTTGAGAAATAGCTTAATTTAAGTATAAGCTGTTAACTTAAGCTGCACCAAATATAACATTTTACTTTAAATTAAGTTAAAAGCTGAAATAAACAGCTTATAAGCTCTACCAAACAAGCCTAATATAATATATAAAACATAATTAACATAAAATAAATAATGGCAACTCAAAACATACATAAAATATATTATGGTGACTCAAGATATAATATAACTCATCTTAAAATTAATACTTCACTCTTTTTTTCTACTATCAAAGACCTTCTTAACTTCTAGTATTTTCTTCTCCTTCCTTAGTTTTTTTTCCTTATTCCATTCATAGCACCACTCCTCTTTTTATACTAAGTTTAATACTTGCTCAAACAATAGGTGACACGTAGCCTCTCTATTTGCAGCTATCATCATGCTATGAATTTTATCCCTCAAATGGATAAGTTTAGATTAGTTACTTATTTATACTTTGACCCCTAAATTTCTTACTAATTACATTATTTTACAAAATTACATATAATAATACAAAATAAATCGTATATTTTTCCAACTGTGATTAAATAATATTAGTATAAATTTTACAGAATAATTAAAAATTTTGGTTGTTACAATCTTCCATCCTTTTAAAATTTCGTCCTCGAAATTAATTTAGCAAATTATCTTATCATATCTGCTGCACACTCTGATACAATTATTTCTTACCCTTTTTTTTATATTAAATTTTTGAACTTTCTGCTCAAATAAAATATAAAATATAAATAAATCTACTTAACAAAATATAACATTTAAGTACCAATCCTCCATTATCCGACTTCCTAATTGCGCGTGTCCTAAACTCCAATCAGTGTGTTTGGTTTGAGTTTTTTGGATTAAGTTTTTGAAAATAAGTTTTTTGATTTTTGTTTTTTTTTTTAGTGAATATTTTTAAAATTTTAAACATTTTTTTTACTTTTTTAGATGCACCTTATTTAGATATATCTAAAAAGTAAAAAAATTGTGAAAAAATATTTTTAAAAATTAATAAATACATAACAATACAAAAAATGTACTGAATTCTCATTTTTGTATTTTTGGTATTTAGTGAATTTTTAAAAGGTTTCTTTCACAAATTTTTTACTTTTTAGATATATTTATGTTAAGTATGTCTAAAAAGTAAAAAAAATTGCTTAAAATATTAAAAAATTCAGTAAAAACAAAAGGACACGGAAAATAAGAAAGTAGAATTTTCTGAAAAGAGTTTTTGGAAAACTCTAACCAAGCATGCTGAATGATTTTTTTTTTTTTTTAACCATTGCTTTGATACCAACGCACCATCTGAGCATGTAAAAGAATTTTCGCGCGGGCTTCTTGAGCAGCCTTATGCCAATCTACCATCTCTAGGTTGGCCCCTTGCAGCTCGGATCGGGCTTTCTCCAACTGCACCCTAAGTGGCCCCATCTCCCTTCTCGTCATGACTCCTCTCTCTAGTAGGGCAGCTGCTAAGGTCAGACTCTCCATCTGGGTAGAACCAAACGCTCTCATCAAGTTGGCATTCCCAAATCGAGACACATCCCTAATGGCTGCATCGTTAAGTACCTTTAGTAGGCGGTCGGTAGCGGCTCTAGTATCGCTCAGCACATTGGAACGCTTGCCCGCCTCAAACTAGGGCAAGCCGATCACTACACTTAAGTGACGAGCAGCTGTGCTCACTATGCCGAAGGATGAGCTCGCTCCCACTATACTGGCTTAAGTTATACTTGGGCGTTCTGCCTCCACCCTTGGCTCTATGCTCTAAGTTGTACTTGGGCACTCCACCTCTACCTTTGCCTCTGCGCTACTTGTCTCCGACTCTGCCACTTCTACTTCTGTTTTTGGCTGGGAAAGGTCAGCCCTCTGCTCCGTTCCCCCTTCGTCAGATTCATCTAAATCCAGGAATTCAACGATTGGGGCGTCTTGTTTAGCCTCGCCAACCTCTACTTCTGGCCTTGGTGGCTCACCCTCCTTCCTCCCTTCCACCTCCTCAGCCCGATCGCCCACCCTTTCCTTGGCATTTTTCTTTCTCTTCCTCATTCTCTATCTTATAAAGCGATCATCTTCTTCTTCAACCACTCCAGCTCAGCCTAACTCTTCTCTTTTAAAGGATCAATAAGCACCTTAAGCAGCACAAATTTCTTCAAATCTTGCTCGGCCAGCGGTTTAGGCGCGAGGGCGAGCGGCCTTGTGCATATATGGTTTTGAAGCAGGACCCAACTCCTTCCTTTTGAATTTCTCCATTGCAACCAAGACTTGATGGTCTTCTCCCTCTTGTGCCTTTCTTTTGGTTTCAACGTCTTTAGGGACACGGTTTCCTTCTAACCGTTCTAGGCCTAATTTCAGGGAAAATAAATCCAAAGGCTTTATGAGATCGTTCCACTTTAACCCCTTATTTTCCTTTCATTTCTTCACTAGTTTCACCCTTTACTCTGCAGTCGCCGTCAAAGTTGGGTCCACTATCCCTATTGATGGACACATAGAACCACTTGCTCTCCATCTCATTATTGATGAGGGTAACCCAGTCACCAGCCCCTCCTAGGCACCGCTTGCAGGGCTACCCAAGTCTCTTGCTGGCCCATTGCTTTGTAGCAGGAAAAAAACTCATCCACTGATATCTCCTCCCATTCGATTTCTCGTGGCCACGAGATTGCATTGACAAACAAAATTTTCCAAACATTTGGCACCAGTTGGCCTAGTGCCACTTCCAGACGGTTTAGTACGTCAACAGCGAGCTGGAGAAACGACAGCCTTAAATCCCTGTGCAACGCCTCTTCATTTATGGTAAACTCCATTGGACTAGCGTTTGAGGCTCTTTCTTCCGCCGTTGGCAACCTCAGTTTAACATTCTTAGGGATTTGATACCTCTTTCGGATTCCTTCCAAATCCTTCGCTGTTAGCGTCGATTTGTCCGCCTTTATGTGCTAGTGGTCTGGCGTCACTTGGCTGATAGGTTGGGCCGCCGAGATCATAGTTGACAAAATAAGGCGAGGTGGTCTATCTCTCCTCCATTCCACTATCCTCTCCACCCGGTACTGTTTTGCCAAAGCCACCCCATCGTCGTCTCCTAGAGGATCTTCGACCATTGGAGGAGGATTTTTCTGAACCATTTCTCTCACGTTTCTGTATATCACTTTGGTTACGAGGAGCTAACATATTGAAGATATCGAAAATTGGGGAATCAGGAGAGATGAACGATGTGAAGTTTGGAATGGCTTGGTTCTGTGCAATTATGTATGAAAATTGTATAAGAGAAAAAGCCCACAGTTTGACTGTATTCCAAGGATCGAAGTTCAAATTTACCAGTTTGAAAATTGCCAAAGTGTGGAGGGAAAGCGAAAAATGAAAGGGTTAATACATCAATCCTTTTGAATTCATGTGCCATTGCAAGTTAATACATCGGACCTTTCAAATTCACGCGCTATCGCAACTTTTCACCTATGAAATAATTCAAAATCTTCATTAACGGTCTAGATTACTCCACGTGGACGAACAGGATTATTCCTCTCCACCACTAACCCCCTATTTTTTTCGTCCCACGTCTACTTCACGTCACATCGTCACGTGCACTCCTACTCCTTGAGCCCCACGCCTTGCAATCACATTCAATCGCTCGGCCAACCCTTAGTCGATCTAGTCTATCGATCAGCCATCCTCGGTCGGTCGGAGTTATTGTTCAATCTGCCTGCCCTCGGTCGGCTAGGGTTATCACTCGGTCATTCGGGATTGTCACTCGATCGACGTGCAATTGGTTGGTCATCCTTGGTCGGCTGGACCCACCCACTCGATCCGTTTTGCTTCTCATCCACCTTCGTCATCTCCCCGTCTTCTCAACTAGAGGAAACGTTGGGGATTGCAAAGACGCTAATGTTTCCAAATTGCCCCGCGACCAATCACCCTTTGTCTCCCTTACCAGACAATTTCCCCTCTCGTACGAACAATCGTTCGCCCACGCTTTTCTCCAACTTTGGGGACTACGCTAATTTCTAATTCCCTTTACTGGTCTAAAGTTGTGCTCGAAAATTGGGAACTACTGATATGCATAGCCTAGGAGGGCCCAACCCATGGTTATCTTGGGCTGCCCAGATAATTACTTGGTTAGTAATCACCATAAAGTCCAGCAAATAAGGCCTAACAAAAAGCCTAGTAGAGAATAGAGAACCCATAGTGGTCCAAACTTAGTTACAACTAGACACATGTAGAGTAGGGAATTAGCCACCTAGCTGACAAAAATTTTGCAGAGTTATTGAGCCCACGTGCTAAGCATTAAATGAGACTGTCAAAACATTAAATGCAATAAGACCCCTCGCTCTAGGATGTGATGAAACCACCATGGCCAACGGTGAATAGGTTGCAGGCTTTCGGCCAATGAGACAACATGAATCGACAAGGAAATAATTAGTGAGATATAAGAAAACTTCTGAGGCACGTTTTGATAACAAGTAATTCACTCTCTGTCTTTACTCTAAACCTTCTCTCAAACTATTATTCCAATCACATCCTCATTTAACTTGATTGTTGGAGGTTCACAAGAAGGAACCACCCCCATCTCGGAATCTTCCTACTGGACTTGTTGTAGGTACGATTAGGAAGACGAAGGACAATCAACCAGAGGAGCTCTTGGATCAATTCGACCCATCTTCTCCCGACTAGAAATTTGCGTGCCTGTCCTCTCATGTCCCTGCAAATATTGTCCGCTTTAGGGTTGAGAGATGGATCTCGTCGTCCCCCCCTTACAGTTTTGTTCTCCCTCGGGAGAAAAGGCCTCATGCAAGGTGGAAGGGGCCAGGACGCTTATAAGGTGGAAGTTGGAGTCTTTCCCAGGTGATGTGGGACATTGTCCTCATCATAACCTCCCAGCGTACTAGGCCGCAACAGCGAGAGCTTGCCGGACAACCCCCCTTCTAGTGCCAAATTTGTGTGTTTGTCCTCTCACACCCCTGCAAATATTGTCCGCTTTGGGGTTGAGGAACAGATCTTGTCGTCTTTCCCTCATGATTTAGGGTTTAGGAGGAAAAGGTCACATGCAAGGTGGAGGGGGTCAGGACGCTTATAAGATGAAAGTGGGAGTCCCTTAAAAGCAATGTAAGACATTGTCCTCACCATCCATAATCACTGAATAATTTTTCAAAATTTATTCATATTCCCCAGTCACATAATTTCCTTATTCTTCAACATAGTAAGGAATACATATAGATTTGTCTTTTCTCACTTCACCATTGAAGTGAGGGTTAGTGTGAAACCAATTTGTTACAAAATGGGAATGGAGGGAAGAGGGATACTGGGGCTGCATGTTGTGATTAGTTCAGGTATGGGACACATTAATTGGGGTTGGGCGTCGCTGACTTCCAAAAAAAAAAATAAAATAAAAAATTCTGACCATGCACACCATCCTTTTTCTGTGAATCATGAAATCTTAGACATACATGTACGTCTTTATATATATATATAATCATGTACCCAACAGACACATTGAAAAGCGCAATAACGTCTTGATTTGTGTAATGATTTCTCCTTCAAACTATTTCCTTATAGAAATTGATAGCATAAAATAAGAACATGGATACTACAATAATAAGATTTAAATTAAATAACAAGCTACAAATTACGCTCAAAGAAAAGTTATCGTTATAAAAAAAAAAAAAAAAGGGAGACTACTATTTATAACAATACAAACGCCCCATCATACCAAATATATATGTACTTTTAGCAACAATAATAATACAATCGCATCCTTTTGTGTGTTGAGTTTCAGACCCCAAACCCACTATCAGCCCCGTTTTAATAGTATGATACATTGGTCTTTTAAAATTAAATTAATTTAATAATTATAACTAAACAATTTTATTACATTTAGACTGTTTATCTTTTTTAAGACAACAATTGATTTTACATCTTAGGTTTTCAAAGTTTTAGCATTTGCATAAAATCTAACTACATGAAGGTCAATACTTTTTTTTGCTAAGAGAAGAGTAACAGTTGCTCCATTCTAACTGACTAACTAGGCCTATTCGAATTGAACATACTGATTAAGGATTTCATTCCAATGGAAAAATTATGGGTTTAACTATTCTAAAGAGAAGTGGAATTAAGAAGATAAACACTATTTGGTTTAGTTTTGGGAGAGTAGTTTTTAAAAATTGTTTTGGGAGAGATTTTAGAAATTTTTTGGTTTGTTTGGTTATGTATTTTGAAAGTAGTTTTGGAGTTTGAGAGTTTGGAATAATTTGATATTTTGTTATAATTGAGTAGATGTGTGTGAGAGAAAAAGTGATTGAGAATGAGAGAAGAGAGAAAAAGTAATTGATTGATAGGTAAGAGAGAGAAAGTGATTTTGAAAATTGTTTTAGAAAATTTACAAACCAAACAAATTTTTTAAAAAAATTTCTCAAAATCACGCTACAAATCCAAACCAAACATACCCTTGGTGTTTTGTAAAAGTAGGAAAAATAAATTTCATAAGTACTAATCTAACAATTAAAAATTAACTTTTGCCGATAAATAAATAAATAAATAAAACAATTGCTCCAATCCAACTCAATTTTTGATGTCTTCCTATGAAGAAACACACACACACACACACACACACACACCCCCCCGAAGTGAACACTCATTTGTTTAAATATTTAATCATGATTACCATGCAAAACCCCCTTCCATCACCAACATCTATTTGCCTGTCTTTGTTTTCAAAACACACAGAAAAACTTATTTTGGAAAAACACTTTCTCAAAATAATCATCCACTTCACTTTTTAGGAACACCAAAAGGTGTACAAAATAACATAAAAACAGTATAAAATGAGAGAATTTTTAAACTTCTCTTCTTCTTTTTTTAACATACCACTTCATTAACTCAAACTTGATATCTCATTTCATTGGCATCTAAGTATCCTCTTATGATCATTCACGATGTGTTTGGATCATGAATTTTGACAAGAATTTAAAAGGAAAACATAAATAATTTGGATTATATTCACCCACTCTTTTTCTTTTCTTTTTTTAAATCACTATTCAAATACAATTTTAAATTCCTGACGAGTCCATTGTTTTGCTTTTGTATACACCAAAAACAAAAAACAAACAAGCCTAATTTTCCAACTGGCGCCCGTCAATTCAATATCTCCCAAAACTTTTAATCGTGTCGAAAAATCAGGATTTCAAGATCCATAATCCCCAGATCACCATAAAAAATATCTTCTTTTTTTTTTTTTTTAAACAAATGAATGGTAGTTTAATTTAATTGGGGAACCCCACAACGATAAGATGGAGACAAAGTATTTAACATCCAACGGTCTGGAACGTGGGTTGAGCTGCAATGTTTGTTGTTCATAATAATCCTTTTTTTTTTTATCTTTAAATGAATACAGCAATATATATATATAGATAGATAGATAAAAGCAGCACAAAGACAAAGTAGGTATCAGATTTTGACATAATAGTCGGAAAGCTTAATTTGTGGTCACTAATGCGACATCCATGCACCTATTTCAGCTTAGCTTTAATTTCATTATATGTAGGGTTGAGAGGGAAAAAAAAATTTAAAATATATATATATATATATATTTGTCCGATTCAGATTGAATCATATAGTTTGATTTAATTTTTTTAATGTACAGTTTCAATTTTAATTTTTAAAATAGATAAATTGTACTTCACGATCCGATTCCTAATTTATAGTTTCTGATCAAATTTAGAACTAAACTGAACCATTTAAATATATATATAAATAATTTGTTACCAATGGTAAATTCAAATATCTTATTAGTAGCAAATCTATATCCATAAGTTTTAATCTTCTACTTTTGCAAATATACTTTTGGATAGTGGTGGAACTAATATTACAATTCATAAGTTATGAATAATATTTTGGAATTATATCGTAAATAATGATAAAGTTTTTAAAAAATCATAGCTCATAATTGAACTAAACTACATTTTAATGATTCGGTCTGATTTGGTTACAAATTTCTAAAATCGTAAGTAATAGTTCGGTCATTAATTTATTGCTAAACCAAATCATACTTACCTCATACATGCTGATTTTTGTTTGGCTTATGTTTGAGCCAGTTTTTTCATTATTAGTAAAGTTCTTTTGATTATTTTTTTAAAAAACTTTTTATATCTATATGGACTGGACCAAATTAAATCAAACTGCCACTTGTGTTTCAATCCAGTAGGTTGACTATATTTTATAGATAGGATAGAGTTCTGGTTCTTAGATAGGATAGAGTTAACTATATGAATCAAGTAAAATCTGTTAGATGAATTATTTTTTCATCATTTCACTCTAGTAAGTGTTATATGGTCACTTAAACTATAAATTCAATATACTATTTTTTTTTTTTTTTAGTATTGCATCCCATATTAATTTTAGTCTATTATGAGCTTAACATTTTCATTTACCCTTTATCATATCATCTTCCTCACTTTATTGTACTATCTGAATCTCTCTCGATATATTGTATCTTTCTATACCTTTAATTTTATGTTTTTAATAAATTTTTACTTTCCTGATAATAATATAAAAAAAAAAAATTCATCTTTCTCACTATTATATCTATAATGTACATGATCAAATCATCTTAGCATATTCTTTTTTTGACTTATATTCAATTAGTGCTACTTCTACTATTCCTTGAATATATTCATTTAAGATGTTATCTTTTATATTCTTACCACATATATATCTAAACATCATAATATTTTATAAAAGTATTATTTATATATGTAAAGTATACTTGATCTTATAATAGTTCTAGATTAAATGCCATTTTGGGAACATAGTAAAACGCCACGTCTTTGGACAAAATGTCTAAAAACGTAGCTGTCAAAAAACGCAACAAAATCCCTTGGGAAGTGCCAAAAACGCAGCCCTAAAATTACAAATTAGGGCCTATGAAAAAAATTAAAAAATAAATCTCTTATGTAAGGTAAAGTATTTTGGTCATTTTAATTTGATTTGACATCATAAATAAATATTAAACTAAAAAGCAAAAAGTCAGTTTTTTACCAACTTTCCAAATCACTTTCAAAAAAGCCAAAAAACTTGATAAAAAGCCAAAAACTAACTTTTTACTAACTTTTCAAAACAACCCTAAACAATGAGTCCACTAAAAATAAAAATAAAAATAAAAAACTTGAACTCATAAGCAAAAAGCAAATTTGAACACACAAAGGCAAGGCAAGGCAAGGCAAGGCACCATGGGGATTAAAATTTGAATCAACCATAGAGATTGTAAAACAATCATCACATGGCTTTCTATTGAGAGGGCTATTCTATTTACAGAAGAGTGGGATAGACACCTTAGTTTGAGACCTCGTTTGGGAAGCGATCCGTTTAATTAAAAAGTTAAAAAATTATTAAAAAAATTAAAAAATTAATAATTTATACCAATAAGTTAAAGTTTTTTTTCTTTACTTTTTGCACATCTTTTCGTAAAAATTCAGAAAGTCATCCCAAACATACTAGTTTTTTTTAGTTCATATTTTAGTCAAATAGTCAAAAAGTTACTAAATTAACCTGTTCCCAAACGAGACCTGAGTATGTCAAAAAGTCTAGTTTTTTTTTTATTTATTTTAGTCACAAAAATATAAAATAAATTAAAAAGTTAATAAGATAAAATGTCACATTCAAACCATAATCATTTGATTTTTTCTCTTACAAAAGTCAAAAAATCTAAAAAAACTTATCACAAACAAAAATTTTTAACTTCCAAATTAAAATAACTAAAAAACCAAAAAATTAAAAACTAACTCAAACCCAAACCAACCTAAGATGTTTCGGAAGTGATATGAAAAACACACACACAAACTTACTTTGAGAATGAAACATCCCTCATGAGTTCCCATGTGATTGTTTAGAGACTAGGAAAGAGAGTGGTCTTTTTGTTTTGGGGAGGGTGGTAGATCATCCTACTTAGGCCCTATGAAAGTATTATATGCATAGGATAGAACCCAAACACAGTCTCCAACAAAAACAAAATAAAAATTTTAAGAAAAATCAAAAAGCAACAAATTAGGAAAAAGATTTGGGGTTAGGTGGGTTGCCTTTGTAGAGTGTAGACCCCTTGATGGTAGGCAGCTTTTCTTTATTTGCTTGCTTTCTTTATTTTCTTTTTGAGTGCTGTCCAAAGGCTATTGTTGAAAAGTATGGTAAAGTAGAATCTTTGCTCAATACTTTGTCTTTCACCTCTTTCAATCATGGAAAAAAAAGCCTTTTAAATATTTCAAATATTTTTTATAATAAATAAATAAAAATTGAAGAGAGGTTTATGGTGCAGAAGTGTTTTAAGAGCTTGGCTCATGAGCTGATTTGTACATTAGACAAGCAAGCTACTCCACTTCACATGAAATCTCAAGAAACTGTCCTCAAAAACTTGCTTATCAAAACACTCTGCTAAATTTAAGAAAATATTATACAAGATAACTGTACTTATCTAAAAATTATTTAGTTTCATGTGCAATAATATTCTGACTATTCATTGGCGTGGATTCTACACAAGGCCACACCGATGAATGGTTTAAATCTTGCGTGTATCATGTCGCGTAGTGAATAATAATTGTTTGTACTTATCAAATTTCAATCAAAAAAAAAAAATTGTAAAAGGTAAATTAGGCTAACCTCCCTCGAAGTTTGCAAAAAATATGTTAAGCTTCACAAGTTTACAATAACGATATTAACCGCTCATTAGAAATGTTAAAGCGATCAAAACTAATGTAAATAGTGCGAAGACACATAAATAAACAAGATAAAATATATATTTTAGTGTAAACAGATAATAATATCATTTTTCTATCTGTTCAACTAACAAATTACTGATAAAAATTAAAAGAACTCAATTTAATTATACTTAACTTGTGAATCTTAATAAATTTTTATCAAATTATAAGGTCAATGTAATTTACCCTGACGCTCATTTATAGTCCAAGTTACTGTCAAAGAAATGACTATAATAGGATTTTTTTTTTTTAAAAAAATTATTGTTTGGTTGTAATTTTTTAAAAATTAATGTTTTTGGTTTTTTTTTTTGGTGTGTTTTTGTGTTTTTTTATTTTTTTATTTCTAGTTACTTTAAGCAGAAGGTAGTCACGGTAAAATTAAGCAGAAGGTAGTCACGGTAAAATAAAATAAAATAAAAAAATAAAAAAAAAAAAGAAGAAAAGAATAGAACCTTTTATTTAAGGATAAATTACACTTTCACCATTAAAATTTAGATTTAATACATATCATTCCTAACGTTTGAAAAATTACTCTATCTCTTGTCATTATAATTATTTAGACAGAATAAAGACATTAAACTCATACTCTCTATTTTCTTGCTTTGCTTTACTTCTTTTGTTGTTTTTTTTTTTTTTTTTTCCTTTCTTTTGCTTTACTTTTTTTTTTCAATATAATTTTTTTTATTTTTCTACTAGGAACTATTGTCTTTTATATAAATAAAAAATTGTAAAATGAAGCTATTAATCACAGAAATAAAAATGTAATTTTCAAAATATTAAAAAATAAGATACAATTAGACGAAACCTCAGAAAATGTCAGTATAATATATCCTTTACTTCAAGATCTACATTCTCTCTCTCTCTCTCTCTCTCTCTCTCACTACTACAAATTTATTGACTTCTAGAACACCTCATCAGGCAGTGCCAATTCACCTCTTCCACAAGCAACATCATCACTATTATGATATTAAATAAGGGCTAAGGTCCTTATCATATAAACAGGACATGTCAATATCATTTGGAAAACTGGGGCTCCTCTTTTGGATATTTCTTCAAATTCTTACATCATACAACTTGTGACTAGGGTGTACTACACCAAAGCAACTTGGTGGTTGTTGCATAATATATGATTTATTATCATCTACACTGTCATTTCTCAACATGTATCCTCATATTAAAATCATGTCTTTTTATCAACTTGCCAAACATTACACTCATGGTCTAGTGGCATCTCATTGACAATATTAATGCCTTGGCTTTTGAGATCTAGAGTTCAACTCGCTTAGTTGATTTTTGTGTGTTGTGGAATTCTGGCTAATGTATTTGTTGATCTTTCTTAGGAAAATGACTGTTACTTGGGTGTTATACACCTGTGCATGTTATTATCCAAATCAAAACAAGATAGATATACATAAATTATTCAGAAAAAATAAATAAAAACATAGGTTAAAGATATATAAATATATACAGCAGAAAGTGGGGCAGAGGATCGCGAGATCCTAATATTACCTAATAGGATTTAGCTGTTTAGATTTAAGATTAGAGAAGAAACTTTTAATACAGAGAGGACAGAAAGAGAGAGAAAGCGTTGATAATGAGGAGGAGACGGGTTCATCTCATAAAAGTGGATCTCAACGCCTCGTAGGTCATTATTTATAGTGGGATTTCAAATCCATATGACCCTTTTTTATCCAAATGATGTCTTGTAGATTTTCACTTCAGTATTTCAAATCCAATTAGCCAGATCCAAACAGAACCTTGGAGTTCACAATAATATTTGTTTAGATAGAAACAGCAGTGAAATAGAATGTTCAAGGAAGAACTACACAACAACAATAGTAGCATAAATATGATGACCATCATTTTAAAAAAGGCAACACTGTTTTTGTACTTAAAATTCTCAGATTCTAGCAAGGTTCAGCGGAAGTTGTGCTCAAGTTGTATATTCTTTTCCTACAAAAAAAAAAAAAAAACGAACACAAAATTGCCAACAAGAGAAGAAATACATATAACAGTTGAAAGTATAGTTTTACCTACAAAAATAACATCAATAAAGCCCCAAAATCTTCCACCAGGGAGTTCCAACTAGTCCCCAGATTACTATATTAACAAGGGCCATCAAAATGCCCAGTCTAAAAACATCAGGAAGTTTTACAAACCACCTGTCAAATAAGGGAAAAAAAAATAATGCTCATCAGTACCAAACCCAGAAAACATTATCTCAACTCTCAATGAGAGAGAGAGAGAGAGAGAGAGAGAGAGAGAGAAGAAGAAGAAGAAGAAATAAGACGAAGAAATAGCTATGCAAATGAGCATTTGTAATGATACAGTTCTACATATCACTGGATTTATCTGATACTTTGACCGCATTTAAACCTGCCAGAGTCAAAAACAAAGACACAAGGAGAAAGAAAAAGATATAGGAGTCCCGCCCTACCCCAACCATAATACATACTTTACAAAATCATCTCTTAACAAATTCTTTGAGGGACCTTTCATATTTGTTGTCATTGATGGTTTCCATCCCCATTCTATTCTAAGCTCAAATCCTCTGCCTCGCTGTTATTTTAGCTCCCAACACCATATCTCTCTCCACCCATTGCTAATGTTCATCGAAGCTCAGCTGTCAACCCATTAAACATAGTGAGTGCAATATAGCAAATGCATCCAGTAACTTGGCCCATACTATCCCCAATGTGATGGGTTTGGGGAGGAACTCAACAAGGTTGGGGAGGGTTCAGGCCGCGAACTAGGTTCAATGTTTTAAAAACTACAACAGACCGAACTGGTCAACTCAACCACTGGAACCACCAACTGATTTCCTTTCTGCTTCATATGAACAACAAAACCATTTCATGTCAAGGACCATGGTATGTTAGATTCATTTGTATCACATAGTTAAACCATGATCTGCTAAAACCAGTCACGAGTTGGCTGAATCATCCTAGCTTTATTCACTAAACTTTTGGCTAAACACACCTCAGTTTACTAGGTTGATTTCGCTACCTTCAATGTACGCTTCCCCACCTTCATCCATAATCTCTATTTTTTATGCTTTTTCATTTTCTTCTTCACTTAGTAATCTACACAACTCATCTCTCTCTCCCCCCCCAATAATGCTTATTTTGTTCCTGACACTTACAGTTAGTCAAACGTTCGAGTCATGCAATATTTCCAAATAAATTTTCATTCTTAATAAAGTGAAACTACTGCTATATGAACATTTTATTACGGACTTTGCCTAAAAAGACTTCAGAAACGAACAAAAAAAAAAAAAAAGGAAACAAAGATATATCTCTTACAAATTGAAGTCATACAACTGCGCTGCAATCAAAAGGAAGAAAAAGAAAATCATATTCTTCCAGAAGGAAAAAAGCAGTACCTCCATAGTACACTGCAGCCTGGCCACTGCTATAATGTGTTAGTGCACCAAAAAGATTTGTATTGTATGCCAATGCTAGCGCTGCTAATAGACCAGGCACTTTAGCTGCCAAGTGCATTGCAAGAAATGCAGAGTACAAGGCTCCAACATGGGCAGTTTGACTGGCAAATAGATAGTGGATGAAAAAATATGCTGCCTGAAGGATACCAAATGCAGCAGGCCAACCCAATGAGAAAGATTTGAGCACTTTGGCCACACCATCAGATATCCAGGTCACAACACCAAGGGTTGTCAATTGGCCTGCCATGCCTACTAGAACTGCAAACCAAGCCAAGGTATCCCATGCTGACTTTTCACTCAAGCAATCATCCCAATCAAGCACTCCCAACAACAGAAGTGTTGACAAGCCCAGCATTGCAGCAACAACACTTGCTATACCAAGTGCCTGTCTGCAAACCGATTGAGTTCTTCAGTACACCACAGTAATAAAATAATAAGACAGAAGAAGCAATAACAGCAGTCAGTAACCATAGTGGGGATTAATTTTAAGGCAACGTAAAACTTCAATATTTAGTCATAAAGATGATATGAGGTTCCATTTTAAGTTTCACCCACACAAACAAGCAAATTATGCACGTGCGTGTGCGTGTGTGTGTGAGAGAGAGAGAGAGAGAGAGAGATCTAAAAATGATTACTGTCTGTACGTACATGAGTACAAATCACCATGTCACCCCTTCGTTGGCTTCTCTTGCAAGACTAAAGTGTCATGTGTCAACTCTGCAAAGCGGCACATGGGCCACATGGAAGGAAACTAGACATCCTAGCTCAATGGGATTCCTCTCTGTGGCTCTAAGTGACCTGACCACTTTCTAGAGGAAAAGCATGCTCCAACCAGTCTTAGCGAGAGAAGAGCCTTTATCAAGACAAACTATGAAGCATGGATACGGATATAGGATATAAATATAATTCAATACAAATATGGGTACAACCCGTATACATTGAATATACATATATATAATTTTTAGCATTATGTTATACATGAGCTCAAAAAAAATAGTCAGAAATCATTAAAGGTTAATGTAGTTTCTGACACCTTGTTTGGACGGACTGGATAAGGGGGGATTGTAATCCATCAGACTGTTAGTCCCGGGATACATTGTCCCGGGACTATTTGATTGGATTGGATTTGTATCCTATGTTTGTTTAGTTATGGGATTAGATGTCTGGATTGGACTATTTTTAGTAAATCCAATGTTTGGTTAGACGGACTGGATAAAGATAAATGTTCAAAAGACTATTTTACCCTTATAATCTATAATTTATAATTTAACAACACTAAAAAAGTTTAATTTATAAGGCCACAATTTTTAATTTATTATTTTCAATTAAATTAAATTTATAATTTATAATTTATATTTTTATTTAATATATAATTTTAAATAAAGACAATAAAAAATAATTTTATTTAATATATAAATTAAATTTCAGCAACACTAAAAAAATTTAATTTATAAGGCCATAATTTATAATTTATTATTTTTAAATAAATTTAATTTATAATTTATATTTTTATTTAATATATAATTTTAAATTAACAATACTAAAAAAAAAAATTTATTTAATATGTAAATTTAATTTTTTAACAACACTAAAAAAATTTAATTATAAGGCCATAATTTAGAATTTATTATTTTAATTAAATTTAATTTTATAATTTATAATTTATAATTTAAATTTTTTATTAATATATAGTTTTAAATTAACAACACTAAAAAAATAATTATAAATGTTCAAAAGACTATTTTACCATTTTCTAATGTTACTAAGTAATAGCATGGAGGGTAAAATGGACATTTCACAAAATAATCCCATGGGATACCAATCCCATGGTTTCTATCCCACACCCCATGGGATAGGATAGTCCCACATTTGTGGGACTAATAGTCCGGGGGGACTATTAGTCCGGAGTAAAATTTTTCAAACAAACAATAGACTATTAGTCCGGTGGGACTAATAGTCCAATCCCACCCCCTTATCCCTCAAAACAAACATGCTTAATATGGCCAAACCCCAAGGTGATCTGTGTACTTTACTGTATTATAAACTATAATGTGCATATCAAAAATAAAATCAAGTAATAGTACTTTGTCGTAGTAATGTGCTCAAGATAGAAAAAATATTGCACTTCAAGTTTAAAGAAAAAAGAAGGGAAAAAAAAGGGGGGGCATATTAGTTGGATAGTGATGGCTCAACTGATCCAATGTTTCATACATGAGTTTGGAAGATCAATTGCTAACAACCCAAACTGTTTTCCCTTAAAATTCCAACCATCAGAAAAAGCAGGCAGATTCAGATGGTTGTATGATTGGCTGAGAATATTAGCACTCCTAAAATGAGGGAAATTTTAGGTCAGCAACATATCTAAAAATTGCCACATTCTATGAGAGAAATGGCTTCATAATATTTGAGAACTTAGCTTCATTAGCAAATCAGTTACCATGTCAAGAAATAGTAGCAAAGATAGGTGACCCACAAAAAGCAAAACAAATGTTTCTTCTTACCCAGAGATCCACAATGCAACCGTAATAAGCATGGTACCAACCATCGCCCACTCATTCTTTTTGATAGGACCCATCAGCTCCAGTTTCTGTGTGGCCATGACAGGAGCATCTGGTGTCTCCTTAATTTCAGGGGGAAATAGCTTGAATAGGACAAATGGAGTAGCCAAAAGAGATATAAATGCAGGTAAACTGGAAGCCTTTAACCAAGAAACCCATGGATTTGCAATTTTAACCCCAAGACTCTCAGCTAATTTGACACACAACAAGTTTTGAGCTGCAGCAGTCAGGAAAATAGCACTTGAGTTATTCGCAGACTGTCACACACCAACAAGAGAAACATACCAGTCACAAAGATATTAACACGATGACACACTTAACAGTAACAGAATACAAGAGAAAATAAAACAAGAATAGGCTACAACATCCACAATATTTATAATATAGCCTGAGACATAGCAAAACATAGGACCATTGCATGGTTGACCAAGTTGCAGGAATAGAATAATGTTTTATTGACCAACCAACCTCCATTTGATTTACATTTCTTTATATGCATGACTACTTTTGAAAGGATGCAATTTGGATTCAAATTGCATACATTATGGAAGGATTTCATATACTAAGGACATCCACAGTCCCCTTTAAAGGTCGGATTTATAATACCCCTAGTTAATACACAGTAATCTTTCATATATCAACCTGTCAAGATGCACAGAATTCATCATATGAACATATTCGAGAAATCATACAGTGTATTTGGTTTGAGTTTTTTGAATTGAGTCTTTTGAAAATTGAGTTTTTTGTTTTTCGTGTTTTTTTATTTTTATTTTTAGTGAATATTTTTAAAATTTTAACCATTGTTTTTACTCTTTTGGATGCATCTTACTTGGATGTTGTGTCTAAGAAGTAAATTTTTGTGAAAAATATTTTAAAAAATTAATAAATACACAAAAATATGAAAAATGTACTGAATTTTCGTTTTCTTTTGTATTTTGGTATTTAGTGAATTATTTTATAAAAAAAATTCACAAAAATTATACTTTTTAAGTGTATTTATGTTAGGTGTGTCTAAAAATTAAAAAAAAAAAAATTGCTTAAAATATTAAAAAAATTCAGTAAAAACAAAAAAATACGGAAAACAAGAAAATAGAATTTTCTGAAAAGTGATTTTAGAAAACTCAAACCAAGCAAAGTGTATTCTTTTCACCTAATACATAATCAATTTCACTTCGGACCACTATAAAAAGAGCACTTCAATTTGAAACCCAGGCAATATACTCTAGCAATATTCATTTTTTTAGAATAACACAAATTAAAATCTAAAAGAGAAGGACGATGACATCCAGGAAGTGAATGAATCTCCTATCAACTGATGTTTTCTTAATGACGTACATGAGTATGTTTATAGGAATGGATATGGATGTAGGATGTCAACAAACCAATTTCTTGAGTTGTATTCAATGCATCCCTTCTGAAAGAAAAGAGCTGATTCCTAGTTCACAAATGTTATGGTAAAGTTCTTAGTTTGTTCCCTTAGAGCATCTCCAATCGTTTATCAATTTTTTCACCAAATTTGAGTTAAAAAAGACCCATTTTCTCATTTTGATACAGACTGCTCCAATGGTAGGCATCAAAACAGGGGTCGACCGGTAAGGCATATTTTTTTTTTTTAACCTCTTTGAACCTTTTGACCTGTTTGAACCAAAATTTTTGCAAGGGAACCAGTGGACCGGTTGGTCAACCAGCCGGTCAACTGACCGGTTGACCAGTTGGTCTCCCCAACGGTCACGCACAGTGAAATGGTGAAAGCTGCTGCATGTTCTCACTTTGATGAATTTTTTGGTGAATTCTCAATTTGATACCGATTTGGTGCAACCGTTGGAGCACCAAAAGTGACTTTTTCACCAAAATTCAAATTTGATGTCAAGTTTGGTGAACCGTTGAAGATAGTCTTACTCCACCATGATAAAACCACGTCAAACACCCGTTTTACGAACTTTGTGCCACTTACTGCATGTAAGCAGACAATTACATACTTGGATAAATCAGCCATGTAATTAGTCCCAAGATTTGGGCTTATGAAGCATTAATAAACCTAGACACCGCCAACACAACATGGATACCTTCATCCATTTAGCAAAGCTTCAAAGCCAAGAGTCATGACACACCTACATCAATGACATTGCAAAAATGTAAAAGAAGATCCTAGAATATATCTCAACTTGGCCAAATATTTTGATAACAAATTAAAAAAGAGCCAACCAAAACTTTCTTGAAATTCATATAAAAAATAAAATAAAAAAAGCATACAATGATAATGCAACCAATATTTTTTACACATCCACCTGTTACTGTCATCCCTAATAAGTTCAAAACACAACATTCCATCTCCTTAGAAATCAACCATCACCCTCGCAGCTGACCACTGCCATAGTTATGAAGTTGTCTATCATATGGAAAATTGGATTCTATATTATTCACATCACATAATGCAAGAAGCATTTCAATTCATAAAATAGATTGGAAAAGTAGGAAATACTAATTAAAAGCGAAATGGAACTCACAAGAAGCACTTTTCATTTTCAAGACAAATTAAGGCCTCGTTTGGGAACAGGCTATTTTAGTAACTTTTTGATTTTTTACGAAAAGATGTGCAGAAAAGTAAAGAGGTGATGTGACTAGTTTTAGTTGACTTTTTGGCTTTTTGGCTAAAATAGCCACTCCCCAAACGAGGCCTAAGTGTCAAAATATTCTATCTGAAAATATAACATTGAAAAATTAGAAAACACATACGAGAAGATTTTTTGAATATGTCATTCAATTCCATAGCATTGATTAATAAAGAGCAATTAGAACCTTATGATAGCATTGATTAAGTTTCTAAATTTAGCCTATAATGGCAATTTCTCATCTACTTCAAAAAAAAATTGAAAATTTTATAAAAAATAAATTGACAAACAATCTCCCTTTAACATAAAGTGCGTTAATAAATCAAATTATTCTTGAATAGTAATAGATTTTTACAAATCATCCACAATAAAGCAAAAGTAAATATCCCATTTTGATTATAATGTAGCCTCAAATATAATACATCAGAAGAAAAGTAAAAAGAAAGTCATAATATGCATTAGATGGACTCAGCACTTATAATCCATAGACCAAAGTTTTCATATGTGCATAAGTTTCAAACAATGTGTGTTTGGCAATGATATTGCACAAAGTGGACTCTATCCACCATGAACACCGATGATAGTGGGCTCACAAAATTACTCAAGCACGGTGTTGGAGAGTGGTATCTTAGACTCAAGGGGAACTAGGCCCAATGTTTGATTCACACGTGAGAGAGAGATTGCTTGTCACATGTGTTAAAAAAAAAAATAAAAAAAAAAAAGTTCTACATGGAAGAAAAGTAATAGAAAAAGAGTCTTTAATATAACTAGATGAACTTTTAGGTGGGTATAAGTTTTAAAACTATATATAAAGAAAACAACATTAGTGGTGTTCTGAAACTTTCTCTGAATGTATCTCCTCAATGCCAAGAGGATTTCTCATTTCTCTACTAGAGAGAGAGAGAGAGAGAGAGAGAGGAGAATGGGACTCAAACGTATGACCTTGGGTGTGGAAAAGACTCTTACCACCTTAATAGAACACAATATGTAGTGAATATTTTGGGTGCGTTTGGTTTAGGCCTCGTTTGGGAACAGGCTAATTTAGTAACTTTTTGGCTATTTGGCTAAAATATGAGCTAAAAAAACTAGTATGTTTGGGATAACTTTTTGGCTTTTTACGAAAAGATGTGCAAAAAGTAGAGAGAAAAGAGAATCTTTGACATTTTGGTATGGGTTGTTGACTTTTTGGCTTTTTTAGTAACTTTTTGGCTTTTTAGCTAAACGGGCTGGTTCCCAAACGAGGCCTTAGTTTTGAAATTAGTTTTGAAAAGAATTTTGACAATTCAAAACTTGTTTGTTTATGAGTTTTCAAACTAGTTTTTGAGTTGCATATTTTGAAAATAGTTTTTAAAAAAATGAATTCAAAACTAGTTTTGAGTTTTTTTTTTGTTTTTTTTTTTTTTTTGTCTTGTAATCAAAACTTTTTTATAATATTATAGTCAAATTTATTTACTTCTTTCATATACCTAATCTAAATTTACTTTTTAGATGCATCTAATCTAATGTATGGGGCAAAGTTTTGCTTCAAATTTTTTATTTTTGTGAACGTTTTAGAAATTTTAACACTTCTTTTCTGATTTCATATTCACTCAATCTACATACATTCAAAGCTTTTCACATTTATGAAAAAATTTATAAAATTACTGAAATGACAAATATACAAAAACTTGTGTGAAAACTTTTTTGAGTTTTGAAAACTTGTTTGGGTTCAAAAAGAAATTTGAAATATATGTTGGGAAAACCCAAAACCAACATGTTTTGGGTCTTCGAAAATGGATTCAAAAACCCAACGAAACGGGTTTTTTTAACTTATTTTAGTAGCGCACAACATGTAGTGACTTGCGTGCATGTGCCAGCCGCTAGTCATTATAAATTTCAGGTCTAGATACAACAAAAAAATAGTAGCCCCAAAGACAATTATTATCATACTTTCCAGACCATTACTTACGGCTATGGTTTCAAGTTTCCAATGGCAGCAATTTAAAATTTTAACATTTTAATCTCCAAATTCTACCTAAATTGCAAAAGTCCAAACATCACATCTTATGTGAGACAACCAAATATAAGACAGATATTGCAATCTTCTTCTTCTTTTTTTTTTTCTTTTTGGTGATAAATAATGATATTGCAATCTTTTCAGTGAAAATCAACCTCCTTCATTGCATAAATTAACATAAATTCAACTGAAACATAAATGGATATGATAATGCTGACCTGAATTTGGGACTGGATAAGATAAGCCCCGAGCTTCTTGGCCGAAGCATCTTTGGGTCGACTATCAGCTGAGAAAGCCAACGACTTGATAATTGGCAAGAAAATGCCGCCAGCTCTGGCAGTAGTACTCGGAACCGCGGGACAAATAAGCAACTCACACAAAGCCAATCCATAAGCCAACCCTAGAGTGCTTTTCCCGAGCAATTTAACAAAGTACAAGGCAATTCGATCACCGAGCCCTGTTTTAACGAAGCCTCGGGAGAAGAAAAACG
Organism: Camellia japonica; assembly: GCA_030407325.1. NCBI lineage: Eukaryota > Viridiplantae > Streptophyta > Magnoliopsida > Ericales > Theaceae > Camellia > Camellia japonica. Next base: position 82,921,190 of record JAPPVO010000024.1, read on the forward strand.
AGACGACGATCAACCAAATGACTTCGTTGGTGAATGCGGCGAAGGCGGCGGCGAAAGTTAGGGTTCGGGAGAGGACTGAGATGGTGAGGCAAACGAAGGCCCAGGCGCCGACAGGCAAGGGACCGAGGATGAGTCCGGCGACTGTTGTGAGGAAGATTGCGAGTAATTGCCAGGCTTGGTTTGAGAGATGGGAGGGTTTGGGGACTGCGAAGCGGAAGATTATGCCGATTGCGAGGGAGACTGCGAGGGGGATGGGCTTGGCGCCTGGCCAGCGAGGACGAGGCGGAGGAGGAGGAGGAGGAGTGGAGAAGGAGGGAGAGTCAGGGGCGGCGCGTGAGGTGGGGGAGAGAGTGGACATTGTTGTTGGGAGGTGTGGTGGGGAGGGAGAGAGAGGGTGAGGAGGATAAGAAGATGAGCGGTGGTGCTGGTCCTCCTGGTGGTGATGGTGGTGGTGGTGAGTGAGTGGAGCTAAAGAGTGTCATGATTGAGACTTGGAAGTATATGCCGCCGGAGATTGTGACAATGGATGGACCGGAGGCTTTTGCTCAGTAAAACTGTGTGTACCTATAAATAAGGGGAGCTTCTATTTGCATACAAACACTTCTCCTCCTCCGCACAATTAATAATATTTTTTTATTACATTTTTATTTTAAAATAAAATTATCAAAATATTATTTTCTTCTTCGACCAAAATCCTAATCCTAACCCTAACTATCCCTACTGCTGGCCCCACCCCCTCCGATCGTCAATCCCTCCCTTCGTCGTCTCCCTTAGCCCCCCTCTTCTCGAATCGAAACCCTTCTCTCACGCCGCCATCTGCAACTCTCTCTCTCTGCGAATTGAGGATCGCAAAGGGGGTGAGAGCTGCAGCGGCAGTGGTGTTGCGTCGCGAAATGGGAGGTTACGAGAGTGGTGTTGTGTCATCGTCACCCCATCTGTCTAAGAAGACGATCAATGCCATCCCTTTCGCTTGAGAAGCTGATTGACACCACCTCTTCCCACCGTTTGTTAAACCAGGATAAAAAAATAACACATCGATTCGACCATCAATATCCGAACAAAACATATTAGTTCGACTTTCAACATCCGAATACATTGGTTTGACACTGTATTTCCGAATCAATGTGTTTAATTCGAAACGATACTTTTAAACCTTACATATTAGTTTAATACTATACTTCCGAATGAACCAGTGGAGGTCTTCTATGCATGTTGAAAGCATATTAGTTCTCCCTGTGTAGTAGACTACAATAGAACTCCCTGGTTCTCAGTCGTGACTACAATGGGGGTTGGAATCGATTGGCTTCTCCTACCAATGTATAGCTGCGTGGATGCTGACTCTGTGTGGATTGAGAATGTTGGAAAGTTGTGTGTGTATGCTTTAGATATGGGTGTATAATTTGAATAAAAGTGTGTGTAATGAGTAAATTTTTGTTATTTTTTATTTTTTTAGGTGTGTGAATTAAGAAGGATATGCACAGAAAGAAATAGGGGTGTGGATATAGAAACTCCCATAAACAAGGAACGTAACATATTTGGTCTTGTGGTTAATTACACTAACACCCTTTAGCTATTTTATTAGTACAAAAAGAGAAATGTTTAGCTATTTGATTATTGGGTAAATTACAAATACATCCTTGAAGTTTGATTAAAATATAAATTATCTCTTATGATTTTAAAAATTACATTTCACTCCTAAAGTTTATAATTTCATAATAAATCGTATATTTTATTAATAAATTATAAAATCAATTAACAGTTTTTAAAGATATTAGAAATATGTTTTAATTAATAATTTAGGTAATTTTATTATTGTATAGGAGAGCAATTATGAATTTTATTTTTTTAGTTAATTTTATTAAATAAAATATTATAATAAAGGGATATTTGTAATTTCCTAATTCACAAGAGACAATATGTACTTTAAGTAAATTTTAAAGAGTGTATTTATAATTTACCAATGATTATTTTTTTAATAAGTCAAAAAAATAGCTTTCACCAAATCATTTAGCATTTTTTATAATTGACATGTAATTGTGTTCCACTCAAATTTGCAAAAGTGGTTGGCAATTGACATGTTTTGAGTAATGTCGAATTTTGTATAACAAAAAGAAAATGTTAAATTCTTTTGTTTCCATTATTTTAACGACAGGAACTTATAAAAGACTTCAAGAAATATTAAAGTAAAAATAATAATATAATAAATCTAGCCTAGTAGAGTGTTTTTATTTAAACACGTAAGCCTTTAAAAAAAATTTAACATACAAAATTTTGAAGGCTTGAATGGCAATTTTTTTTAACCATTGTTAGATCAGAAATGTCAAATATATCTTTTTTTGCTTTTATATTTTATTTGAAAGTTTATAGGACAATTTGAAGGTTACAAATATGCCTTTTCCAAGAGTGAAAATTGCATATGATATATGCCTCCTATGCCAAATTTGTCCCCCTTTTTTAATTTGTTTTTTTCTCTTCTTTAAGATGGTATTTAGATCATAGGTTTGGGTTAGATTTGGAAAGAGACAAAAAAAACAAAACACAAAACAATGTAAAAAATATGTAAAATGTAGTTACATTTCATTCAATAATTATTTTTTTAGTAAACTACCAATCGGTCTTAATAGTTAAACTTAATTTTCATTAAATCCTATTGAAAGTTAGTCCTATTAAAATCGTCGCTAAAAATATTTTTTGTGACAATTTTTTGTATATGCCGCTAAAAATTAACTATTAGGGATTTTTTTGTCACGATTTTTATAAATTGTCATTAAAACTTACAATTAGTGACGTTTTTCGATGACGAATATTTCAAATTGTCGTTAAAAACTGAAAATTAGTGATATTTTTTGTAACAATTTTTTAAAATTGTCGCTAAAACTTATAATTAATAACGTTTTTTGTGACAATTTTTTCAAACTATCGCTGAAAATTAACAATTAGTGACCTTTTTAATAATATTTAATGAAAAATGCTATTAACTATCACAGAACCTGTTAAACAATAAGTTCACCCATTTTGAGTATAAGTTGCCCTTATTTTTATATGCATATCATAATGTGGAACCAATTTGATCAATACTGAATAGCATATTTTATTAAAAAAGTACTAAATTCCATTTTTCTTTTTCTTTTTTTCTTTTATTGGTTGTGTGTATTTTTTAATAAACCCAAAACAATTTTTTTTTAAAAAAAAACCCTAGTAAGTGTACGAGGGTAGAACTGGCATGTTAAAAAGTTTCATAAGATGATCTTGAAAGCTCCTATGTACACAAAATTTTCAAGCACACTCATAAAAAATTTAATTTTGTATTACAACTACATTCTTGAGCAGAATTGCAAAAACAAATAAAAATTATGCAACCTGCCACTCTTCCTAGTACCTCTCCATCTCTTCTATCTCCGCCGGCCACTACCTCCCAACCACTACCAACCACCCATCAATCCTTCTAATAACCCCACTCAACCTTTCTTGATGTCAACAACCTCTACCCATTCCACCTCTACTCACTTCCTCCTTTCTCCAAAATCCTAGTCATGGAAATAATATGAGAGAAAGAATAGAAGTAAGGGATAGCAAGGAAGGGGAGTGGTGGAGGTGATCATGGTAGGTGGACAGACATGAGTTAGGGTTTTGGAAAATTAAAATTGAGAATAATTTTAGTATTGTGGTAGTTGGTGTATTTAAAAAATAAAAAATATATATATTTGTGAAGTGTACTTAAAGAAAAATGTCAGAGACTTTCAAAATATTTATCAAAATTTTTATCAAATGTCTTATATGAGTGTAAGACTCACATGGAACGAGTTCCTACACTATATAAGATATTTGATGAAAAATTTGATAATTTTTTTAAAATCACTAGCATTACTCGTACTTAAAAATGTAGGTGAACTTAAAATTAATGTGCGCGCAATAAACAACTGCCAATGATATCGTTAAATTTGTATTTGATAATTGATGAATGTGAAGTTTATTTAATACAAGCAAACTTGAAGGAGTGCCATTTAAATATGAAATAGCAAGTGAGAAGCCTTTCATTAGATTGGACAATTAAAATTAAATTAATTATCAATTAGCTCTATTAAATATATTTAAGTATCTATAGTCTTGTTGACTTTCTAAATGCACTTATAAATTATATAATATCTATAGGGTAAATTACACTTACACCCCTGAGGTTTGAGTTTAATACATATCACCTCCTGACATTTGAAAAATTACACTAACTCCCTATCATTGTAATTAAATGAAAATATTGAATTCATCCACTCTTTTTTTATTTGCTTTGCTTCCTCTATTTTTTTCCCCATTCTTTTACTTTATTTTTTTTCAATGTAATTTTTCCTGTTTTTCTATATAAGTAGGGAGGTTTGTGAAATGAGACTATTAACCACAGGGGTAGAAATGTAATTTCTAGAACGTTAAGGGGTGGGATGTAATTGGACTAAATCTGAGGAGATGTCAATGTAATTTATCCATATCTATATTGCCCTCATTAAATTATTATGTATTGAGCTCTTTCATATTCTCTCTCTCCACCATTCCTTCAAAAGCTTCGCACCATTATTATCTACAACCACCACTGCCATTACCATCCACCCACTACCACTACCACCACCACCACAACCATTGTCATTCAACTACCGTTATCGTTCACCAACTATCTCTACCATCGCTGATCTACACACCACCGCCATTATTCACTGACTACCCTACCATCACAAATCCACCATCATTGTCTCAAATCTATACTCCACGGTCATTGATTAACACTTTATTATCGTCGATCTACACAACCATTATATCATTATCGCCTCTTCTATTGTTGCCACCGCTCTCTATCATCATCATCCTCCTCCTTAGCTACCATTTTTTGACGACCTCATCTACATCTATACCGATCTAGTTATTCTAAACAATGGTGATTCTATAGATATATATGTCCTTACACTAGATCTCAGTACAACAAATATATAAGTAAATGATAGTGAGTGAATAAGTACATGTGAATGAGTGATTGAATAATGAAGGTGATGGCAGTAATAACGTGGTGGTGATAGATGCTATTTTTATTGAAAAGTGGCTAGAGAAACGTCGCCAAATTATCATCAAAGGTGGTCCCCAATAGCCGGTGGTGGTCACTGATAGTTAAAAACAACAGTTAAAGGTGGTCATTGGTGGGGAAGGTAGGGGGTCATAATAGTGTTAATAATGAGGATGAAGAATGTGAAGGAATGGAATTTTAAAAATATTAGAAAGTAAAAAAATGAACAGGACTTATAGTGAAATGTGAAATAAATCTAATCAATATGACTGACTTCTAAACGTCTCATTAAAATTTGACAATAATTAAAAAGCTAATGACCTAATTCCATCACCATCGTAAGAAATAGCCTAACAACACCATACAAAAGAAAAATAAATACGGCAAAAGATATTTAAACTACTACAAAAAAAAAAAAAAAAATTAAACTCAATCTCAAATAACAAAATGATGTTACAGAACCTTGTTACAGAGCCACAAGATTAAAGTCCTTGAATTGATTTAACAAGTCATGTCATTTATCGACCTTTATTTTGTGAGAGAATCAGTGTGTGATACCAAAAGGAATGAGCACTAGCAGAAGAACCAGCGGATACCTCAGTCATGTCATGCATCTATCCACTAATTTTTAGTGGATGGAGCGTTTGTAAAGTCAAGGCCTTATCTAAATGTGCATCTTGCATTCTTATCCCTAATGTATATACAAGAACAGGTATAAATGGACTTACTATAGAGGCAAGTGGGGCAAACTGTTGTCACCACTAAATTCTGACAAATTAAAATTTTATATATATTTTAGTTTTATTAAAATTTGTCCCGACTAAAGTTCTCAAAATATTATTTCACCTATAGTTTTATTTTTTTTATTTTATTCCCCCTACTAAAATTTTGAGAATATATTATTTAGTTTAATTTTTTGAAATTTATTTTAATTGTTTTTATTAAAAAAAATAGAAATTATTTTGAAAAAAATAAACATCAAAAAAATATTTTTTAAAAATTATTTTGACCTTCCAAAAGATAAAATTATATAAAAATGATAAGTTTTTTTTTTTTACTAAATTAATTTTTAAATTTAAAAAAAAAATCTGAAAACAGATTTTGAAAATCAAACCAAACAGAGCCTAGTTTTAAAATAATTTTTAATTTGCATTTTGAAATGTTTAGCAATAATTTTTCTCATTCATTTTTCCTGCATGAGTCAGTTTATAGATTTATGCAGGATTCGAAGGGAAACCTTCAATATTAATCATTTTGATTTACCAATGTATGAGAACCTCAATATTTCAGGGTGATTCATGTTAAGATTGTATGCATATTGTTTTCAATACGAAATCCATAATCATGTCTTATTGACTCAGTGCACTTATTTTTATTCATTTAAGTATAAGCCGATCTACACATATGTAATCATAGTGAGTCTTTTATTTTTTGAAATATCATTGACATCGGTTTGGGTGATTATTAGTTCAACAGTAAAATCTTAACCTAATAATCTTGAGGTTATGTATTCAAGTCACAAGATAACTGTTAGGATCTGGGAGCCTATTTGGCACACCAACAAGCAATCACAAACAATAACACGAGATTTACATGGTTCGACAATTGCCTACATTCATGGGAAGAGATTTCACTATTGAATTTTCGAAGGGAGATTACAGAACTCACACTCACTTCCTCTCTATAGAACTCTCACTCTCATATTATAAAACACTCTCTGCTATGTCGTGTTTGTGTTGTTTGATCTTCTCTTCTTCCCCTCCCTCTCTTATATAGACAAGGATGGCTCCCACCATTACACTTTGTTTCCCACAAGTGTCTCCTCCTCATCCTTAACAATGGAAGATGAGTTGTAGGTGTCACGACCCAAACCCGCCCCTATAGGTTTAGCATCGTAACCGGCCAGTAATCCTTGGATTACCGAAGGCCTCTGAACAGATAAGCATATGATAAGGGGCTAGCAGAAGCAAATACATATATGTAGTTGTCCAATGAGCTGTGTTGACTTACATGAAACAGAATATTTTAAAACTTTATTTACATAACCATAAGTCAACCATTAACATATTATACCACACACATTACAGTATCTTAAGTACAGCTAACATAATTAGATTAAGTCTCATACATATACAGAACTAATCAGAACTTGAACCCAAGACACTTCGGGAACCTCCACGTGAGGCACAAAGGCTAGCTGACAACAGAACAAAACTCCAGGCAAAAGCCTTCGGGCTCGAACTCCAGAATGCTCACCTATATACATATATATACAAACAGTGAGCTAAAGCCCAGTGAATTACATTAAGGTAAAGGGGTTAGTGAACGAATTCCGAACATTTCATACGTATAAAACAGATCATAGCATAATCATAGTCATCTCATATCGGAACATAATTGTCACGACCCAAACCCGCCCCTATAGGTTTGGCACCGTAACCGGCTAGTAACCCGAGGGTTACCTACGGCCTCTGAACAGATTAACAATTAGTAAGGAGCTGCGGAAGCAAACATACAAAATAACAAGGTCCAATGAGCTGTGATGACGTACATGGGACAGAAAATTAAAACTCTTATTTATTTACATAAACATGCTAGTCAGATACACCAAATATGTACAAGGTATTTACGAAATACAATCCCAAGATCTGACGTTACAGAACAGATACAACAAACTAGCATGAAACAAAACAGCCATGGCAAGGCTTCGACCGGAACCTCCTCGGGAGGCACAACAGTTGGCTGACAAAAAGGAACAGAAGGCCCTCAACTCTGGCCCTGGTCATCTGCCGGCTCACCTACATATATATAGTAAACTGTGAGCGAAAGCCCAGTGAATAATAACAGGGTAAAGGAGTTTAATGAATGATGTCCATCATAGAGTTAGAAATCAGATTCATATCAAAACAGATTCATATACTTGTTCATCATCATTTCCATAATCAAGTTTGTAATATAATCATACGTGGTACATCCAATAGCATTCACAAATCTGATGACCCATAAAAGGACAGCCTTGAAGGCTTTCTGATGACTCATGTGCACAGAGACGTTCTGATGACCCATAAAGGGACCTGATGACCCATAAAGGGACACATACCATGTAGTGCTAAGGATGCCATGGTTAACTTTCCGAATCTTGGACAATCATTCATTCATTTCCAACATATCATAGTTTTTCAAAGAATCAATCATTTCGTATAATAGTACACTGAAAATACATAACATTGAACTTAACTTTACGAAGTTATTACTCACAGTGGGCGCTGAAACATAGACGGAGCCGAACGGTCAAACAGAATGCGGCACACGACCTATATAACACATCACGGATACACACTTGAAACACGCAACCCAATTGTACAAAACTCACATCAATGATCCTAAGTGTGTACCTAACCTCTTACCCTTATTATGGAGCCTTAAACATGGCCTAGGAATGCCTGGGACGGAATGAGGGTGCAAAAATGCCTTAGAAAACATTTTTCACAAATTGTTAAAAATAGGGGTCTCGCTCGAGCGAGCCTTCCTTCGCTCGAGCGAGCTTGCAAAATCAAAGGGTTCGCTCGAGCGATCTGCAAAGATGAAAAAGTACTAGTTGCTGATTTTTTTCGCTCGATGCTCGCTCGAGCGTGAGACACAGCTTCTCGCTCGAGCGTAGGTCTCTTCGCTCGAGCGTGCGTCTGCGTGCACTAAGATTCTGAGAGCTTGAAATTTACGCTCGAGCCACCATTCCTTTGCTCAAGCGGAGCTTTGAACAAACAATGGTCGCTCGAGCGAGGAATCCTTCGCTCGAGCGAGGAAGCCAAATTCTGGAATTTCCAGATTTGCCTTCCAAGTTCGAACCAAGCATTCTATAGCTCAAAACTCAACCTCTTGGGCCCATTTTCTGGAAAAACATTTCAAACTCATAGTATATCAAGTTTCAAAGCTCAATTTGTAAAATTATTGCCCAAGGGTGAGTCAATTTGAACACAATTTCCATAAATCACTAAAAACAAAGTTTAAACAAACATGCATGAGTCCAATTGAATTTCAAAGCTCCAAACATGATTCAAAGCAAAATTGAACTTAGAATTTTGATGAATTCATAGACTTTAGCAAAATATGACCATGCATATGAAGTTTTGATGAAAACAAACTCAAATGGCAAGATTGTAAACATGCATGCATGAATCTCTACCCAAACCACCTTCCATGAACCAATTTCTAGCTCTAGTCACCAATTTGTCATGAACCATGCAAGAATTACTCTTAAACTTACAATTAAAAGGATAATCTCCTACCTCAAACCTTGAATTCCAAGTCTTAGAGCTCAATGTTGATACAAACCTTCAAATCTCCAAGTGTTTAGCCAAAGTTCCTATTGAAACCAAGTTTTTCTCTCCTCTCCCTCTTGCCTACATTTTTCCTCAGCCAAAATGATGAAATGGTGTAATGACACCTCACACAAGATGAAACAAAGGGAGCCCACTCATAATGGCAAAAAGGTAAATACCTAGGTTCATTATTATAACATTATTTAATATGATTTAAACATTCCCAAATCAAATTTTAATTGAACCTACCATAAAATCACATAAAGTCTAACTAGTCTAAAACATTAATCAATTTCGGAATCGGGCGCCGATAAGGCTTTCAATTTGCAATTTAAAGTTTAAAACACGAACAGATATTTCGACACTGAACAGATAAAGACACATAAATCATACAATACACATGCAAAATTGATTTCAGATTTCCTCTTAATTACTATTAGGCTTAATTAAGTCCCAATTAACGTTAATCAGGGTCAGGGTTATTACAGTCTTCCCCCCTTAAAGGAGTTTGGTCCCCAAACTCAAATTACTTTTATTCGGAATCAACACGGGGTTCAGCGGAAACAATTCTGGATATCTCTTCTTCATGTCTTCCTTAGTTTCCCAAGTTGCATAGGTTCCCCCGTGGTTTTGCCAATCTACTTTCACCAACGGTATTTCCTTGTTTCTCAGTCTTTTAATCCTGCGGTTCACAATCTGGATAGGTTTTTCTTCATAGGTATAGTCATCTTTCAAAAGTACATGTGTCGGTTCGATGACGTGGAGTGGATCTCTCAAATATTCCCGGAGCATCGATACATGAAAGACATTGTGCATATGTTCCATCACTGGAGGTAAGGCTATTCGATATGACACCAAACATACCTTGGCGCCAATTTACCTTTAACACCAAATCGAGTTTGCCCCTTCATCGGGGTCACTTTGATGAATACATGGTCCCCCACTTCATATTCCCTTTCTCTTCTTCGAACATCGGCATAGCTTTTCTGTCTACTCTGTGCAGTTTTCAGACGTTACTGTATCAGCTTTACCTTCTCGGTTGTTTCTTGCACGAGTTCCGGTCCCAATAAAGGTCTGTCACCTACCTCAGCCCAACATATTGGAGAATGACACTTTCTTCCATACAAGGCCTCATAAGGCGCCATTTCAATGCTAGAGTGGTAGCTGTTATTGTATACAAATTCGGCCAATGGCAAGTATGTCTCCCAATTTCCCTGGAAGTCTAACACACACATTCTGAGCATATCCTCCAGAGTTTGGTTTGTTCGTTCAGTCTGGCCATCTGTCTGCGGGTGATAGGCACTGCTCAATCTCAGTTCTGTCCCCAAAGCCTGTTGCAAACTCTGCCAAAATCTTGATACAAACTTCGAGTCCTTGTCAGACACAATAGACACTGACACTCCATGCAATCTCACAATTTCAGTCATGTAGATGTTGGCCAATTTATCAGCATTATAGATAGTTTTAACAGGCAGAAAATGTGTAGACTTAGTTAAACGGTCAACTATAACCCAAATAGAATCCATACCTCGAGAGGAACGAGGCAATCCCACAATGAAGTCCATAGTGATGTGCTCCCATTTCCATTCCGGTATTGGGAGTGGTTGTAGCAATCCAGCAGGTCGTTGATGTTCAGCTTTAACCTGTTGGCAATGTAGGCATCTAGCTATGAAGTCTGCAATACTCCTTTTCATTCCAGGCCACCAAAAATTCTGTTTCAGGTTATGATACATCTTCGTGTTCCCCGGATACATAGCAAACTTACTATTGTGAGCCTCGGTTAAGACACGTTTTCTCAAATCATCACAGTCGGGTACACAAAGACGGTCTTGAAATTTCAACACATCATTCTCAATCACAAACCCCGGCCTTGGCTTCAAATCAAATTCCTCTATAATCTTTTTCAAGTGTTCATCTTCACATTGTCTTTGTTTGATCTCATCGAGGATAGTAGGTTGGGCAGAAATAGTAGAATACAATCTATCTTGCTTTAGGTCAATCAACAAGTCTTTTCGGCTGGATAATAAACACGACGCAGTTGCACCAGATTTCCGGCTCAAGGCATCTGCTACCGTATTAGCTTTCCCTGAATGATACAAAATTTGCAAGTCGTAATCTTTGATTAGCTCCAACCAACGTCTCTGTCTCATATTCAACTCTTTTTGGGTGAAGAAATATTTCAAACTCTTATGGTCTGTATAAACCTCACAAGTCACCCTATACAAGTAATGACGCCAGATCTTTAAAGCAAATACCATGGCTGCCAATTCAAGATCATGTGTTAGGTAATTCTTTTCATGAGGTCGGAGTTGTCTAGAAGCATAGGCAATCACATTTCCATTTTGCATTAGTACACACCCCAAGCCTTTATGAGAAGCATCACTGTACATTTGAAACCCATCAGTACCATTTGGCAGAGTTAAAATTGGTGCAGTCACTAACCTGGTTTTCAACTCTTGAAAGGTCGTCTCTCTCTGTTCGGTCCAGTCAAATGGCATGTTTTTCTGAGTCAATTGAGTCAATGGTAAGGCGAGCTTAGAAAAGTCTTTCACGAATCTTCGGTAGTAACCTGCGAGTCCCAGAAAACTTCGAACTTCTGTCACACTTGTAGGCCTAGGCCAATCCACAATAGCGGAGTGCACGATCTCAGAGTGGTCGCTCAAGCGAGAACTCCTTCGCTCGAGCGTGGATGCAATTTTCTGGAATTTCCAGATTGCATCCTCAAGCTCAAATTCGACTTTTGGTGCATCAAAACCAATCCTCTTGGGCTAATTTTCTGGAAAACACTTCAAGACTCATAATATTACATGTTTCAAAGATCAATTTGAGAAATCAAGGCCCAAAGGTAGTTCATTTAAATCCAATTTCAAACCAAAATTCATGAACATGATTTCTATGTGATATGCATGAACTTTTCTTGTTTCAAACCTCTTAAAGCATGATCAAATACCTCAAAGCAACTTAAAACTTGATGATTAGGTGGAAAACAAGATGAACTCATGGATTAAACCAATAATGTGGACATGCATGCAAGAATCTTTATGAAAACAACTTGAAACCCAAAAATCAATTCATGAACATGACATGCAAGAACTTCCCCCACTTTAAACCTTCCATAACATGATTCAACCCATATGTAAACATGCATGGAAGTTTTTATGAAAATTAACTTCAAAATGCAAGAATTTATGCATGCATGCATGATTTGAAACTCAACTCCTCATTCTAAGCTCCATTACATGATTAAACTCATAACCTTGAAGAAATCTCATGTTAAATGGCTTAGGTTCACAATTTAAGGGTTAAATTCTCACCTAGAGCCTTTAATTCAAGGTAGAGAAGCTCATTTTGTAGAACTCCTTCAATCTTCCAATTTTCTAAGCAAAATTCATGTTGAGTTTAACTCTTCCTATTTCTCTCTCTCTCTCTAGCCGGTCTACACTCTCAAAATGGCTGAAAATTATGTTATGAAATAAGGCTCAAATGTGTTGGAGAAATAGGCCACTAAAGGTGGCAAAATGGTAATTAAGGCCAACTCTTTAATTAGCTTATTTTAATCTAATTTGATCATGCCAAATCACATTTTAATTAGTTATTCCATAAAATCACATTAATTCTAGTGATCATAAAACATTAATCAATTTCTGGTTCGGTCGCCGATAAGGCCTTCAATTTACAATTTAAACCATTAAACTAAACAGATAATTTAACGGTCGACAGATAAACGACCAATTATGATGCAAATTACATAATAAACATGTAATTCATTTTAATCCTCCCATTAGCATCCTTAATTACCGATTAGTAGCTAATTATGGGTCGGGGTTATTACAGTAGGTGAGTAGGAAAGTGCTTGGCTAGCTATTTCCCACTCCCTTAGTGCATATGAATTGGATGATTCCAACAATTATCCCCCTTCAATTCATATGCACGATCGACTTCTCACTTGAAGTCCATCCCCATCAGATTCTTGCAAACTTCCAGTTTGTCTCTGATGACAACCTTGGTGTCACAACCCAAATCCACCCCTATAGGTTTAACATCATGACCGGCCAGTAATCTTAAGATTACCGAAAGCCTCTCAACAGATTCACAAAATAAGGGGTTGGCAAAAGCAAATACATAGCTATTATTGTCCAATGAGTTGTGCTAACTTATAAGAGACAAAAAATTTTAAACATTTACATACATATATCATAACATGTTCATTACGTCATTACACTATACAGATAAGCCAAAATGGATTATACCCAGTATACAAAAACTTGTCTTAATATTTAACATCTTTAACAAAAGAAAACAAAGGCTTAAGCCTTAATCACAAAACCATGATCACTTGACAGTTTCGGAACCTCCACATGAGGCACTTAGGTTAGCTAACAAAACAGAAGTCCAGACAGGTGCCATTAGGCTCGATCTTGCAGTCGCTCACCTACATATATATATAAACAGTGAGCAAAAAGCCAATGAATAACATTAAGGTAAAGAAGTTAGTGAACGAATTCTAAACATTTCATAATCATAAAACAAATCTAATATAATCATTCTTATATCTGAACATAATAATGATACATCCAACAGAACATGACATATCGTCTTCCAACTAGAGTAATCTGTCCCGGGCACCGATTATCAAACATAACACCACTTTGTCAAGTAGTTAGCAAGATCTCGTAATCACATATATGTCATGGATCCGCATTAACATGTTGTCCCCCATGACTTGGGTCTTCCTTTGGATGCCATAATAGATCAAAATAAGACATTAGTTCACGTAAATAAAATATCATTTCAGAAATCATAACTTATACAATAACATTTCAAATATAATTCTTATGAACATATTTTTACAATAACGTTACTCATAATGGGCTTCTAGAAGTGATTGATGGGTCTTCAAATCTTGACCTACAATCACAAACGTGCATAACACAAAACATGTCTTATCATTACACATTCATATGACCATCATGGCTTAGCTTTCCTTACATTAGCTTCTTATTCTTTCATATCACATTGCTTGCACATATTGAAACACACACTTTGAATACACTTGACTTATTACATTTCTTTTTAGGTGTTTTCTAATTCTTATCCTCGTTATTGTAGCTTAAACCATGGCTTAAGAATACTTACGATGGAATGAGGATGTAATTATGCACTTTAAGACACTTGACAAAATTTCAGAAAATAGGGCATTTCGCTCGAGCAGACCCTTTGGTTTGCAAAAGTACTAGATGCCATAAATCTAGGCTCGAGCCAACTTTTGGTCGCTCGAGCCATGTACCTTGCATAGATGAGTTTGCTTGAGAGAAGCTTTGGTTGCTCAAGCCAACTGCCTCGACTGCAAAACTTCTGAGACCTTGTAATGTGCACTCTAGCGAAGATTTGTTTGCTCGAGCAGTGTGACAGAATTCTGGAATTTCTGGGTTTCGATTTCATGCTCAAAACTCAATTCTAATGCACCAAAACACATTCCTTAGGGCCAAAACATGAGAAAACATGTAGAAACTCATAAAACATCTTGAATTGAATATCATTTCGCAAAATTAAGGTCCAAAAGCATGTCAATTCTTCCAAAACCAAACTTGCAACTCGATGTACAATGCATGCATGTAATGATATGAATTTAAAAATTCCAAAACATAGACAAATGAAGTGTTTAAGTATGAAATCATGGTGAGCTCTCTAGTCTTAGCTAATATATACACTTGTATGTGGAAATCTTTTCCAAAATTCTTTTCTCAAAACTCATGGACTTAACAATTTGAGCTCAAAGGCTCTATGCATTGTAGACACCCCATTTTTGACCGACCTTAAGACTCAGACGTCACCGATTGAGCACTCGGTGATGTTGCATATTGTGTTCGTTCAGAAGTCTCAGAGTCGCGGCCGTGAGCCCTGCCTCCGGACTTCCGAACCCTCTTCTGTACCTTGTCTCGGTTTGCGAACCAGACTCGGTTTTCTCTGTTTCTTTTCCTGAAGGGAAGGGAAGGTCCTGTAGACCATCTCTCAGTGGCCGTGGGCTACATTTCGTGGCCGTAGGCCATTTTGCCCATTTCAGAGCCCGGTTCCCGGTTTTCGGAGCCGTCAGGCCGTGTGCCTCGGTTCGGGACCGTCTAACCATCTCCGATTCCTCCGGTTTTTGGCATACATCTTATTTACTCCCTTTTGAGGGACACTGAGGTCTGAGAGACCCACTTCGTGGTCGAATGCCACTTTCGGTGCTTAACAGCCTATTTTCGGGACCCCGAACTGCGTGTTTTGGCCCCCGAGCATTCGTTTTGCATCGGTTTTCGTTCATTTTTGGCAGGTACCTCTGTTTTATCACCAGGAAGGTCACTGAAGGGTGGGAGGCCAGCAATTGTCTCAGCAACCAGTTATGTTCCTCCGGCGCCCTCCGACGCCCGTTTTTCTCACTTCCGAGCCAATGTTGACTACCCTAGGGCCATTTTCTTCAACCCAAACCACATATTTGTGTTGTACACACATGGGAGGACCCTAAATCTATGGCCGGCCAGTAATTCAATTGAACCTTTTGAACCCCTCCTAAAAGTGGCCTATTCTCTCTCCTGTTTTAGAGTTGCCAATTTTGAACCACAGGGTTGTGATGAGGAGACCTGGGAGGACACCAATATCTGGTGGCCGGCCAGAAATTTTTGGACCTTTTGCCCCTTGGCCGGCCGGCCATAGGGGGTGGCCGGCCGGCCACCTGCAACAAAAATAGCAGGCCGGCCATGATCCTTGGGATGTGTGCCTTGCAGCTGTATAGCTTTTTCCCCCAAAATATCTGATTTCGGGGGACTTTTTGTAGAGAAGGGAACTTAATCCCATACTACACTTTTCCTCCATTCCTCCACCATCTTGCATACATAACAGCAGCTCAGCTTCTAAGGGTTGAAAAACTTGCTTTGAGGCACATAGATACATATCTCTCCATTTCTCTCATCCCTCAAGTTTTGGCTCCATTTCTTCATCACCACCAAGCACCACCACCACCACTCCATTTCCAGCAGCAAGGGGGCTTTCCAGAGCTAGAAGCAACATTCCTTGGTCCAAGAGGTAGCAAAGAAGTGGTCTTCAAGGGTAAGCCATCTCCCTCTTTTGTAGCACTTTTTTGCACCATTCTTCTAGCCTATTTGCTTACTGTTTTGGCTCCGACCCTAACTGAAAGGGTCATTTTTTGAGCCATTCTTCATGTTTGTTTAAGGGCTCAACCTGTTTGAGCCCCCATTTGGTACTTGCTTCAATACCTCTTATATGCCATATCTTGCATGTATTTCTAGCCTATGTGTGATCTGTTTTTGAGCATGATATAAACTGTGAGTTGGCTTATTTTGAGCCCCTCTACAACATTGTAGAAGGGCTCAACACTGTTGGGGGCCTCCATTTGCACTTACCATTATACCCCTCTTTGGCCCCCATTTTTGCATGCTTTTTTAGGCTTATCTGCTTCTGTTTTCGGCCATGATCAGAACTGAAATGGCCATATTTTGACCTTCTTGGAATTTCATTAAGGGTCTTTGGCTTTTGGTGAATATTTGTCTACTCATGTTATAGCCTCTTGTGGCCTTAATCTTGCATTGCATTTTGAGCATGTTTCATACTGATTTGAGGCTTGTCATCTACTGTAAATGTTCATATTTTTAGTCCCTCTTCAGTGTTGTAGAAGGGTATTTTTCCATTTGGGCTTTTCATCTACCACTTGCTTCATGACCTCCCTTGCGGAGCCATTTTTGTATGCCATCTTAGCCCTACTTGTGATTGCTGTTTGGCCTTGTTTTGTACTGTAAAAATGTGAGTTTTTGGGCTGCCTTGCTTCTTAATTTTCATGTCATGTATCAATTATGCATGTATGGTATAGCTGTAGGCCATTTTATGCATTGAAATCCATGTTTCGGGATCATTTCATGCATCGGGTATTATTTCGCCTCATTTCGGGCTGTTTTGCCCCTCATTTTGCCACTGATTTTTGCATGTTTGCATATCATATTCCATGTCTTTGCATGTCTCATTAGAGTGGCATTTCGGTGCCTGAGGGTCCGTTCTCGGTTTGCGTGCCCGCGGGCACACACTTCGAGGTATCTTGTTTCCATCTGATGGCCTCCTATGTGAGTGTGGCTGAGGCTCTCTCATGTTGGTGTAAGCCCAGTATTGCATTGCGTATGCCATTTCGTCCATAGCATTGTGTATGCCCGGTTGTATTACCTCGCATAGCGTGTATGCCATTCTATGACATTGTGTATGTTAGGGTTGCATATTAGCTACATTTCATGCATATCATGCATATGCATGTGTTCGGGATAGGAGTTAGCCCGGGCACGGGAAACGAGGCACGTTTCGTACTCCGTACGGAACGGGTCTCAATTCCCAAGTCACCGACACTCCGGATTATCCATGATGGAGTTAGGTTTTGTTGTAGCATTCATATGCATTCATCCTATATTGAGTTGTGCAATCGGCTCCTCGGCCATCATGCATCGATATGCGTGATTGGTGGCACGAGGATCGAGGCATGCATATATTTGTGAAATACATTGCTATGCCCTTTCCTGCTCTCTGTTGCAGCAAAATGAAGAATCAGCAACTTTTCGGAGTTGGCACGCATTTAGAAACATTGCAAACAGAGGCTAATTGGGGCATCCCAGTGGATTTCCGCGCAAAGCAGCCCAATGCATCATTCATCATCAGAATCAAGGCAGTCCCTGGCTTGCATGCCAGTTTATTTTCTTAGTTAATTTGTTAATTAATTAGGAATTTGTATATTATTGGACTGTATTATTATTCGATTATTCTTTCATTCGGGACTGTATTATTTATTCGGACCCTCTGCGCGAGGGCATAATTGTAATAAGTGTGGGTGAGTGTGATGTATGTCTTCCAACCCCACGTCTTTCTTCCCTTTTATTTACCGCTTATGATGGTTAGATATAGGGCATATTTCAATTAGCATACAGTATGACAGCATGTTTGCATCATTCATCTGTTTTGCACGCACCGGGCTCGGCGCATCATACAAACTGCATTTGTATTTCAATTCCAAATTGAATACGTGTTAGTTGTAGCATTCCATATGCCATGTTTAGAATAGCCGAGCCTGCTATAGTTGCATCTTTGCATGTGTTGCATTAGGCATTCTTATTTAGGATCATGCATGATTTCTAATGAGCTTCTGTTTTGGCTTGGAGTACTCGGTGAGTTTTATGCTTTAGCATCCTTGCATGCGTGTGAGTGACTGCCATGAATAGCATGCTTACCATGAGGCTATGTGCTTATGTGATATAACTGCCTTGAATGCCTGTGGGTGGAGGTTGATTACTTGAATTGGACAATTCATCAAATGTTTGTTTTAAGCCCACTAGATAGTGGCAAAATCATGTTTTAAGCCACTAGAAGTGGCAAAATCATTTTTCTAAGCCCACCGAGGGTGGCAAATCCAGTCTTAGCCTACCTGCGGGTAGCATCAAA